>JANUYF010000003.1:38080838-39280838 GCA_026167975.1 Phrynosoma blainvillii
AAATACTTCCCTTCAACCAAAGGGACAATTCATTTTCCAGTACAGTACTAAATGAACAAAGAACTCCATATTTAAAGACAATATTATCTCCATACTTGTTTGACAGGATATGATATATTTGAGGTTACAATTTAATATTTTAGTGACTAACTGAAAACAGGAGTCTGGAACGTCTATATTTCCATTTGTTTTCTTTAGTGAAATATTTATATACTAACGAATATACTAAAGTTTATATACTAATTGGAATGTATATACATGGGCTCAGTATGGTATAAATAATAATAATAATAATAATAATAATAATAATAATAATAATAATATTTGTACCCCGCCCCTCTGCAAGGCAATCGGGGAGGCTTCCAACATAAAAATACAATACAATAAAATCAACCTGAAGCCCCAACCCTCCCAACCCTTAAAAAATTATTAAACAATATCAACGTTTAAAACAGTTTAAAACAAATTACAAAAATTTACCACTTACAATAATTACAGCACCAGAGGGTATAATAGCAGCTGGGATGGGGGGAAAGAGGTATAGAGGACAGGTTCTATGACTGGGAGGAATGACTGCCTGCCGGAAGAGATCCGTCTTGACAGCCTTTTTAAAACTGTCTAAGGTTGGTAAGTGATGGATCTCGTCTGGCAGGCCGTTCCATAGTCTGGGAGTGGTCATCGAAAAGGCCCTCTGGGAAGTAGCTGTCAGTCTAGATTTATTCACCTGTAACAGATTCCTCCCAGAGGACCGAAGTGCGTGGGGCAGATTGAACAGGAGGAAGCAGTCTCGAAGATAGGTTGGGCTCAAGCCATTTAGGGCTTTATAGGTAATAGCCAACACCTTGCACTGGGCCTAGAAACTAATAGGCAGCCAGTGAAGAGACTTCAAGACAGGTGTTATGTGGTCTCTTTCAGATGTACCAGAGACCAACCTGGCTGCCATATTTTGCACCAATTGAAGTTTCCGAACCAAGCACGAGGGTAGCCCCATATAGAGCACATTGCAGAAATCCAGACGTGAGGTTACCAGAGCATGTACCACAGTTTCGAGGTCCCTTACTTCCAGGAAAGGGCACAGCTGGCGTATCAGCTGAAGCTGATAACAGGCGCGCCTGGCCGTCGCATTCACCTGATTAATCATATGAAGCGACAAGTCCAGGAGCACCCCCAAACTGCGAACACAGTCCTTCACGGTAAGCATGATCCCATCCAGGATTGGAGGTTGTATCCCAATACCTGGTTTCGGGGCCGCTACTGTAATTCTGGATTCAGTTTCAATCTGTTTTTCCTCATCGAGTCCATTACCGCTCTAAGACAGTCATTGAGAGGAGAGATGCCATTGGGAGCTGAGGCTGATGACCGGGACATGGAGAAGTATATCTGGGTGTCATCAGCATACTGATAACACCTAGACCCATGTCTCTAAATGATCTCTTCCAGAGGCTTCATATAGATGTTAAATAACATTGGGGACAGTATGGCGCCTTGCCAGACACCGCACTTGAGCTCCTTCCTAGCGGAGCTACTGTCCCCGAGCAACACCCTCTGGGATCTACCCGAGAGGAAGGAACGGAACCACTGCAAAGCAGTGCCTCAATTCCCAATTGGTTTGAACGTTGGACTACAACTCTGGAAATCAGGGTTCATTTCCCCACTCAGTCATAGGTGACCTTAGGTGAGTCACACACTCTCAGCCCCAGAACAACCTGTAACAGGGTCACAATTAAGTCAGAAATGACTTGAAGGCACACAACAGCAACAAAAACAACATTTATATACAGGCCCAAATCCTCCATTACTTATTGAATCACTTTTACCTATATGTTAAGTCAACATCAGATTTAACAAGTGTGCTCTACTTAGAACTAATTAAGGGCCTTTACGGACTGCCAGAAGTAGTGCAGCTTGAGGCCACTTTAACTGTCCTGGCTCAGTGCTAAGGAATCATGGGAACTGTAGTTTATTGTGGCACCAGTGCTCTCTGGAAGAGAAGGCTCAATGTCCCAGAAAAAAAAAAATACAGTTCCCATGATTCCCTAGCACTGAGCCAGGACAGTTAAAGAGGCCTCAAGCTGCACTATTTCTGGCAGTCTGTAAAGGCCCTAATACAGTTCAGATGATAGCATGTTCAAATATCACTATTGTCTCAAATTGCAATGCCCCAATCCTAAAGATATTAACTGAAAGTTGGAATGAAATGTAAGTGCCATTTTGCATTTACACAGTAGTGAATTCATGTGTTTCAATTAATTTTCTTATGAGTTTGTTTGTTTGTTTGTTTGAAACAAATATTACTGAAGTTAAACTGTTTATGATTTGGTTTAGGAGAATAATGTGATGAGAATGTGCTAGATGTATCACACACATGAAAAGGGAAGTTTAATCTTTAAAACAAGAATCACTTCATTCCTTCTCTTAGACTCACTGAAACCAAGCCAGCTTTCAAATCAAAGATCTGGTGACCACTTCTAAGAACTCTTTTTCCTGAACCGACAATCTACTTTAAGAAATATTCCTTGCCCTTTGATTGCTTGCATTCAAGTATCTTTTTTCTTCTTCAGTACACTACAAGTGTATAGGAATTATAGTATGGGCTAGTTTCCAAATGCCATGAAAAGAAACTTCTCCACTATCACTTCATATTACGAAATATATGCATTATTATATACAACTGTTGACTTGCATGTGTGAACCCAATGTGAAAAGCTGATTTAAGATAAGCACTGCATATTTACTGAGAGGTAGTACTCAATTCAGTGAATCATGTTCAGAATTTCAGCCTGTCTTCAAAAAATCTGAATGACAGATGCAGAACAAGCACTCATGCCATTTGTCGTAAAACTATATAAGCACACTTTCCAGTAAGCCCCACAGAAGCTAGTGAGCTGATTTTCTAGCAAACACACCTAAAATTGACTTGCACGCAAATGAGTATCTAATCCGGCAGGCAATTTAAAAGTTGTATAGATATCTGTATACAAAGAGTAACACACTGAAACCAAAATCTAAATATCACTTTGAATAAGCTCCAACAATAGCTGTACTCAGACTTTGATATATCACCTCCCACAGGCCAAGAATGCTTTTCCTTAATCTTCATGTTTTACATAATTATCTGTCCTCAACAGCTTGCTATCTGCTATGATTGCATGTTTAGCACAGTACATAAAAAAACCCACCATAAAAATATTTCTTTTAAAAATGGCAATTGTATTAAAAGATTTTTTTAAAATAATTGTCTGTATGGGATCTAAAATGAAGAGTTAAAAGAGATTTTGTTTTTCCATTACATGACATTGCAAAGCTTTCAACTGCTGGCTGAAGGAACATCTTTTGAGAAAACACACACACACACAAAATGTCCACAAATACCTGTGAACTTGAATCAAAAGAAGCCTGAAAGCCATGGAAACTAAGCTGGGAAAGGGCAAAAGGAAACCAAATTGAAATTAATCCCATTAATAATAGGTACTGTTGTTCTGCCTTGTTCTGTTAAATAAAACTGTTAAATAGTTGTGGTTTTGTTTTGAGTTATTTAAAATGTTTTTAGTAGTTAATGGGATTCTTGGGACTTCCACAGGTTGGCACTAGCTGCAACAGCTGTTTTGAAGACACTCTACAGAGACAAAGTAGTTCCTGGGCCCTGTATCAGACAGGCTTTGTATTTTAGAAAGTTAACTGTCAAAATCAATTACTACCAGCCCCCACCCAACTCAATTTAAATTAGGGTAAATCCGCAGTAAACAATTATATCAAATCCATACCACATACTTATCCTTGCTCCACTTTATGGAACCCTGTGATTTGCAGTTTTATGGGATATTTAGAATTCTCTTCCAGAGACCACTAATGCTATTGTTCAAGGGAATGCGCTAGAGCATTGGTTCCCAACTTTTGATCCTCCAGATGTTTTGGACTTCAGCTCCCATAATTCCTGACTGTTGGCAAAGTTGGCTGGGGCTTCTGGGCTCTCAAGTCCAAAACAAATGGAGGACCAAAGGTTGGGAACTACTGCACTAGAAAATTCTAAGTCTCTTTTCTTGTTAGCTGCCCTTGGGTCGGTTCCGACTCATGGCGACCCTGTGGATGAGACATTTCCAAGAATCCCTATTCTCCACTGCCCTGTACAGATCCTGCAAGCCCTTGCCCATAATTCCCCTGATTGAGTCTATCCATCTGGTTTGTGGTTCTCTTTCTTCTACCCTCTACCTCCTTTACTAGCATTATTGTATTTTCAAGTGATCCATGCCTTCTCATTGTGTGGCCAAAGTACGATAGTCTCAACTTGATCATCTTTGCTTCCAAGGAAAGCCCTGTTCTGACCTGTTCAAGAACCCATTTGTTAGTCTTCTTGGCCGTCCATGGTATCCTGAGTACTCTTCTCCAGCATCACATTTCAAATGAGTTGGTTTTCTTTCTGTCTGCTTCCTTCACTGTCCAGCTTTCACATCCATACATGGTAATTGGGAATACAATGGCCTGAACAATTCTGACTTTAGTGCTCAGTTGTATGTCTTTGCTGTTCAATATCTTTTCCAGTTCTTTCATAGCTGCCCTTCCCATTCCTAGTCGTCTTTTTATTTCTTGACTAAGGGCCTAAGCAGACTGCCAGAAATAGTGCACATTAAATTGAGGCACTGCCCTGGCTCAGTGCTAGGGAATCATGGGAACTGTAATTTATTGTGGCACCAGAGCTCTTGACAGAGAAGGTTCAGTGTCTCAGAAAAAAAAATACAATTCCCATGATTCCCTAGCACTGAGCCAGGGCAGTGCCTCAATTTAATGTGCACTATTTCTGGCAGTCTGCTTAGGCCCTAAATCCATTACCACAATAAAAATTCCACAATTCCACAGGACAGAACCATGGCAGTTAAAGTGGATCAAAGTGCTGTAACTGTGCAGTACGGATGAACCCTCAGACAAACTATCACCCTGTCCTCATGTCCTCCCTCTCCCCCAACCCAGCCATCTCCCAAAAAGACACGCAACTTAAAAATTGTGCAATCTGTAATGTTTTCACAGCTGATTTTTTATATAAAAAAACACACACACGCACACACAAATAAATGCTCTCCATTCCCTCCCTTTCAATACAGCAGGTAAACAAAATAGAAGTTTTTCACAAGTAATTCAGCACACACTTTTCTGGCACCTTGCACACTGTCTTGGCATCGGTGGTTATTAAAGTCTCAAGCCGTACACGTGCAACACTTCTTCAGACGGGATAAGCATGTTAACTAATATTCCAACTTTGCATAGAAATCCTCAGACCACAAAATGTTTGCTAGTCCCTGGCAAAAATCACATGGAGGATCTGAAGTACCTCCACAAGTATGTATGTTCATCTTTTGCAGATATATATATATATATATATCCCATGGTTGGTGTTTTCCCCTCAATCCTTCCAATTCTAAAGCAATTGCTAATTATTTTCCCCATCCCCACCTTCAGCTGTAAAGGAGCACACAGGAACTTTCCTATTGGCAATCGGTTGCCAATGCAGTCCTTGCTTGGCCAAGAGGTACAAGAAATAAGCAACCATCAAATCCATGGCATGTACGCGGGGGAAGCGCCACATTTCCAACAAGGCTTTTTTCTATGTGTGTGGGTGAGTTTTCTTGTCTCCAAGCCCTCTCTCTCATTTCGGTCAGATGGCAACAAGACAGAACTTACACCCATGACACCGGCCACCACCACCAGCACCCAGGGCTTGAATGAACATGGCCCTGGAAGGAATCCGGGTGTAATGCAACATTATTTCTAGTTTCACGAGAGGACAGTATCACTGCCGCGGACGGTGCCTGTTCAGTGCGGCGGTGTCGGTGTTGCTGCTGTTATAAACCTTGCCATTTCAAGATTGTTTTAAAAAATACAAAAGGGGGGGAAAAAAGGGGGGGGGGAACACACACACACAAAATCTAGATAGATCTCCACGGCTGTGCTGTCCCCCTCCCCTCCTTCCTTCCTTCCTTCCTTCCTTTCAGAGGATGACACAGGAAGAACAGCATTGATCGTCCCCATTGGGCTGGGAGGCGTAGTTCATCTGCCGGACGATCTCGGCAAAGAGTTCGTCCACCGAGGCTTTGTTTTTGGCCGAAGTTTCCATGAAGGGGCAACTCCACTCCTCGGCCAGGGCTTTGCCTTCCCCGAAGGAGACTTCCCGCTCGCCTTCCAGGTCCACCTTGTTGCCCACCAGGATCATGGGCACCTTCTCGTACCGCTTCACCCGGATGATCTGGTCCCTCATGGGCTTGATGTCCTGAAAGCTCTGCTGGTTGACCAGGCTGTAGACCAGGATGAAGCCCTGCCCGTTCTTGATGTACAAGTCCCGCATGGAGGCGAACTGCTCCGTGCCGGCCGTGTCCAAGATCTCCAGCACCGAAGGCGAGGAGTCCACCTCGATCTCCTTGCGGTAGAAGTCCTCGATGGTGGGGTCGTACTTCTCGATGAAGGAGCCCGTCACGAACTGGACGGTGAGCGCGGATTTGCCCACTCCGCCCGAGCCCAGCACCACCACTTTGTATTCCCGCATGGCTCGGCCGCCCAGAAACCCGGGAGGAGACCCGCCCGGGCGGCTCCCACCGGTTGGTTGGCTGCCTGCCTGCCTTCCCCCTGGACGGGGCTCTCTCGCCGCTGGCCTCCCCTCCCCGCCCTCGGAAAGGAAGGAAGGAAGGAAGGAAGACACACAGAGAGAGAGAACGAGAGAGAAAGGAGGGGGAAGTGGGAGGGAGAGAAAGCAAGAGGGAGGGAACCAGGAGAAGCGCCTTCCCTCACCCGCCCACCAACCCTCCTACCCCCGACGGAAAGGAGGTTCCTCCCTCTTCGGAGGGGATACTGGAGAGGCAGCCACCGAGGGGAAAGGGGCAACCCGCTCGCCTTCGTCTTAGAAAGAGAGAAAGAGAGAGAGAGAAGTGGGAGAAAACCAGAGGGAGGGAACCAAGGAGAAGCCACCTTCCCTCACCCTCGACGGAAAGGAGGTCTTCCCCCTTCTGAGGGGATATTAGAGAGGCAGCCACCGAGGGAAAAGGGGCAACCCGCTCGCCTTCCCCTCAGAAAGGAAGAGAAAGAGAGAAGTGGGAGACAACCAGAGGGAGGGTGCCAAGGAGAAGCCGCCTCCCCTCGACGGAAAGAAGGCCCCCTTTCTTCGCCAGGGCTGAGGCAAGTACGGCGCTATTCTAGATGCGTCTACGGGGGTTGGGGGGGGGGGGAAAGGGTCAACCCGCTTGGCTATCCCCCAGAAAGGGAGGAGGGAGACAGACGGAGACAGAGAGGAAGGGGGAAAGAGAGAGTCAGGAAGAGGGAAGGCACCAAGGAGAAGCTGCCTTCCCTCGACGGAAAGGAGGTCGGTCCCTTTCCTTCGCCGGGGCTGAGGCAAAGTGGTGTCTAGATACAGCTACTGGGGGGGGGGGGGGAGGGGCAGCCCGCTTGGTTTCCCCTCAGAAAAGAAGGGAGGGAGAGAGACAGAGACAGAAAGGGGGAAGGCACCATGGAGGAGCCGCCTTCCCTCGCCCGCCCACCAACACTCTTCCCGGGACCTGAAGCGAGGCAGCCACCGGGGGAAAGGGGGGCAACCCGTTGGCCTTCCCCCGCACCCCTCAGAAAGAAAGAAAGAAAGAAAGAAAGAGGGAAGGCACCAAGGAGAAGCCGCCTTCCCTCGCGCGCCCTCGACAGTAAGGAGGTCCCTTTTCTTCACCGGAGCTGAAGCAGACGCCGGGAACGGAGGCTTAAAAGCGATGGCAAACCGGAGGGAGGAAGGGGGAAAGGGGCAACTTGCTCGCCTTCTCCTCCGCGCCCCCCCCCCTCAAGGCGGAGGCTAGAGCCACGGCAGGAGCTGGGGAAGCGAGTGAGGCGGCCGCCTCAGCAGCTGGTGGAAGAGGAGGAGGAGGAGGAGGAGGAGGAGGAAGAACAGAGGCGGCTGCTTTGGCTTTTGCTGCTGCTGCTCCTCCTTCCACTCGCCTCCCAGCCGCCCGAAAAGCGCCTCAGCCCAGCGCGCACCGCCTGGCGCTGCTGCTGCTGCTGCTGCCTCTGCTTCTGCCTTTGCTTCTGCTGTCTCTGGTTCTGGTGCTGCTTTTGGTCCATGCCGCCTTCGCGCCCGAGCCAGCCTTGGCTTCTCTTTCTACTCTCTGGCTCTTTGGGTCCGTTCCTGGGACCCCCATTGGGCTGCAGGGCCAGGGCGCTCCCTTTCCCACCACCTGGAAGGGGAAAGAGGAGGAGGAGGAGGAGTGGAAGGGGGGAACACAGGCGCACATTCCTCCCTCCCTCTCTCCCTCCTTCTTTCCTTCCCTCCCTCCTTGTCTCTTCTCTTTTTCTCCCGCACCCTCCCGCTTTCCTCTTTTGTTTCCTCAGGATTGGCTGCCGCTCCTCAATCCGCCGGGGTTCATTGGTCGGGAAGGGCGACTGCCTCGTGGATTGGCTGAGGAGGGAGGGGAGGCTTGGCTTGCCCCCCAGAGCAGCAGCTGCTGCTTCTTTCTTTCTTTCTTTCTTTCTTTCTTTCTTTCTTTCTTTCTTTCTTTCTTTCTTTCTCGACTCATCCGCACGGCCGGTTTGACACCACTTTAACTGTCCTGACTGAATTAATTGCTCCGCTCTGGTGCCATAACCTACTGCCATTCCCAGAATTCCATAGCATTCAGCCAGGACAGTCAAAGTGATGTCAAAGCGGATTATTTCTGCAGTGCGGATGCAGCCAGAGTTTAGCTTTCTCCGCCTCCTGCCGAGGTGAGAGGTTTTGGTGGACTATTTGGAAACCAGCAAATGTCTCTGGGTGGCTGAGGTTGGTTATGGGTAAGAGCCAGAGTGGGAGTCAGCCAAGCTTTGTTTTGAACCTTTTGAAGACTCGGTGACAGACTTGAGGCACCTCCTGCAAAGGGGTGGGGGGAGGGGGGAGAATCCACACAAAAGCAGTGTTTTTTTCCTAAACTCTTCTTCTCCTGTTCCAGGAACAGCTCCCACTGCACCAAAATGGGTGCGAGAATCCCCTCAAAATGAGGACGACGCAGGCAGAGGAGACCCAAGGCTTGCAGGGGTTGGAGTCATCATCATCTCAGACAGTTTCCTTTGCATGTCCACTACAAAATGGTGTTGCTGTGCCTTTCCACTTTAACAGGGCCTTAAGGCGCACAGCTTGTAAGACTTGTATATCAGCTTGTAGTGGTTTGAGTGACTGGAGACCTGGGTTCAGTTCCCATTTCGGCTATGAAACCCAGTGGGTGGGTGACCTTGGGCGAGTCATATGCTTTCAGCCTTGGAAAGGCAATGACAAACTTCCTCTGAACAAATCATGCCAAGAAAATCCCATGATAGGTTTGCCTTGGGGTCACCATAAGTCAGAAATTACTTGAAGGCACACAACAACAAAGGTGAATCTGGGTTTTCTGGGGCTGAGAGAGTGTGACTCACCCAACGTCACTCAGTTGGTTTCCATGGCCGAGGAGGGAATCCAACCCTGATCTCCAGAGCTGTAGCCCAATGCTCAAACCACTACACCATGCTATGTCCCAACCACAAAGCATGTCACAAACCAAATCTACAGACCCATTTACTCTCTCATTGTATCTACTCAGGTGCAAATGGGAAAAGTAATGCAATATGAAAATCCATTTTGTAGATGTCTACTCCCAAGTAGGAGAACCAGCATGATGCAGGGGTCTGAGGGAGTAAACAGTTCATAAAAGAGATTTGTGTGCCTCCAAGACATTTTTTTAGTTATTCAACCCTAACATGAACCCATCGTGGGCTTTTCTTGGCAAAATTTGTTCAGAGGAGGTTTGCCCTTGCTTTCCTCTGAGGCTGAGAGAATGTGATTTGCTCAAAGCTACCCAATGATTTTCCATGGCCAAGTGGGGATTACCTTGGTCTCCTGTAGTTATAATCCAACACTCAAACCACTACAACACACTGGTTCTCCACTTCCCTGTTTGTTCTTCTGGCTAACTAATAGTAAAATAGGGGCTGTGAAGGGAGGAGCTGCACAAGCCTGGTTGATGCCAGACAATCACAGGTCAAGGAATACTGTGATGGAGGAATGCCTACAGTGGGAGAGAAAATATACAAAACTGGGACTTGTGTTTGACAGAGGTGGCTAGGGGAAAAGATGGCATAGTGATAAGAAAAGGATTGCAGAGAGATGGAAAGATGGCATAGAGATGGGGAAAAGCTTTAATAGAGACAGGACAGTTAGCCAGAGAAGAACTAAATAGGGTTTGGGAAAACTTAATAGTTCAGTGGGTAAGGTGTAATATAATTGTGTATTAATAAACTTCTACTTTTTAAAAAAAATAACTATGTCTGGCTATTCATGTCAAGTTTTGATAGAGTCTTGACACACTTGAGAGCCAGCATGGTGTAGTGGTTTGAGTGTTGGACTATAACTCTGGAGACCAAGGTTTGAATCGTGGCCCCAGCCATATAAATCCACTGGGTGACCTTGGGCAAGTCACATTCTCTCAGCCTTAGAGGATGGCAGTGGTACACCCCATTCTGAACATATCTTCCCAAGAAAGCCTTATGATACGGCCACCTTAGGGTCACCATAAGTTGGAAACAACTTGAAGACACACAACAGCAACTTGACATGCTTACCACAATGAAAATCAAAATCAAAATGGCGGCCGCGACCAGAACGGATGACTTCGGGGGACCGGCCCCCGGCTCAAAAAGGTTGCCTACCCCTGATATAGTCAAAGGGTATATTCCCTTTTTATGCCTTTATGCTAGGGGGTTGGACTGGATGGCCCTTGTGGTCTCTTCCAACTCTATGATTCTATGAAGTATACTGGGATGGGAGAAAGTGTCATCAACACTTAAGCATTATGTTTCAGGTTACGATGCTGCAGACTTCTATAGAAGTGTTCCCACTTTTAGTTTGCTCCAAATATTTTTAGTGTTGGTTGTGCACCCATGAAACTTTTCTAGGCCACACTGCACCCAGAATTGTTAAGGAAAAAGCAACATGGGATATACAGTAATAGAAATAAAAATATTTATGTGAATGTCAAAGTGATTAAGCAGGAGCAATCAGGAAGATACACAGGTGAAAAAGATAATATAATTAAGAAGCCTTGAGAGCCAAGGACAAAGTTATAGAAGGTATATTGAGAACACCTGTGATAGATTGCAAACGCCTGAGACTCATTAAGTGGTCAAGGTAAAGTGATGAAACACTTGGGTTGGTCTTAGGTATGGGATGATCTATGTGGACCAATCAAGATGTATGTACACACCCACTGGGTGGAAACTGACTGGTGGGTGGTGTCTAACAATGGCTATAAATTGCAATGTTTGCTAATGTACATTGTGGAGTAGTTTGGAGATATTGTGAAGTGTAGAGGTTGTGATTTGTAGGGCATATAGTATTTATGTATATAGTAGAATAAAGTAGATCTTTTATATAAGACTACTGAGTTGTCTGGTGTCTTGAGGGAAGATACAAAAGCCAGAAGAATCCTGGAGAAGTTTGGAGACATCTCAGGAAGAAGAGTGAGAAGGCTTGGAGAGTTTGTCAGGGTCTTCAGCCTATTCTCTGAAACTCTGCTGCTTGGGAAAGAAGCATCAACCACTGATCAAGAGCTACAACTCCCATCATCCCTGACAGAATTCAGTAGAAAATACATTGGACGGTCGTACTGTTACTGAACTAAACCCCCAAGCTATTCATTTACTTCAGTATAAACTAGTCTGGAAAGGTACTCAGGTAGCTTACCAGATGCCATCAACAGGAGATATCTTGGGGCTTATCCTTCAAGGATAGTATTAGGAGCTACCCAGAGAACAGCTTTGGAAAGCTCAAGGACTAACTCGATTTGACTGTTGGGAGTTGGCCTTGTGTGACCTGGACTCACATTTTTGCTCTGCTATGAAGCTTGCTGGGTGGCCCTGGATCACTCATCTTCTGACCAAGCTGACTCACAGAATAGTGACAGACAAATGCGGTTATCCATGTGCATTCCCTGATAAGTACAAGGAAGAAGATTGAGATACAAACATATTAAAAAATGATTTCAAGATTATTTGAATTAAATTAGGAAACCACCAAACTTACATTCCATTATTCTACCACAGAAGGGCAGGAGCTTATCTCAGCAGATTCACCTTTTTCATCCCAACCAAATAACCCAGAGTGCTCCCAAATGTGTAATGTATTGTAACAGCTGTTAATGGCCTTCATCTTAAATGCATTTTAGCAGAGTTCTTTTCCAATCAACTGCATTTTAACTGGTGAATCATTTGGGTCCAAATAGAGCAAATGTCAATTGATAAGATTATTTTCTTGGTTTTCCTTGTTAATCACTCTAGTTGTGATCTGAATTATAAGAAATCCTGACTGTGCCATGATTCCTACAAGCCATTCTTTTGTATTCTTTGTCAATCAGACCTTCCTTTTAAGAGAGTAAAGTCACCAATTGTTGCTCTTCCTTCCAACTTCTGCTCTTTATGCATTCTCTCCATGAAGCCCCATAAAGAGATTTAATTCTTTAGTTTTGCAAAATATGTTGTATACAGATAAGACAACAACTGAGGAAATAGCACTGGATAGAGAAACAATTGCAACATGCTACATCTTCTCTGCTGTAATGGATTCCCTCCCTGTTCAATTTGCATCAACAGAGTTATTATTACCATCATCGCCTGGATGCTAATGACAGAATAATAATGCATTATGTCTGAAAACCACTCTTCTGATAATATTGCAGAGGCTTTCAAGGCAAGTGAGCCTGATCATAAGGACCCTGCTTTTTTTCTCTCACTTTACTGGCTTATCAACCAAAATATGCATCTCAAAGTTCTACCTGATGGTATCTGGGAACATATGGCTTTTAAAAACACACATACAGGAAACACTACTAACTTGAAGAGATCAAGAGGAATGCATACAAAACTTACAGTTTAGCACCATAGGTCCAAAACACACTGCAGAAATAATTCAGTTTGAGGCCGCTTTAACTGCCCTGGCTCAATGCTAGGGAATTCTGGGAACTGTAGTTTTGTGAGACATTTAACCTCTGTCAGAGAGCTCTGGAGCCACAACAAACTACAATTCCCAAGATTCCCTAGCAGTGAGCTAGGGGAGTTAAAGCATCTCAGACTGGATTATTTCTGCAGTGTGTGTGTGACCATAGATGATATAACTATTATGGGACTGCACCTTAAAATAATTCTTTTGCTGCATGGTTTTAGATGTGAGGCCTTAGATTTGAGTTTACTGCTACTGTTTTCTCTTTTTTGTTGTTGTTAACTACCCTTAAGTGAATCTCGACCCATGGCAACCCTGTAGATGAGACATCTCCATGACTCACTGTCCTCCATTGCTCTGCTTAGTTCCTACAAAGTTGTACCCATGATTTCCTTCTATCTAGTATGTGGCCTTCCTCTCTTTCTACTTCCACCCTCCATTCTTCTTCCTTGCAAATCCATTATTGTTTTTTCCAATGAATCATGCCTTTTCATGATGTATCTGAAGTACAACAGCCTAAGTTGTCATCTTGGCTTCCAGGGAGATTTCTGGCTTGATCTGTTTTAAGACCCACTTGCTTGTCCTTTTGGCTGTTCACAGAATCCTCAGCACTCTCCTGCAGCACCACATCTCAAATGAATTTATTTTCTTCCTATCTTCTTTCCTAACCGTCCAGCTCTAACATCCATACATGGTAGTAGGGAATACAATGGCTTGTATGATTCTAACTTTTGTGCTCAGTTGCATGTCTTTGCATTTTAGGATCTTGGATTGTTTCTTTGATGGTACTTAAATTCCGTTCACTGTGAGCAGCTTGAATACTTCTTGATGATAAATAAGATATAAATGTAGTAAATGAATAAAAGCTGTTGTACAAAATGTGTAGTGCTGTGTGGTACAGAATAGAATGAAAGGTTCAGTTGTGTGTATATGTTCAAATTATTGTTATTTCATCACCAATTTAGGTCCCCTTTTATAGATAGCAAATGGATGGCATTCTGTTAGGGATGTACACATGGGAAAGTTTCCCTTACATATATATTTTAGAAATGTCTCCCTGTTGCCAGATGTGAAATAATGACATCAACACTGATATCTGAAGGCAGATAGGGGCTCCTTTACTGTAATCATTTTTCATCTGGCTGCAAGGAAGTAGCCAGATGCTTCTGCAGTCCTGCTTATTCTCCACGAAACAGGGAATGGTTGTGCAGGGGGCTTCAGAGGCTGTTCAGTCAGTTGAGGTGGTCTGCAGTTCAGCCCAGCATTAGTGTTTATGCAGTGTATCCTATGCTGTACCATACAGGATTGCATCCATAATGTGAACTGGACACAGAAAAGTAGAATGCAAAAATAAATGTACATCCCATAGAAAGAGAAATCATGATAAATTGACAGTGTGAAGTACATAATGGGATTTCCCATGGTTGCCCTTAAATGTGGGTGAAAGTCAGTTTCACACTCATAAATGCAGACATGCAGTTATGCACATAGATTAAGGGTGTACATAATTTCATTCATTTCCTTTCCAAAGGAAGGCATGAGTATTTGTCTTCCTATTGGGACAAAGCCTTCAAAAAGTGCATGTTTTCCAAATACAATTTGAAGTTTGGGACATATTCTGTGTAAAAATTGCACATGGATATATTATTTTCTGCATAAAAAGTTTTCTTTACAAAAAAAGAAAAATGAACATTCTGCACTGAATAAGTTCTGAACTGTGAAAATTCTCAACAGACCAAAATTCTCCTTATCAGGATTCCCCAACATTCAAGAAGCATACTTTTTTTTAATTATGATTTTCCTGTGAAGGAACTACTTTGGTTGGAGACAGTGGCATCACTAGGCAAGTGTGTGGGGTGCAGACTGCACCAGGGGACACCCCACAGGAGGAGTGACACCCTGGTGGGATCCTCCTGGTGTGGTGGAGGGGCAAGCATGCCCCTTATGGCTTCATTGCCCCCTGGCTCCCTCCCTGGGAGGGAGTGACAAGGTGCCAGTTGGCAGGGCAGGCCACTGCTGCCACCTCCACCACCACTAGGTGGGAAGGAGCCAACAGGAGGGAGCCAAGGCTTCTCTCCTCGGGAAGCAAGCCAGACCAGTAACAAAACCACAAGGGGCGAGCATGTTGGCTGCTGCTGCCCCCAACCAAGCCTCATAATGCCACTAGTTAAGGACTGATTTGATGCAAAATTGCCCATCTTTTGTGTGCAGAAAATACTGTGAATTTGGTTGTGTAATATTGTCATTAAACATTATGCAACACTAGGGTGGTGTTAACACAGTCAATGTGTAGGTGGGATCTCAACCCCAAATATACACACGCACGCATCCCTTTCTTAGCTGATCCAAGCATATCAACAATTAGGGGGTGGCATTTCATTTGCTGAGTAGCAGTGAAGCTCCTATAATGCAGGGAAAGGGAAAGCACTCTTTCCTGATCTGCAACAAGTCAGAGATAAGCCCTTCTTTGTTTCTTTGATCTGAATCTGCAATGTAAGTGGGACCTTGAGGTGGCACTTGGCAGGCCAATTGGAAAGCTTATGCCAACTATATCAGGTTCATGAACTGGTCAGTAGCTCTCCATTCCTGTGTTAGAACTTAGAAAAAGTAACTTTGGGGGGTGGGGGGTGGAGTTCACACAACCTCCCAGCCATGCTGTGTAGGGACTATTGGAAAAGTAACTTCTAAGCTCTGTATCTTAGCAAAATGCATTGATTTCTGTTCCTGACTTGGTGGTGATAATTCCACAAATGATGGATATATTTCACCTTCCTCAGCATGGCACCCTTAGATGCAAGGGACTAATTCTCCCATCATCCCCAGCCACCACTGTCAACAGGCACACTGTCTGTGGATGATGGAAGCTGCTTTACTATCTTGATGGTCCCAAGTTTGGAGAGGTTAAGGCCTAAATCAACTTGATTTTTCCAAGCAGAATGGAACTTTGTAAATCAGTGATTAGGTAAGTCCCCTTGATTCAATGAGTTTATTCCAGGCGTGACTAAGAATTGGATTTAAGACAAAATATGTAAATATCTCATTTATTTAGTGGCCCTTTAAAAAAAAAAAGTTGGTCCATATGTATATTAGGAAGCAAACAGTGCTGGCCACAAGGAAGATTGACTATTTCCTAGTTAGAGGGAACAGGGAGATTTTTAAGGATAACAGCAGGTTTTGTTTAGGCTGCTGAACACTGGGAAAATCTGGCTCTAGATGTTAGTCGATTGTGAGTCTGATAATTATAATCACGATTTCTTCTCCCTTCTTAGGAAAAGTAATTATCATGTTAATAATATGTTTCAGATATTGTTCATTGTGTATTGTCTATGTATTGCCTTATGTTTTATCTCTGTTTGTACTATATTTTCTTCCTTTTGGCCTGTTAGACATGAACAGAACCAAGAATATTGCTCTAGTGTGCATCTAAAAATGTAATGTGTGAATTTCTTCTGAGAAGTAGCCATGATGAAGCTAGCAGCCAGTAATTATAATAAAAAGTGCAGATGTTCTAAGCCACTTTCTATCCCAAGAGGACATTTCTGTCAAAACAGAACTAGTTAAAGCATTCAACATTGTAGGAGATTTTCAATTTATCATTTAGCTCTGGTTCAGAATCAGGTTGGGTGAGGTTCTCCAACTGGGAGCTAATTATGTACAGATGAGCCAACATAGTAGTAACTGTTTTTAGACAGGTGGTTTTTAGATAGTGCTCTTAAAGAACAAACCAAGCCAGAAATCCTATAGTAAATAGCTTTACCAAAAATATTTCTGCTGCTTGTCTGGAAGGCACAGATATATTGCAAGGAGGAGTGGAGTGGAACTGGTCACCTACACAGTCCCTAAATCTTTCACATTTTATCCTTCTCAAAAAAAAAAAAAATCAATTTATGATCAACCAATAAGAAACAATAATCAGCTGAAACAGAACTAGAGGGTACAATGTATTTCTTTGAAATTTACACAGATTGGATTTGTGGGTAGGAATTGTTTTTAATTTATAAAGCTTTTTTAAAAACACTGAATACACCAAAATTTAAACAGAAACATTGTAATCATTTCAAATGATACATAGGAGTGTTTTGACTTTTTGCTTCTCAGATTTCACTGTGACCAAATTATTGTCAAACTGCCTAATATTATGCAACACTGAAAATTTTAAGTAAAGGGAAATTACTTAAAACAGGAAAAAATAAACCATGTTTATTTTTTTTTGGAACTATGTGTTCTGCACATCTGTAGCAAAAATAAGGAAAAGAAAGGAAATTTGTTAATAATCCAGTTTTTATATGTTTCTCAACATCTTTGTAGCAATAAATGAATCCTGGGAACACGGGTAATCCTAACTAGAAAATCACAAGATAACTTTTTTCTTTTCTTTTTTTAATGGATGAAATGGGCTGATTGTAGAATTCATACATTGGAACACTGCAATCTATGTATCATGAACTTTCTAGTGAGGTGTGGTAATATCTCAATTACAAAACCTGGTGTCCAGATATGGGTCACCAGTTGTGAGTGCCTCAGCCTCTTCTGCTGTGCTCCCGTTGTATACTTGGATAAAATGAAACCAGAAAGTGTAGTTTATAAGTGTATCTTCTAAACCATCAAATTTGATATTAATTTGAACAAAGGAGTCAGAATGTTTGAAGCAAGATAATCCACAGAAAATTGCCTTACCTTCCATAGCTAAAGTCTGGAACTTGCCCAGGGGTATCTATACTCACCGTGAATATGTTATTTTATTATTGTTGCTGTGTGCCTTCAAGTTGTTTCCAACCTATGACAACCCTAAGTTGAGCCTACCATGGAGTTTTCTTGGGAAGTTTTGTTCAGAGAATTTTTTGCCTTTGCTTTCCTCTGAGACTGAGCAAGTGAGACTTGCCCAAGGTTACCCAGTGGGTTTCCACTGCCAAGCGGGATTTTCAACCCTGGTCTCCAGAATCCTTGCCCATCACTCAGACCAACAAACCTCATTGTGTAGCTCTTATTGTGTGACATACCTCCCCCTTTTTTATTTGTTTGTTTTCATTGTCACCATCATTAAAATCCCATGTTCTTATATTTTTTGAAAACATTTATTTTTACTTTGTCTGAGCCATTCATAATACAACTCCTACTACTGATAATACTAGTCAAATGTTTTAACATTTACAGCACATTCCAATGCACATTTACTTGGAAGTTCTTCCATGTAACTGTGTTTAAGATTAGAGCTGTGCAGTCCAGTCCTATGCATATTTCCATAAAATGTGATTTATTGCATTTATTGAGGCTGACTTTTAAATACATGTATACAGGATTATTAATCTTCCCAAGCCATGAAGATCCACATAACACCTGGAAGTAGTATTTCCAGATCTCAGGGCCTTACCCCTTTTTCTCCAGTCTTCCAGGAAAGGAGGAGGAATTTCTTGATAAGATCACTTGCTTGAAGAGTGTATGTTTATTTTCCACAAATGTTCAATTTTTTTTTTGAAAACTGAAATGGGGTGCTTTTTACATCTGATCTTGATATATAAGGTATATTTAATGACATCTTCTGTTTCTAATTTCACTAGGGAGAACAAGCATGGTGTAAGTGGTTTGAGTGTTGGAGTATGACTCTGGACACCAGGATTCAAATCCCTGTTCAGCCATTGGAACCTACTAGGTGACCTTTGACAAGTCATACATTTTCAGCCTCAGAGTAAAGTAAGGGCACCCCCAAGAAATCTTGTCAAGAAGACCCCATTATAGGGTTGATTTAGGGTTACCATAAGTCAGAACATACTTGAAGGCAAATAACAACAGCATCAGCAACAACAGCAACACCATCACTATGGACTGCCCCTGTGACTTCACAAGGGATCATCCTAAGATCTTGGATTTTGGCCCTGAAATCTCAGGGCCTGGCACAGTGCCCCAACATGAGAGTGCTGAGGTGCCAACTCCCTCCTCCCACTGAATCTCAAAAATGCAGCAATAAGATAAACATGATGTATTACACATTCACTTTTTTCCCAACATAAAATTGGTTTTACAAAAAAGGTAGCAACCATAATAAATGTTGGCACTTGTGTCTGGAGGCCTTACATTCTGCAGTAGTTACTTGCAATTATATACTGTTCTAAGCTGCTTGCAAGTAGCCACAATTTTTCCCATCTTTTCTGTCCTCCACATTCTGTTGCTTTCCTTAATATCTTATCTGAAGAACAGCTCTAGAGACTTCAAAGCTTACTCAGTACTTCACAAGAATTTCAAGTGGGGCTAGCCACGTTGGCCTGTTGCGGCAGAGTCAACAAGGAATCTTATGGTATCATTAAAGATAAGCATGTCTTATTTGGCCTAAGCTTTTATGTACTCCCATCCAATTTACTTCTGATGTTTTTCATGAACTAGGCTAGAGTCCATGAAACCTTGTCATATAAAACCTTTTAGTCTCTAAAGTGCCACAAATGTGATGGGTTTGTTTTTTGTTTTTACTATTCAATGATATTTTAATTGTTTCTAGTTAAAAGACTAACAAGAGTGACCCTTAACTTCAAACGAATAATCAAAAACTGGACTGTTTAACATTTCCCTGGACTATTTAATTTCTGGAAATTTCCAGTTTATCTTCCTCCTAACATTTCAATTGTCTGAGCAGCCTCCAAATCTGCTTCAGTTGCTCACATCTAATGTGCAGAAATTAAATCCAGATATTGCTCTTACATGCCAACTTATGGCAAATCTTCTCATAGGTGTTCCTTGGCAAGATTTACTCAGTAGAGGTTTGCCATTGCTTTTCTCTTAAGTTTGAGAGACTGTGAATTGCCCAAGGTCACCCACTGGGTTTCTATGACCAAGCTGGGAATCATATCTTGGTCTCCCAGAGTCCTAGTACTCAAACACTACACCACACTAGCTTTCTAAACTTAGATGTATTAGATTTAGATATAACTGTGTTCTGTCCATTAAATAGTGGTGATATTTAAAAAATCCTCTTTCCAGTCATAATGCACTCACATGTTTCACAGTAAAGCTGCTGTGCTGTGTTATGTTTGAGAATGCTTGTAGTAGTAGCCAGTTTCTTTTCTGACTCAGAAATTTGCCAAATACTTCATGAGTAAAGTTGATTAGTGCTGACTCACTCATTTCCTGCTTCTCAAATGTGTCACTTGTGATGATAACTGGTAAACAGGAGCTTTCATGTTATAGAAAGGAATTAGCTTTCTGCCCCTCAAACATGATGTATTTCTCTCATTGAGCTCTTAAGCCTCACTTTCAAGTTGCATTTGTAGTTCAAAGGAGAAAGTAAGGCTGGAAAATGGAAGGTGGAGTTAAAATTCCAAGCATTACAGCTACAGCTCTTACTATTTGGTCTCATTTGGTGCTTTGAGTCCCATTTGCAGGGAGAAAGACACAGAAAATAAATATCTGCATGTGCTTTCTGTATTGCCTCAGGTCCTAATCACTTGCTTTGACCATGGCCAATGGTAATGCCAAGGCAATGTGTTGTGGTGTGAGTGTTGGACTAGGATACTGTGAGGCCAAGGTTCAAATCTCTATTCAGCCAGTAGAAGCCTACTGAAGGCCTAAGCAGACTGCCAGAAATAGTGCACATTAAATTGAGGCACTGCCCTGGCTCAGTGCTAGGGAATCATGGGAACTGTAATTTATTGTGGCACCAGAGCTCTCTGACAGAGAAGGCTCAATGTCTCAGAAAAACAACAACAATTCCCATGACTCCCTAGCACTGAGCCAGGGTAGTGCCTCAATTTAATGTGCACTATTTCTGGCAGTCTGCTTAGGCCCTGAGTGACCTTGGGCAAGTCACCCTCTCCCAGCCTCAGAGGAAGGCAAGGAAAAACCCTCTCTGAACAAATTTTGCCAAGAAAACCCCATGATAAGTTCAGCTTCAGGTCACCATAAGTCAGAAATTATTCGAAGGCACACAACAACAGCAACTAGTTCTTCTGCATTGGCTTTCATTCTCCTTAATGAAGACAATCATGAGTGTAAAGTATGGGGAAGGGTATGATTTTACAAGGCAAAAGTGACACACAGATTCTCTGGACAGTCTTTAACCTTTATTTCACAGCTTCTGTCCTGGAGACTGAGATAGCAGACAGGAAATTTCAGCCCATGCATCATTTTCTTCTTTAAACTGTGACTCATGTTTCATGGTGAAGGGAACACTCATATCTAAATTTATTTAATTAATTAATGTATATCCTGCTTGTCCATGAAATGGCATACCTTCCTATTCTACCAATTTGGCAGGGAGTGTCCCCATTAAACCTCTGTTGCTCCCTTTTTAAGATTTGCTTTTAAAATGTCCCCATTTCCCTTTCCTTCTCCTACTTTCCCCTTTTGTCTTCTTACTCCAGTTGCTAAAGTCTGAGTTCAAAGTGCAGAAGTAGTTTGTACTCAATTAACTCAGCAGAGAGGAGAGGAGGGGCAGAATCATGCCTTTCCCAGTAGGCTCAGGCAAAAACAAAGTGCTGCAGCCTCTCTTAGTTTATCTTTTCTACCTCTTAATAACCTTTGCCATCTTGATTGCATTTTGATGTTGCTTGGCCATGGTTGCCTGATCCAGCTTACAATATAGATTAAAATAACACACAATAAAAACCCAATAATAAAACAGTTTCAAGAAAACTTAAACCAATGGTACTCAGATGGTTTCCACTTGGAACTCCTTTACATCTACATGCTGACATCACACTCCCCCTTGATACTGTATAGCAGGGGTAGGCAACCTTTCCCCTTTAAGGGCCCAGAATCCCAGGAGCTATTGGCCAACATGGGACTATTGGCCAACATGGCTGAGGCTTCTGGGAGCTGAAGTACCTTGGCCCTTAAAGGGGAAAGGTTGCCTACCCCTGCTGTATAGGAATAAAAATATTTTGCTTATTTAGTGTATATATTTTCAGTTGCATGTATATATGTATAATTCATGTATATTTATATTTTAACATTTTATAAGAAAATAACATTGTTCAAATTAGAACAATTTTATTTAAATAAGACCAGTATTTAACTCAGCATGCATGTAAATTTTACACTTAAAAGTTTGGGAAGAGGAGGAGGAGGAGGAGGAGGAGGGATCAAGGCTTTCTATCTCATGTCCCCTTCCCTTGAGCAACTCTCTCACACACACCCCGGGGTCCTGCCCCACCGTTTGAGAACCACTGGCTTAAACTATCTTTTTAAACACTGTGTTGCATTTCCCCACTCCCACTCTAGCTGAAATGTCTAGTTTAAGGATGGAAATCATGCATTCCTTATGATGAAGTTGGACTGTCCTAGTATTCTTTGCCACTGGCTATTCTGGGTAGGGCTATCAGGAGTTGCAGTCCAACAACATCTAGAACAGTGCTTCTCAGACTATCTGATAGGCAGGTGGGCTGGCATTATTTTTCTCCATGTGCCATATTTCTTCCCATAGGCTACAATTCTTTCTTTATTCCCTGGAAGCTCTCCTCAAACTGGCAGCCAATCACTCATGGACCAGCTCCAGTCCAAGGTTAACCACTTTGAGTAACACTAATCTAGAGGACTCCATTAATCCTATCCCTCATCTTGATGTTTGGTCAAAAGTAGGGAAAGCATAGTCACATTTGACCCTCCAAGCCCTTCCCACCTACCCCCCCCCCTTTTTTAGCTTTTCACATTTTTTTTCAAATTAATATCATGTTTTGCTGCTGAAAATGGTAGCAAATTGATAAATGTGACCGGGGTTTGAATCTCCACTCAGCCATGTAAACTCACTGGGTGACCTTGGGCAAGTAACACTCTCTCACCCTCAGAGGATGGCAATGGCAACCTCCTCAGAAGAAACTTGCCAAGATAGGTTTGGCTTAGGGCTGCCATAAGTTAGAAATGACTTGAAGGCACACAATGACAACATCTCACTC
This sequence comes from Phrynosoma blainvillii, assembly GCA_026167975.1. NCBI lineage: Eukaryota > Metazoa > Chordata > Lepidosauria > Squamata > Phrynosomatidae > Phrynosoma > Phrynosoma blainvillii. Next base: position 38,103,669 of record JANUYF010000003.1, read on the forward strand.
AATATCATATTAATTATAGTCAGCATAAACACATTTCAGATTCATTTACAGTCAAATATAATAATAATTAAATGTGAGTAGGGAGATTTATTTGTTAATCTGTCAGTATTTTATTTCATTTTGAGTGAAGGGAATTGAATTAATGAATTATTAATAATTAATTTTTCTCCAATAAAATATTAATGGAAATTTTAAATCTGTTTAAGTATTTTTTTTCTTATTACAGTAATTTCACTCAGCTCTGTCCCTTTCTTTCAGCCACAATCCTTGGGTGTACTGCTGTTGAGTGGTATATTGTGAATAGGGGAACCCAGGATCTCATGACGGTACAAAATTATAGTGCTATTATTCCACTTTAACAGACATAGCTGAATTCTCTGGAATTCTGGCCTTTGTAATTTGGTGAGACATTGGATAACTCTGGCTAAGAATGCCAAATGCCCCTCCCTAAACTGCCAATCCCAGGATTCCATAGGATAGCAGTTAAAGTGGAATAATTATAATTCTGTAGCGTGAATGGGCCCTTGGTCCATTCCACAGAAGTTGCTTGCCTAGCAGGGGTTCCTAACCTTTGGTCCTCCATTTCTTTTGGACTTCAGCTCCCACAATTCCTGACAGCTGGCCAAGTTGGCTGGGGCTTCCGGGATCTGTAGTCCAAATCAAATGGCTGCCCAAAGACTCGGAATCTCTGTCTAGACTCTAGAGCATCCTTCCCAATTTGGATGTTGTCCAGGTGTATTGAGCTAAATACATTTCATTCCTAGCACATATGAGTATGAACATCTGTCCTAAACTTGCATTCTGCGGGTAAGGATAAAGTGGAGAGGAAGATAGCCATGTATACCACCTTAGGTTTATTGGAGGAAAGGCAGGCTATAACAAAAATAAATAAAATCTTAATGTATAGCATGGGCATGTGGCATTAAATGTGATTTCATCTCTCTCTAGAATTCATCACTGAATTGTAATGGCTTTTTAATAGCAATTACATTTCTTGAAGGATTTCATTCCAATATTGGAATAATTTTGATTCCTTACTTTTTTGCACCACTTACATGCTGACCACTTTTCTTTTGTGTTCCTTTCTTTTGTTGGCCAATCTGCTTTGGAGCTTGCCTTGCAAATGCTCCACTTATCTCTTTCCCTTAAGCAAAAACCAAGGCAACAGAAGGAGGAGGAGTGAAAACAGCACAGTGACCATTGAAAACAAGCTGTACTTTGTCTCCCTCAGCTTAACAAAAATGACCTAGTAGTGACCATACAATCAAACTTTTACAACTTTAAATGAAGGTAAAGACTTAACAAGCAAGATTTTTTTATCCATCTTTTACAATCCCTTGCTGACAATGGAGGTAATGTAGTTAAAAATTTGACAAGATGTCATGTTCCCACAGAAAAAAAAGACTCACTTTACTCTCAATATTGTCTTGTGGCTATTTATTTAATTAATATCCTACCTTCTCTCTGTAGATTTCTTTTTGTGTTCCTTCTTGTATTCTCAAGGAGGATTGTTAGACTTCATATGGCAGCCCCTGTGCCAAGTTGCATGTATCTTATGATTATCACAATGCCATGTAGGTATCTGCTAAATGCATTAAAAAGGGCTTAGTTTTGAGAGGCAATAGGTGTATGCTGACAGGAAAGGAATCAATTCATTTGAAATGTGGAGCTTGGAGAGAGTACTGTGAATACCATGAATTCCCCCCCCCCCCACACACACACACAAAGAAAGAAAGAAAAGAAAAGAAAAAAGGGTCAAAGAGTGACTCAAACTGAATTGTCACTAGAAGTGACAATGATTAATCTGAGGCCTTTGTACTTTGGACATATTGTGAGATGACATGACTCTGTAGAAAAGACGGTGATGCTTGGTAAAGTTGAAGGCAGTAGGACAAGAGGAAGACCACATTACAGACAGATAGACTCAATCAAGAAAGCCACAGCCCTGAGTTTGCAAGGCCTTAGCAGGACTTGTTGGGAGCAATTGGCTTATACAGACTGTGAACAGCTTAGAGAGTGCTGAGTCCACTATTAAGCAGTATAGAAATGTAAATGCTATCACTATTTCCTTGCTCTACCCCTTCTCTGCTCCCTTTTGGACACTTCTGCAAGAGGGTCTTAATCAACAAATGAGACTCCCAGCAGATTTCTCTGTTGGCAGATCTCTGAGATCAGCTGCCAGAAGGGAATTTCAACCAGGAGAGGCATGTATCTGATCCTAACTCCCTATATTCAGCAAATATTTCAGATAGAATCACACTGTTATTTAAACTGGCTCTAGACTGAGGACGTTATCACACGGGGTCTAAAGCAGACAGAACCCCGTCCCATCCCCGTCCCATTGCTGTTCCTTTGCCCCTGTGTTCACATGACGTTGCACAGAACCCCGCCCATCCCCATCCCATTGTGGATCCTTTGCCCCTGTGTTCACACGACGTCACAGAGAACCCCCTCCCATCCCCCTCCCATCCCCTTCCCATTGCGGCATCATCCCCATTCTTTTGCATGCCGGTTTCATTGGGAATTACATTTGTGCGACCAGAAGCATACCGGAATGATGCTGCTTTCGTTCATTCCGGAATGATGCTAGTTGCTAGAGACCCACGTGTGAAAACATCCTGAGTGTCAGACTAGGCCCTGGAAGATCAGATTTCCAATGCCTACTCAACCATGGAAACCCACTGGGTCACCTTGGGCAAGTCACACTCTCCCAGTCTTACTAGAAGGCAATTGGCAAAATTCCTCTGAATAAATCTTGCCAAGAAAATCCTAAAATAGGGTCACTGTAAGTTGGAGTCGACATGAAGCCATATAACAATAACAAAGAAGGGAGTTCAGGAGCTACTGGTAGTTTTCTTGGTAGTTTACAGTAGACTGACAAGGGATTCTATTCCTAAATGTTTAACTATAGAAACTTCTGTGCCTACTCTCTGTCTGATATAGAGTGCTGAAACAAGAGAATGTCAGGGGAAAACCTGGGTGGAGTTTTGTCTGAAAAAACTAGAAGCATAGTTTTGGTGCTGGAAATAAATTCTAGAGCAAACACATACGGTACCATATATTCCAGTTAAGAATTTAGGGGAAGTCAAATGTTCACAAGCTTTTGTTACATTTTCATTCATCCTAATAAACGTATTTTCCAACTATTACTAGACAAAGCTGATTACCTTTGGTTTTTTATGTGTTTGGAGGCATCCTTGTTCCCAGTTTCTAAGGTTCCTGCTTAACAGGGCAGGCTTCCCTCACTGGGGTTTACTAAAGTATACCTGTTTCAATAAAGTATACCTGTTTCAATAAATAAATAAAAAAAATCCTGTGTGTGGTTTGGCATGTGCAATGAACACTGTTTTGGGTGCATTGTGCACATACTGGAAAACACTGCTGGTTATAGTTTTTCATTGCAAGTATGTCTGCTTTCATGCCAGACAGATCAAGTTGCATATGGGATTCACACAATATCCTCCACAGGGGTGATAATGTTCATTGTTGTTCTTGCATGTCTTCAAGTCATTTCTGACTAATGGTAACCCTAAGGCAAACCTCTCAAGGTGTTTTCTTGGCAAGATTTGTTCAGAGGGGGTTTGCCTTCACCTTCCTCTGAGGATGAGAAAGTGTGACTTGACCAAAGTCACCCAGTGGGTTTCCATAGTTGAGTGGGGATTCAAACCCTAGTCTCCAAAATCATAGTCCCAAACTAAAGTCACTGCCACTATGACTCTCAATAATGGTCACACTTTGTGTGAATTTGCTCTGAGACTTTTACTGTGAGTTATCTTTGGGGGGATGCAGACGGGCGGCCCTGGGCCACCCTGGGAAGTGGAGGATTGGGGCCGAGGCTGCCCCACGCCTCAGCCCCAATCCAGCCCTGAAAGGAGTGCTAAAATGTTGGTCCTTCCAGAGCTGGCAAATAGGGTGCCTGAAGAGCCACCACGCGGCTCTTCTGTGTTCCTTCCAGTGTGGCCCCAGGAGGACGTCTTGATGGCGCACACCATGTAACTGCATGCGCTATAATGACATCCTCGGGAAGTGTGTGGCTGCTCCTCCCCTTCCCTGCCTCCAAGTCGGTGCAAAACACCATCTGTAGAGGCCTTTGTTGGTTTTAAATTTAAAAAAAGATGTTTTATTTCAGAATAAAAGGGGAGGTATTCAATTTGAGACTTCTTGGGCTCTTAAGCTGGAGTCAAGTTGTGCTAGGGATATTAAGCTGTAAAGAAGGACTTGAAGAATTAGTAAAGTCTAAAGGCCTTTACAAAATGTCGCTCCTTTTAGGGGCGGCAAAAGACCGCCCTAAGAGCCAGTGCTGTGGCTCTTCTGTGCCCTTTTGGTGCAGATGTGTACACGCTGCACCAGGATGGTATCCTGATGCTGTGCACCATGCGGACGGGTACATGGTGTCAGGATGGCATCGGGGTTGAGTTGGGGCAGCTGGCATGCAGCTGCCTCACCCCAACTCCACCCACAGGCTGGCCCTTCAGGTCAGTTTGCATAGCCCCTAAGTCTTCTATGGGATAATTTATCCCATGTTTACAGAGGTGGCTAGGAAATAGACTGGCAGAGACAAAGCTTTCCAATGAACTGTAATTTATTTGGGGGATTCAAACATACAAAGACACTCTATCATACACTCATACACACAGGAACTCAGGAATAAAGCAGTTAGCCTTGGAGAGGAAACACAAGGCTTTCTAATGGTGATAATTACCTGAAGGAGGCTGCTCCAATGATGAATGAAGATGGATAGATTCAACCATTATGAAAAGGGAAAGGACAACAGAAAGAGCTGGGACCCTAGTCAGAGTTCACAGTGGTGCAGTGTCACCATGAAATCTAATCAGACCTAATATGCCTGAGATTTTGTGGATCATTTATACCCTTAAACATAGCATGAGGTGAAGAGTTGTTATTGTATACCAAAGGATTCCGATTACTACTCTTTGAAGTAAACAATATCCAAGGAGAGGAGATGGGATGTTAATATTATCTCATTTTCAGCTGGACACATCATAGCTGGTATCCAGTAATCTATTAGATGTGAATGTCCTGCATTGCCCTTTTGATCTGCAAATTGTTGTAAATTCAGATGTGACCTTTTAAGTGCCTACATGATGTGCTCGCTTTGAGTCTATGGTGATCCGGGCTTTTTCCATTCTAGGGCCATGGCAGGGACCCAAAAAAGGTCTTTATATTAAATCAGCCATCGTAAGAAAGCTTAATTTAACTGTTCCACCCATTGCTCAATCTCTTGGCAAGTTTATCTACTAGATTAAAAGCAGGGACATAATAAGACATTTATGGACCAGTCAAGCAATTATTTGCATGTGTGAGCCCTATTTGTTTCTTCTGTTTATGAATAACTGATAGCATGTATAATTACAACTTACTCTGTCTAAAACCCTGATCCAAAGTACAAAAATATCTGATGAAATGGCCTCTAGTTCACAAAAGCCAATGTCATAATAAATCTGCTAATCTTTAAGGTACTCCAAGATACTTTTTGGTGTTTGCTGTAACAAAGTTACAAGGTTGAAAGCAGGAGAATAAACTCAGGGGATCTTAGTGGCATTATGAAGAAAGCTCTTTGTACACATAAAATGCCATGTGACTAATGATCACCACTGTGATATTAAAACTTTGGCCCAAGCACATGTGGCTTTGCTTATGGTTTTTAAGCTTTATGATTACTGGCCATGCTTGTTGAAGGGCAATTCTTGATCAAAAAGGGTAACTTTTCCAGGCCCTGAGAGTAAATCAGTTCTTCAGCTGTTTGCCACTGTTTGCCACTGTTCATTCTCTTTTAATAGGGCTGTTCACCAACCATAAGATTCTGTTAGCACCATGATGGTGTGCTTCAGATATTTGCTTTAAATAAACTTTTAACCTGGGTCAAAATTCAGAAACCAAAAGGTTTATGTCACTGACCATCACTGGAAATCTTTATATAGCGATAATTTTTTCTTCTTCATCAGAAGTGGATGAAATTTGTAGTTTACAACACTTGGGGCTGTTCTGCTTAGAAAAAAAAGATAAGCAAGCAGGGCTGTGATGAAGGTTTATACAATTATGCACAAAGGGGATAAAGTGTTTGTGTGTGTGCCTTCAAGTCATTTCAAAGGATTTTCTTAGTCCAAAAAAAGAAAAAAGAAAAAAGGAGATACTTTTCTTACTATAACCCATGGTCATTTGGTGAAGCTGAATTGGGAAAGATTTAGGACACATTCAAAGAAATGTTTGCAAAATACATTATTAAATTGTGGAATTCACTGCCACAGGATAACACAATGGTTGATAGCTTAAAAAGGGGATTGGGGGAATTTGTGGAGGATAAAGTCATCAACCACTACAAGTTCACATATGTTGGCTATACATCCTCTCTAGCATCAGAAGCTGTAAACCTTTTTATATCAGTTCCTGGAGAATGTGAAAGGGAGGATACTGCCATGATCGTGTTCTGCTTATGTACATCAGATAGATAGTTATGGGAATAGATCTGTGGTCTGTTCCCGTGAGGCTGTTAAGCACAATTAAGGGTGCAACTACACTGTTGAAATAATCCAGTTTGACACACACTTTAACTGCTGTAGTGCAATCCTATGGGATACTGGGATTTGTGTTTTGCAAGGTCTTTAGCCTTCTAAGAATGCTGGTGCCTCACAAAGCTACAAATCCCAAGATTCTGTAGGATGGAGCCATGACAGTTAAAGTGATGTCAAACTCTATTATTTCTACAGTGTAGATACAGCCTAAGTCTGTAATCCAAACCAATAAAATCCACCATTGAAAGTCAACAGACCAAAAAACACAACAAACAAACAATCAAACAAAACCCCCCCAAAAAACACCAGGATCAAACCCCTGTTTTTTCTAATAGTTCAGTGGGAGAGAGTAACAGGAGAAGATGCCTTGCACTTTGTACATCTTAAAGCAACAATGAGACAATGCAGAATGAGTTGGAGCAGATATCATTCATTCACACATCAGTATAACAGTTGGACTGGTATGCTGGATGGATCCTATGAATTCGCTGTGCATTGGTAACAAGTACAGGTCTGTAAACAATATGAGTAAGTTGCCCTCTGGATTAGGACAGACATACCTTTTGTTACTCACCTCTGTACCATTCCTTTCTTGCTTTTGCTTTAACATCTTGAGTAATGACACTTTCAGTTGTGTGGTTGATGTCAGCAGTTTCGGTGGATGGCACATCAGCACATTAAGAGTGTGCCTGGCAGCTTGGTTTTGTCAGTGTTATGGTTCATTCAGAGGTCAGGACCAGGACACAGGAGGTAGGAAGGTTTATAGCTGCATTTTGCAACTATATGGCTACTCCTCCCACCTCCTTTTCTCTCTGGAATTATTCCACATTCACATCATCAAGGATTTATGATTCATAGCTCGGTAGAATTTTAAGAGGAAAGCAAGGGTGGAAATGAAAGACTCACAGATTTTTCAGAGAAGTAATTTGTTATTCTCTGTTCAGAGAATTCATTTGCTGGAAGTCAAATTCTGCAAGATTTTCCATGCTTTACATGTGTGAGTAGTGCCTCATTTGAAATAAGAAGGATAATACTTATTCTGTAGCAGGCCAAGAAGCAATGAACAAATATTCAGTACAAACATTTCAGAGTAATTTGTGTTAGCATAATAACAATAAGTGATCATTTTGTCAGTCTTTCTTTCATGGAGCCATGTCTTAGATGGATAAATTTACCTTGCATTCGCAAGAATGGGTATCTTCATGGTTGGCACTTAAAAATCTCTCATTTTGTCACACATGTGTGAACGTGCCTTCAAGATCCTTGTATTTAAGGTGACCGCATGAATTTCATAGGGTTTTCTTAGGCAAAAAATACTCAGAGGTGGTTTTGCCAGTTCCTTTTTCTGAAATACAGCCAACAACACCTGGAATTTGTTGGTGTCTCCCAGCCAAATACTTACCAAGGCTGGCCCTGTTTAGCTTCCAAGATCAGATAGGATCTGGTGCCTTTGAAGTATTTACGTCCTGCTACATATGTTGCTGTTGTGTGCATTCAAGTTGTTTTTGACTTACATCAACTCTAATGTGAACTTACCATGTTCCAAGGAGGTTTGCCATTGCCTCTCTCTGAGGCTAAGAACATGTGGCTTGCCCAGTGGGCTTCATAGCTGAACAGGGAATGGAACCCTGGTCTTCAGAATTGCGGACCAACACTCAAAGCACTATGGCATTCTGGCTCTCTGTTACATATATGCCATGCTCTTATTTCATATTCCTTATATATCTCATTGAATTCAGTCGTACTTACTTCTGAGTAGATTTTAAAGAAATACATAAGCAAGGGGAGGAAATGGCTTATGTTAGTTGCATTTATTCATTCATTTTTGCTCCAAACTAAGAGCCCCAGCCTTACCAAACCTCTCAAACTGTGTGACTCAGGGGGCTATTCAGATGGTGAAAATAATCCAGGATGAATCCAGGGTGAATCTCTGTTGTTCACATGCAACCCAAACACACCCGATTCAGTATTTTGGGGGCTGCCAAAAAAATCACTTAACCTGGGATAATCAATTCTGGGTTTTTCCCTGAGTTTCAAAAAAGGATTTGCATCTTCGGCTGTCTGAATAACCAATCTGAATAGACCTGGGATAATTCGGGATTAAACTCTGCATGCCTTGAATGCATTTTGAATACATTTGCATTGTTGATTCCATGTTTATTCAAGTGCAGGCACATGTGAGCAACCAAACTCCCAGAAGTGCATATAGGTGCAGATCCATAGTGTGAATAACAAACCCAGAATGCATGAGTGAGATTATTCGCATTGTTCCCCTAAAAAACAACAACAATGTCTGAATGACCCTCTACTGAAGCAGAAGGGTGGAAGGAGGAAGAAGGCAAGAGAGGAGGAAATGAAAGGTGGTAGTGGTTAAGGGGAAAAATTACTTAATTAGGTGTTTGGCTCTGTATGAGCAAAAAAACACAATAAAGGAATCAAAAGGGGTCTGGTCAGTCAAATAATATGATCTATCAGATTCAATACCCTGGAGAACTTTGTGGGGGACAATGTGAGCCAACAGCTCAGCAGTCAGTGCAGTCAATTGTGAAATGCTGAAGTTCTTAGAAAGCCCTTCCCGTGGAGATAAATGCATGTCCTGAAGCAAATAGTATTTTGAACAGCTGGATATGGAACTTCACAGGGTAATAACAGCTCATATATCCCTCAGGTTTCAGTCTTAATTTAAATGAGAAAACCCTTACACACACACACACATGGATACTGTTTTCACACAGCTGTTGTTATGACACAGGTCCATTCAAGCTATGTCATTGTGAAACACTACAAAAAAGAGCACATGGCCCCATTTATTCCCATAGACTTCAGCTGACTTGGGTTATGTCTAGGTCAGCCAAAGCTAACATGGAGACAATTATATTACCACTCACTAAGGGAAGAGTGGGGACCTGGGTCAGCCATTCAAGTGTAAGGTTATGGAAAGGACCTCTACTCAGTGACAGAGGATTTACTTTGTGTGAAGAAAGTTCAAAGTTCATCCCTGGCATTGCCAATAAGGAGGTGCATATCTGTAAAATCGACACCTGTGGATTTATTCCCTTTCCAGCCTCCACATCCAGTCTGTGCCCATTTCTCTCACAGGACATGAGGGTGATAGGTTCTGATAGACAGGAACCCAGCCCAGTTTTGTTTTTCTTTTCTTTTAAAGTGTGTATGTTTGTGTGCATATTTTAACTGTACACATTCCTTGAATACATCTCCATTTCCCTCCATAACTAAAGCATGTTTAGGTAGTGTTTCTGCACATTTGCATTTTGTGAATTTTTGCATGCTCTTTTCAAATGTGTGCATTTTTGTGGGGACAGAAGTAAAAGACATAATTAAGGACAAATGCAAGTAAACACTAACAATGGCCAAAAGAAAGATAATAAACAATGGAAGACAGATGAAACACTTCATGTAATAAAAGAAAGAAGAAAAGCAAAAGCAAAGGGAGATAGGAACAAAGCCAGAAGTATGAACACAACTGTCCAATGTCTGACACACAGGGATAAGGAGAAATACTACAATGACCAATGCAGAGAAATAGAAGACAACAAGAAAAAGGGAAGAATGAGAGACCTCTATCAAAAAAATCAGAGAGATTAAAGTCAAGTTCAAACCAAGGGCAGGGATGCTCTATGGAGAAAAAAAGAACATAATACAGGAACAAGAAGAAATAAAAAGACGCTGAAGGCAATACACAGAAGAGTTATACAAAAGAGATGAGGGAATAAATGATATTTGGAATGAGGAGCCATATGAAGATGAACTCCAAATTCTAAGAAGTGAAGTGCAATCTGCAATAAAGGAAAGGAGAAAAATAAATCACCAGATGATATTCCAATTGAACTGCTACAGTGCCTACAGACAGATGCAACTTTAGTGATAATTGAAATAGGCCAACAAGTATGGAAAACAAAGCGGTGGCCAACAGACTGGAAATGCTTGATATACATACCAATCCACAAAAAAGGAGATACAAAAGACTATAGCAGCTATAGGACAATAGCATTAATCTCATATGCAAGCAAAATAATGCTCAAAATTCTGCAGCATAGATTCCATTCATACATGGAGAGAGAAATTACAGAGGTGCAAGCAGGATTCAGAAAAGGAAGGGTCACTAGGGAGCGTATTGCAAACATACGATGGTTAATGGAGTGCACCAAAGAATTCCAAAAAAGAATCAGCATGTGTTTCATAGACTACAGCAAAGCATTTGATTGTATAGATCATGAAAAACTATGAAATGCACTCAAAGATATGGGGGTGCCACTACATCTGATAGTCCTGATGAGGAATCTGTACCAAGGACAAAAGGCCACCATCAGAACAGAATTTGGGGAAACAGAGTGGTTCCCAATAGGCAAAGGAGTCAGGCAAGGCTGCATCCTATCACCCTACTTGTTTACCTTATATGCTGAAAACATAATAAGAAAAGCAGAATTAGAAACAGAAAAAGGAGGAGTTAAGATAGGAGGAAACAACATTAACAACCTAAGATATATGGACAACACCATAATATTAGCAGAAGACATTCAGAAATTGGAACAATTAATAAGGAAGGTCAAAGATGAAAGTGCAAAGGCAGGTCTGAATCTGAATATAAAGAAAACAAAAATAATGAAATGCACAAATTCAGTCTAGACAATGAGGAAATTGAAATAAAGAATTCCCATATCTAGTATCAAACATTGACCAGAATGGAGAGTGCAGTCAAGAAATAAGAAGAAGACTAGGAATGGAAAGAGCGCTATGAAAGAACTGAAAAACACACTGAAGAGCAAAGACATACAACTGAACACTAAAGGCAGAATCGTTCAGACCACTGTATTCCCAGTTACCATGTATGGATGCGAGAGTTGGACAGTGAAGGAAGCAGACAGAAAGAAAATCAACTTATTTGAAATGTGGTGCTGGAGGAGAGTACTTAGGATACCATGAAGACAAAGAAATAGGTTCTTGAACAGATCAGACCAGGTCTCCCCTTTGAAGCAAAGATGATCAAGCTGAGACTATTGTACTTTGACCACATAATGAGACGGCACGGATCACTAGAAAAACAAGAATGCTAGGAAAGTCAGAGGGTAGAAGAAAGAGAGGAAGACCACAAACCAGATGGATAGAGTCAATCAGGGGAGTTATGGGCTAGGGCTTTCAAGATCTGGGCAAAGCAGTGGAAGATAGGGATTCTTGGAGATGTCTCATCCACAGGGTCGAGGGCAGCTAACAACAGCAATAGCAATCTGAAGCCATCCATCAACATGTAGATTCCAGAGCACAAACTGCATCAGGCCTGAATGCTAGCTGGAAAGTGAAAATCAGACTACAAAAAGTCCTTCATGATTAATTCCTTACACATCTCCATTTCCCAGGTGGTTCTACAAAATACTTCTGTCCAAAATTCAGGAGAGCAACAGCCACTTAGTATAAAAACAAGACTGCACTAATCTGACTTATGGTCTGACTTAGAATGTAATAGCTTCTTACCTCACCTCAAGTTTCTGGCCTGTTGGGAAACACCAGATCTTCAGAAAGTAACTTTTAAAAATTATTACTTACAGTTATCATTCCCACCTCCTACTGGTTAATTACCATTACAGTTACAATATTTTTTTAAAAAAAATATTTCTCAAAGCAATTAATATTGTGACCATCTCAGTTACTCAGAAGAAGAAGGATGCTACTTGCTTCTAACATATAGCACGAAACACAGTATCATTTGATCCACTTTACCTGACAGTCACTTCAGTGACTATAACACAACAAGGCATAGGAGGAGCCAGCACTCCAGGACACATTTTTAGTTTCTTAAAACAAAATCCTTCTAAATGCTCCAGGCTGCTGGCATGTGGACAAAACACTCTCTTCTCTCATCCACCTACTTGTTGCTTCAACATTCATTAACAGAACATAAGGAAGGAAGCTGTATGAAGCACAGCACAAAACAGCATTTGAAACATGTGATATTCCTCCTCCTCCATTCAGTGAGGTTACACACCCCATAACTATAGACCTTATGTGCAAAGAATGAAGCTATCCCTTGTTAAGTTACAGTCATACTGCTACCATGTTTAATCTTCATTATTGGGGGCGGGGGGAAGAATTGATTACAAATAACCAGTTGTTGGCAATTAGTTGCTTCCAAAATCTGTGAAGTACTTCTTTGATTGTTTTCCCTCCCTTCCATTAACCACATTATAACAGAATTATTTTAAAGCAGATATTCCACAACTGCACTAAACCCCCCACTGCTTTTAAAAGTAACCAAACACAAAGAATACCTTAATCGTTGCTTACTCCCTAGTGTGAACTCTCCATGACAGTTTCTCCACAAGAATAAGTAATTCTGATCTACAATGCAGAAAAAAAATCATGTATGACTCTGCCTTGGTCTGTTAACTAACTGGGCCATCCATTGACTTATGCACTAGTCTAAATCCCAATTCTGTAAAATTTACACCAGTATTAGAGGCATGCCAGCTGCCTCATCAAATCTGAACTGCTAGAATTTGTACCTCTCTAAAACTGAACTTCTGTTTTCACCAACATTGCCTGATAAACATTGGTCTTTTTTCACTTCCTAAAAAATTTATGAGTCTACATTCCATTCCATTCCATTCCGTTCCATTTTCCAACTGCACACTATCTTTTTTTCCAACTGCACATTTTTTCCAATTGCATGTTTCATGTCCGATTGCATACTACAACAAAAATTAAAAAGAAAAACAAGGTACTATGACTTGGTTCTGCTATAGATAAACTGTAAAAGTATATCATTTTCACAAAGATAATCTTATCCAACATGTTCCACTGTTTTTGATTAGTCTTACTCTATAATAAGCATATAGGCTATATCTTATTATATAGGATTGCATCTGTAAAGAATACATCTCTCTCATTCTACACCCCACCATTCAGCCACAAATGCAATTCCAAATTCTGTCACAGTGTCTGCCTTCTACATTTCCTTCCAAGAGCTAATAAGATACTATCTTTGTTTACACAAGGGTAAAATATTTTCCAGATGTTTGTTCAGTTATGCAAATGTAAAGATTAAAAAATAATTCTTAGTTGCCACACAATTGTAATCTACTGGAGCAGGCAAAAGAGAACTGATTCAATCACTCTAGCAGCTATCTCTTCTTTACAGATTTATTGAAATCATATTCAAACTCTTTAAGATTAAAGATATAAATAGTGTGCAATGAGTTTAATAAAAGGATGCTGTTAAATCTGGAGGAATGGACATCTGAGTCTGCAACGGATGTGCTATCATTTTCTAGGAGGGCCTTTTGGTTCATTGCAAATTCATTGCTTGACTTATCATCTTTGTTGTGTGCATGCTCACTAGCTATGCACTGAGAAATTGTTGTTGTTACCCAAGAGAAAAAAGCTGGCCCATTCCATCTGGTCCTTCCACTGGGACAGGTGTTGAGGTCGTAAACTTGTCTTTTATCCAAATGTTGGCTTGGCTTCACTGATGTGAGAACACGGACTCTTCAAAGACAGTGATGAAAGGAAGTCCTGAATTTCCAGTGAAGATAATGAAGATTTATTCATGCACAAAATGAAAGATGAAGGGGGGAACCAAATCAATTGTATGATGATAGCTTGCAGTACTGGGGAGGCTTAACTAAGCATATAAAATAGATTTTTCTATGGATCTTACAGCAAGATTTGCTGCAGCTATACAATTCAATCATCTGAAAGATCTGCACAAGGTGCCAAAGAAAATGGTAAAGCACAGAACACAAAGAAGGGAGGAAGATATCATTCTACCTAAGAGGTGTCCAGAATTCATTAAGGTATGAATACAATGGACTGCTTCTTCTGTGGGCACTAATGTTAGTGTCTAAATGGTAGCTTAGTGCTAAGTGCACAAAGTTTGGATTTTTGGCTCACAGACATTCCCTTCCCTTCCCTTATCAGGCATGTACCAGACATCAAGATGGGGAAGTACTTGTTTCTATTTTTTCAACCACACCAGAATGCAGAGAGCTCCAGTTATTTTAAAGCAGGATAGGACAACTTCTGGAGGTCCAAGGGCCCCACACACTACCCCAAGGATCCTCAGAGGGTCTAGATCTCTGAAGAAAAGTACATGGTAGACCCAGCGACAACATCTAGAATTGCAGTGTTGCATCCTTAGCTCATCCCCTCTTAAAATTCTAGTCAGTGACTGAGGGGGGTTGCATACTGCCAGAAATAGTGCAAATTGGGTCCACTTTTAGGGTTAGGGTTAGTGCTAGGGAATCATGGGAATTGTTGTTTTTTTTCCTGAGACATTGAGTCTTCTCGGTCAGAGAGCTCTGGTGCCACAATAAACTACAGTTCCCATGATTCCCTAACCCTAACCCTAACCCTAAAAGTGGACTCAATTTGCACTATTTCTGGCAGTCTGCAACCCCCCTAAGCTAGGATCATCAAAGATGATTCCATGGTCATGTGGCCAGCATGACTCTATGGAACACTGTCTTCCCACCGAAGTGGTATCTATTTATCTACTTGCACTTTTACATGCTTTTGAACTGCTAAGTTATCAGAAGCTGAGACTAGTGATGGGAGCTCACTCCATGAAATGGTGCTTGGGTCTTAACCTGCCAACTTTGTTATCATCAGAGTCAGTGTCTTTACCACTAAGCCACCATGTCCCTGTGCTTTTGATTCCAGTTTGTTTGCGGGGGGGGGGGGGGGGGGGGAGACACCTCAAATTTAAATCATCAAGTATACTCTAAGTCCTGATATAACAGAAAGTTCTGGTTAATTTAAATCAAAACCAGAATGTTTTGCTCTCTTCCTCCTGCTTGCAAAAGGAGATGGGACAGCAGATCATGCAAGGCACTTGTGCACAGAAGATTAAAATGATGGTTTGTCATGATATCCAGATTGTCTCTTTGTGACTATTACTGCTATTCACTTTTTGTACTGTATTGTTTTTATGGCTCCCTTGCAGATCTTTCATTTTAGTGTGGCTTGTACAGGAGAATAGTTCATGTGTCTCAAAGCTCAGATCTATTTGCATCTCCTTTTCACTTTTCATCTTTATCACTCTTGCTGATGAAAATTTTTTATGCAGGTAGTTGACAAACCTTGCTTTTTAAATCTTACATATAATTGTTATTTGCAAGGTGAGTGGATCAACAGAATTAACATGAGTACCAACTTATTCAACTGTGAGTTCAATGGGCCTGCTCTAAAATAGCAACTGGGACTAAGGGCCCTTTCACACTGCACAGTTATAGCACTATGTTTCCATTTTAATTACCATGGTCAATGTCCTAAGGAATTCTAGGATTTGTAGTAGGCCATAGAGCTTGAGTGTCTCACCAAACTATAAAGCTCAGGGTTATATATTGATACAATTATGTAGCATGAAGGGACCTGAGCAATTGGATTTAGCCCTAAAGCTGCTGGAGACTATCACTACCTTTTTATTTATTTATACATTCACTTAAATATTGATTGTTGTTGTTGTATGCCTTCAAGTAGTTTTTGACTAATGGTGACCCTACCATGGGTTTACTCAGCAAGATTTGTTCAGAGGAGGTTTGCCATTTTCTTCCCGAGGCTGAAAGCATGTGACTTGCCCAGTGGGTTTTTATTATCTTGCTCTATATAATAAAATCTGCATTTTACTAAACTTTTTTTCTAGCATCTATTTCCAGAATCTTTGATTTAAATCCTATTGGTAATCCTAGGCTCACTGAATCAATGGAACTTAAAAATGACTTATCCAGTTTCCATTGATTCATTAGGTCTAGTCTAGTTGTGGACTAGCAATAGAATTTAGGTTATGTGGCCACCATCTTTGCTCCAGATCTTGATGTGATATATCAATGGAGCTAATAAATGTTACTTTTTCTATTTTAGTTAGCAGAACCTCCTAACCAGCATGGTCAGCTGAGCTCTCTGCTCTCTGTCATAATTAAGAAATATCAATAAGAATGTGGCCACTGACAGTAAAATAGTGATGACACAGGAGCAACAATACAGCACAAATCAAATGTCCTACTTGTTTCAATGTAAAAAGGTAGGTAACCAGCTGAAGTATGTGTATGAAAAATGTTGAATGAATGATTGGTATGAAAGAAGATCATACTGATCATATTGATCTTACTGATTTAGCTTTTAACATTCAGAAGAAAATCGCGAAGTACAACAGGTCTTTAAAAATGGATTTTTCCTCAGCCATAAAGGAGAGTTCTTGGTATTCATAACAAAGATGATTTGAGAGCCATTAAAAAAACTGAACTGCTATATCATCATCAGATCTCAGAAGGAGGACAGAAAAGCTTTCCTGGTTGCAATAGAATAATAAAAATACAATAGGACTGTCTGTCTGCTTGGAAGGCCATACCATAAGTGGACTCAGAAGTGGTGGAAGAAGGCTCTGTCTGTCATAAGCTTGCCAGGTGCTTTTATGTTCTCAGGTACTATTGAATTCATATCCTTCTTTTTCTGTTACATTAGCAAACTGTGCATTTCTATAAGACACATTTTGGAAAAGTTATTTGTTTGGAGATTTTTAAACAGAGGTGACTACTGGATAGCCATCTGTTGGGGGTGCTTTGATCGTATATTCTTGCATGGCAGGAATTGGACTGCATGGCTCTTGTGGTTTCTTCCAACTCTATGATTCTATGATTCTGTGATTCAGTGATTCTAATATTCTCAGAAATCTCCAGCCACCCAGGCCAGAGCCCCAAAAGTAATGCTTCCAGGTTTAGCTATGAAAGAAAGTAGGAGCATGACATCCCTTGACCACAAGGCTACTGGAAGTGCAGTTGACTCGCTTGGGGGATTCATCTTTTCAGTTGGGGATGGGAACCCTGTGAAGATCCAGTGGAAGGTAGAAGTGGGCCCCTGGTCCCTCAGAGGTTGCCAGCTCCTATCCTATGAGAACATTAGAGAGCACTGCAAAGTGAGAGCACAGCGTATCTCCACTGATATCACTGTTTTATATAATCTGTCATCTGATCTTCACTCTTCTCAGTTCATCAGAATTTGTAGTGTTTCTAACACTAGCAATTAAGGTTTCTACTAAAAATTGGCTAAACATATCTTGATAAAACACATTTTCACACACCTCCTTATGAGCTTTTCAACTAAGCTTTTTCGGTTAACATACCAATTCTTTCACACCACACCATCCCTTTCATCCTAGATTTTCTGTTATTGTTGAATGGTTCTCTGGTTTTCTGCTATTCCAGAATGACTTGCAGAAGGCTATGACAGGTTGCAATTTTAAATCCACTTAGCCTCCCCCCACACCCTTTGAATAATCCTGTTTGACAGGCCCCCCCCTTTCCATCCCTTCTTAGACATTAAGTATGGCTTCAGTTCAGACTGAGCAAAAAAAGTAGATTGATTGTATTTGTCTATGGATACAACTGCTGTGTTGAAGTGTGAGAGAAGGGAGGAGGAGGTTTAAGTCCATGGTTATTGGGGAGGAGTGGGGGGAGAATAATTGAGCAAATATTTTACCCAGAAAGCACCTGGCTAATTACCTTTCTACATCATTTATCTATTCATTACTGGATTCATATTGGGATATTGTTTTAACCTTGTGATGAATTAAGATTGTGTAGGTCGCTATCCTTTGCCTCTTAAAGGGATGGATCTTGCCATGAATGTCCATAAAAGCATTTTTAGCCTTGTAATTTTCCACATATAGCCCTTAATAATAGATTGTTAAAGAATTCTTAACATTGGTTTTCTGCTAATGCTTTATGCTAATCCTCTCCAGAAGCTGCAATTAGGAAATAAGATTAGTCTAATACATGAGCAAAGAGAGAAGAAAACAGGATTTTTTTTCTTTTTTAAAAACAAATTCCTTTGTATGACATATGCGGGCAAAGTTTGATTCTCTCCTAAAGAATGCTAAATCCTGGTTTTAAAATGGATCGGTGGACTGTAATTCCCTGTTACAACTATAATTACATTTTAAAATATATATATAGAGGCCATGGTCTCATGGTATAAGTTCCTGACTCTTAGAAGTTTCAGCCTAGAAAACATAGCCGTGTTGGCAATGCAGCAAAATACAACAAAATACAAAAACCACAAAACAATGATATCTTTATTGGGCTTTTTAGTTGGTCCAATAAAGGTATCAATAGATTGTGTATTTTGTATTTTGTTGTATTCCAGCCTAAGATTCAAAGAAATCCACATTGGTTGCCTTTTTGCTTTCAGGTAGAATTCAACATGTTCAGGCAGATCTGCCAAGGTCTCAGTGGATGTTATCACACAAGCCTAGGAAAATAGAATTTTAATAGGATAAAACATCTTTGCTCAGTATGTCTCATATGATGTTATATCCATCCTGCTGCTGCCTTGCATGCCATTCATTAATTTCACTGATGAGCAAAACCCGTCCATAGGCTGTTCCTCTCTCACTGCTATTCCATTATAGCCTTTGTGCAATAGGCCCCTTCCACTGCAGTTTTGTTTCTCAGGCAGTCACATGGTGTGAGTGGGTGTGATTCTGTTCCTCTCCCACACACTCCTCCCCCTTGCAATGATCACGGCGACCAACATTTCCCCAAAGCAACCTGCTGTGCACACATTCACACAGTAAACAGCTGTGGGAGGTGGTTGTATTTTTGTGTACATTTTGATAGAATTAGTTTTACATCTGCATCAATAAATACAAAATTAGCAAATGTAGATTTTATGCACGTCAATGCCCTGGTGTTTGGTACATTTCTTCTCTATTGATTCATTTAGGGTTTGAATTTTGGAGTGCTTTTAGAAGTGATATTAAAGATATGTTTGCTAATTTATGCAGCATTTTGAATCAGAGTACTTAGATCACAACTACTCATAGAAATGTGACAATTTAAATTAAAATTTTGCATGGAGTAGAGGAGACTGTGAAAAAGCCATGATTGCTCGTTCCCACCTTTCCTCCCAGAAGGTGGTGTTTGGCAATGTGAAAAACAGATCATGTGACCATGGACCCAAAGCACTATTGTGGAAAAAAGTGTGATAAGAAATGATGCCAAATTGGGTATGCTTCCTTTCTTAAACTGGTGCAATTGTGGTGAGACAGCAGGCTGGCGTGATAGTCCTTAGAACCATGTACATAAAGGAATGCCCCTCCATACAGGCTGGCCAGCTACCTGCTGGAGATGCTTTAGCTGGAGATCCTGTACTGAGCATTAAGGTTGGACTCAGTGGCCCATGGGGCTCCTTCCAATTCCATGTTTCCACAATTCTGTGACAGAGGATTAATCAGGACTGCATTTGCCACATTGGGACAGTCTCTAGCTGAGACTAGCAATTGGATTTTGACTGTAATTCTTTCAAGTTAGAATTCCTTTGGAATAAATAAGATGAGATTTTATTGCTGTTCCCTGCCTGCCCTCACTGTATACCTAGAATAGATTTTCAGCTCTCCAAGTGCCGTTAGTGGATTAAATCAAATAAACATATAATATCCAAAGAATTTAAAACCAAAATTAAACAGCTACTAGTTTTTCTAAATGTTCCCTGGATATTAATACAAAATGAGAAACACACAGCAATTTCTCATTAGCAAGTAAGAAAATGAAGTGCGTAGGAGTCCTATCATGCTGCCTGCATTGTACCAACCAGCTGAACACAACCACAATTGCATTGCTGTGTATCATACTTAATAAACAATTATTATGACAAATGATAGCAAAAAGGAATATTCAGCTAATCCACGTTGACTTGAAGTGCCATACAGGTTCACAGATGGTTAAACAAAAAGAAAGAAAGAAAGAGAGAGAGAGAGAGAGAGAGAGAGAAGAAAAGAAAGAAGTACAGTTCTGAGCTCTTTGAGCTCAAGGTATTATTATTGAGAAAAATAATAACTGATGGGTTAGTGAGTATTGTAATTTAGGTGACAACTCACAGCACAAATTGAAAACCACAAGGGAATGCACAGTAATGGTACATATATACATCATTGAATACACATTCTAATCTCTGTTCTGAAACACATCTTTGAGGGAATGACATTATTGTTATATTTATAATTATGTAATAATATTATGCAATATATAATAGTCCTGGGTGTAGGGTTTGGATTTCAGAGTGCTTTTAGAAGTGATATGAAAGACATGATTGATAATTTATGCAGCATTTTTAATCATGATACTTAGATCACAGCTACTCATAGAAATGTGACAATTAAAATTAAAATTTTGTACTGTCTGTGCATGGAGTAGGGAGACTGTGAAAAAGACATCCACCACATTATCAATGGACTTTTCTCATCATTATTTCACATTCTCAATGCACAGGGTGCTTGACTCTTAAAATGGGCACTTACGAATGATCAATAGAGAGCAAATATATACCAAAAAAGAGGGCATTGACTTGCATAAAATCTCATTTGCTAATTTTGTATTTATAGATGCAGATGGAAAATTAATTCTATCAAAATTATTGGGCAAGACTTATGACCTGCTTACCTGCTCAGTCTACTACTTTTCAGGTACTAGCTGTTGGATGGGCATCTTCAAGCTGGCTCTCCCTTCTGATAGTTCTTTTAACCTGAGCATGGAAGAGGTCCTTTTATTTGGACTGATCACATTGGCTGGAGGATTGTGGAAGGAGCAGCAGAAAAATAAATTTGCAAGCTGTGCTTTTAACTGAGGTCTGCACAATTTTTTCACTGCTGAGGGCCAAATCCAGTTTTGACTGAGCTATTCAAGGTGCTGAACTCGGTTGGGGCCTAGGGTTCAGGTTTGTAGATAGCTCCTTTTATGTTCAGATTAAAGCCCAGAGCACTTTCATTGTACCACTGACATGGGACTCATTAGGTGCCACTGGTTTCATGCATGTGCCAACACTCACATACTTTTGTATTCATATTCTCTTTATTATTGTTCCTATACTCCCTTTTAAATATTTATTTTGCTTAGCTTTCCATTGCTTTATTTGTAGATACTATTTGTTTTCTTTCCCATGAGAATTCCCCCCATATCCACCATTACCTCTCTTTCCCCCCTACATTTTATTTAATATATTTAAATGTATTCACATTTAATCAATGTAATTTATTAAAGTTATTTTAAACACTCTTCCTCCCCACATTTCCACCTTAATTTCATTTAAATTAAAAGTATATTTAATTTTAATTAAAATTATTCCAATGTACATTATTAATGTACACCTCTCTGCCTTAACCTCCCCCTTTCTCTTTCCATCTTACCCTTTGAAGCATGCATTCCTGTCTCTCTGCTATCAGAAACAGCAGCACTGGCAGGGTCATGTCACTGCAGCTGCCACAGTGACCTCTACAAGATGCTATGACTTCCAGTATGTAAAGACCACACTCTGTGATATCAGATCCTAGTGTGTATTCCTGAAAGTGATGTTCAACAGCAAAGGGGTGGACAATGTGTTGGGCAGAATTAGAAGCAACAAAATTAGCAAAATGGACAAAAACATTGGCAGCAAGGGAGAGGGTGTAAGAGGCAGCTTATTTTGGGGGGGGGGGTGTTGATGGCAAAATCTATGGTAATTTCAACATTGACAGGGAGTCATACAAAACTTTTGGTTTCCAAAACCCTTTGGAAGGGAGCATGGGCCATGGACTGTGCAATCCTGTTTTTTCAGTTTTTCAAAAAAGGACACTTTCAAGTAGGGCTCTGTGGACTGAAAAGCCTTCTAACAAGAAGACTGACCTTTGAGGAGCAGCACATATAGATGTCTTGTTTTAAGGTTAAAATTTAATCAGTTATACCCTAGTTAGTAAACAAAACAAAAAAAGTCTCTATGATCCTTTTAAGGGACAACACTGCCTCCAATCATGTCAAATGGCCTATAGAGGATTGCCAGAAGCTTAGGAGCATGCTATTGCCCATCGGGGGAAACACATTTTGGCCTCTCTCCCTGATTTGGGATATGCATGGGCCAATGTGATACCTTGTCAGTTGCTCATTGGAGGCTAAATCCTTGGCAAGCCCCAATAGGGGAGCAACAGGGAGTCAGTGGAACTCACACTTTGTAAAACTAAACTTGTATAGAAACAAACCATTCATGCTTCTTACAAATCCTTTTCCAAACTCTCCTCCACAATATGCTTTGCAAAGTGGCCAGATGTGATAAGAGAGCAGGGCTACTACACCTTTAGTTGTCATGTGTTGTTGTGTGCCATCAAATCATTTCCCACCCCAAGGCAGGGTTTTCCTAGCAATATTTGTTCAGAGGAGGTTTGCCTTTGCTCTCCTCTGAGGATGAAAGAGTGTGACCTGCCCAAGGTCACCCAGTCAGTTTACATGCCCAAGCAGGGATTTGAACCCCATTCTCCCAGAGTCCTAGTTCCATTCAAACCACTATGCCACAATGGATCTCATGTTGTCATGTGCAAGAAGGAATTTTAGCCTGGCATGATTAAAAGTGCACAAATTATGTCCTCTTTTTCACCAGGCTACCCAAACCCCCTTTGTGTTATCCTAGAATTGATCCAGATGGATTAGCTCTATTGATACCAGCTATTCACATGACTTGACATGTTCCTTAGAACTTGCAGAATGAACATTTGTACCATGGGATCCTATCCTATGTTTGAAAAAGTAATGAAGGAAACAATGGCTTAGATAATGTCACAAACAATACTCCATTGTTAAAGTTAAAGCTCCTAACTTGTGATGACTACATCATCTATTCTTTGACAGCTGTTTGTCTGCCTTCTGCTATTCAGCTTTATTGCACGAATTTAGTAGGTTGTGCAATGCCATGGAATTTCTTTAATCTCATGCACTGATTTGTTTTCTAGACATTTTGGACCAAATGCTCTAAACCAAAGGAGTTACAAAAGTAGAAGCAATCTGATTATTTGCCTTAGGAACAATTCTCATCCTACATTTTTGTGCATACGGACATATATCTTGTGCTAAAGCATGCATAAAAATGATTGCCTCTGTGCAGATTTTTAATTTAATAATTACAATAATATCATAGAATTATAGAATCATAGAGTTAGAAGAGACCGCAAGGGCCATCCAACACATGACAACTAAAGGTGTAGTAGCCATGCTCTCTTATCACATCTGGCCACTTTGCAAAGCATATTGCAGAGGAGAGTTTGGAAAAGGATTTGTAAGAAGCATGAATCCAACCCCTGTCATGCAGAAACACATAATCAAAGCACCCCCAACAGATGGACATCCAGCCTCTGTTCAAAAACCTCCAAGGAAGGAGACTCCGCCACTGAGGAACTGTGTCCCATTGTCAAATAGCTCTTACTGTCAGGAAGTTCTTCCTAATGTTTAAATGGAATATCTTTTCCTGTAGTTTGAATCCACTGTTCTGTGTGCTAGCTTCTCCATCCTTAGTACGACACCCCTTTAAATATTTAAACAGGGCTATCATGTCACCTCTTAATCTTTTCTTCTTCAAAGTAAACACAGTTCCCTAAGCTGCTCCTCATTGGGTATGGTTTTCAGATCTTAGGGTCTGTCCTACTTCACATGGTGGACCCCTGTTGAAATAAAAGGATTCCTTCTAGCTCTCTTTTCCCCACATACCATCCAGATCTGCACCAGAGGATCCCCATCCCTTGAGAGCAGATTTCTAAGGTGTACAAGGGGCTGCAGAGGGGGAAAGGATCCAATCTACTGGCTATAACTACTAAGGACTCTAACTTTTTTCTATCTAGAGATAGCATGACTTGGGGGAAACAGCTAAATTATCTCACATGGTATCTTTCTTACTTGGGAGGATCTCACATATAAATGGAACTCTTCTCAGATCTAATCTATATGTCTGCAGGCCCTCCTATTTTTCATCCCTAAGATTGTAATCAAAGACCTTTAACATCAGCAACTTTTTTCATTGCTCATCATCTTGCCTGATGAAGAGTTCTGTGGAAATCAAATGCTTGCCCAGTATTCTGTGACCCTTTGAGTTGGATGAATACAAGTGCCATGCTGATATGGCTTTTAGTGCTTCTTCATGTATAAAGTTTTTGAAGAGCTTGGGCACATGATTCTTTGGACTGGTTCCCAGCATCCCCAAGCCTGCATGAGTTCTGGGATCCTCTATTTTCATACTGTGGTTAGGCAAGACAGCCCAATTGCTCCAAGCCTGGCAGTCTATAGAATGGGTGAACAGAAAGCATATATGAAATTTCATCTCTCTGAGAATATGATCAGAGAGGTTTCTGAGAAACTATAATATTGCAGTGTTTCTTGAGACACTCTTCTGACTTAATATAAACCTTTTGAAACTCCTGTTGTATTATTTTGTCCTTACATGAGTCCCTGTAGTGGGAGGTAGGCAGGATATAAACAAATAAAATAATAATAATAAATTATACTGAGTTGCAAATGAGATTTCATGAAGAACAAGGCTATTCTAATAATTTTTGAAGAGAATTCTAAATGTTGGTAAACATTTCTCATCCCAAATGTTAATTTGCTCTTCCATTTCAAGCAATGTGCTCTAAACAACATGGATGCTGCCACTCCAGTGTTTGCAGAAAAAGCAAACAGGCACATTCAACTGATGCCATCTTCTGAAGAAAGTTAAGCCTATTATCTTAATCACCCTTATCTAGTCAAATGAACGTCATGACCAAATGAAGTCTGGAGTTTTACATTTTCAAACAAAAGGTGCTAGCCTTGAGAGTCCAAAGGCCTTTGGAGACCTAGATCCATGTCTTTCACATATGCTGATGTAATTCAACAGAACTGACTTCCTCCTGCAGACACAACAATGGGGAGATTATGGATCTAGACAATGTGCTAGGAACTTTTAAAGCCCTTATTTACATTCATTCCTATTTAAATACACTTCAGTGAGACACCCAAGATGACAAGGGATTCATGAAAAGATTGGTCATTCCAACTTTGGGTGTATAAACAGACAGGAATAAGAATGCTGATGAGCTCTGAAACTGAAGGGCTCCACATTTTGGGGCAAGCATCTGTGGTTATTTAAACAAGCAGCATCTTTTGAGAAGAGGTTTTGGCGTTCATTGCAATGGAAGCCCCAAAGCTGAGCAGATAGCTTCCTAATAGTGCCATTTATTGGGCTGGTTAGGATAGTGAGCCATCAATTGGACAGGACTTGAGAATACAAAAGTGTGGAAGGAGGAACACTGGCTATAAATGTCAGTAAGAAGCTATTATGTTCACACCAGTCAGGAGAATCGAAGCTGGGCAAAGAGAGACAGACAGACAGACAGGGTAGAGCTTACGCTTATTCAAGGCAAAAAGGCCCATGGGAGATGCTGGAATGTAAAGAAATCAAGTCAGGATGCCAGAGGCAAAATAGGGTAGATAGACAAGGATATCATATAGCAGTTCCTGTCTCTGGTCTCTCTTCTTTGATGTTAAGCAGAATTATCAGTTTCGGTTCCCAGGCCCCTCTTTGGAGATTGTCAGACAGATTCCATATGGGTTTGTTGTCGTAAACTGCCTTCCAGTCAACTTCAATTCATGATGACCCTGTGAATGAGACACCTCCAAGCCCCTCTGTCAACTGCTCTGCTCAAGTCCTGCAGGTTCAGGGCCACAGCCTCCCTGATTGACTCGAACCATCTGTTATGTGGTCTTTCTTTCTACTACCTTCTACTTTTCTTAGCATTATAGTCTTTTCTAATGATTCATTCCTTCTCATGACGTGGCCAAAGTATGAAAGCCTCAATTTAGCCATCTTGGCTTCCAGAGGAGTTCAAGATTGATCTGTTCTAGGATGCATTTGTTTGTCATCCATACTGTCTTCAGCATTCTTCTCCAGCACCATATCTCCAATGAGTTGATTTTCTCCCTAACAGTTTTTTCACTGTCTAATACTCACAACAGTACATGGTGTTGGGGAATAGAATGGCTCATCTGCACTAATTTAGTGTAGTTATCTGAGGGAAAGAGTTTACCTGTCAGGGTCAAGATGAGGCTTCCAGCAGGCCCAAAACAAGAATTGGGGTGTCCAGTATCCAATCCAATGTAGGTGAGATACGGTCCATGACAGCTGGTGGCATTCCTGACAGCAGTGTGGTGAACCCATTTTGGTTTTTAGCATGAACTTTAAAGGAACTGTCCAAAGTGCCAAACCTTATCCCTGCAAAAGGTTCAACACCTTAGAAGGTGAAGGGAGAATCAAAATGTTTTTGCATGTGCTAACCACAAAGTCCTTGCATTTTGTAATTTGTGTATCCTGGTGCTAGGGAAATTCCGCCAAAAGAACAAGCCAACACTGCAAAGCATATTTTGTTCTCCTTACAGAATGCTATATGTGGCCACTGATACATAGACACCTAGTTTTGACTTCTATGTTGTTCGTTAGCTTCATGGAATTTTCCCAGTTTGTGTGCTTTGCAGTAGTGACAGCATTCTTGGCGAACTATATTAGGATGTAAGGACTCAAGACTCAGGGCCCCCATTCTGTTCAGATTGTGGTCTCCCAAGGATGAAGACAGAAATGCATTTCTTTCTCTAAATCCTTGATTTATCAGGTCCAATAGTTCTTTGAAGTTCATAAGAAAACTCCAAACACATTTAACACTGCACTGTCATGGGAAGCACTACATTGTGCTTAGTGCAGTACTTGTCAATGGATTATAAAACAATAGCAATAGCAATAGCATGTACATCTCTACCATTTATCAATGAACTCAGCAGTCTTTAAATAGTTTACAACATGTAAGCTAATTGCCCCCAACAAACTGGGTACTCATTTTACCTATCTACTAAAGGATGGAAGGCCGAGTCAACCTTGGAGCACCTGGTATCAAACTCACAACCTTGTGGCTGCTGTATCGGCATTTAACCACTGCGCCAGCAGGGCTCACTCCCACCTTTGATTTAATAAAATAAATATCTTCAATTTAGGAAATAAATTATGTGCACAGGTGAAAAGAGACACCTGCAGAGACCAGACCACCCCTGCTCTTGTGAGGTTGTGGGATCAGAAGAAGACTAGACCTCCATGCTGCCCTTCTCCAAGACAGCAGACCTGACTTCCAGCACTAAATCTTGCTTTTTAGGACAATTTTGAAGGTTGTTGGACTGCTAGTCTAAGTAGCCTTTAGCTAGTACTGCCAATGATGAAGGATTATGGGAACTGCCACTCAGTAACATCTGGAGGGGCACAGATTTCCCACTCCAGGTTTAACTGACTGTCAGCATCTGTCCAAGATTTTAGACACAAGTCATTTCCAGCCTTACCTAGGGCCTTATCAAACGCTGGCCAGGAAGCGAAAAATAAGCGAAGGCTAACCGAAGCGGCTAACCTCCGCGGTCTTTCCATGGCCTTTCCATGGCCTTTCCGTGGCCATTCTGGAGGAGGCAGAGGCGGCGGCGGCGGGGGTTCCCTCCCGCACCTCGCCCTCCCTCCGACACTTGCCAAGCCTCCAGCCAGCCAAGACACCGGCTGAGAGGCGGCTCTGGCCGTGGAGGAGGCGGCAGTGGAGGCTCCCTCCCGCACCTCGCTCTCCCTCCAATACTTGCCAGGCCTCCAGCCAGCCAAGACACTGGCTGAGAGGCGGCTCTGGCCATGGAGGAGGCGGCGGTGGAGGCTCCTTCCCGCACCTTGCCCTCCCTCCGACACTTGTCAGGCCTCCAGCCAGCCAAGACACCAGCTGAGAGGCGGCGGCGGCGGAGGCTCCCTTCCGCACCTCGCCCTCCCTCCGACACTTGCCAGGCCTCCAGCCAGCCCAAAGCACCGGCTGAGAGGCGGCTCTGGCCGTGGAGGAGGCAGAGGCGGCGGCTCCCTTCCGCACCTCGCCCTCCTCCCAGCTGTACTTCCCCAAAAAACCGAATGTCAAAAGATCCCCTTTGACTTCAGTTCAGGGGGAGAAAAAACGTTTTAGCTTTGGATTGCCTTCAGATATTGTGTGGACACAAGGAAAGGAAAAACGTTTTAGCTTTGGATTGCCTTTGGATATGTGTGGACACAAGGTAAGGAAAAACGTTTTAGCTTTGGATTGCCTTTGGATATCTTCTGCTTGGGACCCCGTATGATAAGGTCCCTAGAGATGTCCAGGACTGGCCTGAGAGGACTTACATACAAAACATACATTCTGCTTTCCAGTGAAAGACCTACAACAAAATAGTTCCCTTGAGGCTTCCCAGGAAAGTGAGTTCTTCCAAGTGCATGAGGGAGCACAATAACCATGGGGGGGGGGGATCTGTTTCTTTTGTCAAATGCTGTGCCCTTTGGGGCACACTGAATCACTTATTGAATTGCATGGTGCACAGCAGCCCCTGACTGCACTGAGATAGACATTTGTTTTCAGGACTGGTTTAAGGGGACACAGTCTGTCTAAAATCAGGAGATAGGTCATGTGGCATTTGATAAAGGTTTCTCCAATTTCCCCTTATCTTTTAAGCACTAAGGAAAGAAGAGAGGGAAGGGGGAATTTTCCCCTTCCCAGTAGGCTTGGGCAAAAGCCTTTCCCAGCTTTTGTGTTTTTCCTAATTCATAACTTTTGCCATTTTGACCATAATCTGGTGTTAGTTTGCTGCACATGTCCCAGTTTTCACATGTGAAATGTTGGAAGATATGTGAATCTACCAGACTTATAATGAAACCTGACCTAAAGGCTTAGAGAAGCATGTGGATTAGTTAGAAATACTGTATCAAGAAGAGGATTAGGAGAGGAATTCAGCTACTTCCCCATCCTGTCCATTCCGCTTGCTGTCTCTTATCTGATTCAGAATTTACTAACCGAGTGTAACCATTCATCTGTGCTGTGACCATGAAGGCAAACTATGAACAGGCAATTACAATTTTCATTAATATGGGCATTTAAAGTAATTTTATTGATTTTTTTCCTTTTCTTTCTTTTTTTCTCTTTCTGCTGGCAACCTGGAAATACAGTTATGCTTTTTAAAAATGTCTGTGCTATTGATTTTTGTATTCTTTTTGTTTACGTTGGCTTACGAATTTGATAAAATGGTAGTATAAAAATATTTCACTCTTGATTCACTGCTGAGTTGTTGTTCCAACTCACAATGGAACCAGAGTGGCAAAATGTATTGCAGCTAGAATATTGATGTTTTGCAGTAGCTGCTAAAACTTTCCCAGCTGCCCAAGTTCATGCTCCCTTCAAATAAGAATTGACATCAGTCACAGGATGTTTTCCCTCCTGGAAGTTGTTATTATATTTGTCTATTTTATACAGAGAAAACCAGTGTTGAACTAGGGCTACAGTTTCCCTGGCTGAATTCCTCATTTGGCTGTGAAACATACCATTTGCTGTCTCTTGGCCTAACATAATGCACCAGGGTTGTAGGTATAGGAATGGAAGCAAAATGAAAGCATTATCCCCAAAATAAGAATCCCCCCCATGACATTTTCTTTGGTACTCAGATTTTGAGCACAGCAGAGAAAGTTAAAAGTCAGTCACATCTAGAACTCTTATCTTTGCTTTATTTGCATTCTCTTGGTACCTTTGCCTGCTTGTTTGCTGGAATACTATGTTTATAAATGTTCAACTGAAGTTTTACATTACTGAAATGCTAGTCATGTGTGTGCCTTCAAGCCACTTGTCAACTTATGATGACCCCATGAATTTTGGGGCACTGAAAGAAATTTCATTGGGGAAGCAGAATTCTTTTTTTTTTTAAACCCGGGGGGCTGTAGACGCACTCATGTTGTTTCCCTCCATAGCTACATCCAACAGGGTGGTTACATGAATAAAAATGGGGAGTACGGCCATATGTTGCTATATTAGAACTCCCATTAGTCTTTCCCAATATAGACAATGGAGAAGAATGCTAGGAATTGCTGTTGGAAGGCCATTTCCACCCTGATGTATGTGTATAAAAGGCAAAATATACATGTAATAAACATGTATTCTCAGATCTAGTTATGACCACATTCATACATACAGGCAACATGCATGATCTCTTTTTTTTGTGTGTGTGGTTCTTGTTTTCTGTTTTTGGGGTTTTTTGTGTGTGTTTGTTTTTTGTGTGTTTTGTTTTTGTTTGTTTTTATGGAAGATAACAAGCTGTGGCACACTCAACTGCACGTTTTCAGTGTGTGAAATTACTGAAAGAGAAGATGCCCATCAAGCCACTAAAAGACAGATCTATACATTCCTATAATTCTGGATCAGGACAAAAGTGTACTGTAGGCAAAAAATGTTTAAAGCTCCATTCCCTCCCATTGTGGTCTGGATCACCATCTCCATGACATGGCTGTTATGGTAAACTGGCCCTATCATTTGGCAGCAAAAGACACTTAGGAGCTTATTGCTTGGCTAAAAAACCCGGCTTACATCTCCTGAGTTGAATTTTAATTTGGAAGTCACCCAGGTCCTATCGCACACATTTTGCCACTGAATCCACTGGCGGAGTCCAACCTAGCTGCAGCCCAGGAGTGCTTCTCCAGCCACTTTTCAAAGTTACGAGTTTTCTGACTTTGAAAAGTGGCTGAAGAAGTACTTCTGGGACCCGGGCTCCAGCCAGACTGGACTCTGCTGGCGGTTTCAGTGGCAAAACGTGTGTGATATGACCCGGCTGCCTCCCAAATTAAAATTCAACTTGGGAGAGGTAAGCCGTTTTTTGTTTTTTTTTTAATCAGTGCAATAAACTCCTTAATTCAAGAAGCCAATACTACATGTTAAGGGGAGGAGCATGGACAGCTTCCTCCTGGTCCCTCACTGAGGATAGAATTGTATCTTTCCAGCAATTGTGTTGTACTAAATTCCAGGGCCTCTTCATGATAGTCCCTACAGCAACACAATGAAGGAGAATTCAAAAATGCAGGCAGCTTAGTCAACCCAAATCAAGAAGCCAGTTCTAAGAGCATTCCTCTCCCACAGGAGCAGTTCATGGTTTTTCATTGTTCATTCAAGAAGAAGCCACCTCAGGCAAAAATCTCAACAATACACTGTTGCTGAGAAAACCTATTTCTCCTCTAGTTGCCATGGGGATTGCAGCAAAACTCAGAAGGAACTGGGTGGGGATGGGATGGTGGCAGCTAAAAGTGACCTTCCCTGCTAATAAAAATGTCCTGGAACTACAATCCTCTGAAGCCTGCTGCTACCAAACCACTGGCCTGTAACTCCTAAATCTGACAGGCAAATTTAGCTTTGCAAGCTGCTCTCAGGTGTCATGGAGAATTTGGTCCTGTTGCCAGTGTTGAAATGAGGTTCGTATGACAATCAAGTCCATTTCTGTAGGTAGAATTAGGAAGAGGGCATCTTGACCTAGGCAACAAAACGTCTTGGGTCATTCCTGAATCCTACCGCAAGTCAGAAAATCTTCTTTAAATCTTGCCTCTGTCACAACAATATATATTGTTACTGAGTCATATACCCTCCAACTGTCCCACTTTGGTAGAGTAAATCTCACTTAACTCTGTCATCACACTATTTCACCTGCTTTTAAAATGCCCTGATTTCTCTCTTCTCCTCCCACTTTCTTCCTTTCTCTTCCGCATACGTCATTTGTTGCAAACTGAGTTCAAACTTAGAAGAGGGGAAGCAGGAACAAAATCTTGCCTTTCCCAGAAGATTAATGGAAAAACAAACTGCTTTAGCCTCTCCTAGTTTGTGTGTTCCTCCTTATTAATAACATTTGCCATTTTGATGACATTCTGATGTTACATGTCCACACCTGTTTCAGTTTTCATCTCTGAAATGTTGGAGGGTATGTAAGCTCAGTAATAGCCTCAGCCTCCCATCTTCATTATAGAGTAATAATGAGTTCATTTAGACAACAAAACTGCTTTGTTCATTCCAAACAACTATAAATGGCCAACAATATTCTTTACTAGCACGTCTTCCAAAGTAAACAATTTTGACATGTGAATCACATGCAAAGTACTTCCCACTGTTGTAGCAAAAAGCAATGCCAACAAGTATGGTAGGACACCTATAGCATCAGGCTTGTGCATCAAACTAAACAGAAAATGTAGTATTTGGTCATGAAACCTGCAATATTCATTTTCAATTTTCTGATACGAATGATATGAAGATTAATATGAACATTATTAAATGATATAAATTAATAGTTACATTATTGTGTGAATGTTATAGTTCAAATTGGCTTTAATTACAGTAGCCAAACAAGGCTCCTGTACTTTTAAAAGCTGTATGAAAAGGCAACTTTTATAGCTTAGGAGAGGAGAGTGTCTAGAAAGTAAGAAAATGAAGTTGTCCCATTTCTTTTCCATTCTCTCTGCTTAGTACTATTCTCCCACCAACACCTTAGACTTACCACAAGCTATTAGGGGCTTGATCATGCTAATTCTCTTTTTTCTTCTCAATTCACACATCAATGTTCCATCTATATTCTGCAAGTCTGCAAGCAGCTGTTGGTTTTCGTAGGCTTTCATGGCTGGCATCCATAGTTTTTTGTGGGTTTTTCGGGCTGTGTGGCCATGTTCTAGAAGAGTTTCTTTCTGCTGTTTCACCAGCATCTGTGGCTAGCATCTTCAGAGAAAAAAAGCTGTTGGTTTGTTTATTTTCTTTTCCCCCTTTTCTTTTGATTCTTTTCTTTCAGTTTACAAACATATATTCTTTGCCATAGCTAGAGAAGCCCCACGGTATTAAACTACTTCTTTACTTTTGAAATAGGTTTTTGCTTTCAAACAGCTTGGTAGTCAGGCACCTGAGTAAGCCTTTTGAGATAATTATTTGAAGTGTGGCATATTATTCACTGCACTTAGATCTACTGATATTATAGTTAGCTATGAAGCTGAACTGGATTACACATATATTGATAACAGAAAAATTAGCTTTTAGATGGAAAACTGTAGATCCACCTGTAAGTCTAGATGATGGCAACTGAAAATCTGACATGAAATATTTGATTAAATTAACCATTATATTTAAGATGACTAAAAATAGTTTATTCTGTAACGGAATGTACAAGATAGTGTGCATTCCTCTGCTTTATTAAGAACAGATTAATAAAATCAGATTGGGAAGTGGATAAGCTAAGAACACTCAATTCAATACTGCTAAAGGCAATCAATTACTTTAAAAAGTCATTGATTCAATTAAATATGCTACATTCTGCTGGAGGTGATCAATGATTTAGACTCATTAATCTAATTAAATGAGCTAAAGCTCAAGTTGTTACATTACAGAGGATTTCATTGCTCAACATTATAGCAACGGTTTTTGAAGAAAAAGACATGGGATCTTCTGGCTCTTATCCTGCAGAAAATGTTTCCTTCTGGGGAAATACTTTCTTTGTGATTGTTCCTCTTTTCTTTCTTTGCTTCTGCTGTTTCTCTTTTCTTTTTATTTGTGTTCAGGAATATTTCCCAAATTCTCTAATGGCAAGATAGTTCCTCAAAAATACCTCTGGTGTCAACTGGGGGAGGAAGGAGCACTCCTATGAACTACATATGGTGGCAACTTCTTCCAGGTTGTGCCAGCTTTTTCTCCCAGTCTCTTAGAAAGAGGGAAATTCTGGTGACAGTTTTGGGAGCCCAGGACCATCATTGCGAGATGGATATAGTGGCAACTCACCAAGTTCTGTCTGCTGCTTTCTTCCACCTTTTCAAGATGATTCCTCAAGACAGGATTGTTCTAATCCAGGGGTAGGCAACCTAAGGAAACTGGCAAAACCACTTTTGAGTATTTCTGGCCAGAGAAACTCCTATGAAATTCATGGGGACATCAGAAGTGATGGGAAGAAACACACACACACACTTGTTGCAGCTCTTACTCAGTGGCAACACTGGGAGGTGCAGGGTGTATAGACTGTACTGGGTGTTACC
Organism: Phrynosoma blainvillii; assembly: GCA_026167975.1. Classification (NCBI taxonomy): domain Eukaryota; kingdom Metazoa; phylum Chordata; class Lepidosauria; order Squamata; family Phrynosomatidae; genus Phrynosoma; species Phrynosoma blainvillii. The sequence continues at coordinate 38,137,871 of JANUYF010000003.1, forward strand.
TTAGATGAGGGGGGGGGGGACACCCAGAATTGCTGTGAGAGGCAGAATGAGGAAACCATATTCTGACATTTGTAAACTCCTTGGGAAGAAAGGAGGGGTGCAAATGTAAACAAGAAATATTTGATCCACAGTTATGCCTGTGTTTACAATGGAAAAACTATTTAGGGGAAAAGGTTAATAGATATTGCTTTGCTGAAACATTTCATTTTGCCTAGCATAACTTGACCTTGTATTTAACCTGTAGCCATGGTTGGCAAGCAATTGCATGAAGGCAAAAATGTAAAATTCCATTCAAACTACCAAAGGAAGGACAGAATGCTTCATCCCACTCCTACACTCAACATAAAAAGAACAAGCTAGCTGAAATTTTTGCTGATATAATTCAGTGTGTGTGGCTTTTTTGAATCATAAATTGTGTGTGAGGCAAGCATTTGGACAGAGCTCAGAAATGTAAAATTTTGTAAAATGTAAAACAGCTCCCAGTATCCCCTAGGCAGTGGATTCTGAGAGCTATAGTTTGTTGTTGTTGTTGTTTTGGGGGGTTGTTTTAAGGGACTTTTCCAAGCTGAGTATTTAGGAAATCATTCTTCTATCTATTGTGAGATCTGTAGTTTATGTGTCAGGGTCTCTTCTGTAATTTGCAGATAGTCGTTAGATCTTTAGTGAATCTGCACTTCATACCCTCCCTTTTTCTGCTAAGGGTACAAAGGTGAGGTTCCTTTAAGTTTAAAGATAAATTCTGTGCTTAAAATTGCCTTTAAGTATGCTTATCACAATGGAGTTTAGGCTTTTCTGCAGAAGTTGAGAATGCAGAGCCCCACAGATGTTTATGGATTTCAAATTCCATTAGCCTTAGCCAACACAGTCATGTGGTGACAGATGATGGGAACTGCAATCCAGTAACAGCTGAAGCACCTGATCTGGCTGTACTCCATCCATCAGGAGACAGAGAGCATATGGAGTCTGAAGGCCATTAGCTGAGTGTTGAATCTACTGCTGTACTTAATGATACATCAATTTAACATTGTGAATAGGATATTTGACAGCACCAGTTTAGAACAAAAGAAGCAGTCTTGTGCTGAAAGAGCAAAGGCTTTGAACTACACAGCTGCCTCTGCATCATCAAAACTAAGGAATGTTTAGATGTAAATGTAGAGATATTTGCTGTAGCCTAAATAGAAATATAATGTACTTCTCCATAGTTGGGGAGACTGTGGCCAGGTGACCAGGGTGTCTGCTCAGTTCGCTCTTCCGTTGCTAATGGCTGATGGACACCTCCAAGGTTCCTACTATTACATCTTATGTGTCTTTCCCTTTAACCTGAACTTAGAATGGTCAACCCTTTGAACAGAGACACCTTCCCCCTAAAGGCACCAGATCCCATCTGATCTTGGAAGTTGCTAACCTGCTTAATACTTGGATGGGAGACTGCCAATTAATAACAGGTGCTGTAGGATGTATTTCAGAAAAAGGAGGAACTGGCAAAACTATCTGGATATTCCTTGTCTAAGAAAATTCTATGAAAATTAATGAGGCCACCATAAGTGAACAAGTGGCTTGAAGGCACCTTAGAACATGTACCTTCAAACAGATGACCACTCATTGGAAAGGAAGTCACCAGGCCACTGAACTTTCAGCAACTCTATAATGTGTGTTTACAATTAATAGCCTCATACCATTGAAAGAATGGTGCTTGGATTGGGATATAGCAGCTTTTACAACAGCGTTGCATTATAATTTGAGTTTTTATCCCCATACTGTAGGTAGATGGACAGAGAAAATATAATTTCAGAAAGCCCTCCAATGTGTAGAATACAGGAAAAGTTAAATGTATGGAGTTCTTTCATTCTCTTGTTTAATAGCCCCATTACATTACAACTGTAGAGCTGTACCTGTAATGTTCTATTTATTTTTTTAGTTATGGACAGTCAACTTCATTTAGTAGTAGTGGAGGAGGTATATTGCATGGCTCAAGTGCTGGCTCACACTGTTGTTTCATGTTCTGTTGTGACTGTTGAGGTAAGAATGAGCTAGATGGGAAGATAAGAACGGACTCTAAGCCACTAACTGAAATATACTTATTTAATTATTTTTGAAAAATGGGAAAGTATAAAGAGATACATATTATCTAATTATATCATTGTGGGGCAGGGGGAATCTTGGAAATTTAACTGCAACAAACTACAGTCACCCTTCCATTTTCATGGGGTATCTGTTCCAGACCCCCCCCTCCCCCCGGTGAAAATGGAAAATTGCCAATATTCAAGCCCCATTGGCTTGAACGGTGACGTGTCCCCCCATTTTGTCCTCCTCTGTTTGCCCCCGACTCCAAGTCCATGAAAATAGAGTGCTGATTGTACTTTTAAAAGTAACTTTTTAAACACAGTTAATGTAGTCTAGTAGTGTAACATACTAAAATTTCAGATTAGAATCCAATCCTCTAAAGTTAATTTATTTGAATTGTCAAATCAAACAACCCCCCCCCCTCCAAAATCTACGTTTACTTACATTCAGGGATGTTGTGCTCTTATTGACACTGTTTAAACAGAGAGTTTGAACAAGATGTCAGATACTGTTGTTGTTCAATGTCTTCAAGTAATTTCTGATTCATGGTGACCCTAAGGCCATGGGCTTTTCTGAGGCTGAAAAAGTGTGACTTGCCCAAGGTCACCCAGTTGGTTTCTATTGTCAAGCAGGGAATTGAACCCTGATTTCCAAAGTTATAGTCCAATGCTCAAACCACTGCATCAGCTGGTTCTATGTCAAATATAGCTGGAGTCAAGTGGTTTCGTCTGGGCTTTTCCTGGCTCTCAGGTAAGTACCCTATCTGGTGATATACCCTTGCTATGCATGTTTTTTAAGCATGTTATTTGTGTTACATATCCACCCATCTATAGTTTCCTCTTCTTCCACCTTTTAAATTTTTACTCTAGTCTTTCCCTGCTTCTGCCCCCTGCACTGAAAAAAGCAGACATCTCTGCTGCCATCTAGTGAAATTGGGGGGAAAGTTAGTCAAGCACTGATTTCTGTGAGTCTACCCACAAAATTATTCTAATACTCAGCTGGAAGAAGGAAAGGCTCCAAATTGGACTGATATGTGATAGTGAAGCTATTCAAATTGACTGGAGGAGTGTTTCCAGAACTGACAGCTCTGGAATTCAGTATCATTATACATGTCTGAAGGTTCCTGAATTGATTTACCCTGCATTGTTGTTGTTATAACTCAACCTTTTCCCCACTCTGGGTTTAAAGTTGACTTACAATGATTAAAACAAACATAGCTAAAAAAAAAATCATACAAAATGTAAAAATCTAATTAAACTATCAATAAAATTAAAACCAGTGAAAGACATGCACACCACAACCCTATGAGATCATTGTGTACTGTATAGGACTGTAACAACATTGCTACAGCATGAATTTGGGTGTGAAACACCCCCTCCAATCCCACTTACTGGGAAGCAGCCACTGGGATCCTTTCCTCTGTTGATCACTGATGATTGATCATTGATAAGCAGCTGTCTGACATTCCCACCCCTTTCCTGATCAACAGGCAAATAAAAGACCCTTTGTTTCAAATCCCTCTCATGCCAGAGATCACTCACATGAAGGGGAGCAGAAATGTCAGGAAATGGCAGAAACTGCAAAGTCTGTCTATCCATCCACACACACACACTTCAGGCCTGATCTGCAGAGCACCTTATGCTCCAATGAGGTTTCTTTCCCCATAGTACTAGAGCAATCTATTCAAAAGCAAGCCTTATTGTGCTCAATGGGAGTTACTTCTGGATAAGTGCAAGCCTTGGTTTGCATCCTTGCTTTCTAGTGAAGATCCTGATTCTCTGATTGCTTCCTCTGAATGCCCCTCCCCACTGAATTCAATGGTGGGACAATTTACCCTAAATGCATCTGAGGAAGTAGACTGAAGTCTATGAAAGCTCATGCTGCCAACTTCTTTATTTCAGTTAGGCTCAAAGGTGGTACAAGATATCTCTACATACCCTCAAAAATGTCACTAAAGTGACAACACAATCCTGAAGAAATGCATTAATTTCTTTTCTGAAATAATTTCTGAAACAATGAAATAAAACTCAAGTAATTGGAGGTTGTCTTCACATTCTTTACAACATCTCATGAAGCCACCATGATAAACCAAGATACACAGGCAATTGATGGCAAAAAAGGTTGGCATTTTGCCATCAACCTCGTGTGTTTCCTGGTGTATGCTCACATCTCAAAATGCACAAGGTTAATATTCTATAACTTTTTGTCATCTTTTTCATCAGCAGGGGGACTTGTGACCAAGAAAGGAATAGCATAACAGTTGAAAAATCACTGTCAAGGTCTGCAAAAATGCCTTAGATTGTCCCTTAAAAGTAACTTCTGAAAATAACTTAAAGTAACGGTCATATTCATGAAGTAGTTTTGTTCCCATTTATGGCACTGTTTTTGGAATGTAACTTTGTAACATCTTTAGCAATCTTTAACATCCCACAAAGTAACCTATCTCTGTTAATAAGGGATGAAAAGAATATCTGTTATTATTCATTAGGGAATTTTCTTTTCAGCTCTTTTGGGCTGCACATGGCCCTCAGGCTTTTCCTAGGCCACTCAATTTTCCTGTGCTAAGTTAAGCAATTTTTTAACATGGCCAGTTAGATCTATAGAAACTACATAGGTGGGGGTGCAATAGGCAATACACATACATTTTTTCCTGCCTAGGCATGTTAAAAATCCTGAACATCTATGGGCAGGAGGCAAAGTAATTGTTTCTTTTAAAAAGAGGCTATATTGATCCAAAGAAGCCACCTGCCCCATTATAAATGGCTAACCATTTCCCATAGGGGCTTTGGAAGGCATGATTGACCATTTTAATGTAAAAAAGGGGGCATAGGGTGTTGGGAAATCTGGGAGATAGTACAGGATCTCTCAGATAAAATAATCAATTTGACAAAGCAGAAACTGAACAACTACCAGTCCAACCCCCCCCCCCGGGTCCACCAGAGAAAGAGACAAGCTTAGAGTTCTTTGTAAAACATATAAAAATAGTGCTATTTGCAATACTTGTGAATAGTGAAATACAGGGTATAATGGAGGAGGCAGAGAAGGCTGCAGATTACAATCATTCAGGAAAAGACTTGGCATGATAAAACAAGCAAAAAGGAAGTCTGCACACTTGCAATTACTGAGTACAGGCATGTAAACATTGCTAACTGTAACATGGGGTGTTTGGTCTGCTGGACCTTGGGAGGAGTAACAATAACCTCTGGATCTGGTGAAGCTGCCCACACCCTGCTGTATGGTGATCCAACAACATGGATCTACCATTTCTCTTGTGTAGGTTATGCCTCCACTTTATCTCACATTCTGCCCTAAGCATCAGCTTTGTTTAATTAGAAATGAGGGGGTGTTTTAATCGTCTGGTGAATGCTCTAAAAGAGACATGTTAATTCATGGGGATTGCACAACACAGCTGAGCCCCCTGTTCTATATTCTGAAAAGACTAACTATAGATTGTTCTCTCTCAGAAATACAATTTTCCTCACTGTAAGGCCTTTTCTTGTCTTAAAAAGCAACAACCACTATTCAGAGAATAATACCTCCCCAGTAAAAACCTCTTATCAATACCGTCCACAGAATAAATTTTCTCTCATCTCATATTGGCCATGTTGGCCCTTTTCATTGAAATTGCTATTCTACGGCATGAAGAGCAATCCTTTCAAAATGATGCATTTTAACATTCATCTCTTCTTTCAGAGATTGATTTCAAGGCTGATTCTAAGAGGTTGATATATCAGTGCACAGTAATAGCTAAACAAATTAACTGTTCTGTATTTTAGCAATTATGAGTTTTGTATTTTTCCATAAAGTCATAAACAGAAGGCTATCAATTAATTCTAAAAAGGCCAAGTAAAAGAAAAATGAAAACTTCTCATCTTGAAAGCTTGAAAATGTTGTATTCGCTGTCTCTATAGCCAAAATTCAATTGTTAGTTCCAACCAGAGTAGACCCAGTAGTTTAATACATCAGCATTACTGTAACTTCAATTGTTGCAGTGGGATCATTTTAGCTGATACTAGCAATTGGTGTTAGGCCTAGATTACCAGATTTTAATGCTTTATTTAGGTGCTTTTCAGCAACATTACTTGAAATTCTGCTGTTTGAATCTGAAAGAATCAAATTATTTCAGCCAATTCATTTCCAGTCTGATCAAGGTGCTAGTGATGACATTCAAAGCCCTAAACAGCTTGGGACTTCAGTATTTGCTGCTCTTGTGTGTTACACTGAAGGTGAGCCAGTATTTTGCAACTAGGAGATTGCACTACCCAGAACGTGAGGAGAGGGGGAGTACCAAGGGATTAAAAGGTATTAGCAAAGGAGTGAAACTGTATGTGTGGAGAGTGACATGACAAGTGTTGCCTTTAGGTGTGAGGGACTACAACTTCCACCATCCCAAAGGAACCCTCAACATATCTGGACAACAAGATGATGGGAGTTGTACCCCAACACATTAGAAGAATATGAGGTTGGGGATGGCTGGTGTATAGACATGCACATCAACCATTTAAGGTGAAGACAGTTGAGATATTTTTGCAATGCATTATTCTTTCTTTCTTTCTTTCTTTCTTTTTTAATGTTAGTAGAATGTATTTTCTGCTTCTTAGTTTTGGGGATCAGCATGTCAGATGCAGTGGCTTAAGTGGTTAAGACGTTGACTGTTGATTGTAAGATTGGCAGGTTGGCAGTTTGAGGCCCAGGTGCTGCATGATGGGGTGTGCTCCTGTCACTAGTTCCAGCTTCTGACAACTAGCAGTTTGAAAGCATGCAAATGCAAATAAATAAATAGGTACCACTTCAGTGGGAAGGTAAACAGCGTTCTGTACAATCATGCTGGCCACATGACCACAGACTAGTCTCTGACAATGCTGGCTCTTCAGCTTAGTAATGGAGATGAGCACCACCCCCTATGGTCAGAGATGACTTGACAACCTTGTCAATGGGGAATACCTTTACCTTTATGTCAGATGTACCTGTATCCCAAATAATTTGAAAACCCATTTTCCAATATCATTTCCATATATTATCCCAGCACTGTGAAACAACAGTCCTTTAAGATTCTGAAAATCCCCACTTCAATTTTCTTAGAAATAGATTTATTTCTAAAGATACAGAGCTCTTCTTGAGACTGTAATGACAAAAACCTCTTGAGATGGAAAACCAGGAAAAAAAATCATACACTTAAAGACCTTACACCTATCTGCCAATTGTTCCTAGTTCTGTATAAAATAATATAGGGTCCCACACACACAACTTCACTCATACTTTTTTGACAATCTGTTTGTAAGAAACCCAAATCCAGTATGTGCAAATGCATAAAATGCTTTTGTAGAGGTGATCAGATTCTGCATATAAGCACAGTTCCACAACCATCCCCTTAGGCAAGCATTTGCACAGTAACATTACTACTGGAGTGCAAGGGATGTGTACCACACTCAGTGACACCACAGGGAAGGGCATGCCTGTCAGTGACCCTGGTGCCTGGAGGAGACCCCATCCTGGTTGGTGGGCAGGTGGTGGCAGTGTGCCCAGTGGCACCCCCAGGAGACCTCATCCTTGTCAACAATGGCAGTGGTGGTGGGGCCAGTGGTGAGTGCTGAGGCATCTCTGTGCTGACCTCTGCCACCTTTGTCCCACTGGTTCCTGCCAGGAGGAAAAGGAAGAAGAGGAGGATCTGCCACACCTTCTCTCCTCACCCTGGCCGGGCCAGCCCCAAGGGCAGCATGTGGTAAGTAGTGGTTCTGGCAAGACATAAATGTGGGGGAGAAGGATTTTTTTGGGGAGTCTCTGAGGCCCCACACATCAGCATTGGCGGGGGGGGGCATTGTGTGGTACATGCCTGTGTGTTCCCCAGTGGTTAAATGCCACTGCTGCAGCAAAAAACATTGAGAGTTCGTTAGATCCTGCATGGCTCCAGATTGACTCAGCATTCCATCCTTCCGTAGGTCAGTAAAATGAGTACCCAGCTTGTTGGGAGCAATTGGCTAACACATTGTAAACCACTTAGAGCAGGGGTAGGCAACTTGTCCCCTTTAAGGGCCGAGGGACTTCAGCTCCCAGAATCCCAGGAGCTATTGGCCAACATTGGACTATTGGCCAACATGGCTGAGGCTTCTGGGAGCTGAAGTCCCTCGGCCCTTAAAGGGGACAGGTTGCCTACCCCTGACTTAGAGAATGCTTAGCACTATAAAGCAGTATAGGAATGTAAGTGCTATTGCTATTTCCTACCACCACCACCTTCTGGCTGTCAAAGTGCACTGTGGTGACACCAACCCTAGTGATGCCACTGCATGTGCATGGACATATATGATAATCACAGATATGACCAGCTATGATCATAAAAGCACTTACACCAGCCACTAGTAATTACAGGAATTTCTTCTGGACTAGTAACAACCAATCTTACTGGCATTTGTGCCCAGGGCTTCGAAACTTTTTTTTTGACAACAACTCCAAAAGTTTGGGTGTTGTAGTTTGAAAAGTAACTTTCCCAAGCACTGTGTGCCATTAATTAACTTATAAAAGGAAAGGATTTTAAATCTCTACAACTTTGCATTATCTGTATGCAATTCCAAGGTAGCTAGTACCCGGGAGCTGTAGTTGAAAAATGGAAATTGTCTGTGCTCTGAGACAAGCCCTTCCTAAATGAAAAAGTTCTACCATTTTACCTTATTTGTATTTGTAACCCATGTGGATTATTGACTTGGTCCAGTGGGTGGGGAAACCCTAAGGGAGGGCCTGGTCTTATTAGTTCAGTTCAGAAACAGAGAGATGCTGGGGAGGATTAAGGACTTGGCAGGGTTAAGGTTTAGATCCTTTTCACATTGAATGAAGTTGCAGGATTTTCAATTATGTATTTAGGAAAGGGAAAAACCCCAGAGAATGTCAATAATAAACACCCTCTGAAGAAACTTGCCAAGACAACCCTATAATAGGATCACCTTAGGGTCATCATAAGTAAAAAATGACTTGGAGGCACACAACAACAACAGCAGCAACAGTAGCGGGGTGAATTTCTTATAGTGGGATTTCTATTACATATATCCACCTATTTTGTATATTTTATATATGGCCTTAATGTGTGCATCAAATGTTTCAAAACAGCTGAATAGCATATGTATAAAGGTCCTGCAATCAACTTCTTCACTTTTCCTCATTGGAGGCATGAACTCTGAGATGCAGGATGGGTGTTCATTTTAGTATTTAATGTGTTGTATGGTTGTTGCTGTTTTTAAAAGATTGGAAATAAATTGTGAATGTGTTTGCAGTATTCATTTATAACAGCCCCATAGACCCCAAAAAGAGGTACACATCCTGAGAGTTCTTGATTTATACTGGAGTTGTGTTCCTGGACTCTTGATGTAAATTCAAATTGATGTAAATGAGAACTAGTTCCACAGAGAATCACTGGAAACCAGGGGAATGTGTTCTGATAGAGTTGAAGTAGTCATGAAGTTAGCAATTTTACACAAAACAACCCGAGTTTTAAAGAAGTTTAAGCCATTTTTTAAAAAGACTTTACCTTTCACAGATTAGAGAAAAATACAAATGCTCTCCAGAAGAATCAGAAGAGGCAGGAAATGTTGATTCCAAGGAGGCTTGGCTGGAGTGAGCTGGCTTACCATTAGGTGACAATTCTTCTTCATAGCCAGGTTCATCATAAGAGGGTACAGGGGGTTCAGGACACAGAAGGTGACAGCATAAAGGGAATAACATCACTGCTCCCCAAACATCTGCCTTTTGGCAGAAATATTTTTAAAAATTCTTTAAAAACATCACATCTGGGAGCTCTCTTGTTGCCATTAGTTCTCCAAAATACCCAAAGGGAATGGATAAGGATCCTGGAAACACCTTCAGCAAATAGGCTTGAGAGCCTGGACTCTTCAACAGCCATCACATTTCCTTATATGGATGCCAAGAATTGCTGCTGGAACCCACTTTATTTCCTATGGTTACATGTAGCTTCAGATTTTCTTTTGTGTTTGCCTCCAGAATCTCAACCATGAATGTTGAAATATGGATGGGATATGCAGTCAAAGTGGAAATGTAAAGATGTGTGAAAATTCTCTTCTAAGAAAAGTGTCTAAGCAAACAAAGAGGACTCAGCCTGCAGGTGGTTTGAAACCAAAACAATTTCACACTGAACAAAATAACAAGGATGTTAAGCCTGGGAAAGCAGGATGCTGGAAGGTAAACAAATGATCTCATCTGGTTTGCATGGGAACCAGGTCACATGGGGAGTGACACACAGCTAGGGGCTGGTCTAGAGGCTGGGATAAAGCTGATCATCCTATCATTATGAAGGTTGCCACCAGGAGGTGGAGTTATGGGTTGGGCCAAGGGCTCCTTTGTTCTCTTTGTTAGAACTTGCCTTGCTTTTCAACTTAACAAGTTGTGATCCTATGGGTTCTCTCATCTGCAAGATGGATTGCACATAGTTCTTTTCTGTTTTTACTATACAACAATAAAGCTTTACTTTAGATTTACAATTGTGTCTTCATAGAAAACTAAAGCTGCTGGGGGAATGCAGAGAACAACATTTCCAGGATGGCTGATGAAAGGAAGCAATCTTCTGATCTCTGCTACATCTACATTTACATCACACAAATCAACAATGAATCCCACCAGCATCCAGAATACCTCCAAGTAGCACCTGAACTTTATCTACCATCCTTCCCCTGCATCATGAAAAGTAGGAGCTATGAGTCCATCCAGCACAGGATGATCATTCAAAATGATGTTCATAGTGGCATCATCAGAAGCATAGTGAAGGGTAGAGGCCTCTTTGAATTGGAATTATGCCTACTTAAAACCAAAATATTTTTGATTGTGCATTGAAACAGATGTGGGGAAAGTGCAAGTGGCATGCCAACACATACATTCAAGGTTCTGTGCTGCCACTGCATGCATCCAGGGCTCCCCAGATGTTTGTTTTTTGACAACACAGGTTGAACTACACTGTAGTCATTGGATAAAGGGATTAAATTGACAGTCAATATCATAGTCAGTGGCATAATATTGTTGTTGCTGTTGTGTGCCTTCAAGTTAATTCCAGCTATGGTGACCATAAGGCAAACCTATCATGAGGGTTGCTTGATAAAAATTTGTTCACAGGGGGGTTGTCATTGCCCTCCTCTGAGGCTGAGAGAGTGTCACTTGCCCAAGGCCATGCAGTGGGTTTCCATGGCTGAGTGGGGATTTCAACCCTAGCCTCACAGAATGCAAGTCCAGCACTCAAAGCACAGCACCATACTGGCTCCTGATTTAATACCACAGTCAATATGATATTCAACAGTCACTTTCTTATTCAGTATAATTTTAAAGTTAATAATTCATCAAGTATGGGTGGTGAATTTTATTTATTAGAATGAATGAGTTGGAGTTTTATTCTCTAGTAAGGAAAATAGTTTCTTCAAACACTAATTAATCAAGGATGACTGGTGGGAATTTAATTTGTTAATGAGTGGGGAGGGACTGGTTGATATTGAAGTGTAAATATACAAATTGAAATGTAGGCAGAAAAGTATTCTGTTCTAATCTACTTATTTTTTTTTCATCTTTAAAAGTTTGATTAACTCTTCCTGGGTGCTCCTTGGGTGCGTGGATCTTGCTTACTTGTCTGGTCTGAACACTTACCCCCAGCCTCATGAACTTTGCCCACTCCTGAAATAGAATCCTCCAATTAATTCTATTTAATAGGATTTGTTCAGTGTTCGTTTTTCCTTCGCTACCTTAATGTTTAAGAGTTTTTTTTCTTTAGAGCAAGTTATTTAACTTACCATGCATTTTTTTTATCTTCCAAGGCAGAAATGACATAGAAGTGCTTGCTGTTCAAGTAGAATAAAATACCAAACAACAATGACCTTTAAAAACACAATGCACTTTCTGTTATCTGCAATGTAAAGCATAACTTTATCATTAAATTAATTCTATTTTCTGGACATTTCCCTGTTTTCTGAAATGTGCTCTCTGTTTTGCAAACAATATATAAAAAATTATTCTCACTAGGTATCAGATACTGTAGTATAAGATAAAGAGCCATGACTCCAGTGACAGTTGGTGATTTCCATGTACATGTTGAACCTACTCTTTGAGCTTTAAATGAAATATCCAAGATTTCAAACCCTCCTGAAGCTGAAGTTTTTTGGGCTATGTGGATGTGTTCTGGAAGAGCTTATCCCTGATATTTCACCAGCATCTGTGACTGGCATTGTCAGAAAATGCTGGAATGGAAGTGAGTCATGTGACCCAAGGTTGGGAGGAGCGATTTACATGTTAATCTGTGTGTTGTTCACACAGTGTGTGTGTGTGTGTGTATATATCCCACTCACTTCCATGCCAGCATTCTCTGAGGATGTCAGCCACCAGATGCTGTCAAAACATCAGTAATAAACTCTTCTAGAAGATGGACACATAGCCCGAAAAACCCACAAAAAAAATATTCTGAACCCTATTTCTGAAAGGAACTCAGCACACTGGATATACTAAGCACAGAGCCGACTCACCATCCCATTAACATGGAAGCCACCACTAGGGATGACAACAGTCGCTTCAAGTCCCAGGAAAACAATTGTTGGGCCCTGAATGTTTGCTCATTCCCTCAAGTTCCCTCAAGTCTTGTGGGAAGAGGAGAACACATAATCACTGCCTCCCATGGCCAGTATTTTCCCCAGCTTCCCACCTAACTTTACACTTTGACTTGTACCCAGAGGCTTCTCTGATCCTCCATCACATGCCTTCTGTGGCCAACTAGGAGATGTTCAGGAGCTTCTCTCAGAGACAAAGGAGCTGGTGAAAAATTAGAAGAGCAGGTCAACTAGTCTGTTAAAATGAAAGTGTTCCTCCATCTCCTCCATGAGGCTGAGGCCACAGTTAGCTGATCACTCAAGGACATCACTGAAAGAGTGCGAGCCATACCAGGTAACACTTGAGAGGTGCTTCCCAAACATCTGCATTTTGGCAGAGATGGGCTGTGGTGTTTGCCTGCATCCCTTTAAAACACTGTAACTGGTATGAATGGGGCAAGGCTCACTGGGAAGAGAAAGGAGAGGCCTGGGTTTTTTTAAAAAATAATTAAAAAAAATTATTTTTTTTTTTAAAAAAATATTTGTTAAAATATTATTTTAGTTTTTCCTTCAAAAATATATCTTCCCAAAATTTTACTTTAACCACATGAATCAATGTACATTTTGACTGTGTGTATGATGTTGTAATATAAAGGTATAATTTAGCTAGTTGTATATGTCACAACTATTACCATTACATTCAGTGACAGATGGGAATTATGATGTATGAATAACATTAGTACATTTAAAAAAAAAAAAAAAACCTAAGGATTCTGTATGGTGTGGAATGGAAGGAGATCAAGGGGGGCTAGTGACACCATGAGTTACTTCACTGGGTGACACCAACCCTAGTGACTCCATTGTTCATTTCAGAGAAGGTTTTCACAGCAGTGTGCATAACAATTTAAAAATTCAGTACAATAAAACAACTCATTTGAAATTAAAGTACTTTTTTTCTGGTCTTGTCTTGACCACAGCTGTGCATCTAGCTTGTAGATTTGCATCATGACCCTTGCTTCCTCAAAATTTTTGGCCCTCATACTGGCTGATGTCTCAAATTAACCTAAAAAATCTTGACTAAATTAAGTTCTAACAATATATTTGTGTGTCTGTGCTAAGCAGGCTCTTTATTCAAGTACTAGAATAATAATATGTGTGTATCTTTTGGAAAGACTACTGAAAACTGCTACCACCTAGTGGGCATTTTAAAAATCTTCCTGTAGTCTTTAACTCACATCTTGCTATTATCGAATAGGCTGTTGATTAAACTACACTTTCTTATTCCCAGAAGTGGACTGAGATGAAAAGAATTGATTTCACATATGCTGGACCTAAAAAGAAGTTGCTTCTTCCATTGGAAGTCTATCTGTGTGTTTTTTTAAATAACTTTTCTCACAAAGGCTATTAAGTCCTGAACCTTCATTAGTTCCAAATAGCATAGATTAATTGAATCAATGGAACTTATAAAAATGCTGACATACCACATTCCCACCGATTCAATAGAACTACACTAGGTGGGACTAACAATCAGATTTAGGCCTAAGAGATCCCTTTGTGCCTTATAATGAAAGCAAGTGAAAAATGATAGTATGAACGTCTGCATGGTTTAAAGTATGAAGTATAAATCTTGTCTACTTCATGACATTTTGGGGGTCTCCAGGAAGAGCCTGAGGGAAGCTGGAAGCCACAGAAGGTACCACAGAAAGTACCATTATTGATCTATTTTGCCATGTTCCAACATGCACATGGGCTCTGATTTCCCATGTACACTAGCCATTGGAATCTCTGGTACCATTGCAGCTTCAGCTCTTATGCACAAGTTTTATTTCAATATAGAAATCATCATAGAATATATTCAACCGCATGTAGGTGTATGTGGAACCCCCGTCAATTTCATAGGGTTTTCCTTAGCAAGGAAAACCCAGAGGTGGTTCCCCCAGGTCCTTCCTCTGAACTATAGCCTACAGCACCTGGTATTTCTTGTCAGTCTCCCATCCAAGTGCTAACTAGGGCTGACCCTGCCTAGCTTCCATGATCAGACAGGATCTGGTGCCTTTAGGGTATTTGGGCTGCTAGTCAATAGTAAGGTAAAGGTAAAGGTATTCCCCATTGAAAAGTTTGTCAAGTCGTGTCCGACCATAGGGGGCAGTGCTCATCTCTGTTACTAAGAGCCAGCATTGTTAGAGACTACTCTGTGATCATGTGGCCAGCATGATTGCATAGAATGCTATTTACCTTCCCACTAAGAAGTGGTAGCTATTTATCTACTTGCATTTGCATGCTTTCGAACTGCTAGGTTGGCAGAAGCTGGGACAGTTGATGATAATTTTATGACCCTGATGAACTTTATGGAGATAGATCAGGACTAAATATGTACAGAGTGAGTGAGTGATCCTCTCCACCACTTGCCCTCACTGCAATCTGACTAAATTTAGAGAAGGGTAACATTCTGAGCATGTGTGCTTAATGCACATGCTCAGACCATTCTGCTATAACAGAAGTCACAGTTCTCCATGGAGGAAACACTCCAGTATGCCAGACATCTAATTTAGGCAAATGGGGTGATGGAAGAGGTAGAAACAGTAAGGTAGCATTCTCTGTTGCCATAGCAACTGGGCATCGTTCTATCTTGCACTTCGAATAGCAACCAGCCCTACAGGTGCAGTATTTTTAATACTATGATTTATCAGCCTAACATCAAAAGACCCTGAATGGCTGCATGCTGCACCAGTGGACATTTTCAAAGCTTCTTCAAGGTCAGTCCCACACAGCAAACATTACAGTAGTCTCATCTGGGTGTCACTAATTTATGTGTGACTAGGGTCACCAGACTGGAAAATGGGTAGGGTCAATGGCTGTGCAAAAAAGGGAACTTCAGCAGGTGTTGCTTCCCATGCAATCTGGTGGTTCTTCCTCTGTGTGTTTGTGTGTGTATGTGCCTTCAAGTCATCTGTAGGATTTTCTTGGGCAGGGAATAGTCAGATATTGTTTTGCCACTTCCTTCCTCTGAAATATAGTCCCCAGTGCCTGATGTGAATTGATGGTCTCCCATCCAAGTACTAAACTGGACTGGCCCTCCTTAGTTTTCAAGATCAGTCAGGATTTTGAAACGAGTGGTTCCCCACATCTGTCTCTTAGGCTGAGGAATTGAGGGCCCTTGTCTCATGTCGGTTAATTCTGGATTTTGCCTGGGGCCAGCTCTATGAACATCTGGTCACCCAACTTATGATGGCTAAACCAGAAAGGTCAGATTAACATCAACACTGCACTTAAACAATTTCAAGTCTTGGAGTTCCAGGATATTTATATAGGAATGAACAGACTCTTTTTGTACTGTTTAGTTTATTTGTTATAAGCATTAATTGATATATACATATATGTGTGTGTAACATTATTCTTGTATCTTCATAATCAGGTTCTCCCTAGTCATATGGTTTTCCATAGTCATTATAAGACATAATACGTCTGCATAAGTCATTATGCAGATTATTCCTAGAAGCTTTTACATATTCACAAACTTGACCCTTATCATATTCTTAGCTGTTTTACAATTAACCATTTATCCAAGCCAATTTCATCAACTTGAGGAATTTTACAACTCTAACAGGCTTCTGTGGTAACACCGGCATTCAAGGGTTAAACCTTAAGCAACTCTTAAGCAAGTCTTAACTGCATTAATTACATCTAAGCATATATCTCCTAGCCTTACCAGAATCAACAGTTTAGGCTGGCATGTTGGGCTTATCTGTAACTTTTCTTGGGAAGACTACATATAGCCTTCTCTTCCTGTAAAGGCATGTGAGATACAGTCCTTCAGATAACGTGGACCCAAGCTGTATAGGGTTTTATAAGTCAAGACCAACACTTTGAATTGTGCCTAGAAATGAATCAGCAGCCAATAGAGCCATTGCAACAAGGGAGTTGTGTGCTCCTTGTAGCCACCTTCAGTTAACAACCTGGCTGCAGCTCTTTGGGTTAGCTGAAGTTTCTGAGCACTTTGTCAAGACAGCCCCTTGTAGACCATATTACATTATGAGATGTAACCAAGGCATATGCCACCATGGCCAAATCTGATTTTTCTAGGAATAGGCACAGTAGGCACACTAGCTAACTGTGAAAATGCACTCTTGGTCACTGCTGAAACCTCAATGTCCAGTCTTAGAGATGAATCTAGAAGTACCCCAAACTATGAACTTGAATTTTCAGGGGAGTGTAACCCTATCTAACAAAGTCTGAATTTCCAGATCTGTATTTCAACTGACCCTGAGCACCTCTCTCTTGTCTGGTTTAAACTTCAATTTGTTTGCCCTCATCCAGTCCATTACAGATGCCAGACACTGGTTTAGGACAGGAACAGCTTCCTTGGAATTATGTGGAAGTCATAGAGCTGGATATCATCAGCATATAGGTGACACCTTACTCCAGAACTCCAGACAACCTCTCTCACCAATTTCATGTAGATGTTAAAAAGTATAGAGGACAAGACTGAACCCTGAGGGACTCCACAGGCCAATGGCAAAGGAGCTGAACCAGAGTTCCCCAGCACCACCTTCTGAGAGCACTCCTCCAAGAAAGAACGGAGCCACTGTAAAACAGTACCTTTAAGCCTCATCCCAAAGAGGCAACTCAGAAGAATAGCATGGTTGATTGTAAAAAGTTTGTTGGACGGATAAAGATTTGCCAACTAAAATTCATCTGCCCTTTAACAATCTGGTGTTTTTATGGTATTTAGGTACTTGTCCTTCTTCTACACAACTTTTAAAGATACAGGAGCCCTCTCCAGTTTTCTGGCAACCCTATGAGTGATTATGACAAGTTCCACCATCCTTCAATAAGAATACACCTGGTGCACCGACCTAAACTGGGAAAAGGTTATTTCTGGCCACTGCCACCACCTGTGTTGCTACAGAAAGAACCCGTTCTGGAAATCCCAGGCTCTGCATTTGGTCCTTTGAGGGACTGAAACCCCTCAGAACCAGTTTTCCCTTCCAATCCTGTTCAGCTTGCTTCCTTACCCACAGTGCTACAGCTCTGCTTTATTATTATTATTATTATTATTATTATTATTATTTATTAACAACATCCACATATAAACACTAAAGTATAACAACTAGCCTCACAGAAAATCTTGGACTTTTGGCATTAAAACTTTCTTGAATCAGCACTGGGTTCATTAGCTTTCAACTACTTTGGCTGCTGTGTATATTCTTCTGAATTATCTCCCTCTTTAATGGCATTCATCCATGATGCAAGGAAATAGAAGACAACAGCCTCAAATGCACTTTTGAAGTATCACTTGTGAATATGTTCCAAAGTATCTAAAGACATTTATACCACTAATTTAGAGTTTTTCATTAGCAAAGAAATGTTTTCTCCCACATGCAGTGCTCTGAATAAATTGAAACATTTATTAAAGTAGTGCTCTTTAATTATCCTGTACAAACCACTTTCAGCAGTCTCATTCACACTGTGAATACTGAAACAGTAAGGCCCAAATTCTGTCATCAGCCTCAACTACTAAATCAATGGAATTTACCTAAGTGTTGACTCAGCATCCAACAACTGATGCAATGAATCTACTGTAGGTGAAGCTACTAATTTGCTGCAGCCTCAGAAATCGAGGCTGGCGGCTACCTCCCGGAGAGCTTTTTCAGCTGTCGCCCCTAGGCTCTGGAATGACCTGCCGGACGAGATCCGTCTATTAACATCTTTGGAGAGCTTCAAAAAGGCCATTAAGACAGATCTCTTCCGGCAGGCCTTCCCAGACTAGTTAACCCACCCCGGACATAAGGACATAAGGACTTGCGCTTTGGATGTCCCTACGTGGCCCCATCGTTAGATGGAAGGGATCATCGAGCCTGGCTCACTTATTCTGTGTGGACCTTAATTTTAAATTATGGTTAAAATTGTTGATTTAATACTGTTTTAAGGGGGGGTGGGTATGGTTCTGTGTACAATATGTTTTATGTGGATTATGATTTTAAATTTGTAAGCCGCCCTGATTGGGTACCCATTGGGCGGGGTAGAAATAAAATTTTATTATTATTATTATTATTATTATTATTAATAGGATTCAAGCCAAATGATGCAATGAGAATGTGATCAAATACACATGCACAGGGACAACCTCATTTTTACTACTAATCTGTTGCTTCTGCATGATTCTGACAGGTGAAAAATTCATTCACAACCAAATAGGGGTGCATAGTAATATTTGTTTTTACCACACTATCAGTTATATTCAACAAATTTCTCACAATGACTGAGATCCTACATCAAAAAGGTGGAGGCAGCTCCATGCCCTCTCCCACCCTAGCACCTGTCAAGTTTTGAGAGGTGCTGCTGTTTCTATTGTTGATGTTTACTGGTGTGGGAAATGGAAATGGGAGGCAATTCAGAGAATGAAGAAGCAGCTGATCTCAGAAGAGAAGAAGGAAAAAAACATGGGTACATTCACAGTAGGAGTGCACCCTGCTTTTCCTTCCTTGCAGAGTCCAGACCAGCCACTTGCTATATTCATCATCCAAATGGCCTTTCCATCCAACCCCTTGGTTTAACGTGATACAGAAAAGCTTTCTGTTTGCTGGACAAAAAAGCAATATACACAAGTAAGCCACTCTTATGCAAGTGTATGCCACTAATAATATTGCACCCAGTGTTTTGATTCTTGCCTTCTCACCATACTTCCCTCCCTCCCTCCCTCCCTCTTGTCCTAGTATGCATGATCCCTCCTTCCCTCTTGTCCTAATATGCATTATTAGCTTTTTCCTTACTGGTTTCTTAGGTAAATGTTTTGTTTGTAGCACTGCACAACCTCAGGTAGATCATGGTTCCCACCTGAATGTTTGAATGTTTGAAAACTCTTACCTCCAGGAGCAACTTTTCAATGTCATGGGTGCTTGTGGTAGTATGTGGATGTGTGTGGGTGTGTGGATAGATAGATAGATAGATAGATAGATAGATAGATAGATAGATAGATAGATAGATAGATATCAAGCATACTGTGACTGGCCTGCACATTGAACTCAGGGGCATTCAAATGCCTGAAGGTCTAATTTGTCTAATCGAGATAGGCACATGGAAACAATATTCAGAAAAGGACCAGACACAAACAACATGAGACAAATATGCTGACAATTCCATTTCAAATGTTTTATCAACTCCCTGAATTAGAGCAATAAGGGCAGAGACAACCTAACAGCTATATAATCAGTTGAAATTTAGATGCAACTGAATGACAGAAACAGCAAAACAAAAATGAAGAGGAATATCCTTTAATTCAGTAAAATTGCACACTAGTAGTCAGTAGAAATAACTTTCTTTTATAGTGGTAACAACACTGTTTGCTGGAACATGTTAACAGAATGAAGGACTTCACTTCCAAAATATCCTGTTGGATTTCCCATCTAGAAAACTAAGGTATTGAGAATGTGTAGGGAAAAGATATAGGATAAACGTTGGGGTCCCATATGGATTAGACCTCCCGTGAAATCAGTCTCTAATTCTGAAGCCTCACTAAATTACAAACCCCAGAATTCATAGAATCATAGAGTTAGAAGAGACCACAAGGGCCATCCAGTCCAACCCTATGCCATGCAGGAACTCACAATCAAAGCATCCCTGACAGATGGCCATCCAGCCTCTGTTTAAAAACCTCCACAGAAGGCATTTCTGCATTTGTACTGCAGAAATAATCCAGGATGACACCACTTTAACTGTCATGGCTCAATGCCTTGGGATTCTGGGAATTGTACTTTTGTGAGATATTTAGCCTTTTCTGTTAGAGGACTTTGGTGTCACAACTATAGTTCACAGAATTCCATAGTACTGAGCCATGACAGTTAAAGCAGTGTCAACCTGCATTATTTCTGCAGTGTGGATACAGCTATTGACGTAGGTTAAGGCAGTCAGAAATGGAATTAAGGCCAGTTAAGCAAAGAGGAATTGATAAGATCGGAACAGAGTTTTAGGAGATGGGAATGTGGACAGAGTTCAGGGAGTTCATGTTTAATTTACAAATGACTAAAAGCTTTTACAGGGTTCATTTATCATTTATTGTGTATATCAATAATAATTTGGACGTTCTTCCTCCCAACTTACATGCCAGCCTTTGGAATGATGTACTCTTTTCTTAAATTTGTTCATTTGAATAGTCTTTATCAATTTGTTGCTTTTATCTTTCTTTTTGACCTTAGATGTTTTCTTCAAGGGCTTTTATTTTGACCTTTTTGATTTTCTTTCGTAATGAACTGAATCATTGGATTGCAGTACTTATATAAAAAGGCTTCAAAAATGAAAGAAAAGAAATAGACTTGGTAAGAGAAGCCATCTAGTGACAAAGGCTTGTAATTGCAATTAAATGAAGTCATGGTTGAAAATGCTTTAAATTGGTTTCATAAAGAAATCTGGCAGTTATCCATGGGATATCATTGAAGGAGAATTCTTCCAGAAATAATTGGAGTGACTTGATATACAATGGGTGTCAAAACTGACAACATGACCAATTTTTTTTAAAGACAAGAAAAATGTCTAATAAGTTAACTGAATTATTTTTGGAGCTAGGAAAAAGAATTGAAATGTGTACATTGCAATGTCAGTGAACTCCTGCCAAGTGAGAGTCCTCTAGCGCCCAGGAATCTGATCCCATGTGCTCTATTTATTGAGGCCTAATTAGCAGAAGATTGCATACATTTCACTCTTTTTCAGGCGTCATCCTTGGGAAGGCATTCACCAAATGAGACGCTTGACCTAAATGTTGCACAGCTGTGACAGAGCCATACAGAAGACTGCTGTAGTTAGACCAGGAATACTTGCTTAAGCATAAAACTCACCAAGTGGTTCCCCCAGTTTAACCTATGCCAAGGCCTTGTTGTAAGGAGAAAACAGGATCATCACACATGAGGGATAATCTAATTGGAAGATTAATCTGCCAAGAAAGGGACAGTGATATAATTGATTTGTTGGAATTGACATGATGAAAACTGGAGAGGGCTCCTGTACCTTTTGAGCAGTGATTCCCAAACTTTGTTCTTCCAGGTGTTTTGGCTTTCAACTTCCAGAAACCCTAGCCAACTTGGCCAGCTGTCAAGAATTCTGGGAGCTGAAGTCCAAAACATCTGGAGGACCAAAGTTTGGGAACCACTGCTTTAGAGGGAATCCTGGTGGAACAGTGGTTAAATGCCATTACTGCAGCCACAACTTTGTGAGTTCACTCCCAGGGCTCCAAGGTTGACTCGGCCTTCCATTCTTTCGTAGGTCTGTAAAATAAGTACCCAGCTTGTTGAGGGCAATTGGCTTACCAATTGTAAAATGTTTAGAGAGTGCTGAGATCACTATTAAGCAGTATAGAAATGTAAATGCTATTCCTATTGCTACCTTTAATGACTGTGTAGAAGCAATGGCATCACTAGTGGGGTGCAGGGGGTGTGAAGCACATGGAGTGCTACCTCTTCAGGAGGGATGACAGCCGGTCAGGCCCTTTTCCCACTCCTCCCACCTTCTCCATTGCTGTGGATGAGGGAGCCAAGGCACCGGAGGAGAAGTGAGCATACACGAGTGCCCCTCCTTTCTTCTCTGATGTGGAGGCTTGCTAGGACAAGGGAGCCAAAGCATTAGACAAGGGGAGCAAGTGTTGTACACTCCTTCCACCTTCTATGGTGCTATGGCTCACTTGAACAAGGGAGCCAAGGCACAGGAGGGGAGGGGAGCGCATGCAGAAGCACCCCCTTCTCTGGTGCTATGACTTGCTTAGATGAGAGAGCCATGAAGGGCAAGTGAATGAGCAAGTACCAGTCCCACTTTATTTGGTGGCTTGCTCAGATGGGGGAGCCAAGGCATCAAGAAGGAAGGGTAGTGCATGCCCCTTCCATGCCTTCCTGCTGCCCACCTGGTCCTTGGCAGCCCTGAGAGACCATCTGGATGAATGGCAGGTGGGTGGCCATTTAAGCAAGGGAGATAGCTGGTGAGAAGGGGAGGGAGGGCAGTGTTGCCTGCCACTGCCACCTCTTGGCAACCCTTTCTAGGTCTGGCTGGCCTGCAGCTGGGTGGCCAGGAGAGGGGGAAGGCAAGTGAGACAACAGGAGGTGAAAGGACAGGACAGGCCACCACCATCCCCTGGCATCCTCTTCCAGGCACCTGCACAGGGTGACACCAATGCTAAAGACACCACTGTGTAGTAGAAGAAGGAATTTTAGCATGTGTTGCCTGGTTACTGAAAAGCAGCACCTGCTAAAATTCCTTTTTTTCTGCACAACTATTAACAGTACAGAAGCCCTCTCTAGTTTTCAATGGGGGACTCAAGGCAGTTACAATAATTGAAAGAAACATAACATAAAAATATACCAAATACAAAAGTTAAAAATATCATTAAACTATCCATAAAATTAAAAACAAGTTTTAAAAAACAGCTATTAAAAACCACAGACAAACAAAACACAGACAGCACAGCACAGTTCTGAAAGACCCAGGCACCTTTAAGTAGTCAGTCTTCAAAGGCCTGACAATTTTTAAACAAAACAAAACAACTAAAACCATAACTTGCCTGGAGAAAGCTAGCAGGAGGGTGATGTGATGTCATGGACTTTTTATGAAAAATGTTTATAGAAGAAACATAGAATCATAGAGTTGGAAGAGACCACAAGGGCCATCCAGTCGACCCTCTGCCATGCAGGAACTCAAAATAAACCCATCCCGGACAGATGGCCATCCAGCCTCTCCTTAAAGACCTCCAAGGAAGGAGACTCCACTACTCTCAGAGGGAGTGTGTTCCACTGCTGAACAGCCCTTACTGTCAGGATGTTCCTCCTAATGTTGAGGTGAAATTTCTTTTCCTGCAGCTTGCATCCATTGTTTCGAGTCCTATTTTCTGGAGCAGCAGAAAACAAGCTAGCACCTCCTCAATATGACATCCCTTCAAATATTTAAACAGGGCTATCATATCCCCTCTTAGCCATCTCTTCTCCAGGCTAAACATACCCAGTTCCTTAAGTCGTTCCTCGTAGGGCATGGTTTCCAGTCCCTTCACCATTTTAGTCACCCTCCTCTGGACACAGTCCAGTTTTTCAACATCCTTTTTGAATTGTGGTGCCCAGAACTGGGCCTGACCAAAGCAAAGCAAAGCAGCTTCATTTATATACCGCTTCATATCACACTATGGGATGTCTAAGTGGTTTACAACTGTAAGCTCATTGCCCCCCAACAGTTGGGTACTCATTTTAGCCACCTTGGAAGGATGCAGGCCTGAGTCTAGCCTGAGCCCTGGCTAGTATTGAACTCGCAACCTTGTGGTCTATGAGTGAGTGGCTGCAGTACAGGCATTTAACCACTGAGGCACCAGGGCTCCTGGTGCCTCAGAATACAGCATAATACAGTATAAATACAGTATAATACAGTATATACATAATACAGTATATACAGAATAAAGCAGAATACAGTGGCACTATTACTTCCCTTGATCTAGATACTATACTCCTATTAATGCAGCCTAAAATTGCATTGGCCTTTTTAGCTGCCACATCACACCGTTGACTCATGTTCAACTTGTGGTCCACTAGGACTCCTAGATCCCTTTTACATGTAGTCTTGTTGAGCCAGGTGTCCCCCATCTTATATCTATGCATTTCATTTTTTTGCCCTAAGTGCAGTACCTTACATTTCTCTGTGTTGAAATGCATTTTGTTAGCTTTGGCCCAGCTTTCTAATCTATTAAGGTCATTTTGAATTTTCATCCTGTCTTCTGAATGGGAAGTGTTAGCTATTCCAGTGTTAGCTATTCCTCCTAATTTGATGTCATCTGTAAATTTCAGAAGCATGGCCCCTATTCCTTCATCAAAATCATTGATAAAGATGTTGAATAGCACTGGGCCCAGGACAGAATCCTATGGCACCCCACTGGTCACTTGTCTCCAGGATGAATAGGAGCCATTGTTGAGCACCCTTTGGGTTCGGTCAGTCAGCCAGTTACTAATCCACCTAACAGTTGCATTGTTTAGCCCACATTTTACTATCTTGTTTACAAGAATATCATGGGGGAACTTGTCAAAAGCCTTACTGAAATCAAGATATGCTATGTCTACCACATTCCCTTCATCTAGCAAGCTGGTAATTTTATCCAAAAAAAAAAAAAAAAAAGAGAGAGAGAGAGAGAGAGAGAGATCAGATTAGTCTGGCATGACTTGTTTTTGAGAAACCCATGTTGACATTTAGTGATTATAACATTCCCTTCTAAATGTTCACAGACTATCTGTTTAATGAACTGTTCTAGAATCTTTCCCAGTATTGATGTCAGACTAACTGGGTGATAGTTGTTGGGATCCTCTTTTTTCCCCTTTTTGAAGATGGGGATAATGTTTGCCCTCCTCCAATCTGCTGGGACTTCTCCTGTTCTCCAGGAGTTCTCAAAGATTATTACCAGTGGCTCCAAGATTACATTTGCCAATTCTTAATAATAATAATAATAATAATAATAAAATTTATTCATATCCTGCCTCTCTGACAAGCAATAGGGGTGGCTTACAATTAAAATACTGTATCATATAATACAGGTACACAAATAACCTGGAATCCCCAAACCCGCCCACCCCTTAAGACAGTATTAAACAATTAAGTATTAAAAACATATTAAAAATACACATCAAAAAGAACCAATAAAACAGGCAAACCAGAGGTGAAAATAGCAGTGGCTACTAGCACAATTGGGGGGGGGGGAATTAAAGGACAGGGCCCCTGAGGCCGGGAGATCTAGTCAGGAAATGCCTGCCAGAAGAGATCTGTCTTTACTGCTTTTTTAAAGTGTTAGAGTAGTGATCTGATAGATCTTGTCCAGTAGGCAGCTCCATAGTCTGGGAGCGGTTACCGAACAGGCCCTCTGGGAGGTTGCAGATAGCCTTGTTTTTATTGGCTGCAGCAAATTTCTCCCAGAGGACCGGAGTGTGCGGGGAGGATTGTGTGGGAGGAGGCAGTCCCGAAGGGAATACCCTTGGATGTAGTTCACCTGGTCCTGGAGACTTACATTCATTTAGGTTAACCAGGTATTCCTGTACTTCCTCTTTACGTATTTTGTGCTTCATTTCCCCTATTGTGTCCTCTGCTCCATTTTCCTCAGGTTGAAAACCATTTTCTTTGTGTGAGAAGACTGAGGCAAAGAAAGTGTTGATTAGTTCTGCCTTTTCTCTGTCCCCTGTTAGAATTTCTCCATCTTCTCTGTGCAGTGGACCTACCATTTCTTTCTTCTTTCTTTTGCTGTGGACATAGCCCCCCAAAAAACCTTTTTATTGTCCTTAACCCCTCTAGCAAGCCTGAGCTCATTCTGTGCTTTGGCTTTCCTGACTTTACCCCTACATGTGCTAGCTATTTGTTTGAATTCCTCTTTAGTGATTTTGCCCCTTTTCCATTTCTTATACACCTCCCATTTAAAACGTAGTTCAGTTGAAAGTTCTTTTGTCATCCAACCCAGTTTCTTGAGACACGTCCCATTTTTCCTTCTCATTGGAACAGTTTGAGATTGTGCCTTCAGTATCTCCCTTTTGAGAAACTCCCATCCATCCTGAACTCCCTTCTCCTTTAGTATTCCTGACCATGGGATCACTCCCAGTGTTTCCCTAAGTTGGTTGAAATCAGTTCTCCTAAAGCCTAGAATGAGTGTTTGACTATGCCTAGCTTCTCCTTTCCACTGTATAAGAAACTCCAGGAGAACATGATCACTCCCATCTAAGGATCCCACCACGTGCACCCCATTTACCAGGTCATCCCTGTTGGTTAGGATTAGATCTAAAATAGCTGATCCCCTTGTTGCCTCTTCCACCTTTTGGACAAAGAAATTGTCTTCGAAGTAAGTGAGGAATTTACTAGACCTTGAAGTATTGGCTGAGTTTGACTTCCAGCAAATATCAGGATAGTTGAAGTCATCCATCACTACTACATCTCTCCTTTCTGAGCGTGTGGTCATCTGTTCTAGAAAATAATAATAATAATAATAATAATAATAATAATAATAATTTTTATTTTTAACCTGCCCCTCTGCTCAGCAATCAGGGTGGCATACAGCAAGTTAAAACAGACAACAGTTAAAACAATCCTTCAGCCCAATCCCTAACCCTCCCACCCCTTAAAAATAAATTAAACTAGAGCAGTCTTAAAATCACAATTCAAACAACATACATACAATACAATGAGCAAAAAAACTTCTAAAAAAGCAGGCAATAGAGGCCAGAAAACAGGGAACAATCCAGACTCCTAATATGGTCGGGAGATTATTCCAGGAAGGCTATTCCAGGAAGGCCTGCCTGAAGAGACCCATCTTCACTGCTTTTTTTTTGAAGCAATCAAGGGTGGTAATAAGACAGATCTCATCCAGCAAGCCATTCCATAGTCTGGGAGAGGTAGTGGAAAAAGCCCTCTGGGAGGTCTGCGACAGCCTAGTTTTCATAGGCTGCAGCAGGTTCCTCCCAGAGGACCGAAGTGCCCGGGGGGGGGGGGGGGGTCATATGGGAAGAGGCGGTCCTGGAGATAAGATGGACCTAAGCCATGTAGGGCTTTAAAGGTTAAAACCAACACCTTGTACTGTGCCCAGAAACTAATTGGAAGCCAGTGGAGAGATGTAAGCACAGGTGTTATATGCTCCCTCCTGGATGTTCCAGTAATTAGCCTGGCTGCCATGTTTTGTACCAATTGAAGTTTCTGGGTTAGGCACAAGGGTAGCCCCATGTAGAGTGTGTTACAGTAATCCAGACGTGAGGTTACCAGAGCATGTACCACAGTTTCCAGATCCCTCATATCCAGATAAGGGTGCAGTTGGCATATCAGCCGAAGCTGATAACAGGCACTCCTGACCGCCGCATTCACCTGACTAGTCATGTGGAGCGACGAATCTAAGAGTACCCCCAAACTGTGAACACAGTCCTTAGAGGAGAGTGTGACTCCATCCAGAACTGGAGACTGTATTCCCAAATCTGGTTTCGGGCCCGTGACTGTCCGTACCTCCATTTTGTCTGGATTCAGTTTCAATCTGTTTTTCTTTATCCAATCCATTACCGCTCTGAGACAGTCATTAAGAGGAGAGACGCCATCTGAAGTCTGAGCTGATGATCTGGTCATGGAGAAGTATATCGGGGTGTCATCAGCGTACTGATGACTCCGCGCTCCATGCCTCTGAATGATCTCACCCAGCAGCTTCATATAGATATTAAATAGCATCAGGGATAGGATGGCACCCTGATGGATGCCACAATTAAGCTCAATTTTGGAAGAGCGACTGTCCTCAAGCCTCACCCACTGGGATCTGCCTGAGAGAAAGGAACGGAACCCACTCAGCAATAGTCACACTTTCCCCAGGTGTTTTTAAAAAGAATTTAATAATAATAATAATAATAATAATAATAATAAATTTTATTTTTATCCCGCCCCTCTGCTTAGCAATCGGGGTGGCTTACAACAATTAAAAATACAATAGTTAAAAGCATTCCGGTATCCCAATCCCTCCACCCATCCCTCCCACACCCCTTAAGACAAAATTAAACTTAAGAAATTTAAACACTCACCCACTCAATATAGCTGCTCAGAAACTGCTTTCCTTCTCCCTTCCTGGCAGAAACTGACTTGGAAAGCCTCCTCCTTCCTAGCAGAAACTGACCTGGAAGCCTCTGGGAGGAGTTGTATAGAGCTAATTGGCTAGCTCCACCCCCTATTGATTCACAAATGCAACTCACCAAAGCCCCACCCACTCAGCAACAGTCACACTCTCCCCAAGTGTTTTTAAAAAGAATTCAAATACATGTTGTTTTATGTATTAGATTTTATGGTAATAGGGCAAGGAGCTGACAGTAATGGGTGAGAGACTAAAATGCTAGAAGTGAGTGGTGTTTCGTGGAATGTCTGAGGGGATTTGTAGTATAAGGCTGCTGAATGACAGTTGGTATAGTTAAACTAAGGATTGTGGTGTGTTGAAATGAAGGCATTAATGTGGATTAGGGTGGAGAGAGAGGGAGTCATGCCCTGTACAGACTGGCCAAAAGGACTGGCCTGGGTTGTGGAGTCGGGACATGGCAACTGCATGCCAGCTGCTCCGACTCTACCCTGATGCCACCGTCATGCCGCACGCCCAACCACATGTCGGGCGATGGCAGGACACTCCCTTGGCACAGGGTACAGACACACTGCACCAAAGGAGTGCAGAAAAGCAGCCACCACGGCAGCAAGGGTAGATTTTTGCCGCTCCAAAAAGGAGCGACATTTGCCAGCTCTTTTTGGAGGGGCAAAGTGTCGGATTGGAGCCAATGCATGCGGTTGCTGTGGCTCCGATCCAGCGCTCCTCTTAGGGGCCATCTATAGAGCCCCTCAGTTAGATTCAGGAATTAATGAGTGGTATTTAAAAGTCTGACGGGACAGCCATACTGTAGAAATAATATAGTTTGACCCCACCTTAAGTGCTGTAGCTCTGTCTTATGGAATCCTAAGATCTGCCACTTTACAAGATCTTTTTCTAGTTAAGAGTGCTGATGTCTCACAAACTTACAAATCCCAGGATATGTAGGATGGAGTAATGGCAGTTAAAGAAGGGGCAAACTGCATTATTTCTACAGTGTATATGCACCCTGAGTTAACCAGGAGCAGAGTGTGAGTGAGAGTAAAATATTTGTTTTGAATATATTATGTTATTAATGTTTTGTTATGTTAAACTTCTGTTAATAAAGTATTGTTTTTGTATCATATGCTTTAAACCTCCAGGAATGCTAGATATATAAAGATTGGGTTCAGACACACAACTTTATTGCTTGGCGTTTTAAAATGACTTAAGCCTCCTGGGTTACAGCCGGGAGGTGGGATGGGCATTGGGATTATCACAAACTAAATCACTGCTGAATCGTCAGCTGCCATCAGCTCAGGTCCCAGCCAGGTTCAGCCGGCACTTTTTAGAAACAAGAAAGCATTCCAGTTTCTAAAAAGTCCAGTTTGGACTTGGGCTGGTGACGGCCAGCGATTCAGTGGTGATTTAGCTTGTGATAATCCCTGTCTCCATCCCACCTCTCGGCTGCAGCCTGGAAGGCTTGAGTTAATTTAAAACACCAAGTGATAAAGTCGACGTCTGTATGGTGGCAACAGAGAACAGAGAGAGTTGATGTCCAATGGGGGGGACATAATAATACCCTGTATAATAATATCCTTGCATAATATCCTGTATAGGAAACTTGATGGTATCTAGTAGGTCCCCACAGTTGGTGGCCACAGCAGCAGGATAGGTCCTTGCATGGGTGGCTGAGGTGAGAAAGCCCTTATTTTTGCCAATTGCAGTGAGGTTTGTGGTAGTCCTCATATTTGCTGGCTCTGGAGGCTTAGGCAGCATCTTTTCCACATCTGATGAAAAAGAAATGGGATAAAGGGGCAGAAGCCTCACAGGTGCCAGTCTAATATCTTTTGAGAAGAGAGTCCCAGATCCTGGGAAGAGACATCAAGAAGGCTGTCTATCACATTCCCATCAGATGTACATGTGAGTGTTCTGGGACAGAGATGAGGCCCTCCATAGCATGGGCCTTTCAGTAGTGTTGGTGATATTTTCAGCTGTTAGTCTATTTGGCTTTTGTACATGATATGTGTCTCTGTGTATTTTGTTTGGGCCAGCTGTTCACTACCATAGGCACACACGAGTGTGTGTATGTGCACACAACATTCAGTTGCAGCTATTTGTATTTTTTAAAGTATACACATGATATTAAATTAACATGTGAAATGTGTAGCTCAACATGGTGTCTTCACAGAAATGGTTTTGTGCTAAAACTTCCAGAGTCCCTCAGCCAGCTTGGTTAGCTTTTTCAAGTTCTGGTCTTCCAGTTCTGGTTTCAGTTGCCTGGAAGTGTGAGATGGAGATTACAGTTGTATTCATGTCCTACAGATGGGCTTTCCATAGGCAACTTGCTGGTGACTGTTTAATCAGAATGTTGGACTAGATAGGCCTTTGGTCTAATTCAATATGGCCACTCTTATGTTCTTTCACATATGCCTGGATCATGCCCAAGACACCTGGACTTGTCTCTTAAAGGGAAGCATACACCACTTAACAATGAAGAATGAATCTATCTCAGTGGTATTCTGCATGCTGAAGGCTAAGCATGTCATATGGCATCTCCCATGCAAAAAAGACCAGGTAGCAAGTAATATGAACAACCTCCATGTGGGGCTCAGAAGGGTTATTGCCAATTGGAATGGTTAATTGAATGGTTCAGAATTTCAGGCAGCCAGTCACAATCTTTTCCTGGATACTCCATTCCATTTCCTTCTTTTTGTTGTTGTTGTTAACCACCATCAATTTGATCTCGACCTATGGTGACCTTGTCAACCTCCTTTTCTGACCCCCTTCTCTCCCTTAGTGTTTGGTTCCTGAGAACATGCTTAGTCCTCATTGACAGTTTTTGGCAAAGTTACACTTTAAGATCATAACTCCTAGCGTCTACCAGGGAATTCTGGGAATTTTAATCCCCCCAAATCACTTTTCCAGTTTCTGTTAACTGGGCTACTTTTAAAATAATGGACAACAGAATTAGAGTTCTGACATCACACACTCTTAGGGTCTGAAGTTCCATGAGTGGCTTTTCTGGTGTTGCCATGGACTTTCTCTCTCTCTGTCAGATTTGACATCTTAGAATTATAGAATTGGAAAAGGCCACAAGGCCATCCAGTCAATTAAAATTAATTAAAAGGAAGCAGAAACAACAAATAAATAACCATGTTGGTCATCTATAAAGCAGGATTGGGGAACATCTGGCCAGATGTTTCTGGACTTCAGTTTCTACCGGCCTAGACAGCATAACCAATGGAGAGAGATAGTTCTTCAATCCTGCTATAAAGTGGTGGCTCACAACCTTTGACATTCCAGAGGTGCCTTCATACTACACAATCATAGCATTATATTCCTAGGAGCCCCAGATAGCATGGCCAATGGTGAAACATTATTGAAACTGCAGTCCAGAGTATCTGGAGGACCAAACTTTGGAGAACCAGTCATTATATAACACCTCATACATTTCTTGTGCTGCTATCCTCATTTTTCTTATGCACTAAAACTGTCATATGTTTCATACATTTAATTCATACATATAATTATGAATATAGAGCTTTTATAAGTAAAGAACACATGCTGTTTTCCCAACCACAACCAGCCCTCATTAATAAAAGCACCTGCTGATCTATGAGCAATGGCAGGATAGTATAAAAGATCCATGAAATAAGACATTCCTACCCACTCAGTACAGGCAGTAAATAAGCGAGAACACATTTCAGATGAAAAGGTACCGATAAGCATACATATAAAATTGCATTTCTGCAGCTATGTAGGAACCAACATCAGTGTAACAGTGGCTTGAAGAGGATGTGTAGCAGACTTAAAATCATTTCCAGGTAAATGTGACGGTGAATATTACTTGAATGAGTCCTTTGCATTCCTATCCCCTTGCCTTTGTGATGAAATGTGAATGATCATTGAAAAATGCACAAAAGCACTCAGTCTTGTCCAGTAGTGAGAAACCTTTGTATTTTAAAATTACTTTTGTGCTTTTATTTTTGTACAAGGAAGAAATAGGCAAATATTTACAACCCCATTGCAACAAGAACATACTTCACACAAAAGGCCACCTTGTGATCCAACTGATTCTACTACAGAAATGTGTTGTGATTTATTTCTCCCTAAAAATGAATTAATTGTTCCTTTCAAAATAAAATATTGCAGAGCCCTGAGAAGGAAATAGTGGAAGAATATCTATGAACAAACTTTAAGTTCTATTTCTCACTTTGTTGTACAGTTGCCTTTCCATTCTCACAGGCTTGAAGTCCGCAGTTTTGCATATTCACAGAGGGGCAACCTCTGTTAAAATCAATGGGGTGTGCCCCCACAGGCACAAGCCCAATTCAAGCCTATGAGGCTTGAATATTTTTGAATCTCTGTTTTTGCGGGGGGCAGGGTCCAGAACAGATCTCCCATGAAAACAGAGGGCTGACTGTATTGCATAAACATGCATGGTTTCTTTTTCTTTTTGAACCCGCACATTTACACCCAAGGCAAATATCGGCTGGCATAGAGTATTATAATTATAATTAATAACCTAGCATTTCAGATCCATAACTGCTCTGTATTTAATAAGATGTAACACTACATAAGTATACTACCCAGCTTACCTTAAAAGCCAGCAACCAGATTGACTGAAGGAGGTCTGTTCACTTGCCAGTTGGGGCACAAGAAGAATGACATTTCCACACATCCTTCCTGCAAGTGAATAAGGCTACAACAAGGACTTGTGACAGGATTCCAGGTTCAGATTGTCATTCACTGGTGGAATGGGGATGGAAGCATCCTCCTTCTTGTGCCCCAGTGGTAAGCTGAACAGACCTTCTTTGCTGGTCTCGCTACTGGCTCTTAAGGTGGATTGGGGGACAGTGGCATTCATAGGCTTGGTGTCACCTATTGTAGGGAGAGGGCTGCCAGGGGGATATCCTCCCCACTTGATCCTTTGGCTGACCAGCCACCCAGACTGCAGGGGCAGCAGCTGGGCCAGTAATGGGGGGAGGGGGCTCACCCCTGCCTTGTCTCTGTGCAGCTCCCTCATGAGGAGGGAGCCACACAGAAGCAAAGTCAGGAGGGCTTTCCTGGCCCTCCTTCATCTCTGTATGCTACCTCATGAGGAGGGGGCTGGGTGGAGGCAAAGTCAGGAAAGTCAGGCTCACCTACCTTCCATTTCCTTGGCTTCTTCCTCAGGAAGAGAGCCACAGCAGTGAAGAAGAAGGGGTGGTCACTGGCAGCACCATGACACCACAGTGGGAGGAAGGCCCCACCAGGTGTCACTCCTCTTCTGTGGTGTTACCTGGTGCAGTCTGCACCCACCGCACCTGGTCAGTGACACCACTTCTGGGGGGCAGAAGCATGGTACATAGGTAACTAAATAGCTGACATAGATTATTGGCAATCTTTGTCACTTGCCAAATTAGGTGTAAACCCAATCACTCAGAATCCAGAGAATTTGCTAAGGCATCTGTGAGCTTCAAAAAAGATAAAAAGCTATTCTCAAGGCCAAGCTGCCTCTCTGGCAAGTGAGAAATCATAAGCTGTGCATCCAAGCAAGCCAAAAGTGGCTATTTAACACTTTTCCCCTTATCTGAGCCTTCAAATATTATCTTGCAGCTGCAAGATAGAGAGATTATTGCACAAGCATAAAAACATGACTTACCTCTCCCGAATTCAAGTAAAATTTGGGCTGCATCTGAGTCCTATTGCATGGCTTTTGTCACCAAATGTGCCATCCGAATGCAACTCGAGTGTAGCCTGGCTCACTTAACTCAGGGCCTTTACAGACTGCCAGAAATAGTGCAGCTTGAGGCCACTTTAACTGTCCTGGCTCAGTGCTAGGGAATCATGGGAATTGTATTTTTTTTTCTGGGACATTGAGCCTTCTCTGTCAGAGAGCTCTGGTGGCAC
Source organism: Phrynosoma blainvillii (assembly GCA_026167975.1). NCBI lineage: Eukaryota > Metazoa > Chordata > Lepidosauria > Squamata > Phrynosomatidae > Phrynosoma > Phrynosoma blainvillii. The sequence goes on from JANUYF010000003.1 coordinate 38,171,948, forward strand.
AATAAACTACAGTTCCCATGATTCCTTAGCACTGAGCCAGGACAGTTAAAGTGGCCTCAAGCTGCACTATTTCTGGCAGTCTGTAAAGGCCCTCACTTAGCTACCAATTCTTGAAAAATGGCCACAAAGCAAGTTAAGTGAGCCAGGTGCATTTGGAGATACAAGCGATAGGACCCAGATGCAGCCTGAATTTTACTTGAATTCGGGAGAGGTAAGCCGCATTTTTGTGCTTGTGCAATAATCTCCATAGATTTACTAATTCACCAAGCTAACTTTTAGAACTTCCTAGTATTTTCCTGTTTCCTCTAACTTTTATACCATGATGCTTGAGAACTTGAGCTCAGGAAAACTGAAAAGTTCACATCAGTTAAATTCCTCTTTTGTAACACTTTAGTGGTCTTAATAAAGAGTATTACCCACCTCTAATGTTTTGTTTTTATTCTTCTGATGAGCATCCAGGAGTATTATCTTTTATTTATTTCTATGTATTGTGCTTTACATAAATGTTAACCAGCTACGCTGTTTCCTTTATTAAAAGTGCAAAGCAAAAGTAAAAAATGAAATACACATTGAGTGTCCCTTATCTGACATGCTTGGGACCAAAAACATTTCAAAATTGGAATTTTATTTATTAATTTATTTAGATTGTGGAATACATAAGTAGCATAGTACATACCTGAACAGTATTTGCTAGGCTGGAGGGAGACACAAAGACCTGTGAAATGGTGGGATTGTGAATTTGTGTTGAACACTGTGCTTGGATTCCAGCCATTTCACAGATCCTCAGTCTCTCTCCAATTTTGTGTCTCTCTCCAGTCTCACATCCCATTTGTTTGCTACTTGTGTTGTGTATGAAATGTGAGGCTGAAGAGAGACTGCAGATCTGAGAGACAAACAAGCAGGAGCACTGCAGCCACCTCCTCAAAGGCAGAAGCCGGCTGCTGGCAGCAAAATTTTTCAGTTTTTGGAAGTTTTTTGTTTCCTGATTAGGGGGTGTTCAATTTGTATTCACAACAGGATGCTGTGGCTTGATTTTTATTTTTTTTACTGTTGTTTAGTGTTTGATCCCATTTGCTAAAAGCAATTTTATAAGTATAGAGTTAGAATTAATGCTACCTGCATAATGACTCCATACGGAGTATTTGCTTTCTGTTCTAATTGTTAGGAACAGGCCAGTTAGGGTTACTTACACAGTCATGACAGTATGGGAGGGGATGACAACAATGCACACATCTAAGGAGTTTCTGATTAAATGGCATATAATTTGTTTTCGGTGGTATTTCTGGTCTAGTCATGGTGTGTTTTGGGATAATTAAAATAGCCTACTGCATTATAATAATCAAACAATTGCCTCTGGGGAAGGATGTAAGCCAGTAATAATCCTCTTGATTATGTGGCAGCAGTTTTGGAAAGTAAGAGACTTTGGTGTGCTTAGGCATAAAGTTCCTCATCCTCATTAGAGATTAGACTTCAGGGACTTTGGGATACAGAGAAGAATTCAGGGACAGAATGTGAAACCAGACAAATGCTCCAGTATCACTAAATTTGTTTGCAAACTCTGATTGGCTTTATGGTTAGTGCTCCACAAGAGAAATAAACTGCATCATCCTTGATGAGGCTAAGGTCTTGATCAAGCAGTTGGCCAAGAAATTCTTAAACCTGTGCATTTTTGTAACCTTGAAGCTAAGTAATTGTAATGTACTCTTTGATCCAATTGAAATCCACAAACATAGAGCAAAAGAAATACTTCCTGCTTCTCTTTGGTGGGTGCCATAAAGCATAAAACAGAGTACATTTCCTGGTAGGGTGCCCATATATTGTTTATCCTACAGAGTACTACACTGGAAAGAATGTGAAAGGACAGATCTTTCTTCAAAGGGTTTCTATTTTGTTGGTTCCCAAATTTATGTCTCCAGATATTGTTGGTCTTCAGTTCCCAGCCAGACTCACCAGTGGACAAGGATTCCCAGATTTGTAGTCCAAGAGCATTAGGATTGCCAGAGTGAGAACTGGTGACAGTCTTCTCACTGGTTGTGAGAAGGGGAAATTTTACTAGGTGTTGCTGGTTGCATGACAAGCAACACCTGTTGAAATCACCTCTTCTACACAACCCTTCTACACAAGAGTTTTCTCCAGTTTTCAGTCTGAACAGCATCAAGGAACCACCTCTATTTGAAGAATTTCCAGATTCAAGATCAACAGAGACATTGAGGCTGCCTATTGACATGGCCTTTGTGCAATAGACTGGTAACAATCTGAAGGAGACTGCCCACCTAGCCAATGTCTGTCCTTCCCACACAAACAACATGTGATGAGTCACATTGACATTTCTATTTAAATTGATTGTTTTCAAACTGCATTTGTCTTGAGGTGGGAACCATGTAGTCTTCCAGATGTTGCTGGACTGTAATTCTAAGCATTCCTCATAATTAGCTATGCTGGCTAGAGCTGCTGTAGTTTGCAGTCCAAAGACATCTGAAGAATTGTCTTCATGATTCCTAGTGGTGATATATACCTATAAAATAACATTCCCAAATGTTATACAAACCTGTGTTCTCTTCCATCTTTTCATAATAATGCACTACTTCTTTGGATGTATGTATAAATGACTACCTTACTTGCCAGCCAGACACTGTTCCTCCCTCTCCCTATGCCATTGGCATCCTTGTCAAAAAACAACAACAAAAACCCATTTTAAACAGTTTAGACTGAGAATGACATTATCACTACCTCTCAAATTCTTCATTGTTCGGGGAATCAGGACCATCAAACCCATGTTGCAGTCTACTAAGATGATCAATCACAATGGCCAAGAAAGAGAAGATGCGTAATCAAAAATGAAGATCTAGATATGCATCTTATTTTATTTGAAATTATATGAAGATACAAATTATGCAAACATGTGTCTTGTATGCATAGATGCATATATAATTGAGAAATATAATGCATGTTATGGTAGAGAGAGGGATAATGACCAAGTGATCTGTTTGCCTTCTCAATCTGTTGTTTAGCTTCATAGGCTTCTTCCAGGTCTCTGATGTTCTTCCTGGTTCTTTAGATCAAACTTGTACTGAATTATCTTTACAATGTTGTTGTTGTTGTTGTTGTTGTTGTTGTGTGCCTTCAAGTCAATTATGACTTATGATGATCCTAAGACAAACCTACCATGGGGTTTTCTTGGCAAGATATGTTAAGAGGAGGTTCACCACTGCCTTCCCCTGAGGCTGAAAGCATATAACTTGCCCAAGGTCACGCAGTGGGTTTCATGGCTGGGATTGAATCCTGGTTCTCAGGGTTGTAGTCCAGCAGTCAAACCACTACCATTTACAAGCTGACCTCATGTATAAATTGGGGGCAGGTTTTAGGGCCAAAATTATGGATTTTGATATGGCCTGTGAATATGTCCCTAAAACTAATAATAATAATAATAATAATAATAAATTTTTATTTATAACCCGCCCCTTAGGGACATGCAACAAAGAATGTAAAGGATGAAGCAAAGAAAAACAATGCCAAAGAATTTACAAAATTCTGGCAGGCATAACTGTGCTCACCTTCAAGACTGGATGGATGATGGGGGAACTAGGTTACATGGTGGCTGTGTGATGTGTGTGGGAGGCAGCCAGTGTGTCAAAAAGGATGAAAAGGCAAAGCAAACAAAATAGTATGTTAGCAGTGATTATAGCGTTTAACTTTTATGTGATGACTTTGCCTGATTTTTACCCAAAAAAGTTCACAAACATAGACAAATGGCCTATTCATATCCTTCAAAGCCTGATTCCTCTTGGTGCTCCCTTGAGGAAAAGTGACAAAGAGCTGCCATCACTGCCATTTACCCACCCAGGCATTCGTAAAAGCCAGAAGTAGCAAAGTGGTGGGGAGAATAAAGGAGACAGGTGCTTCTTTTAGGTGCTCCTAGGATGGACTAAACTCTCACCTTTCACCACTGTATTCAGCGAATGAGATGGTTCCTTTTTTGATAAGAGTTAAAGTATAGTACGTACTTTGTACCATGGATAAATTGACATAGGTTTTGAAGATCAGTTTTTTTACAAAAAAAAATCTAGATTTATATGTGAATATAATGTCCTTTGCAATCATGCTGGCCACATAACCACTGGAGTTATCTTTGGACAACGCTGGCTCTTCAGCTTAATAAAGGAGATTAGCACCACACCCTACAGTTGGTTACAACTAGACATTCATGTCAAGGGAAAACCTTTACTTTATATACAGTATGCCACATTGGTCTAAATACCCTAAACTTTAAGGCCTAAAGGGATCTGATCCTATCTGATCTTGGAAGTTAAGCAGGATCAGCCCTGTTTAGTACTTGCTTTGAAGACTAATGAATACCAGGCGTAGGGATGAATGAACTAGGGAAACCACCTCTGGGTATTCCTCAGAAAACCCTATGAAATCCATGGAGTCACCATAAGTCAACAGGCTACTTGAATGCACATTCATACATGGATCTTTCTAATAGATCTTCTGGCAGCATTTCAAATATAGGGCTGTCTTCTGTAAATTCAGACATATGGCCACTCCATAGTCTACGGTGAAATTTCTGTCTGTTGTTCCCTACAGTCTATCATACTGTGCCACCAGAAGATTTAATCACCTGTCCATCTTTCTCCTGCCTATAGCACACCTGTTCACTACAGATATTTGCTAGGCTTTGGAACAGAGCACCTGACAGCCCTGTACTTCACTAGTGATGCTTGTTTTTTCCCCCTATATGCAGACTGTCTGAACATAGTAAAGATACCTATTGAATGTTAACCCTATTGAGGCTCTTATTCCAATTTTTGAATTTTAAACAAGATACAGTACTTAGGAAGTAAGCCTCATTGCTAGGAACTAGAAAACTTGCTAACAGGAACACATTATCTCATTAAATAATGAGATAATTAGACATTATTTACTTGAAGGTACAATGAAATTATAAATTACTGCTGAAAGGATGCTCTGTACACATTCAGTGGTTTGCACACATTTGAACATGTAACTTTAGAACAGAAAACTCTTCAAACAATTCTGCTTTGAGTTCTTCTTTGGATTATATTTTAAAAAAAAACAACCTTTCCTTGATTTTGTAACCTTTGTAACAATCCTTGTCTTCATGGTATAAATATTAAACCTTCAAATTATCAACATCATTGCATTCAAATTTCATGGCATGAATTCACACATTCCCACTTGTAATATGTTTTGTATTACAGCATTAAAATCTGTGAATTGTAATATGGAAATAGGAGATAGCCAAATTAATTACAGCTTTTGTTACAGCTGTGAAGAAAGTGAAAAGATATCATAGACACAGAGTCAGCCCTACTACACCCAGTACAGGCTGAGATCCATCCCCCTACGGTCCTCACAGGAAGCATGGGCAACATGTAGGACTCTAGATGTTGTTGGATTGCTCACATCACTCACATCAGCTATGCTGGCTAGGGCTGATTAAAATTGTAGTCCAATAACACTTGGATGGTCAGAAGAAGCCAAATCCAGCCCAGATTGGTGCTACTCAAATGGGTGATCCAAAGATCAGTGTCAGCCCACAACCCATCAATCACTTGTCCCTAGTGTATTTTCAGAAGAGAGAGAAATAATTGTAGCCAAAGGGCACAAATAGGGTACAGGTTCCTGACATGGGGGCTGGGTGGGTCAGGTAGCTTGGGAAGCACTTTTCCCAAGGATCCTGAAAGGATGGTCAGTTACATATTACCAAAAAAGAGAGAAAATGCATCGCTGCAGAAGAAGGATATAGGCACACAATCTGTGCGTGATAATTCACATTCATAGACTAGTACCACATTTTGTGGGGGGGGGGGGAGAGGATATAATTTAAATAGAAATACAAACAGTCTCTTCCTTCAATGGAATACAGTGGCCAGGTGCCCTCTGGTCCAACCAAATGAGAGGGACCCTTGCCTCACCACAAATGGCAGGAAACCACCCACCAACTCAAAATCACAAGCTGCCAATGGTACTGTTCAGTCTGCTGCTGTTCTGCTGCTGTTCTTCAGCTATCACAAGGCACCCACCCACTTTCCCTCTTATGCTGCTTTATCTTGTAACTGAGCTTATGCCAGGGTGACCAGATTGGATCCAGGACAAGGCTATGTGACTTTAATGCTTAAAATCTCTTTAACTATGATAAGTTTCCTGCAAAGCTCTGTCAAGAGGTGTGACAATACCTGTCTTCCCTCACCTTTGAAACCCCAACTTTCAACTACAGTCATCCCCTCTGAACATAGCTCACCATAGGAGACCAGAAGGGATACATAGGAGCACACAGTTCTGTTCTTGTTTAAGAACTTCTTTCACCCTTCACTCTCCCCAGTGAGATGGTTGTGTTAGGAGAGGACAGCTGCAGCTAAAAATTAGGATTTAGAAGATGAGGGAGAACAGATAGCTTCATTCTTCTTAACAGCACTTTATGGTACATTGGCTAACTCAAAGGTCTGTTAAGGATTACAGTTACAGGAGTCTCATCCCAGAACCAATTTGGCAACCCTAATTTAGACTGGATAGCCCTACAAACAAAGAATGCCTTCCAACAGAAGGCTGTTCTCTGGCAGCTCTTACTTTACTCTTCTATAAAGTAAGACATGTGACCAACCCATAGCTTGGAATTCAAGTATTTAACAATACAGAGCTGCATGTTATCTGAAAGTAACAGCTCAATTTCTACTGGGACACTGAAGGAAGTCCTGGGAGTGCACCTCCCAGATTGTGCAATGCAGCCATTTGGAACAACAAAATGTCTTCAGTCTGTTGACCCTGAATAAATACATTACACCCTGTAGGAAAGAGGGAGGGGGAATCCCCAGCTTCTTATCAGTTCTGTGTTCATGGGATTTTGATTGTGTGATTCCAAACACATACTACAAAGCATCTGTTTTCAAGCAAATCTTATTTGCACAAATAAAACCCCACTGATGTCTGGAGGGCCCAGTCTGCTACAGGCCTGTGATAAGCAGTCCCATTTATCTGCAGCCTGTTTTAAATTAAAGTCTATTGATCAGCATTCAACATCCTTGAGAAACTCTGGCCTTCTGTGAATGTATCCCCTCCCCCCCCAAAAAAAAGATAGAATGTGGGTAGATTATTATTGTTTTCAGAAAAAATGAGGGTTTAGGGAAAGCAACTGACTCAAGAAAGCCACCCATAAATCAGCAAGGATGTATGCCCACCACAAAACATTTTCTCTTTCTTTGCCAGTCATCTTTTCCTTTATCACTAAATAGAGCAACTATGGTTCCCTTAGAAACTATAGCACAGTGAGGCCAGAAAATAACACTGTTACAGTGTTTGCTTTTTGGCCTGAAAGGTGTCTAGATGAAAGATTTATTCTGCAATTGGCCTGTTTCATTCATGGAATTTTCTTGGGTGCTGATGATAAACATTTTCCCCATTTATAATCCACCTGTGTTTTCCTGCCTTCTGTCTTTTCTTTCCTTTTCCTTTTTTGTTCCCAGAGAAAAGCCATTAAGGAAAGAAAGAAAGAAAGAGCTGTGAAGCATCATTTGACTGATGATGCTCAGAGCCCTCTGTATGGACAAAATTTGCATCAAAATACCACAAGGTGGATTTCCCAGGAGCAGGAAATTCCAGGGTCTGGGTGCAACTGTACAGAAAGTTCTGTCTTGCATGCCCACCAACAAGGGTGGCTGTACTTGTAGCATTAAGGTGGAGGAGAACATTTTAACAGGTATGAGCTTTCCAGGCAAGTTACATCTTCTGACAGCCTTCTTCCACACAATTATTAAAGGTGCAGGTTGGCTTACTTGTTTTTCATGCTGCCACTCATTGGCCAACAGATGGCGGTGGGATGTGATAAAAGGCTTTTCTCCACTGACCTCAGCTGGCTAGCAGAACTATAGGGGAGGGAACCATCCTTCCAATATTTTGCTCTGAAACCATTTAAGTGTTAAAGGCAGTGAACAGAACTTTGAACTAGGTACAAATATAGACCAGAAGCCTGAAGCTGATGCAATAAGATGAGGCAACAATTGCTGTAATTTTAAATGTGGCAGTAATGTACACCAGCTGGAATTTCTCTTTCATTCTTCAATTGTACTACCATTAATAATCCAAATATATAAATCTGAGAAAACAGAAGCCTACAATATAGTCCAAGTTCCTATAGTACATTTCTGGAGGAGATGACAATTTAGATGAACAACAACAACAAAAACTCATGAATGTGTCATAAAGGATGTAAAGGCAAGAATTAAGGTACTTACAGTATATGTTTTATCAAAAAAAGGAGCCACCCCCTTCTCTGAGTAAAGTGGTAAAAAGTGATTGCTTCATCCTAGGGGAACTGCTTTACTTTCTCTGTACACCTTTGAGAGGAAATGCCAAAGAGTCACTGCTACTGCTGCTATTTTCCCACCCAGGCATTCAAAAAGGCCAGAAGTGGTGGCACAGCAGAAAGAGTAGAGAGGCTTGGTGCTTCTTGTAGGTTCTTCTGGGACAGAGTAAGCTTTCACCTTTCACCACTCTACTCAAAGAAAGGGATGGTTCTTTTAAAAAAAAAATAATAATAGTTAAGATTAAGTATTTACATTGATCCATGGATAAGTCAACCCAGGATTTGGGTTCAAATTTTTTGACAAAAATTTCTAGATGTATACATGAGTATGTACAGTAACACACACACACACACTTAATGACATCACCAGGAGCTGCCCTTGTTACATCATTCTTGTAACATCACCAGGTTCTCTTCTTGTATCATCACAAGGCACCATCATTAGGGCTCAGGTCTTGACCTGGAAATCTCTGGATCTGGCATAGTCCTGACTTGGCAATCCCAGAAGGAATGCTAGGAGCTGCAGTCCAACAATGGCTGGAAGGTCCCATGACTCTCACCTTGCCCTACTAATGCTGAGAAAGCAAGAAAGTAATATCTCTCCCTCAGTAGACCATTAAGTGAACTGCTATAGATTTACCTACCTTTAGCATCTGGCTGTCTCTCATGTTTCTTTAGAAGAATGAAAGAAGACTTAAGGCCTAAGCAGACTGCCAGAAATAGTGCACATTAAATTGAGGCACTGGCCTGGCTCAGTGCTAGGGAATCATGGGAATTGTATTTTTTTCTGGGACATTGAGCCTCTCTGTCAGAGAGATCTGGTGCCACAATAAATTACAGTTCCCATGATTCCCTAGCACTGAGCCAGGCCAGTGCCTCAATTTAATGTGCACTATTTCTGGCAGTCTGCTTAGGCCCTTAGTCCCACATGCTGTGTGATGGTCCAAAAACTTTTATTTCTTGGTTTTGGGGTTTTGGACCATGTGATGAGATGGTTTTTGGACCACCAGTTAGCATGTGGGACTTTGTCTCCTTTCATTCTTCTACTGTGAATGCATGCTTTCCAGTTTTTTTGTTCTATTTCTATCTCTCATATTTCACCTAGAAATGAAAACCAATTAAAATGAATAGCAAAGGAGTCTGCAATAAGTCTGACATATACAATTGTCTGCAATAAGAAACATCACTTGACAGCTTTTGCAGCATCGTTCACAATGAAGCCAACATCTGGGGACATTAACTGAATGGCCACTGACTGTGTTAAAGGGATAGCATTAATGTGTGAACTCTTGGCAAGAGTTCAACTTGATGAGTTGTTCCCTCTGCACACAAAGCATTTGCTCTGTTTCTAAATATATCTCAAGTCTTCAAATGACTCTTAAGTGGAACAAATTTCCTTGAGCTTTATTTTGTCCACTGAAACTAGATTCATGAATTAGTATATGGCCTGCATAATGATGGCTACCTAGGCATGAGTCTGAAGGCCTTTCAAGATTCTAGTTAGAAAAATATTACCTTGCTTGATTGGAAAGCTTTAGGGTGTAAAACTAAGACCAGGCCTAATGAGGAATGTGTCATGCTCCTGTTGGATAAATCTTCATTTTAGGATAAGCTGAAGCTTTCTGAGCCAAATGTCATAGAGGAATTGCTTGTATGCTGCTATTTAATATGTGTCATATGTGCCCAGTGGGGTTGCTAGGGGTGTGTGGGAAGTGCAGACTGCACCAGGGAACATCCAGGAGAAGGCTGACATCTGGTGACACACACACACACACCTCAGTGCTGTTGCCTCATTCTCCTCATGAGAACAGTATCAAGCACACATCTCTTCTTGGTGCTATCACTTTGATGCAGAACACAGCAGTGAGGGAGCCTGCCCAGCCCTCCTCCCTACCATGTGCTGCTCTACTGGTGAATAGAATAGTGCATGGCAGAGAGGGAGCCTTCCCAGCCCTCCTCCCTGCTGCACGCTGTTCTACTCATGAGTAGAGCAGCACATCGCAGTGAAGTAGGTGGCATCCTCTTGGCCCCACCCCAGGAAGCCCAACCCCCTGAACCGAATGACACCCTGGGCAGCAGTGCTGCTGTCATAGTCTAAAAGCGAGGAATGCCTCCTGATGTTCTATCTCAGCCACCAAATTGTCAGGGGCCAGCCCTGAATAACCAAAAGTATCCGGACTGGGGCCAGAAAGTAATAGCCTCATTCTGATTTGGCTTCAGACTTCATCACATGATATCCTCATGAAGCTGAATCAAAATGAGCACAATGGTACCAATCCTCTTTCTAAAGTGTTGTGGGAAGACAATTAAATGGTGAAACAAGTCAAGAGCCTGATTACTGTGGCTATGTTTGTCTTATTCTTTGCCTGTTCATGCCTTCCAGATGCTCAAAATGCCTTATAATTTTGCAGCATGGTGGGGAAGTGCAAGTGCATGATATGTTTGTTGTTAATTGCAACCAAATTAACTTCAATTTATGGTGACCCTATAAGTGAGAGACCTTCATGAGCTCCAGTCATCACCAGCTTCACTCAGGTCTTGCAAATGCAGGGCCAGGGCTTCCTTGATTGAATTTATCCACCTTTAATATGCTCTTTCTGTTTACTTACTGCCTTTCACTTTACTGAGCATTATTGTCTTTTCCAGTGAATTGCGTTTGTCTTGTGATATGTCCAAAATACAATAATCTCAGTTTAGTCATCTAGTGAGAGTTCAAACCTGGTTTGTCTTTTTGGCAGTCCGTAAAACTCTCCTCCAGCACCACATTTCAAATGAGCTAATCTTCTTCCTGTCACTTTCTTTCATTTTCCAGCTTTCACACCCATACAGAATCAATGGAAAAAATGAAGGCACAGATGACTCTGACTTTGGTAATTTCTTCATAGGTGCCTTCCAGGTCTTAGTCTTCTAGCTTGTATGTGGGGATCTCTAAAAACATCAGAGTGTTCTGGGACCTTTTAGAAGAGACAAGAGTCAAACCTTCCCTTCAAGATGTGGACAACTCACTCTCTGAATCAGAAAGAAATTAAGAATAGCCATCTAGCCTCAGGGAGCCCAAGCACCCAATAGAGGAAAAGTGGAAAGAATAATTGCATTCACATTATTGATCTATCTAGTCTGGAATTGTTTTCTCTATCTGGTAGCAGCTCTGTGTAGGTCTCAAGCCTTTTCTATCATCCCTGCTGGGTTTAATTTTTGCGATGGAGACTGAAATTGGGACTTTGTGCATGTGCTCTGCTATTGTCAGTCTCATATTTTAACTCAGTGTTCCATAGCTTGGATTACTTCAGAGATTGTTGCCTATAATTCCCAGTATCTTTGGCCACTGGCTGTACTGCTTAGGGCAGTTGGCAATTTTAGACTGAAATATCAGAAGAGTAAAAACTGGAGAAGGCTATTCTGATTAGTACATTAGCGTGGCTCTAAAGGCAGTCTTTGTTTTGGCACTGGAATCAAATGAGGTCAACTAATTTGGAGGCAGCTGTGTTCATTACTATACTGCTACTTATTATTATTATAAAGTAAAAGTACTGTCTATGGCTAAAATAACTGATTGGGAGCCAGTGGGGTGTAGTGGTTTGAGCCCTGGACAAGGATTCTGGAAACCAGGATTTGAACCCTAGCTCAGCCATGTAAACCCACTGCGTGACCTTAGACAAGTCACACACTCTCACCCTCAGAGGACAGCAATGACAACCCTCCTCTGAAGAAACGTGCCAGGAAAATCTCATGATAGGTTAGCATTCTGGATGCTATAAGTCAGAAATGACTTGAAGACACACAACAACAGCAAAGTAATTCCTTAACCAGAGCCTCGGGCTACTCCCAGTTTGGTACAGCTTGAGTCAAAAGTCTTCAAAATAAGACATGTCTCCTCACTGAAGATGCAAGCTTTCACTCTGAGATCAGAAATATATGGAAAACAAAAGCTATGAGGAGCACAGTTCTGTGAAGGCATGTTATTAACAAACCGTATTTTCTGCAGAGCATAGGGAAAAACACTTTGGGGATTATAACATATAGATTCCCCAAGCCAGCAAGGCCAGCAAGGATTCTGGGAGTTATAGTCCAAAAGTAATTTTTCTCAGTTATGGTACTTGCAAATTAATAGAAAGACTTCCTTTTGCACTTAGGAAGAAACATGATAACATATAGTTAATGGTTTGGGGCGATTTGCATTTCCATAGATTTTTGGGACAGTGTTTGCCAGAAGATAGTCAATTTTTTTCCCTCCTGAATCAAATCGGTATGACATTTCTCTTGCTAACAACAGCAAACTGTCACAAACAGAAACATCTCTGTCACAGGGCCTAAATCTGTAATGCCACTCACATGATTGTGTGCCTTTTGACCAGCCTATACATTTCAGTATAAACAAATAGTCACAACATGTGGCACCAGTATTTATTATTTATTTAAAGTATGCATTTATTACATCTCATCTCTTCAAGGCCCCTAAGGCAATCTACAAAAGGAAAACAAACTTTATCGTAAGTCTTAAATATACAAAGATAAGAACACATTTTAAAAAAGGCAAAAACTATATATTTTAAAAAGACACACATTTAAAACAATCAGAGAGGCCAGATAGTTTTAAGGACCAAAAATTATATGCTAGAAGCTTAAGGGGGTGAAACCAGCCTGGCTTCCTTTTGATGGGATTTCCACAGCCAAGGTGCTACTACAGAAGAAACTCATCACATCTGTCCAACACTCTAGCCTTATTGCAGGACCATTATTAAGATCAATACTACCATTAGGCAGAATGATGCAACTGGCTCAAGTGGCAGAGGCTGGATGAGGGTGATGGCAACCCTTCACATGGTCCTCTTGAGCTCACTATGTATTGTCCTCTGTAAGGAAGGGTAGAATACAGCACATGGTTTATCCTGTAAACTAGCTTCTTATCTCAGATGTGGTAGACTGAGGATGGCATTCCATCAATTGCTAGTTCAGTCAGCCTCTGTACCTGAAGCTGGGGGAGAACACCATTGTGTCCTTTGCGTCTGACAGCAAGAATTCTCAAGATGTCTATATCCTTTACTCAAAATAGGTCATTTGTAGAGCAGTCAGATGTTTGCTTGGTTGCTTTGAGGCTGAAATTTATGTTCACCCACACACAAATATAAGCTAAACATATTGGAGTGGGAATGTGTTAGCCAGCCTGGTTTCCACACCCATATTTTATGGGCTGTCAACCTGGCCTTCTGATGTCTATGCCAGGGGTAGGCAACCTTTCCCCTTTAAGGGCCGAGTGACTTCAGCTCCCAGAAACCTCAGCCATGTTGGCCAATAGTCCCATGTTGGCCAATAGCTCCTGGGATTCTGGGAGCTGAAGTCCCTTGGCCCTTAAAGGGGAAAGGTTGCCTACCCCTGGTCTATGCATTCAGCTCAATAACTGAAAGGGGTTCTGTGTCCCAATGGTGCAAGAATCCCACTAATATGAAGCACCTCCACACAGTAACCTGTTTGTGCATAAACTAACTTTCAGATTTCATGGCAAAAGTGTGGGTCAAGAAGGTGGGGAGTGGATGGGAGAATGACCTCATAGTATGGGCAATGGACACGGTCCCCCTTTCCCTTCAATTCACTTTAAATGTACACAGACACAAATGTGGATATAGGTTTTCTCTTTGCCCATAACCACCACACACTTTCTTTATTTTCAGTACTTTTTACTGCAGCACAACACTATAGCATCTGACAAAACTACAGACTATAGAATTTGTTTCCTCAATAGCTGCCAAATCAAATGGATTTTAAAAAGGGGTTAGGAAAAATCATGGAGAATAAACCTGTCTATAGCAGCTTGTTCTGATAACTATAAATTATCTCCAACACCAGAGGTGGTAAACTGGGTAACATGGCATGAATACATACATGCTTTATGTATTTTTTGTGGTCTTCCATGGTATACTGTCCAATCCTGTTGTCACACCTGTTCAACTGTTTTTAAAATGTCCCAGTTTCTTTCTCCTCCTCCTCTCACTTGTTCCCTTTGGCCTCATCTTACACCAATTGCTGCAAAGTCAGCTCAAAGTTCAGTGTTTGTGTTAACTCAGCAGAAGAGAGAAGAGGGTAGAATCTTTCCTTTCCCAGTAGACTCAGACAAAAGCAAAGTGCTACATCTTCTCCTAACTTGTGTGTTCTTCCTTATGGGTAACTTTTTCCATCTTGACTCTATTCTGATGTTGCAGAATATACATGCCATGTATCCTGGTTTTAATCTGTGAAATATTTGAGGGTATGCTACACTTATCTCCTTCCATGATTTTCCATGGTTATCTGCTTGACCACTCTGGGAACAATGACCTAATATAGTACACTCATTGAATAAAATTGTTAAATAGAGAACTAAAAAAGAGGGAACTTTCCTAAACTCTAGGCAAGCAATTTTGAGATGCAGTTCTCTTGCTGTTACTCTGCTGGCCTAGCAAAGAATCTCTGAAAACAATGTCCATGCTGCAATTGTATATCTGAATATCTGAATTTTGTTAGCAGATTTTACTAGTGAACACCTCCCAATTAAAGGAAATCTCCAGTAAAATCAGAGAACTAATATCAAGTATACATAAAGACAGTTTAAGCCTGTATTTAAGAACTGTTAAGACTTCTGCTATTGTTCCAGTCAATAAGCTTAAATTCTTCCCAAGCCCTTAGGGGAAGTTTGGAGACTGAAGTGAGTCATTGTAAATTGAAGGTATATGAGGCAACAGCCTCCATTTCTCTACTTTTTCTTACTTGCTTTCCAGTTTCTTGATTCTGAGGAAGGCAGTGAAACATGGAACCAATGAAGGAAAGAAAATAACCTTATTTCCACAAGTTTCTTCATGTGTCAGGACTTGAATGTAGTTAATACAAGAGAAATACACATATGTGAGGGCATGATTGATTGTTATATACAGCCTTTCTGCTGGCATGGGATCCAAGGCAGCATACATCTAGTTAAAATCAAAGTACACTAAAACTTATTTGAAAGAAAAGTTTTAAAACATTAAATACTTCTTTAAAACGCTAAATTACAATAGTTAAAATTACATTAAGACATAGGAAAAAGATAAAAGCATAATAACCCCATTATAAAGATCCGTCTGCCACAATAACGTAAAACACATGTCTAAATAAAAAGGCATTTGCCTGCCAGAAGAAAGAATGTAGGCAGAAGATTACCTGAGTCTTCCATGGAACATTGTCAAGCAAAGAAAGTGTTGCAGTATTGCTAGTAGGAACTACTGTGCCTGAGGAATGTTGTGTACCTTCGTTTTGGTGTACAAGGGGGTGTTGAAAAGTTCTCAGCCCGATCAAGAAGGAAATGACCTAGAACCATGAAATTTACATACTATTCTACATATTTACCCCAAAGTTCTATGCACCTGGCATATAATTGCTCAGGTTTCTTTAACTCTTCCAGAATATATATATTCTGATGCTTGGTCACTGAAATACTGCTCTCCTGCTGCTATCATTTCTGAATCATTCACAAATTTCCTTCTTTTCAAACTCTTTTAAAGGTTTGGAAACAGAAAATAGTAAGATGGAACATATCTGGTGAGCGCAGTGGATGGTCTATGCGCTCAAACCCCAAATTCTTCAAAACATTCATTGTCTTGCCAGTCCTGTGAGCAGGTCCTGCAAAAAGCAAACACCTTTCCACAGTTTCCCTTGCTGAGTTTTCCTTCAATGCCGCCTTCATTCAGCACAGCACATTAGAGTAGTATTCTGCATTAACTGTTTGGCTCTTCTGAAGATAGTCATTCATCAAAATATATTTCCTCATCCCCCAAAAACTGGCCGTGACCTTTTTCCTGAACTCTGCATCTTGAATTTCTTCATCCATGGAGAACCCAAGTGCCACCACTCCAAGGGCTGTTGTTTAGTCTCTGGGTCATAGTGATGCAACCATGTTTCATCAACAGTGGTGAATAGTTCCACTATTTCATCAACAGTGGTGGGTAATGGTGAGATTATGACTAGAATGCTCAAAATGGTGCAAAATCAACTTGGAGGTATCCACTCAATTTAGTTTTTGGTCATCATTCAAACATTTCAGCACCCACTTGACTGACAGCTTCTTCATAGCCAACTGCTCATGAATTATAAATCCAGTGCATTCCAAGGGTATCTCTAGCACCTAAGCAATTGTTTTAGCTGAGTTTTGCTGATTTGCCAAAATCAGGTCATGACTATGCTCAGCAGTTTCAGGAGTTGGCATGTGCTGCATCTTTGGTTTCAAAATCTCCATGCTGAAAGTTGGCACACCACTTCTTCACAGTTGAATATAACAGGTAATTGTCACTGAATGCTTGCATCATACACTCATGGGTTTCTTTTGAAGTTTTCTTCTGTAGGAACAGGAAATTCATGAGGGCCTGGAGTTCAGCACTTGAAAATTCCACACTTTTTGTTGACATGGTTCTATCAATGATCTGAGCAAAAATGCAGAAATTAGATGATTTTGTAAATTGGCAATTGGAAATTAGATGATCCTGCAAATTGGCAATTTATAATACAAAAGAACACTCTTTTAAGTCACAGTGACAAAATTGTGCCCAGACTTTGGGAAGTGGGTCAGGCCAAGAACTTTTCAGCACCCCCTCATAGCTGTATGCATGGGGGACATTTTGTGTGAAAATTGTACAATATATACTATTCCAATATAACATACACTACATTGGAAATTGCATGTGATTTCCAATATAATATGTACTATAAACAAGTCATATTTCCTTTAATCCACTAAATCAGGGGTGGGCAACTGTAGGCAGAGACAGGGAACATTTTCATCCCATGCCCCCTTTGTAGGTTGCCCTGGTTTTGATTTAACTTTGGCTAGTTTTTATCCATTATCTGTTAGGGCTGCTTTCTGAGGTCATGAGGACAAACAAACTAAACTGCTGGATTTTGATATGTTTTGAGTGTGGTTTAGGTGATTTGTTTTTTGTCCCCCTTTTAAAAAATGTGTTAAGGGGTTTGGAAATATTGTGGTGTGCTTGAGCTCAATTTAAAAAAAGGGGGGGTTAGGAATACATGTGACCTGTAGACTGCACTTTTTCCACCTCTGCACTAACTGTTGGAATGTGTGAATCTAGCATAGGATTGACAGATCTCAGGATGCTGCTTAGAGTGACAAGTTTTGTTGGGTTGCCTCCAGACAAAGGCAGGGGTCAAATACTTTGGTTTTTATGGTGTCAGCTCCGAAGGCTGAGTGAAAATCTCCAGTCAGGCAGATTTTCTTTCTCTCTTTCATTATCTTTCTCTCTTTCCCTCCCTTCCCCATTCTCTGTGTTTTTAATGACAAGCTGTGAGAGACTGTGGTTGGTGTTTAATGCATAATGCTTAATGGTATCACGAGGATCCATCACTATAACATAAATAGGGCCCTCCTTAGGTCTCAAATTTTGGTCCGGAAATCTCAGGCTTGGGATGATCATGGCCTGACAACCCTGATCTAAGGTACAATTCAAACTAAGTAAACAAGCTGCCATGCCAGTCAGAACTTTTACTGAGTATGATGTGCCAACTGGGAAAACTATTTGTTTACTGACTTAATTTTTGCTTAAATGAAGTTGAAGAGAAGGAAATCAAGAAAAGGCATTTGACTTCAAATTCACACACCCACAAGGAATTATATTCATGTTATGCCAAGTTTCTTTCTCTCCAAATCAGTATGGCATTCATTCTAAATCAGTATAATTGCATCAAAGATAGAAAATGAAGATCTCTCTCTCTTTTTTAAAAAACGTCAATGTATTGAAACTGTGTGCTAAGCATATACAGCATGATTAGAAGCCATGATTGAAAAGAAATTAAATTATATATTTGTGAACTCACCTTAGAAATGAATATGGTTATTACAGAGGAAGAGAAAATGATATAGTATAATAGCTGATAAATACTATATCTATATAGTTATGGAATCCTGTGAACCCCTAACAATGTGTAAGAACTTCTTCCAAGTGTAAATAAAGGAGAGAATCCACAAAATGGTGTTCTTATATTTTTCCTGAATCTATAGACATATAGAGAAGTTTAAAAAACGTAGACTAAGGGCCTTTGCAGACTGCCAGAAATAGTGCAAATCGAGTCCACTTTAACTGCCCTGACTCAGTGCTAGGGAATCATGGGAAGTGTAGGTTATTGTGGCACCAGAGCTCTCTGACAGAGAAGGCTCAATGTCTCAGAAAAAAAATACAATTCCCATGATTCCCTAGCACTGAGCCAGGGCAGTTAAAGTGGATTCAATTTGCACTATTTCTAGTAGTCTGCAAAGGCCCTAAGTTTAGCCCTATTCTTTTCATGTCTGGGTGCATAGTGAGATAGCAGACTTCAGCCCTTGTTTTCTGAGTCTACTGGCAATGACAAGTACAGCCAAAATAAGAAGAAAGCATCACTTTGAATAACTCCAGTACTGTAAAGTGGGCAATGGCCTTTGGTATGAATGTTTTGGGGCTAAACTACAGGTTAAGTCAAATGCAATGAAAGAAGACTGGGGAGCCTTTGAGCCTCTAGATCAGGGGTAGGCAACCTTTTTGAGCTGCGGGCCGGGTTGCTGTCCCTCAGACAATTGGGGGGGCTGAAGCACCATAAATAAATAATTAAATAAAAAATAAAAATATATATTTTTTAAAAAATTAAAAAATTAAAAATATATGCATGCACACTCTCTCAACCCCAGAGAAGCCATGGCAAAACCCCTGTGGAGATTGTGGAAGCGGCAGGACCAGCCTGGGGCCAGTCCAAAGGCCTTGGGGGCCACATCTGCCCCCCGGGCCTTAGGTTGCCTACCCCTGCTCTAGATGTTACAAAAACAAACAAACTGCTACTTCCACTGCCTAACCACTGACCATGTTCTTGCATCTGGAAGGCCATAAGTTGTACAGACTGGCATATTTTAGAACATGTTCATCATAAGAGAATGGAGAATGTAATAGTGGAATCAATGGAGAGGATATGGATACCAGGTTTTGTTATAAATTTTTTTCCAGATCATATAATGTATTATTTTGATGTTGCAAATATTGAACTGACATATAATAGCCAAAAAAGTAGTTGGTAGAATTGCAACCTGTATTTTTATGGTCTTGAAAATCTATTTCATGTGTCTCAAACAAATACCAAAAAAATGCTGAGTTATCAAAGCTTCTAACATGCTTAAGTGCTTACATTTATAATCCTTGTGTGGAAGATTTCTAAAAAAGCTAATACTTTTCCCAGGGGTCAAAATTCAGAGGAGTGCAGCTTAAATTCTCTCACACTGAGGTGGCCATAGCTTCTCCTGAGAACACTTAAAACTAAGGAGAGAGAAAAATAAACTTTTGGTTTTCAAATCTATGTTTTAACAGATCTAGCTATTCTGCAACATTTCTCCTGCTCCAGTAGGAACTTTAAAAGAGTAATTTCCTATAGTCCAGAATCTGTACTTACAACTATTTCCTAAGCAAGATGAAAACGCTGTCAATATCTGGACAGTGTCAGACAGAAGAGAACAGCAAAGAAATTGGAGGTGCTGAACAAAATAAATAAATAAATAAATAAATAGAGATCAAGTTTGGAATAAAGTCCATTAGAACTTTAAATACAATAGCAATGGTTAGGCTTCTAAGCAGCTTCCTTCTCCATCTCATTCTCACTCTCCTCCTCAGCTGCAATGCTAGAAATCTGGGGACTGAAATAAAAAAATCAATGATGAAGCAGAATTCATCAGTGGTGTGGGGGTGTGGGGGTGGGGAAAGGAATGCCCTCATTTTACCCCCTCCTGTAGCTATACCACTGAACTATACCCCTTGCTTGAGGAGAGATGACTAGAGCTTTTGTTGATTTTCCCAGAGCCCCCTTTGGTCACAGTCTGACAGTGAATTGCTTGGTGCAATCAATGACATCTCATCCTGCATTTCCTCATCTTTTTTGAGCTGCCTTCCCAGGAATTACTGTGACAAAGTCATTCCCCCAATGTACCCCCAGAACAACTGCAAATGAAATATCAGCAACCCATGTTTCTCAGTCTGGAAGCTCATGTGAGAGCAAGGCAAGTGTAGCAGTGCCAACTTTGATTTGCAAAAGGGAGCAAGCTTTTACAGATACTAGCAAATTCCCTGCCTGGGCAAAAAGAAAGTAGAAATGGGTGTCTTGAAACTAGGGGAAGAATGAAGATGGGTGTGCTTTAGGCTTGGCGGAGTCCTCATAAGCAATCAACCTCCTCCATGGAGCTGCCTCATCTCCCCAGTTGCTACATGTTTATTGTATACTTGCATCGTGCGTGAGGATGAAGAGTTCTAGAGAACGCAAGAGTCTTATTACTGACAGTGGTGGATAACAGAACTGCAAAATAAATGAATTTAGACACTGATGGTTGTAGACCCCTTATATAAAATAGCAAAATTGTGTGTGTGTGTGTGTGTGTGTGTGTGTGTGTGTGTGTGTATGTGTGTGATATTTTCAAGGTGTGGATGCTTGAATACATGGATAAAAAAAAAATCTATGGATGCAAATGGCTGACTGTACACATAGAATTGCACCCTTACATATTACATTGAATGTTATCTGGAGTGAGGCATAGCCAACCATGAAATATTGAAGCTGATTTGTGATTGTATGTGCCTTGTTGAAGAATAGATTAGGAGATGTGAACACATCGCTTCTCGGCCTTTTGGCTAAGATCAAGTGTGTAGGAGATGTGAACATGTTTTTGCAAGGAAGAGAGGAATCAAGATCTCTTCTTGTGCTTGGAAATGTACAAATACAATGCAAGGCAAAGTCCTTAAGTTAACATTGCTACAATGCCAACTATCAGAAGCCCTTGACTTTGGAATTATGGTTGGACATTTTGTAGAAATGCCTAAGAAATGCATTCAGCTTCTTCATACCTACATGGTACTGTAGTTCCTCTTTGTTGTTAACTGCCCTCAAGTCGATTTTGACTCATAATGACCCTATGGATGAGACATCTCCAAGACCCTCTGTCCTCCACTGCTCTGCTTCATGCCTGCAACCCCATATCCATGATCTCCTTAATGTCAGGATTCTATGTTTCTCATGTGAATCTGACCACCAAAGGGGTGATGCATGTAGAGGGGAGGGAATAAAAGGGAATGGCAGATGGGTATTGTAAATAGTAGCAGGGACATTGAGGCAGGTTTATGACTGGGATGAGAGTTTGCCTTCTGATCCCAGGAGATGAAAGGAGATGGACCTGGAGGAACTAAATTTCAAACATCCTTTAATATGGACAACTGGACTACTGAGGAGGGGGAAAAGGAGGTTTGGTTGGAGGACTTTAAAGTACTGGTTTGATGGGAGATCCTTACAGTTGTTTCTAAAAGGATTGCTGTAGTGAAGTATCTTGATTCCAGAATAAAGTTATAGTGAATTTACACTCAAAGATGTTTTCCTGGTTCTTCAAGTTTCTTGTTACCAAGCATGACACTTTATAGAGTCCATCCATCTAGCATGTGGCCTTCCTCTCTTCCTACTTCCCTCCACCTTTCCCAGCATTATTATCTTTTCCAATGAATCCTCTCTTCTCATGATGTGTCCAAAGTAGGCCAGCCTCAGTCTGGTCATCTTGGCTTCCAGGAAGGTTTCTGGCTTGATCTGCTCTAGGACCCATTTGTTTGTCCTTTTGGCTGTCCATGGGATCCTCAGCACTCTTCTCCAGCTCCACATCTCAAAGGAATTGATTTCTTTCCTATCGTCTTTCTTAACTGTCTAGCTCTCACATCCACACATGGTAATAGGGAATACAATGGCTTAATGATTCTAACTTTTGTTCTGAGTTATATATCTTTGCATTTTAGAATCTTTTCTAGTTCTTTCATAGCCATCCTCCCCATTCTTAGTCTTTTTCTGATTTCCTGACTGCAGTCCCCATTTCTATCAATGTTTGATCCAAGGTATGGGAATTCTTTTAGTATTTCTACATCTTCATTGTCTAAGTTGAACTTGTGAAGGTCCTCGGTGGTCATTATTTTTGTTTTCTTTATGTTCAACATTAAGCCTGCCTTAGCACTTTCTTCTTTGATCTTCCTTAGTAGGTGTTCCAGGTCTGTGAGGTTTTCTGCTTGTACTATGGTGTCATCAGCATATCTAAGATTGTTGATATTCCTTCCTCCTATTTTCACTCCTCCTTCTGTGTCCAAGCCTGATTTTCTTATAATATGTTCTGCATACAAATTGAACAGATAGTGTGAAAGGATACAGCCTTGTCTGACCCCTTTGCCATTTGGGAACCATTCTGTTTCTCTATGTTGTGTTCTGACAGTAGTCTCTTGTCCTGAGTACAGATTCCTCATCAGGACTATCAGATGTGTTGGCACTCCCATGTATTTAAGGGCATTCCATAGCCTTTCATGATCTATGCAGTCAAAGGCTTTGCTATAGTCTATAATATGATATTCGGATGTGGTATGCAGAGTACAGCAGATTATAGTGAACAACTTCCTCCATCAGCCGTTCCATGCTAAAAGCGTGCGGACAAATCTTGTAGTTCTAAAGTAGAGCTTTATTGTTCCATAAAATAAAATAAGAAAAGAAAAACATACAATCGACTATAGGATCACATCTTGCTGATGTTGTAGAAAGGAAAAGTTACATATCCATGTTTCCAGACCCAGGAGTTACATTGCAAAAATAGTATAAGCATACTAAAAGCCAAAAACTAACTCCATAGTTAAAACCACTGCCGAACACACACACACACACACACACAGTGCTTGCAAATATAAAAGGATACTTTGGCCCTTCCCATACTCCACCTTCTGGGTGTTATCCTTATGCTGATTGGATAATGCCTGTATGATGTGTATTAACCCAGCCTCTTGCTGTCCATCATCCCCCATGTGACTGCTTTTCTCATGAGCTCAGATGTTGATGTACTGACTATCTTTTTTCCCAGCTAAAACTGTACTTGTTTTGACTTCTTGGCCACCTGTTGTTGAGTTCTCTTTGTGTTCCGTAGATGTTGTTCCCATGAGGAAATTTCCACACACACATCTCTATATTTCACCTTTGACTGTATAACCCATCCACATTCCAACAGTCCCATCTGAAATGTACAGATGTGTGAGGCACACTATTTTCAGTTGTGAAACTATCTTAGCACAATGGCTAATCCTGTACACTTAATGTGACATCCCGAGTAGACATGACATCTGGTCATGTCTCTCAATTCCCAATGCTTTTGTTAAAATGTCCACTAAATTATGTCTTGTTTCTATATGTTGTAGATGCAGAACTCCTTTCTGTACCAATTCTCTGACATTCTGGTACCTTACTCCAATGTGCTTTGTCTTGCACTTTAAATTTTCTGCCTCTGACATGGCAATGCATGATTGTGAATCTTCAAAAATCAATACTGGCTCAGAACAATTCTGATTCAAATCTTGAAGTAGCTGTTTGATCCATTGAATCTCTTGACGATCTCTGACAATGCTGCAAACTCTGTTTCACTTGTACTTTGTGCTACATATCCCTGCTTTCTACTTCTCCAAACTATTGCACTTTCTCCAAACTTGATCAACAATCCTGTAACTGACTTTCTGTCATGCAATTCTGAAGCAAATGAACTATCTACAAAGCATTCCAGCCCAACCTGGCTGTTCTGTATCTTCAATTTCCTGTCTACGCTACCTTTCAGGTACCTCAACAAATGTTTGCTGTCCAGTCCTCAACTTTTGGACAATTTGCTTTTCTGCTAAACATGCCAACTGCAAACCCAATATCAGGCCTGGTGTTATTTGCTATAAACATTAAACTACCAACGATGCTCCGAGACAACTCTGGATTTTCAAATTCTCTAGTTGCTTCTCCATTGACAAATCCAACTGACATAGGACTTTTCACTACTTTTGCACTTTGTAATCCATACTTTTCAATCAGCTTTTCAATCTTCTTCTGCTGACTCAATAAACAACTGCCATCCTCAGTCCATTGCACCTCAATTCCAAGATAGGATCTGAGAGGACCTAGATCTTTGACAACAAAATTCTTTGATAATTCCTTCTTCACTGTCTGAATCTCCTGTTTAGACTTAGCTGCCATGCACAAGTCATCAACATAAATCACTAATGTAACATCTCCCTTTGTGTAAACACACGCGTCCACAATGCTGCATTTGTAACCAAGCTTCACAAGCTCTTCATGAATGCAAAGATTCCAACTTTTAGCACTCTGTTCTTAATCCATACAAAGCCTTTTTCAATTTGTACACCTTTCTGTCACCGTCGTGTTCAAAACCCAAAGGTTGTTCCATGAACAGTTTCCTCAAGACAAGCATTCAAGTATGCAGTCTTAAAATCAAAACGTTGCACCAATTGACCCCTCCTTGCTGATAAAGCCAAAACCAACCTCAGGCTCTCAGGCTTAGCTGTTGGAGAAAATGTCTTGTCAAAATTCTCAAACCTCTGCTGAGCAAAACCTTTTACCACCAACCTAGCTTTGTATCTCTGACTACCATCTGGCATCTCCTTTCTCTTGTAAACCCATTTGCAACCAATCACGTTGCGAGCTTTAGGTCTTTCAAAAATTTCAAACACCTCTTTTTCTACCAAAGACATGTATTCCTGCTCCATAGCAGGCAACCATTTCTCCCTTTCCTCATCAGGAAAAATGCAAATCTTTGCAATTTTCCAGTTCATCAACCACAACTGTACAATCTAGTTTCCTGTACTACAAAATGATCTGGTTATTTTCTGACTCATTGGGTTTTCTGTGGAATGAAAACTTTTGTTCTACCTCCCCCATCTTCAGTGTCAGAACTTGTGTGAGGACCCCTATCCCTGTGTCTCTTTGTCTCAGACATCCTAGATGTAGTTGGTTGTGTTTGTGTTGACTGATCTGATGTGCTAGCTTCACTATCTGAAGAAGATGACTCCTGTTTTACCACCGCTCCATTTCTGGTAGGTGTTTCTAACTCCCCCAACTTAAGAAAAACTTCTTTGTTGGAGTGCAATCTGTCTCAAACTGAATGCTTCTCAAAGTTGGCGCTTCAGGATAGCAAAATTTCTCCACCACCAAGATGAAACCTGTAGCTATTCCCAGAATACCCCACAGACATCAACCTTCTCCACTTGGGCTGATTTTTCTTTCTGAAAGCTGCTGGCACATAGACATTTGCATACTGCCCAAAAACCCTAAGGTATTTCAGATTAGGTGCTCTCCCATAAAGCATGTGAAAATGTGTGTTCTTTACAGCTGAATTCCATGTACGATTTGCCAGAAAATTAGCTGTAAGAATTGCCTCACCCCAGAAATTCTCAGGTGCATTTGCATCTAACATCATGCAATCTTTCAACTGCTTTAGGACACCAATTCGTCTTTCAGCCAATCCATCCTCTTGAGGAACTCCAGGATTGGTTGTGTTGTGCCTAATCCCTTTCTTTCTCAACCAGTTTCCCAAACTGTGAGATAAGAACTCACCTCCCCGGTCTGTGACTAAAGACCCCACTTTGTAATCAAATTCTCTTTCAATCATGTTCACCCATTCTTTAAATCTGTCTGCTGTTTCACTCTTTTCCTTCAGAAGCATCACATAAGAAAACCTGGTGAAGCAATCCACAATCACCATGAAATATCTATTGCCCCCTAGTGACTTTTCTGTCGGACCAGAAATATCACAATGCACCATCTCAAATGGTTTACGAGCTATGCGTTTGCTATGCTTTGCCACAGGAAAAGCTTTCAACTTTATCCTGCCGCAAACTGAGCACTCCAGGTGATTTGTACAGGGTGACATTTTAAAATCTGGACAAATTTCCTCCAGTTTCCCAAGACTATTAAAACCAATATGACCCATCACTCTGTGAAGATAATGAATACAGTTTGCAAGCAAAGGCAGATTTTGTACAATTGCACATTCAGCCTTATCTAGCATGTAATACATTCTGTCTTTCTTTAAAGCTTTTGCACAAATTTCCCCATCTTTGGAGATTATGCATTCATCCCCCACAAACTGCAGTGTATATTTTTCTGTGGTCAAAGCAGACACACTAACTAAACAGTTTTGTAATTTAGGCACACACAAAACATTATCAAAAGTTTTACCAAAACTAGGAATGCAAACAGTCCCCATCTGCTGGATTTCTCTTGCTGCTCCATCAGCTAGAGCAACAGAGTTCACTGTGGAGGGTTTCTTATTTCTGAGTAGCTCAGGAGTGTTTACCATATGTCCAGTGCACCAGAGTCCAAAAGCCAGACTTGGCTCACCATCTGCTGAGTCACACTGTCACAGCCCTGTGTAACAGCTGCAGTTCCTTTGTTACCCCGAAAGTCTCTGGGTTGCTGTTGTTGATTCTTCTTCTTTTTGTCTGCTGCAAATTTCCTACAGTCTCACTTCAAATGACCTGCTTTCTTGCAGTAGAAGCATATCTTTTCTTTGAAAATAGGTACCTTCACTGCCTGCATCTCTCTGGATGCTCCCTCTGAAGCATTTGAGGACTTTGAAGCTGCTGACGCCTGTCTGTGTTGTGGTGCTTCAAATCTCTGGCACTGGCTTTCTTCAAGTACTCTAGAGGCTACTAACTCCAGGGTAATCTGTGCCTCCGGTACTCCTTGCAGACCATGCAAGATGTTATCATAATCAGATGCAAGAGAACCCAAAAGAATAAATGCTTTATGCAATTGAGGAATTTCGACTCCTCTCATTTGGTTAAATAAGTCCCGCATCAGTTCCAGATGCTGTTCTGGAGATTGACCTTTCTCCATTTTCTGCCCATACAGTCTCTTGCACCACATCATTTTGGCTAAAGCTGACCAGACTGATGTATGTCCCTCAAGGAATTCCAAATGTCCTTAGCCAAAGTTTTCTTCCTCACGTAATTTACTTCTGAGAGTATCAGATATAAGGTTCACAAGCTCTTTCATTCCGCTCCACATCTGCAGGAGTGGGTGCCTGTGGAAGACCATCTCGGACCGTCGCCCAAAGATTCTCCCCCACCAGTAGAGACTGCACGTAAATTCACCAAGATGGATAATTTGTGTCAGTTAATTTTGAAAATTTCACTGCTTCCATTGTGACTCAGACTTGATACACAAAATAGTCTTTTAGCAGCTTTCCACCCTCCAGTCTCTTTGAAGAAAAACTGTCTTGGAAAATGCTCAGGCCAGAACTCAGATATTTAAAAAGCCTTTACATTTAGCCAAATGGCCAGACAGCTCTTTGAAAACATGCAAAAGTGCAGTGCTCTACTCACGGCTGATGAGTGCCAGAAGCCTTGCCTCCCCCGGCAAATTCTTCTGCTTCTCTGTGCTGCTGAAGACATGTCTGGAGGCCAAAACCTCACCTCTCTGGGCACCATAACCTATTGTTGATATTCAAATGTGGTATGCAGAGTATAGGAGATTGTAGTGAACAGCTTCCGCCATCAGCCATTCCATGCTAAAAACATGCAGATAAATCTTGTAGTTCTAAAGTAGAGCTTTATTGTTCCATAAAATAAAATAAGAAAAGAAAAACATACAATCAACTATAGGATCACATCTTGCTGATGGTGTAGAAAAGAAAAGTTACATATCCATGTTTCCAGACCCAGGAGTTACATTGTAAAAACAGTATAAGCATACTAAAAGCCAAAAACTAACACCATAGTTAAAACAACTGCCGAACACACACGCGCACACAGTGCTTGCAAATATAAACAATCTGTAACAAAGGATACTTTGGCCCTTCCCATACTCCACCTTCTGGGTGTTTTCCTTATGCTGATTGGATAATGCCTGTATGATGTGTATTAACCCAGCCTCTTGCTATCCATCATCCCCCATGTGACTGCTTTTCCCATGAGCTCAGATGTTGATGTACTGACTATCTTTTTCCCCAGCTAAAACTGTACTTGTTTTGACTTCTTGGCCACCTGTTGTTGAGTCCTCTTTGTGTTCTGTAGATGTTGTTCCCATGAGGAAATTTCCACACACACATCTCTACATTTCACTTTTGACTATATAACCCATCCATATTCCAACATATAAAGCATGTGCTGATTTTCTTTGGAATTCCCTGGTTCGCTCCATTAGCCATTGTATGTTTGCAATGTGGTCCCTCATGCCTCTTCCTTTTCTGAACCCCGCTTGGACCTCTGGGATTTCTCTCTCTATGTATGGTTGGAGTCTATGTTGAAGAATTTTGAGCATGATTTTGCTCATGTGGGAGATCAGTGCTATGGTCCTATAGTTGCTGCAGTATCTTGTGTCTCTTGTGTCTCCCTTTTTGTGGATGGGGATGTATATTAATCACTTCCAATCTGTTGGCCATTGTTTTGTTTTCCATATTTGTTGACATATGTTGGTTAGCACTAGAGTTGACTCTGTCAATGTGGATTGCAGCAGTTCAATTGGAATATCTGTCCCTGGTGATTTGTTTTTTGCCATTTCTCTTATTGCAGCTTCCATCTCACTTTTTAGAATTTGGGATTCATCTTCATATGACTCTTCATCCCATGTAGCCTTCATTTTGTCATCTCTGTTATATAGCTCTTTTGTGTATCGCATCCAACATCTTTTTATTCCTTCCTGTTCTTGAATTATGTTATTTTTATTGTCATAGAGCGTCCCAGTTCTTGGTTTGAATTTTCCTTTGATTTTCTGGATTTTGTGGAATAGGTTCCTTGTTCTTCCCTTTTTGTTGCTGTCTTCTGTTTCTCCACACTGGTCGTTGTAATAGTTTTCTTTATCTTTTTGTACTACATTGCAGTGTTGCATTTATGGTTCTTGGTTTGTTCCTATCTCCTTTTTGTTTTGTTTTTCTTCTTTCCTTTATTGCTTGTAGAGTTTTATCTGTCATCCATGCTTTCTTCTCTTTCTTTTTGTTTATTGAAAGTGTCTGTCTGCATTCTTCTTTTATTATATCCCTGGCTTCAGACCATAGTTCTTCTGGTTATGCTAAGTAGTGCAAATCTGTTCCTTATATTGTTGCTAAATTCTGTTGAGATATTGTTTGGATCATATTTTGGTATGATGACTGGTTTTGTTTTAATCTTGCATCTTACTCTTCTTTTTGATATGACTAATTCATGATCTGTGCCACAGTCAGCGCCTGGTCTAATCTTGGCCACCAGTATAGAGTTTGGCCATCTTTAGCTTCCAAATATATAATCTATTTGATTTCTGTGTTGACCATCTGGTGATGTCCATGTGTATAGCCTTCTTTCTGGTTGTATGAAAAATGTGTTCGCAATGAATAGGTTGTTGGCTTCACAAAAATCTATGAGATGCTCACCTGCTTCGGTTTTTTTTTTTTTTTTTTTTTTTTTTGTTTTTTTGGCCTAATCCAAATCTGCCTATTGTTTTGATTCTTCTTTGCTTCCAACCTTTGCATTCCAATCTCCAATGATCAGCTTGACATCCTGTGTTGGTGTGCTGTCAATTTTTTTCCAGTACTCCTTCATAGAATCTATCAATTTCTTCCGATTCTGCCTCTGTGGTTGGTGCACATACTTGTATTATGGTGATATCCATAGGTTTATCATGGAGCCTTATTGAAATGATTCAGTCTGGTTTTGCACTGTATCCTGTGACTGCTTTTGCCACATTTTTTCTTAGTATGAAAGCCATCCCATTTCTTCTTGTCTTTTCATTGTCTGAGTAGAACACTGAGTGGTTGTTTGATTCAAAGTGGCCCATTCATGTACATTTCAACTGACTCAGACCCAGTACTGCTATGCGTTGCATTTCCATTTTTATTATGTCTAGCTTCCCTTGGCTCATGCTCCTCACATTCCACATCCCTACCTTGTGTGTAGTGTTGCTATGGATGCTATTTGCCTTTCTAAGGGTGTCTGCTATTTGTCTTGTCATCTTTCCTATGCTCTTAGCTAATCTTGCAAATGTGATATCCCTTTACCTCTCCCTCCTTCCCTTTGTGTTAATGCTCTGATCCTACCTGTGTCTCACTTGGGGTGTCTCATCATAAGGTTTACTAGGTGATGGTGTTACACAAGGAGGGCCACCTACTCCTCCCAGTGCACAGTGCCTAGCAGTGTTAGCTATGGTGTCACAATACACTCCTGTCAGTGACACCCACCACTACTGCTGCTGCCCAGTAGTTGTTTGTCTCCCTATATTATTCCTCCCGTCATTGTTGTTTGCTTTCCTACCCATCCCCTTATGCTTCTCTGGGTTTCCCTCCTTCCCTTCCCTTGTGTCCTTTCTCCTTTAGTCCATTCCCATCCCCACCCTTTCCTCCTTTAGTTCCTTCACTTCTTTCTCTGTGGTTGGGGAAGGGCAGACATGGCTGATCGCCTTCTTCCTTCCTCCACTTGCCTGCCTAGTCCTCTGGTGGAGCTCTGTTATTCGGCTCAGCTGAAGGGACAGAGTCTGGTCTCAGCTGATGATTAGCTTCTTAGAGTGGGACATTCACTAAGCTTGATAGTGGGAACAGATCCTCAGAAAGATGACAGGCTCTCATTTTTGGAAATCTTCAGGTAAGAGTCTGGACATATATTTGTTGGGGGATGATGCAGCTCTTCATTTCCTGCACTAGGTAGGGGGTTAGACACAATGGCCTACAAGGCCCAATCATGCTTGATAATTCTATGCTCCTGAGTTTCTGTTGTTTTAAATTAGCACAAGGTAATCACTACAAGTGAGTGCTACAAAAACCTGTCAAGAACAAATTTCTGTGTACACAGTTCTAATGTTTTATTTTGTTTCTATTAAGACTTACAAGTCACCTTTCAAACCAAGGTACACATTTCCCTGCCTTATTAAAAGAACCATCAATACAAACATAAAGAAGAAACACAATTAATAAATCATTGCAGTTCCAGTAACGTGTACTGAACTCTGTTTAATTCTCTGTAATAGTTCCTTCAAAGATCTTCTAATTGTCTTCTTGCATGTTATAATATTAAAAATAATGGATGCTTCTATGCTAGAGGCTCTTAACTCCATAGGAATAATGGAAAAGTCTTGTTGAGAATTAATTTGAAGAACAATTAATTTGTAGTAGTCATTATGCAAGAAGTGAAAAGCAGATAATTTAGAATTCAAAACAGAAGCAGCTGTAATTATAACAACTACACTTATTTTGGTTGCTCATTATGTACCTTGCATTACATAGATATAATTTATACAACAGCTTTCATAAAATTGGCTCAGTACAAAATCCAAGAAATAAAAATGCAGTGTCCGGTACAACTCTGATATGTAGTGCTATATATTGTGACTCTTGATAGGATAGATGGCCAGCTATGGAAAAATATTATTGGAGGTGTGATACTATCACATGGCTCATTAGCATGAGCCAGTGCCAAGGCTGAGGATGCTTGAAATTGCATTAAATACAATTATAGTTTCTTGACATTTCTTTTTTCTGTGACATTATTTATTTTTAAAAAATGATAGGCTGATGCCACAAAAACCAGACAGCCACTTACAAGCATAACTCTCTTTTGATAGATGGCAGCAGGTGTCACCATCAATGGCGGTCTCTTGTAGGGGCCTGGATTGTAATACCCGACTGGAGATAACAAGTCAGGCCCATTGACATTGAATGGAGTGCTGCATGTGTGCACCTTCTGCTATTTCAGAGGTTCTAGAATGTGCCACATCTCCTTCTGCATCCCTTCTATAGTTTATATTCAATATATAAATACAGAAAAATATGTGCATGCCAAGATTATATGCTCTCTATTTGGGATGCAGATTTTCTAAGTCATAAGTTATTCTGATTGCTATTTTCTGCAGAAGTTGTGTGAGATCAATAGAGAGCTGGTGTGGGGTAATGGGTAGAATGTCGTTCTAGAATAGTGGAGATTCAAGTACAAATTCTCACTCAGCCATGAAGCTCATTGTGTTACCTTTGGCTGTATTATCTTTCTCAGTTTAATGCAGGTTATTGTGCAAATGCATGGCAGCAGCAGTAGCATGTATACTACTGTCCAGTTAAGTCAAACAGTACTGAACATCATTATTTCCATGATTTTTACATACTTAATTGCAACGAGACAATACAGACAGTAACATTTTTCTTTATGACTTTAAACAATAATTGCAATAATGGCTATTTACTTACTGGAAAATTTATCCCCATCTTTATAACTGAAGATGTCAGAACATGGTGCAATCAATAACACAATTTGCAACACTAGGAATAGAACCCACAATCATGAAGGTGTTCAAATGATCAGCAAGCTTTTAACATGACACCCAATGAGGCCAAAGTTAGTATCAACTGAACTGGTAAGAGTGAAAACATTCCACATCCAAGGTGCCAGAGTTGATAAGCCCTCTTCTCTGTCTCTAAATACTGTACTTTTTCTTATTGTCAGATGGGATGGAGTGCACCCCATGCAGATTTTAATGATTGGGAAGATATATATAAGGCATCTGCCCCCGTGACAGGTGACAATAAAATTGAATAAAACAAATAAAATACTTTGGAATTTTGTAAACAGCAGGGGAGAGCATCTTCTTCTCATATGGTTTCCCCACACAATGTTGAATCTTAGAAAATTAGGTTTCTGCTTGTCATCACTGAATTTGTTTGGCTTCTTGGGTGCAGGGGACCAAGATAGCAGGACTAGCCCATGGATGGGAATTGTGTGCCCCTCCAAATGTTGGACTGCAGCTCCTATCATCCATAGGAACCATAGCCAATGATGAGGGAAGCTGGGAGTTGCAGTTCAGCAACATATGGTGGAGGCCAGCATGGTGTAATGGTTTTAGCATTGGACTATGAGTCTGGATGCAGTGGCTCAAGTGGTTAAGACGCTGACTCTGTTGATTGCAAGATCAGCAGGTTGGAAGTTTGAGGCCCAGGTGCTGCAGGAGTGGGTTAGCTCCTGTCACTAGTCCCAGCTTCTGCCAACCTAGCAGTTCGAAAGCATGCAAATGCAAGTAGGTAAATAGGTAACACTTCAATGGGAAGGTAAACAGCATTCTGTGCAATCATGCTGGCCACATGATCACAGAGTAGTCTCTGACAATGCTGGCCCTTTGCTTAGTAAGAAAGATGAACACTGCCCCCAATGGTCGGACACAACTTGACAACCTTGTCAACAGGGAATACCTTTACCTTTACCTTTATGAGTCTGGAGACCAGAGTCTGAATCCCTGCTCAGCCATGGGAACCCACTGAGTGACTTTGGGCAAAGCACACTCTCTCAGCCTCAGAGGGAGACAAGGACAAACCTCCCCTGAACAAATCATGCCAAGAAAACACTGTGATAGATTCACCTTATAGTTGTCATACACCAGAAATTACTTGAAGGCACACAACAGCAACATCATCTGTGTGATTTCCACTCCTGGGCTAGCCTGTTCCTCCCCTCTCTTACATTGCTAGAAATAAATGTAATATATTGATTGGATGGCTCCCATAGTAGGTGTCCTTCAGTCATTAGCAATAAATTTGTACTCCATTGCTGATGATGGTGGGAGTCCCAGTCTATCATCACTCAACTAAAACATTCTCCATTATAGCCAGTCAGTATGCCTTTTGGGATGGTAGTGATTTCCTGCTTATCAAAATTGAGCATCATGATTTTCCAAAAGTGAATAAAATTGCCCATCTCTTTACAACACAGTGTCTGTATAGTATCTAATATTATTGGGGCCACAATTTAAATTGATTCTTACTGAACAGTATAATGATAGCAATTTGTCCAATTACAATATATGCCCATTACTGTAAGAGCAAATTAGAGTGCAATCCTAATTCCCTGGTGGTTTGTTGGTGGAGGGGTTAGGCATGAACATGATGGAGATGCCCTCCTATCAGCTGGAGTAGTAGGGGCATGCTGCCATCATACAAGTCCTTATTCCATTTGATAAAGATGTGGCAGGTGGCAAGAATCACTAGCATAATTCTCACCATCAGTAGCTGGACTAAGGACTTAAAATTAGGTTTTCTGGAGCAGGGATGAACTGTTTTTCAATCAGCTGAATACAAAGCCTCTGTTCCCCCGCCTCCCCACAAGGTCATATCTAGGCTCATCCTGGAGTTGGATCATCTAATTCCCTCTCAGGAGGGATTAAAATACTGTGATGTGCTGGGGTGAAAAGCACCCTCCTTTTTTCCTAGCCACTATGAGGCAGCAGTTCTGGAAGCAGTGAAAGATCTCCAGTCCACTCAGATTGTCTTGTTACGACACTCAGTGTAACCTTGGTTTGTAGGCTTCTCCATTAACTTTGGTTCCATAACCTTTTCCACCAACATTTGATGTCAAATTTTGACCACCTTTCATGTAATAGCAATTTCTAATCAAGATGCAATGGGGGGGCGGAGGGGGGGGAGGATGGAGTATCTTATATATATCATACATATAAGTATCATATATTGGAGACATTTATGGTGGCTGATTTGGGTGAATGGAAGAGTGAAGTCCTATCTTCCCAATCAGGAGAATGGAGATCTGTGTACTCTCAATATTTGTTGTTGTCACATATCTTCAAGTTGACTCTGAACTATGGCAACTCTATCATAGGCTTTTCTTGGCAAGATTTTTCAGAGGAGGTTTGCCACTGCCTTTTTCTGAGTCTGGGAGAGTGTGACTTACTCAACGTCACACAGTGTGATTCCATGGCTGAGTAAGGATTTGACACCTGATCTCCTAGAGTCCTGGTCCAATACTCAAACCACTATACCAACTTGTTGTCAGACACTTTTAAAGCTAGGTATCAGAAAACAGGAGACAAAATAAGAGCCAGTGTGATGTAGTGGTTTGAGCATTGATCTGTGACTCTGGAGGTTAGGGTTCAATTTCCCACTTGGCCACGGAAATGGAATGGGTGACATTAGGGGAGTCACATATTCCCAACCCCAGAAAAACCCATATAGGTTTGACTTAGGGTCACCATAAGTTGGAAATGAATGCACACAACAGCAACAACAATCACAAAATAACTTGTTCATTACTTGAACTTTTTTCTTTTTTCTTCTCTTCCTCTTTTAAATAGTACTGTATTTAATTCTTTTTTAAAAGGAGGGGTGTCAATAATAATAATAATAATAATAATAATAATAACTATTATTTCAGACTATGTTTTAGTTAAATCTGTTTTACTTCATGTAAGCCGCCTTGACTGTCATGATAGAAAGGCGGGATACAAGAATAAAGTTATTATTATATTATTAACTTTGAACTGCACAAATGTTCTCCTGGAATTGGACATTTTGTATATGGAAATAATTTCAGGGAACAGTTCTGCCATTTCTGATAGATCTGATAGCCCAGATTCCTATATATGAAGATGTTTAAACTGGTTTCAGATCTATACTACCCCTACTTACCTGTTGTTTCTCAGTGAGTAGACCATGATCTGGAACAATTTTTTCCACCCTCAATTTTTCCTCTGATTTTCTTCACTGACCCTCTATTCCTTAAATTGCTCTGCCTTTACAATCAACTTCACAGTCCAATCCATATGTTTCACTACAAAAAACCTAACACACCAGTTGTCAGAGAGCATAACACCCAGCTGAGAGAGTGCAACTTGAATGTACAACCAAAATGTAAACCATAAGATGGACAATCACAATGCACAATGACCAACTTGCAAATACAAGGCACAGATTAATATGCTCTCTGCACAACTCTGCTTATGCTTCTATAAGCAGAATATATCCAATGTCCGATGCTGACTTTTTGCCCCCATATGCTTAGAGTGACATGCATACATCTGTAAGTAAATTCCAGCCAGATTTTGAAGGGCTCCATAATTCCCACACCTATACCAGATGAAATGAGTGCAAAACTATTTCATTTCATTTCATTTCTCTGCCACCATTCTCCCAAAAAGGGACCCAAGGCAGCTCCCGGATAAAACCATTTAAAAGCTTTAGAATAAAAATGTAAACACAATTAAAATCAACAAAATCAGTATAAAATTACATAAAACATACAAAAGTTAAAAACATAACTAAAACACAGTATAAAAGCCTCCCTGATACAATTATATTTTAAAAGCCTGCTTGAATAAAAATGTCTTCGCCTATCAGCTAAACTATACAGCAGAGAAATTTTGTTTCTAGTCCCTATATGACAATTTGAACAGTACTTGAATTGGATTTTAATATACAGGTTGAAATCCTTAAGACAAAAACGTATTTTGTTGTGTTAAGTATATATTGATGAAATGACTGTTTAAACTGTTATGTATATTTCATTTCAAATCCCCAGTGCCATACTACTTACAATTGTCTAATCTATATGTTATCCTTCTATTAACATCAACTCTTGGGATGCCATAACTTAAAAGTATATGCTTTCAGCTTTACATTTAACTGTATTTTGGCAAACTGATCAAATGTGAAGCTATGTCAAAGGAATCTTCATCTCTGACATTTATTCTCATGGTCAGGCTAGTCATAAAGCAGCTTGCCCTGCAGAAGCTCTTATGAGAATACAAGCCATATGTCTGGAATTGTATTAAATGATAAATCTCACTGAAACTTCCTTTTATAATAACCTCCATCCTCTTATCGAGGCTATGATGGCCAGGGGAGATATAGGACCTTTGACTTTATCTCGCAGTTCATTTAAGGGACTCCTACCATCTTCTGGCTGGTGAATTTGCTACTGTCAGCTGTTAAATCAGAGTAAAAAGGGGGGCATCAAGGGAGGGATATTTATTTATTTAAATACTGATGAGCAGCTTTTTAGATCAGGCACGTCCCAGGTAGTGTGCAACAACTTTTAAAACCATAAGGCATGATTAAACAATTATAAAAGTGAAAATTCATAATTAAAAATATATACCATATGCAAATCCAGTATATATAGCATGGCACCCAGAAACATAATTCAGTTATAAGCCAAGGGAATTGACTAGGACCTTGTCTGCACTGGCCAAGATGCTTTGGGGCAGCCAAGAGTATCCTGGCCTTGGAGCTGCCTCAACCCTCATTACTTGTCCCTCTGTTTCCATGCCAGGTTGACTGTCTACACGGGCATCCTGCTGAACAGCCTGGTGCATCTGCCACCATGACAGGTCACTCACTTTTGTAGTTAGAAAAAGGCAAGCAGTGATGATCACATGGCTGGGTATCTCATTTGGAACTCAGAGCAAATTACTGGTGACAGCATCAGATGTTTCAGTTGGCTCAGTGGAACACCAGTGTAGACAGCCATTATCACACCAAACAGAGAGATTTTTCCAGAAGATTTGGAGTAAGAGGTATGTTTTTAAAATTAATTTAAAGGCTTTTATACCTGAATTCTGTTTCTGAATGTTCTAGATGTCATCCACACAAATTACACTAGAACCGGGGTTTGGGCCATTCATTGTCTGAACAAGACAATGCCAGAATGTGGTGGCGGGATTGAGGGACATATCTTTTGGTCCATACAGACAAGGCCTAAATCTTTTAACAATGACAGTAGAGAAACCATGGCCGCACAAATGACTGTCTCTGGGGGCAACCGAGGTAAACCCAAACCCTAATGGAAAGAGCTGCTATGTTGCTTCCTCTCACATGGTTGGGAAATGTGAGAGATAGTACTGGAACTCTTTAAAAGAGCAACCAGATTAGCAAGGCAACAACAACTAGTCCCTTAGCCACACACCCACAGAGTCTAGAACAGAAAGTGCAAGCTTAGTCTTCTTTCTAAAACATATACATGTAGCTTATTTACGAATCCTTATTCATAGTCAAATACATAGTAAAATGGAGGAGAGAATGATAAGAGAGAATGGCTGCAGATTGCAGTGATGTAGGAACAGTGAGTATGGTAAAACAAGCAAATAGGAAGTCAACATAATATAAAGTAGCATCAGTGAGCACAGATATGCAAAGTTGCTGACTCTTAACACAAACAATCCTGTTGATTAGACCCATTAAAACCATCACGGTGTAGTGGTTTGAATGTAGAACTAGGATTCTGGAGATCAGAGTCCTCTGCGTGACCCTTGAACAAGTTGCATACTCTCAACCTCAGAAAACCCTGTGATAGTTTTCCCCATAAGTCAGAAGTGACTTGAAGGCACACAGCAACAAAGTCCTGAATAGCTGGTGAACACATAGGTAAATCTAATTGATTTGCTGGTTCTACTCTAATCTCGATTAAAAGTATGATTTGGACCACAGATTGATTTTCAAAGGCTTGACTTTACATCATCTAATAATCCCATCCTCTCACTGTTGACAGTGGTACTTTCTCCTAAATATGTGATACACTCTGGTACCACTCTGAAGATATTCTTTTGTTAGTGATTTCAAACAACAGCTTCCATATAGGTTAATGTTTCAGCCAACTTGAAGACCTGTAATGATGTGGCCTTGAGGATCAGGTTGTCACAAGTGGGGAGAGGACCTCATTCTTCATTAGACAAGGAATGATGCCTACCCATAAAACCTGTATAGGAATTCAGATTATACATGAAAAGGTTAAAAGTCTAGTGTGGCTCACTATTTCACTGGAAATCCCACAGAGACTGCTCAGATACTGAACTGCAGCCCTTCCCTAAGTAAAGCATGCAGATGATAAGCACGTTTGAAGACATGTTTATCATGCATACACAATAATCAAAGTCAAGGTTGGCAGCAAACTCATTTTGACCTACATTATGTGTGAAATTGTGTAGGTATGTGGGTGGGAGACGATCATAGAAAAGTACTTCGAATCATTTAGAAATAATTGAATTCAAGAAATGTCATCACTAAGCCTCACCAAATAATTTATGTGCTGTGTTTTTAGGTGGCATTCATCAAATGTGAAAATGCACATGCCATGTAACCATTAGCAGAGGCAGTGTTACAAAACCTGCTAAGGTGTGTGACTCACTGTGAACAAACAAAGTAAATACCAAGTCGTAGCATGGAAGCCTGAGAAAATGATTTCAAGTGGAAAGATTTCAGAGCCCACTAAAACATGAAGTGTGAATCATACTCCAAACAGAAGAACAAGACACAGGTCAGTGAGTCCAAGCTCTATTGTGCAAATCAGAAGAGATTGCCAACTGAGCATCTTTCATTTGGCTCATTGTTGGAACTCTATGGAAATTAGTTTAGCCAGAGCATTCAGAATTGCTGAAAATGTATAAAAGTACACATCAGGTAAAGATGTGTGTTCACTTTAAAGCAAATAAAAATTGAACCAAATGGGTTCTATTTAATTCAACTGTGAATCTATTCCAAAACAGATGCCCAAGAGAACAAATGGGTAAAAAAGTGAGGAGATCATTTGGCATTCACAAGCCTTATTTACATGTTATTGATCTAGTTAAATGCAGCATGCAAATGAGAAGTGGAGCTGGGCTGATTAGCTGATTAGATCCAATGAATG
The DNA here is from genome assembly GCA_026167975.1 of Phrynosoma blainvillii. NCBI lineage: Eukaryota > Metazoa > Chordata > Lepidosauria > Squamata > Phrynosomatidae > Phrynosoma > Phrynosoma blainvillii. Next base: position 38,211,485 of record JANUYF010000003.1, read on the forward strand.
GCAGGTAGTCCCCCCTCCCCATGCCCATCTGTATAGCATCATTGTCTGCAAGGAGGAAAATTATGTGTATAAGAGGGAATATTGTAAAAGTAATAATTATCACCCAGAAGTTATTAAGGTATATTGATGAAATTTTGTCAGTGTCATAATTGATCCCTAAGCACATGATGTGGAGAAAATCAGCTCATTGTGTCCTGTATTTTTTGTTACAGGTTGTGCCAGTAGTGGTGTTAGGTGGTCAGGAGAGGTCCAGAGAAGGTTCAGATCCTAAAACCATCCCTCAGTTTGTACATGAAATTGGCTTGTGCACAAGTATATATGGTACTAAACAAACAAGTGTTGGTGCATCTTCATTTCCAGGAAGTTTTAGGCCAGAGGGAGGAATTCAGAAATACGTACATTCAAATGCATGGGGGGGGGGGTGGAGGGGGGTGGAACAGCCATGGCTGTTTAAAGGTTAGGGTTAGGGTTAGGGAATCATGGGAACTGTATTTTATTGTGGCACCAGAGCTCTCTGACAGAGAAGGCTTAATGTCTCAGGGAAAGAAAAAAAAAAAAACAATTCCCACGATTCCCTAGCACTAACCCTAACCCTTAAAGTGGGCTCAATTTGCACTATTTCTGCCAGTCTGCAAAGGCCCATACTGTGATTTATCATACTGGGGTGAATTTGAAAAGGAGAGCTATCTGTGGACAGTTCTATCACAAACCTACCTTGGTGTGTGTAGAAAAGTCCAGGGTCGCTGAGGATCAGTAAACTGGATTTTCCTATAATATAATAAATAATAATAATAAATATCAGTACACACCATTAGTAAATTTGAAAAATGTGCTGGAAGGTTGTGATATTTGTTCTGCATTTCTTGGGATATTTAAATCCCAAATATTTAAATATATCCAAACAACATTTCTGTTGAAATTTCACAGCACGATCTGACAATTCGCAGCACCAGCTGCAATATTTTCTCATTTTCAAGTGAGTTTCTTTTCAGTTTCTGAGTCATGCTTGAACAATATTTCCCTTCTGTTCCCTTCTCTTTTCTTTAAATTTAGAGTTACAGTGTAACAGTGAAATAGAACATTTTACACTATAATTCTACAGCTTTAAAGGAAATAAAAAGATTTATGCTTCAAACCATAGGACCACCTCAGCTAATCATGTCCTTGTTTTGTTTTGTTTTGTTTTTGTTTGTTTGGAGGAATCCTAGCGCAGATCCAAGAAACTGCTGCAAACAGCCCCCCAAAAGAATGTAACTAGTGAACAAGGAAACGATACCAGGCAGAAAAACTTGGCAAGCCAAGGAGCTATACTGCAAGAACTTTTTTTTTTAGCCCTAAGTGGAAGAGCCCAAAGTGGGCTTACTGCACAAAAGTGGCTGTGAAAAGATTGATATTCTTCCCCTGCCTTCTAATCAGACATGTATTTATGCCTTTTAAATTGGTCTCTTTGCCTGGATTTTATTCTCTTTATCACCTGATGAAGACTGCCAACTTCTAAAAGAATGATTTATATTTAAAATCAATATTGGGTGTATTGGCATGGAAAAAATCCAAGTGCTTCCAGCGGTAGCATTTCCATTTTCTTGATTATATAAGATGATGAGCAGCTAGGTTTCCTCTTTGATCCCTGCTAATATCTTCCTTTCTCCCTACACTTGACCAGGTTTGGAACTAATCTCAGAAAAAGAAACTATTTCCCCTAAATCTTAGGAAATAGTTCACTTTACTACAAGGTACTGATCATTTATTCCCACGATGCCCTGGAAAGATGTAATAGCTAGATCTTTGTGGGTGAGGAAAATGGCACTCATCATGTGGTAAATGCAGTATTTTGCTAGCAATCACAACTGGAATTTCTTCCCTTAATTTCTCCTTCAGCCCTATATGCCATAGAAATGAACAAAAACAGCACCACATGATTTCTCAGGGCTCCAGAATTGATTTAGAATGTACATGGGGAACACAAGAGGGAGCAAATGACACTTTACCAGTGGCATGAATGATGGCAAAAAATGTGCCATCAAAGAATTGCCAGCCATAGTACATCTGAATTGGGGGGGGGGGGGGAACAGAAGGAGAAATCGCCCAGTCTGTTTATTATAAGCAGAGCTTGGTAAAGTTGTTTTTGGACTACAGTTCCCACGATTCCTCAGGCAACATGGCCAATGGCTCGGGTATTCTGGGATAGTCCAAAAGAGTATAATTCCCAAATTTTGGATAAATCTAGGTAAACTCACTATGGGCCTTTGCAGACTGCCAGAAATAGTGCAAATTGAGTCCACTTTAACTGCCCTGGCTCAGTGCTAGGGAATTATGGGAACTGTAGTTTATTGTGGCACCAGAGCTCTGACAGAGAAGGCTCAATGTCTTAGAAAAAAATACAATTCCCATGATTCCCTAGCACTGAGCCAGGGCAGTTAAAGTGGATTCAATTTGCACTATTTTTAGCAGTCTGCAAAGGCCCTTTGACAGGAAGAGAAGGTTTCAAAATCGGATTGGGAAGGGAAAGAAGTGAAATTAAAAGGGGTGTTTTGCTTGATGGGGATAGAAGACTTTACAATTGGATTGAAAAGTGAAAGAAATGGAGTTAAAAGGGATGTTTAGTTTGATAGGGAAGGAAGGATTTACAATCAGATTGAGAAGGGAATCATCTCTTTCACACACACACACACCACATGAACTTGGCATCTCTTGCAGAGATTACTGCTGAGGCACGCAGAGTGGGGCACCAGGGTGGTGCTTCTTTCAGGACCTTTCTAAGCAGTATTAGTATATTGATCCATATATAGGTCAACCCAGGATTTTAGGTTCAATTTTTGGACATAAATTTCTTGACTTCTAGTTGAGTATATACAGTAATTAGGGGTAGAGACGGAACTTTGATGTGCACATCAAAGTTCCCTCTCTATGCTCCCAGATCTATGTAATTCAAGCTTTTTCTGCTTCGTACCTTCAGAGATCACCTCCACCCTCCCCTTTCTTTCCAAAAAATAGTGCTAGTTCTTTACAATCCATTGTCTGAAAAGGAATCATCCATGCGGCTTCTCAGCTTCAGGATGGCACATGCACATAGACATAAGAGTTAGCATTAAGGAGTCTTCTACTGAAATATAAGTGACTTTGTTTTGGCTATCTACTTTTCTATTTCAATGAATTTCTTGCAACAATAAAAGTTAATTTTATTTTTGTGACTTATCAGAGCATTCTGAATATTATCTCTCCTGTTTTAGACCAGAAGTTTATGTTGTACTGGGACATCCTGCACTCTACTTGAGATATATACCAATATTTCCTACAACACTGACATCACTTTGGAGTTCAGTCCACACCAATATGAGGATATCTGGATTTTCCACTTAAAACTAGGATAAATCCTTATTTTTTTCTCCCTCTGGATTAAAGTGATTCAAAAGCCCAAATTCGGCCTCACTAATCCTGTGTAGATGCAAGCTATGTCAGATGATCAGCAAAACTACAAGAGGGATCGCTTTCCCCCCCATTTATGAGCACCTGATAATAGATCAATACATAAAGAACACACTGACTTTAGGCAGGCTGAAAAGTGCTGACTGTCATGGGGTTCCAAAGAATGGATACACTGTTTGTATGTCACATCTCAACTCAGCAACTGAGTTATTGAACATCCTTTGTTAAATTTCTGCTCCTCTACCTGAGTTGTGCATCTGAAGCGTAGCCCTCACAAACAGCAAATGAAATTGTAAATCCACATCTGGAGCAGTCCATATTACAGATGATGGATGTTTTCCCATGAAGGGGGGGAAGCCTCATGTGTATGGAAAACTAGAATGAAGGTGTGTCTTTTTTTAAAAAAAAAATATTATTAAATTATATATCTAATCCAGAACTTTTCTATAATATCAGACTATACATATATATTCTTTTTTACCAAATTTCATACCACATTTTCATATACATTTTCATATAAATTTTAATATAAAAAATTAAAAATTAAATAATCTGCTTGTCATTTTAGATTAAATAATCTTTACAGCTGTCGATATTGTACTTCTCTCCAATAGTTCTGTACACTCCTTCTACCACCTCCATCTAAAAAACCATTTTAAACTCTTATCGTTATTTACTTTCCAGACTGTACTTTCCCCCCTTATTTCCATCCACTTTCTCCATGTCATTACTTCTGCTTATTTATATACCTGTATTGTTTTCTGCACTCTAAGATCTCTCCATTTGTTGTTGTTATTGTTGCTGTTTATGACCATCTTTTTTACAATAATCCACTAGTGGTTCCCAAGTTTTCTCTGATTGACTTATCCTTTAGATATATTGTTAATCTGTCCATTTTCATTATGTCCAGTGTTCTTAATAACCAATTGTCCACAGATGGTATCTCTGGATTTTTCCATTGTTTTGCAAACACCATTCTTGCTATGGTTACCATGTATAAAATTATCCTTATATTATTTCTAGATGTTTTTTCCTCAATTACATTTAATAAAAATAATTCTGGTTCTAACTTTAAGTCCAGTTTAAATATCTCTTGAATTGTTTTGTGTATATCTTTCCTTTTTTTTTTTTTTTTGGCATGGTCACCACATGTGGTAGAAAAAAGCCTCCCCTTTCTCCACATTTCCAACACTTATCTTCTCCATTTTTGTATTTTAACTAATTTTAATGGTGTAATGTGCTATCTGTACAGCATTTTATAAAAAAAATCTTTTATGTCCAATGCAGGCTGTGAAGTTCAGGTCTCCCCCCACCATGGTTTTTCCCACTTTTCTGACTTTTCATATTTCATCTAATTCTGATTTTTTTGTTTTGTAATTCCAATTTCTTTAATGTCTTTTTTTTCACTCTTTCTTTTAGTTGCAGATATGGGTACCATTGGCAAGTCCTTTCTTCACTTAATTCCTCTCTTTCCTTTATTTTAGAATTCTGTCTGTCCCATTTCAAAATTTCTTTGTATGTTAATTATCCATTTTTTTAGTTCTGTTCTCTTCAAAAATGATTAATGTGGTGATACCCATTCCAGAAGTTGCCTGTGTATTTTCATTTTATATTTTGTCCATGTCCTGATTAATGAACACCTTATAATATGATCGTTAAACTCTTTAATTCCAATTTGTTGTACCACAAATATGCATGCCAGCCATATCTGATATTTAACCCTTCCAAATTCAACAGTCTTTCATCTTCAAGTTTTATCCAGGTTTTCAGCCAGTCTAGGCAGCATGCTTGATAATAAATTTTAAAGTCTAGTAGTCCCAATCCTCCTCTTTCTTTTACATCTGTCAGATTTTTCCACTTTATTCTGAATCTTTTCCTGCCCAGACAAATTTTGTTATGTCTTTTTTCCATTGGTCAAATGGCTTATCATTTAATATTACTGGTAGATTCTGAAACAGAAACATCAATTTTGGTAGTACATTCATTTTTAGTGCAGCAATTCTTCCCATTAAGGTTAAATTCAATTTTGACATTTTTTTCAAATCCTTCTTGATCTTCTGCTATGTTGCTTTATAATTCTTACCAAAAAGCTCTCTATTCTTACTTGTTAAGTAGATTCCTAAATATTTAACTTTTTTCTGAATTGGTATTTCTATTGACTCTTGTAAAGAATTTTGTTCCTTTTTTGTCATATTAAACACCAACATTTCAGACTTTATTTTATTATCTTTCAATCCTGCACACTTTCCAAATTTATTTATGATCTCTAACATTTTCAGAATATTTTCTTGAGGTTCTTCAATGAAGGTAACTATGTCATCCACAAAGGATCTTATCTTATATTTTGATCCTCTTATAGATACTTCTTTTATCTGGTCTTCTTCTCTTATTTTATTATTTAAAATTTCCAAACATGTAATGAATAGAAGAGGGTGATAAGGGACATCCTTGTCTCATTCCTTTTTGGATTTCACATTTTACTGTCTTTGTACCATTAATTATTATAAATGCATTCTGCTCTTTATATATCTCCTTTATCCAACTAGTCATACTTTCACCTGTTTGAAGCTTCTCCAACAAATTTAGCATGAATTTCTACTTTATGTTGTCGAAAGCTTTCTCTTCATCTAAAAAAAGCATTACCATCTTCCTTCCATGATTTTTGTCATAATATTCTATTACATCCACCACAACTCTCAAATTTTGTTTAACCTGTCTATTAGGTAAGAAGTCACAATGATCTTCCTTAATCCAATCCTTCAATATATTTTTAATCTCTTCTCTAAAATAAATGCAAAAATATTGTAATCCACATTAAGAAGTGAAATCGATCTATAATTTTGGAGTAGGGTCAAGTCTTTGTCTTCTTTTGGAATCAGTACTATGTTTAATGTTTTCCAAGTGTTTCGGATTCCTTCTTGCTTAATTTCATTTAACATTTTTTGTATTGGATCAATCAGATCTTCCTTGAATGTTTTATAATACAGTGCTGTATAACCATCAGGACCAGGTGCTTTCCCATTTTTAATTTCTTTTATGGCCTCTCTTATTTCCAACTCTGTAATTTCTTGGTTTAGTGTTTGTGGAAAGAAGGCAGGCCAGCCCTGGTGACAACCAATCAGGACAGAGCTGGTGACAGTCAATAGAATGTTTAGCTGAGAGGGGAAAATTCCATTAGGAACAGTAGGAAGTCAGATAGGGTTTGGATTCCAGACAGTGAGGGTCTGGTGGTGAAGGTTCCAGAGTGGAATAGGGTTAAGGTCCAGAAAAGAGGAGCCTAATGCCCATACTAAACTCCAAGTGAGGGAGTTAATAAAGAGAATATCCTGAGGGGGCATTGATAGCCTTAGAGGCTGGTTAAGAAATAGTGGTAAAGGTACCCGAAGAAGGGCTAAGAGTGGCCTGTGGGGGTAATTGAAAGTGTTCCAAGGAAAAGAGTGTTTTAGAGTATTATTAGTTGTAACTGTAACCAGTTGTAAAAATTGCAGCAAGACCAAGTGAAACATTGTTACTTGTATTGTAAATAAAGTTTTGTTGTTACTTTATGAAACACTTGTCTACAATGTGAATGAATATCCATGCTACTAAGCCTTATACAAGATAGGTTATACCAAAGAGTTTTAGAAGAGAAGGTTGGTGAAGGAGTGGCTCTTTGCATAGGATGGTGGCAGCTGTGGGGCAAAAAGGGTCCATGGTGTGGGCACAAATGAAAGAAAAGGAAAAGTGTGCTTGACAGTGTTTTCTTTTGTTCCTCCAATAAATTCATTTTTCCTATATTTTGTAGATAATAATTTATTTCTTCTTGATGTATATTTTCTTCATTTTTTTCTTTTAAAAAGTCACTGTAATATTTTTCAAAAGAATTCATAATTTTTTCTTGTTCAGTGTATAATGTGCCTTTATCTTTGATCTCTTAGATCATTCTCTTCTCTTTCAGAATGAAGAATTTAGTAGTTCTAATGTTAGACTCTGCAAGACATGAGCAGGGCAGTTGAGGATAGGATGACTTGGACTTCTCTCATTTATAGGGTCACTATAGGCTGAAGTCAACTTGAAGGCAGTACACAACAAAGTGTTAGACTACACTTGGGAGTTCCAGGTTCAAGTGTCCAGTGAGTCACAGGACTCATTTTGTGACCCTTAGGCATGCCAGTCTTCCTTCTCTCTCTCTCTCTTTATTCTCCCTGTTGTTGTTATTAACTTCCCTCAAGTCAGGCCCGACTCATGGTGACCCCATGGATAAGACATAACCAAGCCTGCCTATACTCCACTGTTCTGCTTGTTGATTATTTGGTGTGCTGTGCTTGAAATGCAGCAGAGCTAGGAAATTGGCTTCCTTCATCAGCTTTCTCATGCTGAAAGCATGCAGACAAAATCATGTAGATCGAAAGTAGAGCTTTATTCCATAAAATAAAAATAAGCAAAGACAAATATACAGTCCACCATAGGATCACATCTTGCTGATGTGATAGAACAGAAGAGTTACAGATCCATGTTTCTAGATCCAGAAGTTACATTGTAAAAGCAATATAAGCATATTATAGTCCAGAAATTAAATCCATGGTTAAATCCATTGTGATCACACACACACAAGAAGAATGCATGAAATATAAACAATTCTAGACAAAGAGATTTCTTGGCCCTGCCCTTACTCCACCTTCTGGGTGTTAACCTTACACTGATTGGATAATGCCTGTATGATGTATTCTAACCCAGCCCCTTGCTGTCCATCATCCACCCATGTGACTCCTTTCCCATGATCTCATATTGTTTTGAATTTTCATTATCTGTTGCTCCTGTTTTCCAGCTAAAAACTGTTCATGTTATGACTCCCTGGCCATCTGGACCAAGTTGTCTTTGTTTGTCTAGATGTTGTTCTCATGAGGAAAATTCCACACACACATCTCTACATTTCACCTTTGACTGTATAGCCCATCCATATTCTAACACTGCTTGTGACCTCCCTAATTGATTGTAGCCATCTGGTATGCATTCTTCTTGTTTTTCTACTGCTCTCCACCTCTCCAAGCATTAATGTCTTTCCAAGTCAGTCATGCCTTCTCATAATGTGGCCAAAGTATGATAGACTCAGTTTCATCATCTTGACTTCCAGGTGGAGATCTGGTATGGTCTATTCAAGGACCCATTTGATTGTCTTTTTGGCTGTCTATGGTATCCTCAGCACTCTTCTCCATCCCCACATCTCAAATGAATTGATTTACCTACCTCAAAGTATTGTTGAACAAAATGTTGCCATGTAGAATGCTGCTTTCTTATCATGTTCTGACCTGTCAGTTTCTATCTCTACCACTTTTTTTTTCTATTCCTCCCTCTCAAAATCAGCATTCCGTACCCACTGAACATGCTCAGTCTTCACTGTGGTTTTTGTTTTTGCCTTCTTAGGTTTTTTTGTTTGTTTATTTTGTTTTTTTGTCCTTTTGTACTTCTGCAAATCTTAGGGTTCTCCCTGGCAATGCTTCATTTATCAGCATGAATGGTACAATTTTGGCTACACAAAGAATGGTGTTCAAGAGAACTGGCAATGCCACTTGATATCCACTTGATAAACCCATTAGAAGGAATCATGAAAGAAAAATAATAGCTTTACTGGACTACACTTCCCAGGACTCACTTCTAATTGAGATCCAAGGAGCCCTTAGGTGACTTGCATGTGCTGTTGAAATGCATAAACACCAAAGCCACTTCCATATCTCATTACATGAAAAGTGCCATCTGTACAGTTAAAGGCAATGGAAAATAATTTCTCTGTTATTCATGAGATGTTGGCTTAACAAACGATCTTTATTTTTTTCTGCAAAGTGTCTGAAGTTCAGAATAGGGGGAAAAGGGCAAACCATTTAGAGAGAAGAGCACTTTTGTTAAAATGAAGGGGAGAGAGAAGGTTATATTGTAAACATTTCCATAATATTTTCATGTTTATTGGAAAGATGTATGCATTGGATAGATGTAGGGCTGCATGCATCTCCTGTTCTATTTTTGACAGATCTGGGGCATGATGGTTTTGACTCTGCTTAACAGGATTGCAACCCGTCTCCTCATGGCATGGTATCACACAGGGTACTAGATTACTGGGGTGGGGGATGGGGGATGGGACTTGAGCATTGTCATCTTCTTGACATCTTTGTATGGCACCCATTAACCCAGCAGGGAATGTCCCTGGTTGCCAGAATGTCACAAGTGTCCTCTATTCCTTATTGCCATTGCAGCTGTGGTAGGCAATATGAGCTGGAGAGTGTGAAATCGACAACAATAATGAATACAGTGAGTGGCATCATGCTTAACGCCTGAAGCAAAGAATGCACAAGGGAAAGTCAATGATAACACAGTTTCTGCCTCTCTGTGCCAGTTAAAGAGTGCAATTTGGTTTAATTGAGTTTGAGAACATTTTAGCGCTGGCATTTAACTCTTTTTTGCTCATCCAGAACAAATCTATTTTATTTCAAGCAACAAATGAAGATTAACAATCAAAGGAGAAATCATCATTTGCCAATGAGGAGAAGAATGCTGGTTGCTCAAAATTGCAAAAGCTTCCAAATAAAGGGAAAGGAAAACAGCCTTCCTTAATCTCGAAATTCAAAGATGTGTTGGACTGCAACTCCCATAATCTTCAATTCTGGCTGGGGAGATGGGAGTAGCAGTCCAAAACATCAGGAAGACACCATTCTGGGGATGATTGAAATAGATAATTGATGGATTTCATGCCTGAATTTGTTTATTTATTTATAGAGAAATTCACTCAGCTTCCCTAGGTTAATATTAATTATATTGATCTTGATTCGTATGATATCACAGGACTGTAACACTTATAGTCTCTACATTTTTTCACACCTTTCCACATGTTTGTCCATGCAAAATGGATGCATCCAGTCACCAAAAAAAAAAAAAAAAAGGTAAAGGTTACCTGTAGGTCCCCATGCACAAGAAATTATTCTTCATGTCTACCTGAGGATAAATAAATGTCAGGCTTGGTCAAAATCAGTTTGAAAATGAGCTCTGTAGAGAAAGAAATATAGAAATCTGAAGACTTTGTCCAGGAGGTAAAACCTCACTACAATCTTTGTTTTGGTGATCAGGCATGTGGGTTTGTATAACACAACAGATTGACAAACTGAAAAATAATTTTAATTATGGTATATGATTGATTGATTGATGTATTCTCCCCTCAAAATGGCATTAAGGGTAACTAATAATGTAATAAAATCATATAAATAAGAGATAACTCAAAACCCAAGATAGATTTATTTTTTAAAAAAATAACAATAAAGGGGGGGGGGACAGTCTGGTTAATACCCCCTCCTGCATCAATCTGATGACAGAAGGACAATGAAGAGGAGGTCAGACTAGAGTTCCCTCAGTAAGGTTGTCCACAATATGAGATTGGCCACCAAATAAGCCTTCTCCCATGTCCCCATCAAATGGGCTTTCAAAGATTATAGAAATTAAAGAATGATTCTTTTTGAAGATCTCAAATCCTGATCTGGTGTATCTTTTTAATTGCCAGGACCCATGTTATATAGTGCTTTTTACATTACAGCCAACATTTTGATTGTGCCTAGAAACAGATTGACAGCCAGTGAAATTGTCAACACATTAACAAGGTGTTTACATGCTTCTTGCTAACTACAATATTTTGGCCACAGCATTCTAGACTAGCTGATGTCTCTGAACACTTCACAAAGGCAGCCCCATATAAAGCATTATAGTAGTTCATTATAATGTGAGGCATACATCACCTTAGCTTGATTCCAGGAATGGGTGTAGTTAGCATACTAAACTCACATGAGCTAACTCACTTCTGGCCACTACTGAAATTTGGAGCCCCTTCACACAGTAAAATTATAGAACTATAATTCCACTTTGACTCCCATTGTTCCATCCCATGCATGCAAATACCTTGTTAATGCTGACAGTTTCACTTGCTGTCAATCTGTTTCTAGGCACAATAAAAAAAAATATTGGCTGTAATGTAGAAAGGACTATATAACATGGGTCCAGGCAACTGGGAATCCTAGGAAGGGAACTTAGAATTTTTAAGCAGAGAGCATTAGTGCCAGAGTGCAAAGACCAGGATGTCATAGGATGCAGCCATGGCAATTAAATTGGAATCATAATGCTATAATTGCATAGTGTGAAAGAGTCCCTGGGCATCCAGCTCTATTGTTGAATCCAGGAATGACTTCTTCAAACCTTTATAAACTAGATAATACTTCAACCATGCAGAGAGAGAGAGAGAGAGAGAGATTCCATTGGCATTCCCAAAGTGTTATGTTCGTCATAGCACACCACCTTCCTCGTGGGCATACCTTGCATTTAGTGTGCTTTCTTTTGTAACTATACAAACACCAAGGTGGGGGAAAACTAGTTAATCATAGGGAATATACATTTCCATTAACATTATGTATAGACTTGGATTCTCAAAGGGAGTGCAAAGCCCTCCAGCACAGGTTGGGTCCCTATTTCCAACCCTCAAATCTAGCCAGATATTTAAGAAGCACTCTTATTACAAGACAAATTCAAGACACTTATTCCTGTACCACAGTGAGATTTGAGGCAAATTTATTACATTTTTATCTCATTCCTCCAAGATGCTTAGGGAAGCTTACATTGTTTTCTTGTTCCTATTTTAACCTCACAAGAATGCTATGAGATAAGTTAAAATTGGAATGGATGACAAATTGATCCAAAGTGAAGCTTGGGAAATTTACAGATTCTGGAAGTATTGTAGCCCCCAAAAGTGATTTCTCCAGACTCTTGCCCAAGATCATCCCAGGCAGCTTTGTGGCCAAATGAGGATTTTAACTTGGAATGCCTGGAACTGCCCTAATACAACATGGTTATCACTACATCAATTTCTAGATATCTTCTACTGGAGGAAGAATTCTGTCAGACAAAGAGCTCTGTTCCAATATTTTCTCTCAGATTCAAGTACTGATTATAAACTTCACATTATTTCCTTGCTGCCAGTGGTAATTATACACCTCCACATCATGTACTTACCAAGAACTTCCTCATTTGCAAAATGTTAAATCCAATAATAATTTTAACCCACACTTTACAAGAAGTGTAAAGAAGCAGACAAGATACCACTTGTTACTACAGGACAAAGGCTTCCTATATGAGAGATTGTAAGTGACTGGAAACTTCCCGTTTTGTGAGAACATGTTTCATAAAGATGCCTACTTTTTGTGTAAAGGCAAAAGGTCCTGTACCCAAAGAGAAGATGGAAGAACCTGCAGTGTCATAGAAGAGGTGAGAAGACTGCTTTTACTATCACTCTCAGGGAAAAATGTAAAAGAGAAGTGATAACATTGCCAGAACTTGTTGGCCTACTATGGATGCATCTATACTACAGAGTTAATGCATTTTGATACCACTTTAATTGCCATGTGTCAATGCTATGGAATTCTGAAATATGTAGTTTCATGAGATATTAAACCTTCTGTGTCAGAGAGCTCTGAAGCCCAACAAACTACAAATCCCAGGATGCAATAGAATGAAGCCATGCAGGAGCATCACTAGGGAGCATGTGGAGTGCAGATTGCATCAGATGACACCTCAGAGTAGGGAGTGTCATCCAGTGCATTGGTGGGAAGGGGTGCTGAAGTTCTGGGTCTGGCAGTTTTGCTGGTTGGGAGGGAAAATGAGTTTCCACCCTTTCCCACCCAGCCAGCAGCTTCACCAGACACAGAAAGGCTGCAAAGTGACTGCAGCACCCAACCCTACCATTGCCCACTGGTGGGAAGGGGTGCCTTCCAGGTTTGGTGACTCTGCTGGCCAGGCAGGAAAACAAGTCTCTTACCTTTTCTACCTAGGCAACAGCTCCACCAGGCCCAGAAAAGCTGCTGAAAAGAGGAGAGGATATTAAAAAATGATTTGCACTGGTATATACTAGGCACTCCACTGGAGTCATGGCAGTTAAATCAGTGTCAAACTGCATTAACTCTGCACTGTGTATACCAGGGTTGACATCACAGATAGAAAAGCAGCTGCTTCCTAGGTCATGTCAGCTTTGGCTTCTGGGAACCATGATCTAAATAAGGGGAGAGAAGCGAGTATAGGGTAGGACTAAAGAAGGAAAGCACCCTTCAAGCCAGGGTCAGTTAGAAGTGTTGGAACTGAGGCATAGTGCAGCAACATTTTGTATAAGGAAACCAAGAAATTCCATGTGGTAGATGTAGTAGAATCAGATATGACCACTGATGTTTTATTCCTCTTGTTTATTTGTTTTGTTCTCCTCTTTAATGCAGACTGACATTCTTGGGTTACTCCTTCCCCTTCCTGCAGCCCTGTTCCAGCCTTCTCCTTAGCATAGAGCAGCTTTAGTATAGCATCCTTTAACAAAGCTATCTGAGATGGATTTCTTATGCTAAAGCTTGTCTTTGATCTTTAATTACATGTCATGCACTGTCTCACCCTTCCTTTAAGAGGAATGGAGCTGTGCTCCACCAGTTGCAGCTAATTTATTTCCAGTAGATTGTTCTATTTTCATTGTTGATTTTATAACAAGTCATCTTATACTTACCTGGTCTTTTTTTTTTTTTTTTGGTAAGTAGAAGATGTGTGAGCTTCTACAAAATGTTTGTTTGTTAATTTTTAAAATCTATTAGTTGTCCTGTAGCTAATAGCTCTCAGAGATGTGTTCTTGTATTCCTTCAAGTCAATTCTGAGTTATGGTGACCCTAAGGGGTTTTCCTGGCATGATTTGTTCAGAGGGGGGTTCCCATTGCCTTCCTCCAAGATTAGGAGAATGTCACTTGCCCAAAATCATCCAATGGGTTTCCATGGGTGACTGGGGATTCAAACCCTGGTCTCCAGAGTTGTAGTTCAATGCTAAAACCATTACACCATTATGGCTTTTAGCTTTCAGGGCATCATACAATAAAAACATAAGCTCTGATCTCTGTGGTCTTCTGGTTAGATGCTCAAGCTTGGTCTTTTATCTCCATCTGATAAGTAATGAATTGAATCTCCCAGCAGTGACAGCACCATACTGGTCATCTGTATTTTTTTAAAATGGTAGCAATGCTGAGCTGGCTGAAATAGCTGTCTGCTGCAGGCCTAGACAAAATAAGTTAGCTGCTTTTGCATTTCAAAGCCATTCTTCATGCATAGATTCACCACAGATCTCATTCCCCCAGACTAGCTTTCTGCCCTCCTCTCCTCTCCTAATCCTAAACTGGCCTCAGGGCTCAGCCAGAAGGAGTGTGCATATATGTGAGGGGGGGGGGGGAGTTCCTCTAGTCAGTCAGAAGAGGATTGTGATAGTGCATGTGCATCCAGCAGAGACATGTGGTAACAACAAGGATAGTTGAAGTGGAGGAGAGAATCAGAGGAGGAGGAGGTTGACTGCCTTCATGAAAGTGAAGTGTGAAAAGGGATAGAAAAAATCTGAAAACAATGTTATGTGGAGTGGAGATTGAAGAGTCAAAGAGAGGGAGCAGACTTTGAAAGACTGGACTGGAAAGGTGAGCATTTTTTTTTTTAAAATCAAGTGGATGGATCCAGGGCATCCAGGGCAGGATTATTACAGATCCCATTGTTTCATTGCCTGTCCTGCTAATCCACAACCTGTGAGGAAAACGTGTGTGTGTGTGTGTGTGTGTGTGTGTGTGTTTCTGTCTGTCTGTCTGTCTGTGTAAAGTGGGACAGTTAATCTACTTTATCTGTCAGTCAGCTAGACATGCAAGTGTTCTGTGTATTGGGGCTATATGAATGCTAGGAATTCTGTGTTGGACTATCCTCTGAACAGATGCTAATATAACAGTAGATAACATGCTTAACACTCTGTAATACTATTGGGGGCTATCCGTAGGTCTCAGATTTAGGCCCTGAAACCCCAGAGCATGGTATGCTGCTGATCTGTCATCTCAGTGGTTGGTTCATAATTGCTGTGTTCGATGTTCTTTTAATGCTGTTTTTGAGCAGTTGTGACGGTCAAAGTTGAAATCAGGTTTCTGGTTGAGCAGTGCACATATTGTTACAACTCACTCTCTGGAATCTGAGGAATCTGATGCAGAGTTGGATTGCAAGGGCTTTCTGGCTCCAGATGATGGCTTACTTCCTAAGTTGCAGAAGCTGGTGGCTGATGCAGCAGGAATTGATGGATGCTGAAGAGATACCGCCATTCTTTGATGTCCAGAGAAGATAGAAAGAGCAGCATGATAGAAGTTAACATCTCTTAAATAAAAAAAGTTGAGTAATCAAGCACCTGGATTTGAGCAACAACCACCTATAAATCCCCCATCAGTTGACGGGAGTCTTCATTGCGTTCAACCATTCCATCTCTCTAACTGGCAGTGCTATCTGTGTCTGTGTATTTCTTAGGATTCTTGGCTTCTGTATTGACAACATTTTGGCTTCAGTTATTTGGTTAGACTACTAGCTTCTTGTAACAAATTCTAGACTGACCAAGACCTTGCCACTGTGCCTTCTTTTATCTTCTGTGAACTTTGTGGTTTACCTGCACATGACCTGGACTGGCTTGATTCTCCTGTTGTTGCTTCCCCTATGAGAACCTGTCTCTCCTGGCATGGCTGCCTGTAGGCATAGAACACATACAATGGTAAAGGCAGCTATATTAGCTGGCTGTAGAGTCATGACCCTAAACCGAGAAGGATTGAAGATGAAATCATTGAGCAGTGGTAGCTCAGAGGAGGAGTGAGAACAAACAGATTTGCTCCATGGTACACAGCATGGTACACTATACTAAATCTTGACTTCTAAAGCTTCAAGACGCATTACAGTATGAACCACTGATCCATTTATTCCACAGCCTTGGACCCTAAGAAGTGGACCTCTAAGAGCAGAACACCTTTGAAAAGCAGACAGCCTTGAGGAGCATTCCTAAGTTACCACTATAAATTTTCTGCTCTATGTAAACGACTACTAAAAGACCCTTGAAGTTGAACAGATGCTTCTCTAGGACAGATTGAGAAAGCTTGGGAATTGCTTCAAGCCAGAACAGAGAGAATAATACGTTTTCTTGCCTTAGATATAGGACTGTTAGCTAAGATTTCAGTTACTAGTAGCTGGAGAAGCACCTTCACACATGTCCTTAGTATTGACTACATCCCTGTATCCAGTTGGCTAAAACTCATAGAACTACCTGTTGTTGTCTCAGCTGCAAATTAACTGGCCATGCTGCTGGTAACCATGATAGATCCAGGGAGGTGGCTCCACATTTTGGTATCATTTATGCATAGCATAGCCATCTGGTAAATGATCACTGAAAATCAGAGCATTGTTACTCGATATCTTCCATGTTAGTGAGGCAATGAATCTGCTCCAGGTTTTAGGCTACCCAAAGTGCTGCACCTGATCTTGCAGATACATTCAGATGAAAATGACATGGACAAGCTGCTTGGTAAGGTGAGGAAGACAACTTGCCCTCTCGACCCTTGCTCCTCATGGCTGGCCGTCCGGGGGGGGGGGATGCATTGATGAGATTCCTCACGGATATCATCGGTGCATCCTTCAGGGAAGGACATTCCATCTTGCTTGAAGGAAGCGGCTGTTAGGCTGCTTCTGAAAAAAACCTTCCCTGGACCCCCTGGATATGAGAAATTACAGGCCCATTTCATAGCTGCCATTTTTGAGCAAGGTAATCGAGAGAGCAGTTGCTCTTCAGATCCAAGCTGTCTTGGATGAAACCGATTATCTAGACCCATTTCAAACCAGCTTCAGGACAGGCTTTGGGGTTGAGACTGCCATGGTTGCCTTGACTGACGATCTGCGTCTGAGCATCAACAGGGGTAGTGTGACCCTGTTGGTGCTCTTAGACCTCTCAGCGGCTTTTGACATGATAGATCACGGCATCCTCTTGGGCTGCCTGAGGGGATTAGGTATCAGGGGCACTGCTCTGCAGTGGTTCCGGTCCTTCCTCTCGGGCAGGTCCCAGAGGGTGCTGCTCGGGGACTGTAGCTCCAACAAGAGGGTACTCACTTGTGGGGTCCCTCAAGGAGCTATCTTGTCCCTGATGTTATTCAACATCTATATGAAGCCGCTGGGTGAGATTATACGGAGTTATGGTGCTGGGTGTTATCAGTACGCTGATTACACCCAAATCTATTTCTCCATGTCTCATTCGTCGGCCTCGAATTCTGATGGCATCTCTTCTCTCAATGAATGTCTTCAGGCAGTAATGGGCTGGATGAGGAAAAACAGATTGAAACTGAATCCAGACAAGACGGAGGTGCTCACGGTAGTGGCCCTGAAACCAAGAATTGGGTTGCAACCTCCAGTCCTGGATGGGGTCACACTCTCCTCCAGTGACTGTGTTCACAGTCTGGGGGTGCTCCTTGACTCGTCACTCCTGATGACAAATCAGGTAAATGCGACGGTCAGGAGCACCTGTTATCAGCTTCGGCTGATACGCTTTCTGCACCCTTTTCTGGAAGTAAGGGATCTTGAAACTGTTGTGCACACACTGGAAACCTCACGCCTTGACTTCTGTAATGCACTCTACATGGGGCTACTCTTGTGCTTGACTTGGAAATTACAGCTGGTTCAAAATATGGCAGCCAGGCTTGTGTCAGGAACATCTAGGAGGGACCACATTACTCCAGTTCTGAGGTCCCTCCACTGGCTGCCTATCAGCTTCCGGGCCCAGTACAAGGTGTTGGTTATCACTTTTAAAGCCCTAAATGGCTTGGGTCCAAGCTATCTCAGGGACCGCCTCCTTCCATACAATCCTCCCTGCACCCTCAGGTCCTCTGGGAGGAACTTGCTGCAGCCCCAAAAATCGAGGCTTGCAGCGACCTCCCAGAGGGCTTTTTCTGTTGCCGCCCCCAAACTCTGGAACGACCTGCCGGATGCGATCCGTCGGTTAACATTGTTAGACAGCTTCAAAAAAGCTGTCAAGATGGATCTCTTCTGACAGGCCTTTCCAGATTAATTATCCCAGCCTTGGGCTTTTCCATCCCTACAGTTCCTTTCGTGGCCCCATCACTTGATGGATAAGGAACGCTGTAGGAGACTACCAGGGCATTGTGTTGTGTCTCTTTTTTTAGATTATGTCTTTTTTAGATTATGTTTTTAAATTGTGTTTTAATTGTTATGATATTTAATTCTGTTTTAAGGGGGGGAGGGTTGGTATGGGGACATTTTGTACTGTTTTAATTGTAAGCCACTTAGATTGATTTATCACATAAGCGGGAAATAAATTATTATTATTATTATTATTATTATTATTATTATTATTATTATTATAAAAAACAGAATGCTTTTGCCACTACACTGTTATGGAAGCCACCAGCTGCTACTGAGTCAGAGGACTGATGCCCTTTCGCCCTTCATTCCTTCTGACTGAGCATTTTTCATCAGTTATTCCAAGTTATTACATTCCATGCAAATTGTTCAAAACAGATGACCCCAAAGGGTACTGAGCACAAAACTGCTGTCTTAGTATCATCCACATCATAGTCCTTCCTGTCTCAAGGAGATCTCTCAAGATTGTGTTTAAGCTCATAAATGACAAAATGCAGCCTGCAGTGAAAGTAGCCATCTTCAACATTAGCTTCTGGTTCTCAATTTGACAGACTCAACTTAGCACATGAGATACTTAAAAGGCTGTGGTGCCAGGTTCAATGAGCCATTCCTGTATAAAATTAAATGGCACTACAGGGAGGCTGTTTCTTCTGCTGTTGTTGTCTTCTTACATAGTAAGAAGGAAGAAGAAATGCATTATAATAACCAAGGGAGGTTTTTATAGGTATGGAAAAAAAAAAACACCTGCAAAAATCATTTCCTTCATGTAAAGAGCATGCATTAGTTCAGAAAGCAATCTGACACATGCATCTTCATTGTAATGTATTTCTTTAATGGGAAATGTGTTTTAGTCACAGAACAATTTGTATCCTATCAGAGAGAGAGAGAAAGAGAGAGAGATGTTTGCAAAGAAAAAGCTTGCTTTGAAATCTGTTTAAGTTACACAGGCTGGCAGCCATTCCAGGCAAGAGAAATAAAATATTGTGACAAAAGACTTGTGTTTTTGACTGTACAATCTAGAAAACAAAAACAAAAAAGATATTTGCACTAAAATAGCCTGTGGAATAAATGGATCAGTGGGTCATACTGTAATGAGAGACAGAAAAGAAAGAATGGTTGAAATGTTATTGTACAACCCAACTAGAGTGAATCCATTGAATCTGTGGGATTTACCTATATGTCAATTCAACATTCAACAGCTGATTTAGTATAGTTTAGTGGTTCTAGTTCAGAGTAACCAGTAGGATTCAGGCCAGTATCTTTATTTTTGATCTGTTCAACTTAACTAGCAAAAGACATTTCACTACCCACATATGAAGTACTGACTTAGGACTGCTACCTCCCCACAGCCCTGGGAGTTTCCTTGTCTTTATGGACAACAGATATACCATGGTCCTTGTGATGTCATGGAAGGGGAGCAATGTTGTTGGGTTTATTATACAAATTAAGGTAAATTATGGTTATTTTTGCAGTGGCCTCACTAGGGTTGGTGTCACAGAGTATGGTAATTCATTGGTTCACTCCCCCCATTGACCTCCTCCCTTACCACAGCATACAGAATCCTTGGTAATGTTTTTTGTACTAATGTTACTCACAAATTGTAATTCCTGTATATCACTGAATGCAATAGCTTTAGCATTAGCATTTACATCTCTATACCACTTCATAGTGAACTAAGTACTGTCTAAGTGGTTTACAATGTGTAAGCCAATTATCCTCAACAAGCTGGGTACTCATTTTACCGACCCACGAAAGGATGAAGGCAATAGTAATAGTTGTGACATAAATGACTAGTAATATTAAAATTATACCTTTAAATTGCAATATCATACACACAGCCTAAATGTATTTACATGTAAATACTTTCCTATGGTTAAAATGAAAATTTGGTAAGAAATGATGTTTTTAAAGAAAACTTAAATATAATAATTGTTTTTTTTTAAATAAAATTTTAAAATCTGATTTTAAAAAAAGATGGGGCCTCTCCCTTTTCCTCCCTTTGAGTCCTGATCCACTCACACCATTTCTTCAGTATTTTAAAGGAACACAGGCATACACCACAACCCATTTCAGCTCAATGTCAGGTGTTTGGGTAGCAGTGGTGGTATCACCTCTCATTGGGGTGTCACCTGGTGTGGCTTGCACCTCCTGCACCTCACTAGTTATGTCCCTGTATTTATGTAATATATAGTAAATGTGATAAAGTAAGTGATCAGTAGGGAGGGGTGAGTATAGATCATTGGGAATAATGCTGATTGGCTGAGTATTTGAATGGGATGATTAAAAGATTGGTATGCATGACAGAGTGTGATATATGAGAGTGTCAAAACTTGGAATTAGAGATAGAGGGGTAGAAACAGAGACTAATCAGACTCAGCTAAGATTATAAGGAGATAGGGAAAGCATTAGTAGAGTCAATTAGGATTTAGATGTGTTAAATAAGTAGGTCGGAATCATCTATCACAGTTTATGTTACATAACATTACGTATACTTAGAGACACTAAGAGGCACTAAGAAACTCTATTAGTGAATTGCAAAGATGCACAACAGGACACCAGGAAGAGTGCCCTGATGCAAATTGGCACTCCCCAGCCAGTGTCCCAAAGTACCACAGGACCGATGTGCATTAGTCCCATTGTGCATCAGCCCCATTGTGCATTGGTCCTAATGCACACTGATCACTCTGCTGGCTCCTCTACATAGTAAAATAGCAGCAGCCCTTTACTGGATACAGGCATTATGAGACTGCCCAATTCTAATTCCCACAGATGTAAGTCTGCTCACAAAAACATAAGTCACAGACAGGATTCCACCCATAATCTTTAACTTTTTGTTGTATTTCTATTTAATGAGCTTTTATTATATACCTGTGCCTCTGGGAATGCTAGAACGGTGCTATTGGTTGAATACAGACACATTATGTATGTTATGTTCACAAATAAATGAGAACATTGACTAAAACCATCTTATTGTAGGCTCTGAACAGGGAATGTGACAAATTTGACAAAATCAAACCACAGCAAACTCAGTAAACCACACATGAAAAGTCAGAGGAGCAACTTCCTTTTGCCAAAGCCTCCTTACACAGGAAAAGGATCCATCAAGTCTTGTGGGATTGACAAGTTACACACTGTTGGAGAAGGATGCAGTAAGTGGTTATGTTGAAATGGACACTCAGTCCACTCAGTGCTTTGAGTCTTAAAAAAAAAGAGTCCTGGAACCATGGAGTGGTAATGAACAAAGATGGAAGGCTGGGTGAGGCAAGACCTTGCTGTGGCCTCATAGCAATGTAGCAACTGTGGAGCTGTGGACCTTAGAGGTTTTGAGTCCCAATTTTAAAGGAGCTATCCAGTGGATTGAACCTTTCCTCAAGATGGGTACAGCACATTGCATAGTTCCTTTAAAATTGAGACTGACACTTAATATAGATGGGAGTCACCATCTGCCACAGGAATGGATGGCAGCTAGACTGGTGTCTGGGTTGGCCAGAATACTCCAGGAGCAGCTCAGAATATCATGGTCCCAAACCTGACCCAGCTTTCCCCCTTTACCTGAGGCCCTCTGTTGTGATATTGGATAGCTGTTTGTATCCCATTGTGAGACCCAACATGGCCACTACTGCCACACATTGCTTGCTCTGAGGTCCGAATAAGATCTCCAGCCTTGATTTCATGGCTGGGTACCTTGTCAGAGTGAGCAACATGTAGTAGTGGTGAGCATGCTGGTGGCACAGTGGGACACATTTTAAACAGCCACCCAATGTTGCAACAAAGGGCTCTGGATCTTCCAGGAAGGTCCAGAGCTATTAGTGACTTTTAAAAATCTGTTCTAGGAGTATACCCAGAGTTCAGCACTGGACAGACTGAATGTTATCAGGACTGTTGACACTAGACTCATGGATTTGGGCCTTGTGTCATCCAGACTCCCTGCCGAGAGGACAGGTTGGAGAGGATATTTATATGGTTTTTGCAGACAGGGCTAGGTCTCATAAAGAAAGTTTTTCCCTTGTACAAGAAGAAACCCTTCTAATGAGGAATAGCTTACTGGGGAGTAATGGCCAACCCTGCAAGAAGACAAGAAAGGAGGCAAGCAACAAACAAGGAAAATATCTTTGTGTGTGTGATCAAAAGGACAGATAGGAACAGAGCTGAGGAAAATTAGATTTTTTTTATTTTTTTTAAAAAAGAGAGAACTCGAATGGAGGATTCAGGGAGTTATGGTCTAAAGAAATAACCTTTCAGGTTTTAACAATTAGCTACAGGAATGAAGGAACACAGCAGTCACAATTCTCCTTTTCCTGACAGAGGCCATACAATTTCCCCACCCTTATCTCACTTTGCAGAAAGCAAATTTGAAAAACAACCATAAGAAATCAAGAAAAACATCAAAATGAGCCTTTTAGTGTCATGTATGAAAATGCCCTGAATAGACTCTGTTACAGAATTTGTCGGTTACAATATTTCACATAATGTTGAAGCATATATTTTGCAAGAAATGAAAGAGAAATTGCAGGGCTGTTTGGTTAAACATTTTGCTGCTGGCAGGGTCAGCCTTGACAGTTGGCAGAATGAGGCAGCCACCTCAAGACACTAAATTTGGGTGTCAGGAAAAGGCATCAATCATTAGCTATTTACCTTATTATTACCATATATTTATTGCCAGAAAGAAAGGCTTAAGGGATTTTCTGCCCCAGACAGTGAAATAAGTGTATGTGCAAAAGAGACTGAATATCAGGATGTATTTAAAAACTGTTTTACTTCACAAATCCACATGTTAACCAAGGAGTATTTGCATGGCCTTCTTCAGGGCCTGTTAAAAGAGGGGGAAAAGGGTGTGGTAAGACAATAGATGTGTATTAAGCAAGGTATAGACTGAAGAAGTACAAAACCTATATTTGCGCATGTGCTTCATATTAAATTGTATATAAAACAATTTAGAAAATTGTATCTGGAAACCTGTTATGAATATTCTTCTTCTTGTGTGCCTCTAAGTCATTTCCAACTTATGGCCATCTTAAATCTTATAGATAATCATAACTAGCCCACATGAGCTCCTGAAGAAGGAAGACTGAGGAAATAAACGGGGAAATTCAACCTTAGGTACTGAAAACAAGCCCACAAAAAACCCAAAAACATTTTGTTTGTGATTTCTAAAGACTTTCTAATGTTCTTATGAATATTTTACACAAGGGCGAGCTCCAGTAAAACCAGAAGGAAATTGCTCCCAAATAACCATGTATAAAATTGCAGTCTTCACATTAGTGTTTGGAAGCAAAGTTGTTATCTGTTGTCGGTTTTTCTCCAGATGATTAGAGGACTTGCTGCATATGAATTGTTTGGAGTGTCATTCTGCCAACAGTGGTAAACAGCTTTTATTTTGATGTGTTTAAAAATGATCTGGAGATACTCGTGAGAGTTATCATTTTTTTTCAATAAGATGCTTTCATGGGGACATGTAGCTTGATTTATGCAAGATTTTGACTGGCTGCTTTATGAGATTGCCCTCTCTGTGTGTGCTTTCAGATTACTGAGTTCAGAATGACCTGTTCATAACATTCTTTGAACAAGAAGTACATTTGTAGAGAGGCAAAGTTGGTGAATAAACAATGCAAAGATAGATTCCAAAGACTATATATGTTGCTGTTGCTGGTATATGCTCGGGATGTTAAATCATTAAATTTGCTACACTAATGTTTTATTTAGGTAAGCATGCATCTGGAGGACATGAAAAAAATCCTATTCCACTGGATGAGCAACTTTCTTAATTTATTTTTTAAAATAAATAAATATTTAATGGACTTGTTTGAGTATTGCAGCCCTAAAATTAATACATTATGTGGTCCAGGAAGATAAACCTCTATTAATAGGATCCTAAATTACAGTTTTCCTCAAGCATTTTGCCTCTTGGGTTTCTCAATGCACAGTGAAACAATTGGCTGAGAAAATGGTCAACCTTTGTGAGATTCTTTACACTTGGAATTTTTGTATGAAAAAAGTAATTTGCACAAAACTTTTGGTTTTCCTGCCAAAAAGGTTTTGTTTTTTTTCTGTACAAAAACCAACATTTGATACAGAAACCAGAGTATTTGGAATAAAATACAATGTTTTTGTATTGTCATCCTGCATATTTTGATTACATGTATTTGTCATGTTTCTTTATTGAATTTTTGTAATATATCTGTATAGTTTGTTTTACAGTTGTGTTATTTAGTTATGTATTTGTATTAATCCTTCCTTCCCCTATGTGTGTTTATATAAATATTTTAGACTGGCTGCTTTTGGCATGGCTGGCTGCTTTTTCTTGTTGTTTTACTTGTAAAGAACCATGTACATTGATGGCACTATATTATTGATGGTGGTGGTGGCGGTAGTGGTGGTGATTATGTTTTCTGATCAAAATGTTTTTTTTTTCCTTTGCACATCAAATTTTTGCCAAGAAGTCCCAAAATGCAATAAATAAAGAAATAAATAAAGCAGCCTCCCCACCCACTCACAAAGCCTCCCCTCATATGGGAGAAAACATTTGAAACGATTCATTTTTGCTAACAACAACAGCAACAACAACAACAACAACAACAACAACAACATACATCTCTAGAGTCTGGCAGTAATTTTTGAGTGCTATGGATTGGTCAAACTGTCCAACCTGTGCTCCAGAACAAGCATGTTGTTCAGTAGAAGTTGCTATTCCACCGTCTATGCTGTTAGTAAGATTCAGTTGCCAGACCAGTTTCTATACATTGAAGAGGCATGTACAGCTTCTCATTCTTTGCCTCCAGCAACAAATTGTCTTTGGCTAGCACTCCCAAGCAGTAGTGTGTGTTGTTGTTGTTTTTTGGTGCAGAAACATTGAGTTTGCAAGATAGTGAGCTGCTGCTTGATTGTAATGCAATGACTTGGTTTAAGCCCTCTAAAATAGAGGGTAGGGAATTAGTTTTGGGCAGGGTCTGGATTCTTCCTTGCAGCCATCTGTGAGCCAAAGATCATCCTTGTGTCTGACTGCACTCACACACATCTCTACATCCCCACTTTGCCTTTAGCAAGTAACTCTTTTACACTTTTCCTTCACTTCACTATTCAAGGAAGGAGGAGAAAAGCAATCTTAGATACCCCATGCAAACATTGGCTACAAGTCTCCTCCCTTTTTCCACTGTGGGAAAGCGGGCAGAGGAGCAAAGGTCTCCCGGCTGGAACTTGTAAATATTGTCTGACTCAGCAGGAAAGCTGTATAGTGGTATTCCCTCCATTCACCAACTAGAGATAACAGTTGGCATCCCTTCATAAAATCTCCCTTGCTTACAGAGACTAGGGAGGGATGAATGGGAGGCTCTGCAGGGCAAATTTGGACACACTGCCTTTGTAGATGTACAATTTTTAAAATGAACTTTAAAATAAAATCCTTCTACATAATAACCCAAACAATCATAGGATGAAAATGCCAGTGAAATGTCCTGCATCAGAAGAGTATGAATGGAACATGAAATGGAGAACTACTGTTAGGGAATGAGCATACAACATATTGCAACCTTCAGATGCCACTTCTTCCAGTCTAATAATGATCTCAGAGACAGCCAAGTAGAATTTGAAGAAAGCACAGTGATAGCTGAAAACCCAGTGCTTTATTTAACATCCCTCCTAGAAAATACACATTGTGGAAAAACAGAAATAGCTGTATGAAATCTGTACAGTAAATAATTAAATTGGGAAAGGTAAAAGATTAAACATTTGCAGTCTAGAAAGGTAACAGTAGTCTAAATGCTGAATTCAAGCCTTTGAATGTAGGACAATAGTCCTTCATGCTTTTGTAAATTCAACAGGTGCACAGTCTAGGGCAGGGGTAGGCAACCTTTCCCCTTTAAGGGCCGAGGGACTTCAGCTCCCAGAAGCCTCAGCTATGTTGGCCAATAGTCCCATGTTGGCCAATAGCTCCTGGGATTCTGGGAGCTGAAGTCCCTCGGCCCTTAAAGGGGAAAGGTTGCCTACCCCTGGTCTAGGGCCATTCGTGACAAAGATAATCTAGCCACCATAGGACATGGTGTTGGGATATGTAGTCAGAGTGGAAATGTACAGATGTGGGAAAGTTCTAGCTGGTAATCTGCCATTTGCATAGTGCAGCAGGTCTAAAAAGGGATTAATTTATCATGTTAAATATTTATAAAATATTATGTTATTATGTTATAAGCCACATTCAATTCCAATATTGGGAGGAAAATGGGACATAAATGTCAGAGTATAGATGGGCTATGCAGTCAAAGGTGAAATGTAAAGGGGGGTGTGTCTGTAGTTTTCCACTTGAGAACATGCTTCTAGGCTGAACACAAACAACTCAGTCCAGATGTCTAGAAAGACAAAACAATAGAAGAACCAGTAGATGGGAAAGCAACCTTGTTTACATAAGGAAACAATAATAGAAAGTTGTTATGGGAAAGTAGATCACATGATGGAAGATGAACAACAAAAGGTTGGGTTAGCATACGTCACATACAGATCATCCAATCAACCTGAAGGTTAACACCCAAAAAAGTGGAGAGGGGCTGGGCTGAGAAACTTTGTGTTAGGTTTTGATATTATTATTATTTGCTTCCATTGGATCACACTTTTTCTTCTCTTTACTTAGCAATGGATCTATAATATGTTTATACTGCTTCACAATGTAGCCTTAAGATCTGCAAACATGGATCTGTAGTTTTGTTCCTGTTTAGCCACATCTGCAAGATGTGATACTTTAGTGGACTGTGTTTTTACTCTGCATGTTGTTATTATTCTTTCAACAATAAAGCTCAACTTTTAGAAGCTTGGATTTTTGCTTCCTGATTCTGCTGGATTTACAAATACCTTACTCCACCAAAACTGAACCATGAATAAAGCAATAAAACATACAAATAAAGTAATTAAATGTTATAAAGTGGGTACTAATAACCTCTGGATCTATGGGACAGGAGTATGAGGCATTGCATTACAGTGATTCTGCTCCTATTTCCAGGGCTGGTTCTGGCAAGTAACATTGAGGGGTTTATGTTCAGGCTGATAGCTATTAAACTGTGGTATACCAGAGTTCCAGCTTATCCTCCATGAACTTCAATACATATATGAAGATACAAGGGAAGTCATTAAGTGCCATCAGTATTCTGATAACACTCAGCTCTATTTCTCCTAGTCATTGGAGGCAACTGGAGCTGTGCTGGTGCTGGGCCAATGCCTGGATGTTTAATGGATTGGATGAGAGCCAGCAAACTGAAGCTGAATCCCAATAAGGTCGAGGCTTTGTGGACTTGTGGTTCTTGGGTCAGTTAACTTGATGAAGAACTGCCCCAGATGGCATTACACTTCTTCAGAAGAAGCAGGTTCATAGCTTGGGAATACTCCTGGATTTATCCTTGTCACTGGAGACCCATTTGGACTCTCTGGCTTGGAGTGTATATGTCATTTTCAACAGATGCACCATCTATGGCCATTCCTAACAAAGATAACCTAGGCAACATAGGACATGGTTGGTAATCTGCCAATGAGATTACTGTAAAGCATTGTACATGGGGTTGCCTTTGGAGATGACCTAGAAGTTCCTGCTAAGGCAAAATGCAATGGCTTCATTGATGACTGCTATACTGTAGAGACATCACATAATGCCAATCTTAAAATAATCCTACTGACTGCCCATTTGCTCCTGATCTGCATTCAGACTGTTTGTGAGGACATTTGAAACTGCAAAGGGCAAGGACTCCAATACTTGAAGGAGTGTCTTGCCCTGTATGTGCCTGCCAGAAAATTGAAGTCCTCTCTGTTCCACCAGTAAGTTCAATACAGTGTGTGAAGATGTGGGAAACACCCTTCTCAGCCTTGGCACCCCAGCTGTGGAATGTCCTCCCCTTGGAGGACATATTCACAACAACACTAATTTCATTTAGTGTTCCAAGTAAAAACATGGGTTTAATAAAGCCTTTGGGACTCACTGACTCAAATATACATGGTTTTAACACCATTCTAATCTTTTAAACCTATTTTATTGTGTTAATAATATTTAGTATGTTTTCAACCTACTTTATTTAAATTTTGAAATAAATACTGGTTTCTGTCCCAGCAAAATCTGGAATAGAGAGTAAATAATGTTCTCTTCCTTAAGCTTTTTTCTTAGAGCCTGGAAAAATCCCTTTATTCAATTATTTCTCTCACAATCACCTGTGTGAATTCTGGGAGCTGTAATAAAAAAGCAACTTCTCCAAGCTATTTTTTTCCTCTCATGGTAAGATCATTAGGCTGGTCACTGTGATAGTTATCAGGTGGTCGTGATCTTCTATTTAATGATCCCTGATCATTAGATCCCTATATATATCCCTGCTTTGAATACTGAATCAGAAAAGAATATTCTGATTGAATCCTAAGAGTCAGCTGCTGCTGAGGCAAGACATAGGAACTTCAGTGTATGCCTGCCTTATGTGAATTTCCAAAGTAAAAGACTGAGGTATTTTGATAATGTCTCTGTAGCAGAGAAGAAGCTCAATCCGTGGGCTGAGACAAATTCATAGAAGTTTCTATTTGGCCTGCAGTATTTTCTGAACAAGCCTCTCCTCCATGCAGGCAAGTGGCATTGCTGAGGCTAAGGTCACCCAGTGCAGGGTGTGTGTGTGTGTGAGAGAGAGAGATAACTTTCTTGCTCTCCCTCTGGCCACTCAGAGACTGGTGCTGCTGCTCTGAGAGCAGCCATGCCAGACCCTGAAGGCAATCCCTCCAGAAAGGCATTCAGGGTCTGATGAGCCTGTTCATGCCAGATCCTGTTGGCACTGTCCCCCCTCCAGTTGCCACCGCTATTGAGGAGGTTTACACTGTGGCCTCTGGAGACCCCATTTAGGTCTGGTGCAGCTATGAAGGACACCCCTTCACTAAACTTCTTTTCTTCAGAGGGCAGCCCTATGGGTTTCTTTCATCCCACCACTGCCACCAATTTGTCACAGTGAATCCCGCTCACCCAACTTTAAACCTTTTACTCTTGTGAAAACCGCTTTATTTTTAATAACTATTTTTCTTACTTAATTCTAACCCTGCCACCTCCTTGTGACTGTCATTTTATTCTACTTGTAAATGCCAGTAGCATGGTTAATTACCTAAGGTCCAGACAAACCTTCATTTGAAACAAGAATAAAACTTTATTTATAAAAAGATCTAAACAATGCTTTGCTTGTTGAGATGGTACATACATTCATTACTTTAAAGTGTTATTTTTTTAGTTCTATTTAGTTACAGTTTTAGCTAACTTCCCCACACTCTCTCCAGCAATTATTAGTTACCCTCACACAGTCCTTATCTTAGAATCTTTCCAAAACCTACACCAGCCACCTCCCTCTCAGTAACAGTCCTATTTATCTTCTCCAGCCTTCACTGTGATTGGCTGTCACCAGCTCTCTTCCTATCGGTTGTTGCTTGGCTGGCCCATCTCTACCAGCTCTCTTCCTATTAGTTGTTGCTAGGCTGGCTCATCCCTGCCAGCTCTCCATAGCAGCTATTTGGTGAATGCGGAAAAGAGGTGACATCCTTTCTCACTTGCCCAGTAGCCGTGCCAATCCCTTTGGGTGTACTTCCCCACCTCTGAGTGTCACCCAGTGTGGTCTGCACTCCCTGCACCCCCTAATGATGCCTCTGATGGAGGCTAGTATAAACATCAACCTTGCAGTCTCTCATCACTGATTGGAGGAATTATTTTCCAGGCTTCACATTTCAACAGATGAACAAAGGCATCCTGGTAGCTGTTTTCTGAACCAGTTTTTTGTAATTCCTAGCTGACAGTGCTTCACTCAATTTCCCTGTGCTTCCCTGCATGGGGAAGATGAAGGAGAAGTAAAACTGTTCATGTTGTCAGCCAGGGTCTGCAAGTGCCCAGTTTCTTTTCAGCAAGTTCCTGTTGTTGTTGTCTCCGTTTATACTCCACATTTTCTGCCAGGACTCAAGGTAGGTTAGAAATGGACAAAAATCCATCTAGTTAAAACAAAAGATAAACATTAAAATTGAATTAGTCAATCAATATTTATTACACTGTGGCCAACACTAGAAATTAATTACCAACAACATTTAAAAACAATTTAAATCATACAATTTAAAATAATAAATAGCTGTTTTAAAAAGACAGTACAATTCAAACCAGTATGCGATCTTTAAAATCTTCAATTTCATTAAAAATCTATTCTCTCAAAAGCCTATTGGAGTAAAAGAAGAAAAAAAAGTGTTTATGTGTCAACAGAAGGACAACAAAGAGTAAGCCATTCTAGCTCAGGAATGATTTTCCAAAGTCTAGAGGCAGCCATAAAAAAGGCCCTATCTCATGTCCCCACCTGCTGCCTGCCCAGGCCTGGAATGCCTGCCCCAAGGCCTGGAGAGCCCCTAAAGCCCACAGAAATGGCATCACACTTGGAGAAACAGCTGCCTGCCACCCGCCTGAGCCCAAAACCCCCTCCTCTGAGGCCCAGAGAGCCCCCAAGGCCCACGGAAACAGCCACATGGGCCAGGAAAGCAGCTATGCAGTCAGAAAAAATGGCTGTGCAGCCAGGGAAACAGCTGCCCACATGGGCCAGAGACCCCTAAGGCCTGGAGCGGTGGCCACACAGGGCCAAGGAGTGCCTGTCACCAGCTCTCTTCCTTCTAGGGTGTCACCTGGTGCAGCCTGCAAACCCCCTCCCCCCAGGAATGCTACTGGTTCCTACTCAATGGCCCCCTACCACTCAGTCTTGCATCAAACATTTCTAGTTTTTATGAATATAGACTGATGGGGGTTGCAGACTGCCAGAAATAGTGCAAATTGAGTCCACTTTTAGGGTTAGGGTTAGGGAATCATGGGAACTGTATTTTATTGTGGCACCAGAGCTCTCTGACAGAGAAGGCTCAATGTCTCAAAAAAAAAAAAATCCCCATGATTCCCTAGCACTAACCCTAACCCTAAAAGTGGAGTCAATTTGCACTATCTCTGGCAGTCTGCAACCCCCCTGAGTTTTTAGAACTGTTCAGAAATTAGGGCATGTAATCCTCATAGGCTGGAGAATGTCCTACCATCAAACTCAGCAAGGCAAATGCTGCTGGTGCCCAAAGTGTCAAATTTAGTGCTTCTCCTGATATGACAATGTCTGTGTGATGCTGTTGATGTTTCCCAGAGCTTGAGGGAAACATTATTACTCCCTGTCCAATTCTGGGAGGCAATACTTTCTTTCCAGCTTCAGGCATCAGGATCTCCTGCCTTGAGAAAGAGCCAGAAAAGAGTTGGATAGGAAACAGGGGAGGGTGTTTTCATTACAAAGATCAGGGAAACATGCAGCAAACTAGTAGAATCAATCTTGTCAAATTCTTCACCCAGTGAAATGTGGAGGAAAACATTTAAGCATTTTTTCCCAGCTCCCTTGCTTAAAAATTCTCTAACCATTGATGGTAAGACACCTCACCTCCCCATACTTATAAATTTTGGATTAGAGATCCCAAAATCTCCCAGCAACAATGGCAACTGCCTAGGCAATTCTAGAAATTGTAATCTAAAAAGGTAACTTCTCCAAGCTCTGCAAAAGTAATTCACAGAATACTTGTCAGAAAATCCTTTTTTGAGAAGTGTCAGCTCAGATCAGAAGCACGAGGATTCATATGTGATTGAGGCTGGCCGGCCACATCAAGACTGATCCCCTGTTTTTAGTATCTTTGCAGAGGATACCATTTTACAGCTATGTAGGTGAAAGAGCACATTATTTTGCTCTGACTAGTTCATTCTCTCACCAATAATCCTGAACCACTGGTAATCTCTAAATCCTCAACTGCTGAATTTCTTAGCCAGCGTGTTCAGGAATTTGTGTAAAGGTTGCTTGGCACAGCCTAACGTGGTCAGTTTGATGGAGAATGAAATAATTTTTTTCCCCTTTGACGGAGGATTTAATAGCTGTTTCTCACAAAGGCTGGGAGAATTTTCACAGAATCCAATCCAAAATAGCTTTGATCATCAAAGGGAAAGGAAGCAAATCTCTTTATTGCTGATAGGCTCCTGTTTTTCATTTCAGCTGTAATTTAATTTTAATTTCTCCTTCTCTCTTTCTTTTGATTAAATAATACTTCAGAGATAGTGGTGAGAACCAGTATGTTGGAATGGATAAAATGTTATTTGGATGGGGTCTTAAAAGATCCAGGTTCAGGTCCCCAGTCAGGCATGAAATGCTTGAAATCTTAAAACTGTCATTCTTTCTCAACTTGTCCTACCTTACAATTTTGTTGTAGGGATGATAATGTGTGGGGGAGAAATTGTGTATATCATGTACAGCTCATTAGGGGAAAGATGTGATATAAATGCAACTAATACATAAATATGTTGTTGGGAATAAAAATAAAACATAAGGTATCTCAAGACTGTTCACTCCCCTCTATGGTCATTCTTAATTGGAAATATTTCCATGATTTATTGAGATATTGTTCAAAGCCCTCTGTGTCTGCCTTAAGTCATAGGTAAATCTGCACTCTTTACTCTGCAGATTTCTTCTGTTGACAGAGAAGGGTTGATCTATTTTGTTAAGGTCATTTCCCATTGAGCTTTGCTAATTAAACTGTTAATTGATATTGGAAAATGAAGAGAAAAGCAGGGAAGACTATAAAGACTGTAACTGTAGATGATGCATGGAAGGGGAAAATAGAGACATTAACTTCATTCAATATTGGGAGCTCAGTGTGGTTGAATGGTTTGGCCATCCATCTCATCCTTTTTCTTTTCGGGAGAGTTTTCAACAGAAAATCTGTGGCAACTCTGGTGAAAGAAGATTTTCCCTCCCAGTAATAGAGAGAGTTGTAGCTGAAGACATAAAAGATGCAGTGGGGGGGAAAGCAACAATTCATGACAAATGAGACAATCATGAAGGAGATAAAATGTTCAGCATAGTTTTGAAAAAAATGCTCCTTCAAGCATTTTTTAGCAGGAGGTCTTTCTTCAAACAGTGTCTGTCTGTCATGATTTTCTTTAGCTGCGTAACTTATACTTAATATTCTTCATTTTGTGAGTGTCCACTGGAAAGTAACCATGGGCTTAACTTTAAAGGCTATTTGCTGAGGCACATATTTCTGAGAAAATCCTATTTTCAGAGGAGAAATGAGTTTATTGGAGAAAATATTCATTCCACTAAAAATCTAATTTGACCCACATGACATAAAAAAATATTCAGAAGGGAAACTGCAGAAAGCCTTAATACAGAGACAAGATAGGATGTACTGTGAAAAGAGGCATTTGACTTCTGTTTAAAAAGCCATGAAACTTTTTCTGCAAGTGGTTTGAGTGTTAGACTATGATTCTGAAGACCAGGGTTTGGATCCTGGCTCGGTCGTGTAAACCCACTGGGTAACCTGGGCAAATCACACACTCTCAGCCTCAGAGGATACCAGTGGCAAAGGCAATCCACCTCTGAACAAATCTTGCCAAGAAAACCCCATGATAGGTGTGCCTTAGGATCACCATAAGTTAGAAGTGACTTGAAGGTTTTGTATATTTTCTTGTGCTGCTGTCTATAATATAATCGTTTCTGAAATAGTATGGAATAATTGAGAATATATTGGCATAGTGGCCACTTACACATCACCAAAAATGTGGGACAAAAGAGGATCAAAATCTGCAAAAAATGTGTGTATGCTAATTTAAATGTGCATAAATAATGTGCATAAATAAATTAAGAAATAATCACTATTATTCAGATAGAAATACAGTACATTCCACCACAGCAAGGAAGACTGTGTCTAGTTTTCCTGTCCAGTTTGCTATCTAGGTGCTTACTGTTCATAAACACCTTCGAGGCTTCTATTTTCACTTCTTATGATTCTTTGTCTTTAAACAATACTAGGACTGCAGAACCCTTCCCGCAGAACTCCTTCTACTATGTGTGTGTGTGTGTGTTTGCTGATAGTTTCAGAGTCTTACCTTCAGAGAAAGGAGACAGAAAGAGCTATAGATGGAGGGGAGTTCTATGATGCAAACAAACAAACAAACAAATGTATTATCTTGTGATCCTAACTACACTTAATTGGAATAAAGTTCCATTTATTTCAGTGTTATTGACTTTCAGGTAACCATGTTTATGCCTGGACCATTATCAGCAAGGGAAGAAAATTCCAGTCCAGTAACAGTTAGTTACATGGGTTCGGTGAGTTGTGTTTGGTAAGTTCATGCAGAAATCGTTCTGGAAAATGTAGTAGAATAACAGCCTAAGGCTGCAGTCCTGTGCACACTCTCCTAGCTATAAGCTTCATTGAACACAGTAGATTTTAGGATGTGTTTTTTTTTAAAGGAAGTTGTGCTTTTAAGTCTTTGTGAAATTTGTCATGTATATGAGCCATGAGTCTTCTTAGTTTCAGCTGGCTTAGTCATGAGTAACTGTAGCTGGGTTAATATCATTACCTTTTCTTTTTCTTTTTTGCATTTATTTTTATATCACACACTTTCTCCAAATAATTAAGGACTGTATATTGTATGTGTATAATTTCATTAACTTTCAAAGAGATCTTCTTAACACAATGTCAAAGCATCAATAGCTTTTGTATATAAAACCAACCAGCCAATCAAAATATTGTTAATTTTGGCCAACTAATAAAAATCCAAGTGTTGAACAACATTTTTGGCACTACCCAGCACATGAGAAATCTCTTGGACAAAGACAAAGACTATGCCCCAATTAATCAATTTTTAAAAGGCAAGTTGGATACAAATCACTAATGAATTTTGCAAAACTGCCAAAATAGCTTCCTCAAACATAGTGCAGAGGCACAATTTGTCATCTTCATTCTCAACATTTCAACTGCAAAGAACCCAAAATTAAAGGAATATCATAATGCCAGACGTGGATGTATACACACAGGTATTCTTATGGAACTTTTCTTAGTATTTTCCCCAAAAACAATTTCTTAGAAGAGGAAATGAAATTGCTTCCCTTTTTTCTGGTTTAATGACCCAAAGAGCTCTCTTAACAAAATAATCAAATCCTTCTTATACAACCTTTGTTGTCAGTCTTACTACTAACTAATTTTACTGGTCTTCTTTCATCTAAGGAGAACTGGGCTATGTATGTCAGTCACAAACAAAGGCAAATATTCCCAGAGAACTCCACCATGTGAAACTTATACTTCAAAGCATGGTGCTGTTGAAGGATTTACTGTCTAGGCTACCTATCTTCATCCTTTTTTAAAAAAAATGTTGCAATATGAACAAACACAGAATTCCCTCTATGAGATATATCTTTTCCCAAGACTCCAGGTTTGGAGCTTTAGGGATTAAAGATGGAAGAACTTCAAGCTAGAATTTGAAAAGTTGCTTTTCTGAACTACAACTGTCCATATTTTGTTACAGAATCAGTATAAAACTAGGTCTACAGTGTAAAGTATCTACAACATTGTTACCTGTTCAGTTGTAAATAAGGTCCCTACATTTCAGCCGCATGCCATGTACAGATTTTGTTCCTTGCAAAATAGATAAATAAACAAAGAAATGGCTGGAACAACAATAACAAAAAGTCCCAACCAATCTGTTAAACTTTGTGACTGTTGTATTGTGTGTGTGTGGCGGGGGTGTTGTTGTTTTGTTTTGCTTTTGTCCCAGTTAATGTAATGTATGGGGATGAAAAAGAAACATTTCACTTTATTTTTTGGCAAACCACTGTAGTTGACAGTAGACTGGCCTCCTCAGAGAATGTTATAGAAAGTGGTAAGGATGCCCAATAATTCACTTGCCCCACAACACAAAAGGGATATAATTTATTATATTTTACTTTACCTGATTTTTTTTTTTTTACTGTTATTACATATTGTGTTTTCTGACTCAAAGTGTTGGGGGGAATACACTTTATTCTGCACACACAAAGCAGTCCTTTGGAAATGGGCAGTTTATACTCCACACAATGCAGCTTTTTTTCTTTCAAGTAACTCCAAAAATACTCCAGTAAGAACACCACAAAATTATAGCAGGTTGATCCCATTTTAGTTCCCTTGGTTGTATCCTACAAAATGCTGTGATTTGAAATTTGGTGAAGCACTAGAACTCTGCAACAGAGGATTCTAAATGCATCATGAAGCTACAAATACCTCATGGAGCCATGGCCATTAAAGAAGTATCCAAGTGCTATAATGGTGTAGTGTGGAAGACACCAATGCAAACTTTTTTATTTGAGTCTGTGGGGTTAATATATATTTGTACTAATAATTCTGAGAATCCCAAACAACACTGGTGAACCTCTTCTAGAGCAAAATAGATATTCACCTATATTATCAGCACTCATGAAAATGAACTGCTAATGAAGTTAACTGTTCAAAGCAAAAGCATTCAGATTAGCTTCTTCTTCTTGATGTTGGTCTCCACTGATGAACAAGTTCTCCTACCCCTGCCTGGAGTAATGAATATAATAGACACCATCCAGTTTCACAAGTTGGAGATATTAGAACTTATGCCAAGTAGAACCCAAACAAAAGCATGATTATCTTCAGGGCCTTTGGCAGTGGCGAGTTCTTGGCTGGGCTTGGAAGGCAGGAATGGAAGCATTTCAGGGGTGGTCTCAGGGTCAACCTTCTTTCAGTCTGTGTGAAGCTCATTGTGTTGGCTGGGAACAGTTTCCCTTT
Source organism: Phrynosoma blainvillii (assembly GCA_026167975.1). Taxonomy (NCBI): domain Eukaryota; kingdom Metazoa; phylum Chordata; class Lepidosauria; order Squamata; family Phrynosomatidae; genus Phrynosoma; species Phrynosoma blainvillii. The sequence continues at coordinate 38,248,511 of JANUYF010000003.1, forward strand.
CATTCACTCATCGTAAATTCAGAGGGGTTTTCAGTACATACTGTGCTTTGCTGAAAAAAATACCCCAGGCCACATCCATTTCATTATACTTAGGTTTAAAGTGCCCAATGAGCTTATAGGACATCCCTTCATCACAGTGGTAATTGACCACACTGACCTTGTATGTTCAGCTTTCTGAGTTGCTATTTTCCTTTCTTCCGTCTTCTCCTTCCTTCTCTTTCTTTGTCTCAAGTGCAAATGCCAAGACACAGACAGTTTTCTTCTTCATGCTTGGGTGAAGCTGCACAAAGCATTTAGCCACAAAATGTAAAAACGGGGGGGGGGGGGGGGAGGGGGAGATACCCAGACTCTTATGTCACTAGTTTTGCTGGCAGTGAGAACTATTGTATAGAGAATTGAAGCACTGGAAATTATTTTACTTTTCATTTTTTTAAATGAGCCTTGAGGGAGTTGTTCTTGGCTATAAACCCATGTATGGCACCCTTGAGTCAAAATGGTGTAGTGGTCTGAGTGTTGGACAATGAGTCTGCAGCTAGGGTTTGAATCCCTGCTCAGCCATGGAAATCCGCTGGGTGACCTTGGGCAGCCCCCACTTTCTTAGCCCCAAAGGAAGGCAAAATCAACCTCCCTCTGAACAAATCTTGCCACGAAAACCCCATGATAGGTTTGTCTTAGGGTCGTCATATATTGGAAACGACCTGAAGGCACACAAAAACAACAACAGTGGCAACCTTATTTAAGATGGCCCCTCATTCCCAAAACAGAGATCCCAAAGCCATCATGTACCTTCATCTTGTACAATGGAGGACTGTGACACAAAGAAGGAGAGATTTAATAAATTAGGGGAGTATAATAAGTACCTCCAATGCAGATTGCTCATCTTCATTTCAGCAATTGAAGCAAAGTAAATTCTCCAGTAGAAAAAATATGCTAAATTTTGCAAGTCAATCTAATTTGGAAACAAGCCCCTTCCTGATTCCAAGTATTAATGATCACTCAGCACATCAGAAAGAAGTAAACCCCACCCCAAAAGTCTTCTAAAATAAAATGTTATTGGGGTGCAAGGTCATACAAACAGAAACGGCCTTCTGTTTGTGATGGTCCTGATTCTTCAGAGAAGTGAGTAAGCACCATGGTAATATTATCTCACCAGATATGTGTGGAACAATGAATGTGTGAGACAAGGAATGTAGATACTGGGGAAGGAGCATGGATGGGAAGTGTGGAGTTCATGGAAGGAATGACAGCAAGGGAAGGGAACCATGTCCACACATCCACCCTTCAAGCCTTAGTGGATGAAATTCTGGTGTATTTTGGGAATAACTAGATGTAGGAACAGAAATACATTACAGGGTGTGAAATCCAGAAAGAGATAGCCCAACGTTTACTGGACCTTTCTGTCAGCAGCAGAAAGTGATATTTCCTTGTGGCTGTTAAAAAGGCAACAACAAAAAAACCTTTAGTGAATTGGCACAAATATCCTATCATTCAGCCAGTAACACAGCATAGTTGGTAGCTAATGCTTACATATTATGTTTTAATTGAAGTCTCTCACCTTAGAAATCCATGCTTCTTCCAGCTTCCTTTACCATCATGTTCTCTGGTGATTGTGTGTGATGCTGGAGACTCTGAGACATCAGAACATGTTAATCAATGAGAAGGGCCACTGAGATTTGGCACTGGCCCCAGACAAGAAGTGTGACTGAGCCTAAATTCAGGAACAGACCTTACAACTATTCTCTGGGCTATTGAAATACCAGCATTTATTTTGTAATGTAGTATTTGTTTTTTTGTTGGCCATGTGTCCAGAAGTTTGGCCCCTGTCCCACTCCTTGATCTTGTTACTGGGGTTGTGATGTTTCTACATACCAAATTCCAGAGTAACATCAGAATTATTTTATTGATGAGGAACATATGAATTTAATCATAAGGATCCCATTATAAATTCCATATGAATTCCATCATAAATATAATTTCAACTTTTTTATATTTTGGGGATTTGTATCATACAAATAGACCAAGGTGATAGTGCTAAATGCTTTCCAATATTGCTATACCAGCCTAGTTATTAGTAAAGTCACCCAGTGATCTCCTGCAAATGAGCCAATGATTTACCAGTAGTACTTTTTACCACCTATTTTTTACCCATCTCTGGTTTAAGTTTATTAAAATATATATTTAAATAAAGTTGTCACTCAGAGGTGGACTTCTACATGTATATTTTCTATCTTTGAACAAAGAAGAATCCTACAGAATCCTGAGATTTGCAGTTAAAGCAAAGCAAAAGCAGCTTCATTTATATACCACTTCATATTGCGCTATGGGATGTCTAAGCGGTTTACAACTGTAAGCTCATTGCCCCCCAACAGTTGGGTACTCATTTTAGCGACCTCGGAAGGATGCAGGCCTGAGTCTAGCCTGAGCCCTGGTTAGTATTGAACTTGCAACCTTGTGGTTTATGAGTGAGTAGCTGCAGTACAGGAATTTAACCACTGCACCACCAGTTAAGGGAGCATATTCACAATTCTTGGCCAGAAAGCTCTAGTGACTCACCAAACTACAAACCCAAGGATTCCATAGGATGTTCCTGCAGCAATGAAAGTGGAATATAGTGCTATAATAGCATAGCATAGAAGGGTGCTAAGGTTCTGGACAATGTGGCCTTGGCATACACTAGCCCAGAGAGAATCTGGGAATGAGGATGCCTCTGCAATACCACTCTACAGCTCACCTACTGGCAAACAGAGTGTTAAAAGGAGAGGACTAGTGAAAATAATATAGTCTAATTGTAGGGCTGCTCTTAGAAGAGAGAATTCTATCAGATTTCCACCTGAGTGCAGAACGGATCTAGCAGAACTGATTGCTTGCCTAGTCCTGTACCATTGTTTCCCTGGAGCAGCTGTCATCTGTTCTCAGTCAGATGAATGAGAACAGACTAACTTTAGTGCTATTTTCAGAACTTCAAGCCTCGTGGGAGCTGGTTTGGCTGTATTGCAATGATGTGAGAAATTACTTGACCCAAGTAAAGTGAGAACCAGAACATAAGTCTGCTGGTGTTGGATTGGAGGGGAGAAAGTCCATACTTTGCATGATAAGATTTAGTTTAATCATTACTCCAGGTTTGTAGTCACTTGTTATTTGATTGGCTAAACAGTCCTGTCCTGCTTTTCTTATTCAACAGGAGTGGTTGAAACCATTTTTTAAAAACCAAATCCAAACTGAAAGGCATACTTTTCCTTTTATAGATGAATGCAACACAAACATTCACAGGGAATCTGTTAGCTGGATCATAATGTATTTGTGTTTGTGTGTACATGTTTCCAAAAGCAATTCTTTCTTCTTCTTAACATGTGAACTGAGGGCCAAACTACATGTGATATTAAATTTGTCTTTAAACTCAACCAGCAGGGTTTTAAAAATGCAGAGTGAGCTGATAATTACAACAATTAGAAGAATTTTATTGTGCTACTGTCTCTTCAGAAACACTCTTCTGAAGCTGCTAGTTTGTTGAAGTAGCAGGATGTTCATGAAATGATTTTTTTCTGTCTTATTTTGGGAGGAAGCACATCATATATTCAAATCAAACTTTAAAATGACATGCCATCTTTTCACACTTTGGTTTTATTGGTCCATGTATACCAGTCTGAGGACAGGAAAACTGCATGTAAGGAATGGCTCATTTCAGCATTTCTTGGGAACAACTTGAGCCTATGGCATAGCCATCTGTTAAGACTTTTTTATATTGCAAAGAATCCTAAAGTATAAGTGCAATAAGACTATGGACCTTATCACACGGGGCTCAATGCAGACAGAATCCAAACGAATTCCTGACCTAATACATATTATTTTTCCGTGTGTCCACACGACATCGCACAGAACCACGACAGAACCCCGACAGAATGCGGAAAGAACCAAGATCTTTTGAATTTCGGTTTTTTGGGGAATTGCAAGTGCGCGACGGGAATCATTTCGCTTTTGCTGGAAATATGAAAAGACAATACGTATTGGGGAGCAGTTCCCCAATACGTATTGGGGAGCATTTCCCTGCCTATGCTCCGAGGAGGTCCTTGCTCCTCGACTGCAGAAAGCTCAGACAGCCAGCTTTCTGAGGAGGACATTTCTAGGTGTGCACAGTGCCAGAATGACACCAGGCTGGAGCCAATTGGTCCTTTAAGAGAAGGGTACTCCAAAACTAGGTTGTCACAGCAAAGAAGGATCCTCTCCCATGTCCTCCAAGTTCCTTGTCCTGATTGATGTGTGTGTGTATGTCTCTCTTTCTGTGTGTGTCTTGAAGTCACCTGTCAACTTATAGCCACCTCATTAATTTCATGGGGTTTTCTTAGACAAGAAATACTCAAGAGGTGGTTTTGGCAGTTTCTTCCTCTAAAAGATAGCCCACAGTACTTGGTATTCATTGGCAGACATCCATCCAAGTACTATTTAAGGCTGACCTTGCCTAACTTCCAGGCTCAGATGGGATCTGGTGACTTTAGATAGAGAGACATATATTGGGTGTGCCTCTAAACAGCAATATTGAAGTGACGTGGATAACTGTTTTTAGCTTCTAATGCTACACTCATATGTGCCTTGAATCCTCTTTTAGGAAAATGACAGGATAGAAATCTCACAAATGAATAAACAAACAAACAAGTGTCATTCTAATTTGATATTACTCTTGGGTGCTTCCAGGGTGATATTGCTCTTTGCTCCATTGCAAAGGCAAAGACAACAAGCCAAAGTGGTTATGTGTCCTCCTTTACTACAAATGACCACTTTGAAGAGCTCTGTTTGTGTCATCATTTTGTAGTCCCTACCCCCCCCCCACCCCGCCAGACAATCCCTTTTAAAAAGTCTCACATATGGTGGTGGACTCTCCAAACAGCTCAGACCAGTACAAAATATGCCCCCAGAGCAACCTAAACTTTAAAAAACACTTATCTTGGCCAAAAATATCACCCAGACAAAACTGAAGGTGATGATGAAACTGAAGGTCACTTTCAGCCATGACAATGGTATTAGTGTAGATTCAGGGAGGAAGGTATTGTTGTTGGGATAAAAAATGGTCCCTGCCCCTTTGCAATAACTTACCTATGAATTTTTGGAAATTGATTATCCAATCTAAGTCTAGTTTAAAGAACAAGGGGATTAGTTATCTGTCAATAGTGAGAACCTGGAGAGCAGACTGAGCAGACACAGATTATGCTTGGTCACAGTCTTCCCTACTGCAGTGAGATTTATTGTATTTTTCTTTAATTATTATAGTAATTGTTTGTGAGCATATAGAAGCTAGCTGGACTGACAGCTGAATCTTAATTCAGTATTGGCAACACTCACGAGTGTAGCATTAGAAGCTAAAATCAGGCCATGTTGGAATACCCAGCTCTGTCTCTTAGAGAGAGAAAGGTTGGTTGGGAAGCTCAAAGACTGCAGATTAATCCCCTAACATTGGTTGAAATGGGAATTGATTTAAATTGCTTTAAAAGAAAGAAAACTGGCAGGGAGGAGAAGGAAGAGAAATGCCATTCTCCCCTGAATATTTTTCTGCCAGCATGAGCTCTAGAGAGCAATGGATTTCTCACAGGCTTCCACTCAGAAGCTCTGTGAGCTTGCAGGTATGACTGCTGTGTTAATAAATTAATGACTTTGGGTAAGGTCTTTCTGGGCCTTTGAAAAAAAAAGTACTGTAACCAGTACAATATGTTAACCAGTTACTGTCCTATCAGAAATCCTTTAATTCTTAGACTGGCTCATATGGTTTATGCCATTGGCTCAATAGATAATGGAAAGTTGAAAGATGGGGAGAAACATGTCAGGGATGATGGGAGTTGTAGCTCTTCACCTCTGGCTCTAACTCTCCACCTTGTTATGCAGCAGAGCTGACCAGCTTTGATCAGTGGTTGATGCTTCTTTCCCAAGCAGCAGAGTTTCAGAGAATAGGCTGAAGACCCTGACAAACTCTCCAAGCCTTCTCACTCTTCTTCCTGAGATGTCTCCAAACTTCTCCAGGATTCTTCTGGCTCTTGTATCTTCCCTCAAGACAACAGACAACTCAGTAGTCTTATATAAAAGATCTACTTTATTCTACTATATATAAATACTATATGCCCTACAAATCACAATCTCTACACTTCACAATATCTCCAACACTACTCCACAATACACCAAACTACTCCACAATGTACATTAGCAAACATTGCAATTTATAGCCATTGTTAGACACCACCCACCAGTCAGTTTCCACCCAGTGGGTGTGTACATACATCTTGATTGGTCCACATAGATCATCCCATACCTAAGACCAACCCAAGTGTTTCATCACTTTACCTTGACCACTTAATGAGTCTCAGGTGTTTGCAATCTATCACAGGTGTTCTCAATATACCTTCTATAACTTTGTCCTTGGCTCTCAAGGCTTCTTAATTATATTATCTTTTTCACCTGTGTATCTTCCTGATTGCTCCTGCTTAGTCACTTTGACATTCACATACATATTTTTATTTCTATTACTGTATATCCCATGTTGCTTTTTCCTTAACAAAACATCCTTGCTGGGATGCTGCTTGGTAATTGTAGGGAATGGGAAATAATTTCATTTGCTAAAATAGTTGCTTTGAGCTTGTTACAAATCAGAGGTGGGGAAAGTGCAGCACGTGGGTTACATCTGGTCCACAATCTCTTTTTGCACCCTCATGGACACTCCCAAACCACCAACCACCTAATATTTAAAATATATAATCAGGTTGAAATTGCCTTGCACCCCAAGGGATCCCTGGTGGTGCAGTGGTTAAATGCTGGTACCACAGCCACAAGGCTGCGAGTTCAGTCCCAGGGGCTCTAAGGTTGACTCAGCCTTCCATCCTTTCATATAAGCTTATTGCACTATTACCTGTAATGTTCCCATCGAGTCCCTAGAATGTAACGATATGGGAATGGGTGTTGCCGCATTAGACTATTGATAATGGGATAGTAACGTTATGAGAACACATATTATCACACTGCATTTACTGTTGTACTGGTACCAGCGCTAAAGTAGTTCCTCAGCCGTCCCTCATTGGCACATGCTCACTGTTGCGAAAACCCCTATGTCTGCATTGGAAAGAATGCTACCGAGAGGTTTAGGTAGCAAGCATTAATTGTTTTTTCTTGTAAACACGACACAATTCAATCTACAAAGGAAAGAAAAATATTCAAATATGAAAGCCAAGCCTGTTAGGGTCTAGTTCTAAATTAGCAAAGTAGCAGAAATGTGCCTTTGTCTAACTGTGCTTCCCTAAGAACTGAGACTGATGCCAAAAAAACAACAACACAAGTACCTTGTAGTTCAAAACAAAAGTTTACTAATGGTTATAATCTATATTTACATAAAAGCTATATCCTAATCTAGCTAGTGAGTAGTTCAGGGAAAAAGAAATCTTTATCTCACCATCTTTCCAACGAAAGTTGAAAGAGGAGGAAGATGGAAAAGCAACAGTTCAGTTGAACATCTTGAGAGAGAAAGTCTGTTATTCCTAAAGGGCGAATGACCTAAATCACATGGTTAGTTTGAATGAGAGAGAGAGACAGACAGACAGACAGAGAGACAACAGTTGGGGGCAATAAGCTTACAGATTGTAAACCTCTTAGAGAGTGCTGAGTTCACTGATAAGCAATATAGAAATGTACATGCTATTGCCTTCAAATAGGCCAAACAACCCAAACAATCCTCTCATGGCTTATTTTGGGATAGAAATAAAACTGGAAGTGTTGTGACATCACTTCCAAATCATTGGAGATAACATGGTTGCAACTCATGGGATGGTGAGACAAATACAGAAGCATAAATTAACTGGAACTCTAGTGCAGTTGCCCATCCCTATTTTAGATTGTCTTCATCCCATTCTAAAAGTGTTCTTTTTCCACCTCAAACAAGGTGATTTAAAACAATAAAGCATTTTCCTACTTGTAAGGAAAAAAATAACACTTGGAGTTTGTGCTATATTTGTGTGATTCATAATTTCTCAGATACTTATAATTCCTCAAGTATGCTGTCATTGATTTAATTAAACTGTATTGATTACATTTTAAGCTATCCAGTGTATTATCACATTTTAAACTTAAATTTCAGAGTGCAATCCTATGATCATTGGGAAAATATTATCAAAATGGAAGACGAATTTTACTTATGACTTGCCATTTTGTTTGGATGTATAAAGAATGAAGTTCCCCAAAAGGTAGGTGTCAGGTGTTAATGACTGTAAAGAATTGTAACTAGTTATCAATTAATTCTGAAATGAATCAAAATTATGTCACAGCAGTGATGTATTGTGAGAGTATGGGGCATTGTTTTCATGTTGAAACCCACAAATATTTTTAGAATTAGAGAAGAGAGATAAGGAATTGAATTTAATTGTTTGTTTTTATTACACTCTGGAACAATCAGCTGCAGGAGAAGATGCAATCTTCTGTTGTACTGGAAATCTTGTAATAAAAGAAAAGAAAAGAAAAGATTCACATACACAATTGTAGATTGCCTGATGCCCAGGTTTCTCTGTGTGGTGTATGTATGTATAACCGCATTTGTACAGACACATATGCTGGTTAATGCAAAGGAACTGGAAGCAGAATATGGAACAAAGAAAGAGAGAGAAAGAGAGCATAACAATTTATTGAACATGTTAACTTTATCAAGAGCCAGTGTGGTGTAGTGGTTTCATGTTGGATTATGATTCTGGAGATGAGGGTTCAAATCCATGCTTGGCCATGGAAACCCACTGGGGCTGCATGCACACTGCACCAATAATCTAGTTTGAAACCACTTTAACTGCCTTGGTTCAATGTTATGAAATTCTGGAAACTGTAGGCACCAGATATCTCTGGCTGAGAAGGCTAAATGTCTCACAAAACTACAATTCTCATAATCCCATCACATTGAGCCATGGCAGTTAAAGTGGTGTCAAACTGGATTATTTCTGTGGTGCAGATGCAGCCTGTGTGACCTTGAGACCCATTCTCTCAGCTTCAGAGGAAGACAAAGATAAACCCCCTCTGACCAAATTTTGCCAGGAAAACCCTGTAATAGGGTAGCCTTAGGATCACCATAAGTGAAGAATGACTTGAAGGCAAACAAAAGCAACAACAAAATTAAGCTTAGCAAAATATTTATGGGAAATAATTTGAGTTTGCAATGTTTACAGATGAATGCAAAGTAAAATAATCTCATAAATACTTCCTGAGTGTATCAAGCATTGGATGATAGATGATGATGATGATGATGATGATGATGATGATGCATTAGGAATCAGCGTGAATTCACTGTCTATCCTTTAACATTCATTTCTTGCTGCTGCTACTAGACCACAGTAATGTAGGCTCTTGCTCTAAGTACAGCCACCACATAAATATGTTCAAGTAGGAACACAAGAAAGAAGAAAGTATTTCGGTTTCTAATGTTTAGGTTGCAGTTATGCTATAAACTCAGCCCTCCTCTGTCCTGTGAACTGTGGCAAAGAGAGAAAAACAGACATTTGAAAGATATTTGGCTCAGAGAATGGAATGTCTTGCCACAGGCGATCTCTAACCACATGTTCTATCTTGAAAGTGTATTTGACATGTGTGGTCTATGAATGGCTACCAAGGTTTTATTTTTGTTTTGTTTTTGTTTTTAAAAGGCAGTACCCAGCCTCTTTTGTAGTATAGGCTTTTTGCAAAGCAGGGCACATGCTGCTGCTAAATCAATTGTAAGATAATGCCCAATGAACTGGCAGTACAAAGTGTTTTTGAGGGTTTCTGGCAATTCTCCACCAAGCTACTGGTGGAATTAAGCTTCCAAAAGGTTCCCAGGACCAGATCTAACAGGAGGGAGTCTGAAGAAACTGCTTCAAATGGGAGATGCTAGGGAGTGGTAGCAACAACTGCCATCCTCAAGCCAGTCTACTTCCTGGGCAGACTCCTTGCCTTGAAAGACAGAGTTCTGTATGAGTTGCAACCTGTTGTGCACCACCTAACTTGCCACCCTTAAGCATTCAGCTCCAAGTCCTTCAGTGCCTGAAATGAGCATGCTGTGCTATGGCCATTTTATTCTGGAAGAGAAAAAGAGGACATAAAATCAAATCAATCCTTAAATAACAATCTCCATCTCAAATTGCTATTAAAGGCAGAAGAGTAGACCAAGCTTTTGTTGCTGTTGTTGGCAACCTTAATTCTGGGATTGGGAATAACTAGAGACCCCTTTGCCCCATGCCTCTTGTTTTCAGTCTGCCCATTGTGGCTATTTTCACTTTTTACTTTCAGAATGCAAACACACTGTGTAGATTCTTGGGATGCTTCCAGTATGTGCTTCCTGCACCAACTGTCAATAGCACATTTTGTAAGTAAGCAGCATGGGGAATCAAGTGATATGATCAGCTGAGGTGCAAAATTATTGATTTACTAACAAAAATATGCAACTTCATCTGGAATCAAAATGTACTGTCTTTCCCCACCTCAGGGCTATTTCTGTCCACCTACACACACTCCCCCCCTTTCTTGCTGGTGATCTTCTTCTGTCCCAGTACTAATTCATCCTGTTTTCATGTATTAGAAATAGAAATTTTGTCACCCTCCTTACAAGTGCTGTTCTTCTTTCAGTCTACTCTTTCTCTTCTAAGTTCTTTTCCTTTCTCACTGGTCTTTGACTCTCTGACTCTTCAGTCTTCTTCTCTCCTAACTCTCCTCCTCATCCTTATAGGCACTAGGGGTTTTTATTTCCCACTACCCCATAACTTAGGGTTTCCAAATCCTAGCAGCCATATTTACATATTAGGCAAATTGTGGAGTGAATTATGAAGGAGTTTATTAGAAAAAAACATCAAGCTCCCTGCATCAACTTCCAGCTCCAAAGTACTCTTTTGAAGTTTGATTTATGAATAGGAAGCAGGAGCTGGATTTTTCTTACAATTTTTGCACAGAATTGAGGGGTGTACAAATTGCAACACAAGACACCTTCTTCAGCCCACAATGCCTTGTCTTTACAAGGGATTTTTCTGCTTCTTTGCACCTCAGAGAACCCCTGTGCCTTTACCAAATAAAACTACTTGGCAGGTACAGCTTTGCCAGGAATGTGCATACAACAGAATTTGGAATCTGACTTGAGGCTTCTATAATTATCGAATTGCACCTGTGTTAATGTTTGCACACACTTCAAAATGGGAACAATCACTATGATTCAGAGTTAAGGTTGCTGTACACAGTACTGAAATGATGGAAGACAAGCATTTTGCATGCTCAAAACCATTTTAAAAATGCTAAGTATTAATAGTAGCAATTATACTGTATAGTAATGGCTTTGCAATAATTAAATAATGTCTCTCCAGAACATATTTCTCTGTGTGGCTTCTAATTAAACCAAACATTAATAATGTTTTGTCACATGGTAAAGGCCTTCCTGTATCATCAGATGGGTACATTTTATTCAGGGTTTTTTGCTTTATCGGCTGTGTTTCTTCTGATTCTGTTGTTCTCAAACCATTGCATAATTACACTATTATTTGTTTAAATTATTTTTGGATACTATGAATAGTACAGAACAGGGTGTTTGTCTGTCTGTTTGACTGTCCATCCATCAAACCATTATGGATAGGGAAATCTGTAAGTGGGAGAAAGACAAATTACAGATATTTTTTATGCTAAAAAAATCTTGACTTGCTTTCCATCCCATTTCCAAAACTTATAGATTTTTGTTTTTTAAAAAAACTGACTTGCTTTCCATCCCAGATATGACCAAAAGAGGAGGAGGAGGAGGAGGAGGAGGAGGAGGAGGAGGAGGAGGAGGAGGAGGAGGAGGAGGAGGAGGAGGAGTTTTGTAAATACTTCAAAAATGAAGTAAAAATAAATCCCACAGCATGTGTATCAGCCAGCACAGCTAAATACAATTATTCCCTGAGAACAAACCATGGTTCACCTACCTGTTCTATGGGTGTTAAAGATGAGTAGACCTTCAGGAAATAAATGAAGAGGTAGCACCCCTAACTTCCCACAAACACAGTTTAAAACACAGGGATTAAGAAATATAACTTTTTAAAAGTTAAACATGGAAAGCTTTGGAAATGGATAGACAAATCTGTCCATCTGGGTTCTCCCCACATTTAAAGTACTTTCATCTTAAGTTATTTTCATCCTGAATATGAATCTAAGTCTAAATAGTTATTGCACCAATTCTCATGCTAGTAAGCATACATATGTGTGGCACTCTACTTCCTGTTTAATGCTACAGTAGCTTCAAGAAGTAGGCATCTGGATACCTTTGCAATTTCAGTTTGGGTTCAAGGGCCTTATCAAACGCTGGCCACGAAGCAAAAAGTAACAGAAAAATAACCGAAATGAGAATAAATTCAGTTCTATACCGAAACGAACTGAATTTCGCCCTGGCGGCCATAGCGCAATGAATACGAAGGCTCCAAAGGGGATTTAGCGATCAGGCACCGCGGGATGCGGTTCACGTGGGAAGAAGGAAAACACACACACACACACATTTTCTTCTCTCTCTCTCTCTCTCTCTCTCTCCCTTCCCGCCACCCAAAAAGCCAGCGTCGCAGAAGGCGCTTCTGTGGATGGCAAGGATGGGATGAAGGAGTCGGGAGGAAAGGCAGCCAAGGGGACCGAGGAGGAGGAGGAGGAGGGCTGGAGGGCTGGAGGAGGGAAGGGGTGTTGGTGGGGAAAAATGCGAGAGAGATGGAGAGAGAGAGATCGCCTCCCTCTTCCCTCCTCCTCTCCTTCTCCTCCTCTTTCTCAATCCGGTTTGCCTTTCGCCAATCCCTTCCCCTCGCTGGGATTTTCTGCTTGGGAGAGCTCTCCCTGCTTCCCCGCCCCGCCCACCATTGCGCAATGAATACGAAGGCTCCGCTTGTACTTCCCCAACAAACCGAATGTCAAAATCTCCCTACTTGCTACGGATAAGCTTCGGGTTCTGTGGAGTTTCGGGGCAGCGTCGTGTGTACACGCGGGGAAACAATACAGATTAGCTCCGTGTTCTAGGGCAGCATCGTGTGTAAACACGGAGAAATAATATGTATTAGCTGCAGGTACCCTTTGGATTAGCTCTGCTCTAGACCCCATGTGATAAGGTCCTAAGTCTAAATAGTTATTGCACCAATTCTCATGCTAGTAAGCATACATATGTGTGGCACTCTACTTCCTGTTTAATGCTACAGTAGCTTCAAGAAGTAGGCATCTGGATACCTTTGCAATTTCAGTTTGGGTTCAAAGAAACCTCATATGAATTGAATGCTGGAAGCACTGAGAGGAATTTTAAAGAAGGACACCATATGTGAACATCTCCTTACATTAATAATTCCTCAAGTTGGAGTCAAAGGCTTTCATGGCTGGCATCCATAGTTTTTTGTGGGTTTTTCGGACTGTGTGGCCATGTTCTAGAAGAGTTTCTTTCTGAAGTTTTGCCAGCATCTGTGCTCAAGTTGGCTTTGTACTCAGCAGGTAAACAGAATGTGGATACTCACATTTGATATTTTAAATGTGGGTAATTCCTTTAGTACAAAAAAAAATGTCTTTGTCTATGAACATAGTAGATGCTCCCTCCTTCTTGTGGTACTACTTCTGCTTGAGCCTGTGGCAACTGTCTCATCCATTCTAATGAAATGAAACTAGTGTGGCAATAGAGACAGAAGGCAGTGCTGTGAGGTCAAAACAGATTGAACAAAGCTCAATGAAGGAGAGCAAAAACATTTGGTGTGCTGGAGGACTAAGTATGGGGCTAAGCAGACGGCGCAAAGTGCCGTCTTCAGAGAAAGGAAAGGGAGGGGCAGCCACACGCTGGGTGCCCCAACCCCTTCCCCAAAATGTCCTCGGAGCAGCTGGCTCTCCACATGGCTGGCACTCCGAGGATGACCTCCCGCTGCAGCGTCTGTACACGCTGCAGTGGAAGAGTCGCCAAAGGTGCGGCGGCAGCTTTTTGCAGCACACCTTCGGCGATTTGTGGAAGGAGCGCTATTTTAGCACTCCTTCCAGGGGCGGCGAAGCTGCGCCGCGGGGCCGAGGTATGCGGATACCTCGGCCCCGCGGCGCAGCTTCCTGGGGTGGCCCTGTGCCTCCCATCTGCTTCCCCCCTATCTTTTAGACCAATTGTGACCGTCCAAATGTTGAACTGCAACTCCTAGAAGCCCTAGCCAGCACAATGGGGCAAAATGCTAGGAATCACAGTCCAAAAACTATCTGGAGGGTTACAAAATTCTCACTCCTGTTTTAAAGGAAGGAATGTTTTCAGGAAGGAGGACAAGCAAGGCCCTGGGACTGATTTCTTGCTTTCTTGCTTGCTTTGTATTTTATTTACAAATAGATGATTTCAGTGTAACCAGTACAGGTTGTGTCTCCCTTATCCAAAATGCTTGGAACCAGAAGTGTTTTGGATGCCAGAGTTTCTCAGATTTTGGAATATTTGCATATACATAATGAGATATCTTAGCAATGGGGCCCAAGTCTGAACATGAAATTAATTTATGTTTCATATACATCTTATACACATAGCCTAAAGGTAATTTTATACATAAGATTTTCTATAATTTTGTGCATGAAACAGTTTATGTACATTGAAAGAAAGCAAAGGAAGCAATGAGCAATTTTAACAATTGTCTTCCTTCTGTGAGAAAATCTTTGACAAACACCCAGTCTTCAAAGCCTATCCTCACAGGAAATAGCATTTTCTGTGCAGAAAAAACTAATTTCTGTGCAAAACAATCATGTACAAGTTGTGTGCTGAACAAGTCCTAAACTGTAAAGATTCTTGTCTGTCAGGTTCTGGCATAAGATTTTCTACACATGATTTTCCATGTAAGAAACAGGATTTTCTACCCCACATATTATTCTCCACAGAATAATTTCTCCACAATACTTTGGAACATTTGAATACATGGAGAATACTGTGGAGGAATTCAAAGATATAGCTGTGTTAGTCTATAGAATCAGTATAGAGAGAGATCTTGTAGCACCTTTGAGACTCACTGAAAGAAAGAGGTTGGCAGCATGAGCTTTTGTAGACTAAAGTCTACTTCCTCAGATGCATTTGGTGGAGTGGAAAATATTTATTTTCTCCCAGAGAAGGAAGAAAACTACCTATTGTAATTATTCTTGTTTGCATGCAAGGATGAAATAGTTGAGGATTTTCATCCCTGCTGGGAGCCACCAGCCACAGTACTCACAGGACACACAGTTCTTGAAAACAGGTGCATAGTAAATATTTCTGTAAGAAAGCAAGAGGAGAGAGAGTGCTCCCCTCAATACCCATGCCTAAGCTCCATTGCCCCACATGAAAGGGAGAAGATACTGCAGTAATAGTGGATATACTTCTCCCTAGAGAATTGTAGTAAATCATTGTGGACTCTTCCAGATTTGATCTAATGAAATCCATGTGTTCTTGTGATATGCTGGGTTTTGTCAGTTGTTATTGCCTCCATGTCCATTTGTTCTAGTCTTGGTGTGGAGGCTCTTTATAGTGATTTCTTGAATCTGTTTTTCCAAAGGCTGGTACCAGGTATGGTTTGTTGAGGTTGACCCGCATATGAAGGGCAAATTTCCCCCTCTATTAATTTTTTTTTCTTAAAGATACAGTATGAAAGTGTCATTTCATTCATGCACTGATGCACTGTAGCAATACCAGTCTGAATAAAATATATAGAAAGGAGGAGAAGAGAAGGGTCCCTTTTTGTTGTTCTGAAATGTCTCATAATTTTCAGAATGTTTTTTTTAAATAAAAACTCTTTATATTGGGAATAAAATGTTACAATTGGTGCTGGGAATTGCCAGAAAATTGTCTGTAACAGTAGGCTTGATACATGGATATCTTTATTTAAAAAAAATAAACTCTACAAACTACACCAACTAAAATCATAACCTCCTGGTACATTTGCCCCATCTGAAGGAGCCTTTTGTGTGCATTAGATTTTTTTCAATAGCACCTTGACAGGCTAGACTCTCTGGCTCTTGCTGAGAACTAATTTTTTGATTCTGCTGCAGAATAACTACTCATCAGATACATACCTTGGCCCTTGTAGTTAATTGTTGTTGTTGTCGTTCTACAGACATCATGTGTTTTATTGTAAAAACTCAGTAAAAAATTAATTAGAAAAAAATGCATTTTTTTGCTTATTGTAGTATTGTTGGATTTTTTTTTTAAAAAAAGGCACTTCATTATTGTGACACATTACCATATTTACAAAGTAACATATTGTGTCATTTGTTGAATAACTGACTGTTTCTGTTACTTTCAGAATGAAGGATCTTAAAATGGGTAAGAGATCAAAATTTGTAATTTTCAATAAAAAAGTTTTAAAATGTCGTTTAAAAGATGCTTTAAAACTAGAAATATTCGCTTCTTACACACACACACACACACAAAACAAAAAAAAAACATAACAATGGCTGAGATTCTACATCACAGACATAGGGCTTTTACAGACTGCCAGAAATAATGCACCTTGAGGCCACTAACTGTCCTGGCTCAGTGCTAGGGAATCATGGGAATTGTATTTTTTTCTGGTACATTGAGCCTTCACTGTCAGTGAGTTCTGGTGCCACAATAAACTACAGTTCCCATGATTCCTTAGCACTGAGCCAGGACAGTTAAAGTGGCCTCATGCTGCATTATTTCTGGCAGTCTGCAAAGGCCCATTGCTATAAAAGCATAGTGGCACATCATTCTCTGATCCAACCACCTCTCTACCCCAAAAAACCCTATCATAGCAGCCTGCAGCACACACTGAGTAATAGAGGTCTTTTCTGCTGCCAATCGGGGTACAGCACAATGATGTTTCTAGCCTCCTCTTGTTAGAGATCTGTTCTGCAATGAGAAATTGTGACCATATGCTTTCTGACTTATGGTGACCCTAAGGGTTTGGGGTTTTCCCCCTGCAAGATTTGCTCAGATTGTGGTTTGCCTTTGCTGTCCTCTGAGGCTGCGAGCATGTGACTTGCCCAAGGTCACCCAGTGGGTTTCTATGGTTCCATGATTTAAACCCTGCTCTCCAGAGTCAAAGTCCAATGTTCAGCTTATTACACCACACTGGCACACTGGTCTCTCAATTGGATATTATCCAATATTTCCATTGTTTAATGTTACTTTACAAATATGATTTCATTACGAAAAGAAACAGTAACTCATTAAAAGTAAGGTTAAGTTGTAACATTATTTCCAAGCTCTGGTACAGTGGCTGCTTGTTTGCTTTTGTGCATTCAGGGTGTGATCATGCAAGGCAAAAGTGTCCATGGGTTTTTTTTTTTTAGTGGTTTTTTTTTTTTTCGGGCTGTGTGGCCATGTTCTGAAAGAGTTTGCACAGCCCAAAAAAAAAACCCACAAAAAAAACTATGGATGCCGGCCATGAAAGCCTACGACTTCACATTGTCCATGGGTGTTTCACCAGCAGTGGTAATGGAATATCTCCCCTTTGCCAACAAACAGTTTAGCTGCACATGGTAATGAATGCTTTGTCTAGGCCAGGGGTAGGCAACCTAAGGCCCGGGGGATGGATGTGCCCCCCCCAAGGCCTTTGGACAGGCCCCAGGCTGGTCCTGCCGCCGCCGCCACCCGCCATGATGATATTGATTATTGTTGTTATTACTTGTTCTTGGGGTTTTCTTGGCAAAATCTCCACAGGGGTTTTGCCATGGCTTTTCTGGGGCTGAGAGAGTGTGCATGCATATTTTTTATTTTTTTAATTTATATATATTAATCAGACAATCAGACAATTGTGGGGGGGGGGGGAAGCACCAAAAATAAATTATATATATATAATTTATATATATATAATTTATATATATATATATATATATATATATATATATATATATAATTTATTTTTGGTGCTCCCCCCCCCCCCCCCAATTGTCTGAGGGACAGCAACCTGGCTCAAAAAGGTTGCCTAGCCCTGGTCTAGGCAGAGGGCACTTCTCCCTGCTTCTGGAAGGATGTGTCAGCGAAAGCCAGTTCAGATGAGACACAGTATTCACATACAGGAAAAGGAATGGAATGGAAGACAATTGCAAGGAAGATATATCAACAATTTGCTCCCCATTCCACTTTGCTTATCTGTGTGGAGTATGCTGTCTCTGCACCCCAATGTTGCAGTAGAATTTAGTGTTGGATAGTTGTGTTTAGAATGCCAAGGCAAGGCATCCTTCAATTCCTATGTGTGTTGTGAAACAAGCCTTTTTGTGCAGTGTCTCCCATCTCTCTACAACTTGCCCTTTGCCCATAGTTTCCAGTCACCAGAGTTCCCCCATGACAGCTTTAAGTGCATGTGATTTTATGAAAGAATTCCAAGTTTTTAATCAGTTTATTTCTTGTAGATATTCTGTAAATAACCTCCAAGTCTGATTACAATGCAGTCAAGTAGGCCAGAAGTTTGGCTTTGCTACTGCGTAGTGAATATAAGACACTAATTGTGGTCACTTTGGTTGTGGTTGCTGCTGAAAAGAGGCTTCAAGCTGATGATTTCAAAATGGTTGAGAGTGATGAGGAAGCTGTATTTGTTTGGATTAGACAGGGTTGATAAATTTGACTAGTAGAAAATCCATCAAAAATACGATGTCATTGAGTGGTACAAAACAAATTTTGAAGAGGTCACTGACAGTTGATGTGGACAGCTGGAGGACCATTGGCGGCTGAAGAGAGCTAGTTATAGTAGTTTCATAACACTTTAATTGTTGTGGCTCCATCCTAAGCAATCCTGGGATTGCAGTTTGCTGAGGTACTTGGAATTCTGACCTAGAAAGAATCAGCTATAGGTTGTTGTTTTTAGTTACCAAATTCCTAGTACTGCAGCAAGTTCACACTTTGTTTGAGCATTTAGAAATATGATTAAGAATCTAAGAAAAGGGCTAGGCATAGTAAACAAAGAAGCATGAACACATCAAATGTAAGTCTTCTAGGACTGAATGGTTTTCAATGTCTAATTCTCTGCAATGCTAGAAATTTGAGGAAAGTTTCATTTGGGAAGCAGATTTTTTATTTGGGGATAATGGCCTTTTCCCTCTCCCACCTTCAATAGCTACAACCCCAGAAAGAATTCTTATTATCTGGAAAGGGACATACTATTCCATCACATAAATATGTACCTTGATTCTGTTCATCTTGTAAAGTTATCTGTAGTGGTGGTGTTAACCCTGCCATGAACAACAGGCACTGACCTTTATAAGGCATGGAAATACTGTTTTGTCAGCGTTGGTTATAAGTTTTTACAGCTAAGATATGATCTTAGTGATGTGCTGGCCACTGCAAACAGAGCAGGGGCCGTGCCTCCTTTCTACAGTGTAGTAGCATGTTTCAGTGTGCCCAAAGTGTGATGCCACTTTTCAGTGCCATTTTGACTGATTTGGGGGTGATTTTTTTTCTTAACTGTTTTGAGATTTGTGACGCATGGGACAGTGAGATACGCCAAAGTGCTTCACCATATGTGGTGGTAGAGGAAGGACAATATGCATAGCCTCTTTACATACTGGAGGCCAAAGACGTTTAGCTCCATGCTAGTCATGGTGAAGTGACTGGAGTCATATGCTCTGTCACAGTGTAGGAGGGGAGGCAGCCATTGAAACAAGATGGTCATTTTTACATATCCTCTCTTTAACATAAGTCAATAGGAGAGACATTTTCTGCAGCCGATCTGAGGTGAGTTTAAACTAAGTATTATCTTTATATAGTGCATTGACAGGAATGCAGGTTATGATGTAAGAATGGTCCTCCTCTCCCCCCATCATACCCTCTTGTGTCTCTCCTCTGGTCCATTTTACTTGTCTCATCAGTATAAGAGGGTAGGGTTCTGTCCATGTGTCAATCATGCAGGAGGCATGTGTGATCTTCTGAGTACAAAGTAAAACTTTGAAAATCTAGACTTCTTCAACTGGTGACACTTCAGCAAAGAGTTGTCAGCTAAGTGCAGCTCCAGCATTATCCAACATCCTTTTGAGATGTAGCCTTGTGTGCACATGTTGGGGTACAACTCCAAATTAACAAAGCAGTGCACAGATCTCTGCATCTTTATGTCTTTGTTCTTGGTATGTGACCATGCAGTTCAATGCCTTAAGTTTTATTTATTTATATTTGACTGGAGAGGGTTTTTGGCAATGTGAGGGTACTGGTATAAAAAATTGAAAAGTGATAAATGGTTAATTATTTAAATCAACAACTTTCAATTCCTCCTTTTTCCTAGGCAAAGGGCCTTTGCAGACTGCCAGAAATAGTGCAAATTGAGTCCAGTTTAACTGTCCTGGCTCAGTGCTAGGGAATCATGGGAATCGTATTTTTTTCTGAGACATTGAGCCTTCTCTGTCAGAGAGCTCTGGTGCCACAATAAACTACAATTCCCACAATTCCCTAGCAATGAATCAGGGCAGTTAAAGTGGCCTCAATTTGCACTATTTCTGGCAGTCTGCAAAGGCCCTAAGTGGAAAAAAAATCATGGATAGCTAAATGGTTTTCTGGGCATGTTAAGCAAGCAGTTATTTCACAATTTGCCAGAAGTGTTTATGAGAAAATTTGAGGAAGCTTTGAGATATCTAAATGATAACTTGAAATGAAAGGCAGAAAATGAAACTGTTAGGTCAGCAGGGATGTTAACTATAGAATAACCTTCCCATGCTTATCTGGCTATAGACTGAGGTGGGCAAAATGAAGCCCCTAGACCCCACTGTATGCCCCTGGACCCCACCTGAAGCCTGAACACCACCAGTCCCTCCAAATCCCACATCCCATGTTTTGTTTTAACTTAGTACATTTTTAAGGTAAATTTCACCCTCAAACCATGGAGGAGTCCCCAAACATACAAAAAACAGCCCCACTCACACAACCAGACCTCTATACTATCTTGAAATACCTCTGTCTTCCTCTGAAGTCCCTCCAAAATGGTGACAAGAAAGGATGTAATGTCACTCCTGGTCACCAGAGGGAAACTGAGATATCTGGGCTTGGGGGTGGGAGTGCAGCCTTGAAGTCTGGGGTGAAAAATTGCCCTCTGCTCCCAAACAGATGCCCAACCCTCCTGTACACCCTTAGCTGATACTATCTCCATTCTGACAAAAGCAAGGCAGGCTGAGGGAATCCGCTGTGGTTGGTATTTTGGATAAAGGGCAATGTGCAATTACACCATTAAAGGTAAAAGGTAAAGGTTTCCCCTTTGATAAGATTGTCTAGTCGCATTGGACAGTCTACTATTATACCACATTATTTAGTGTGAAATTATATTTTTATTACAGGATCGTTGTATTTGAATTTTCCTGCTTCAGTCTGATTTGGTATAAAGTAGGTCCATCTGTTTGTTAAGTTTCCTTTCTCCCATTTAGCAATGCCCAGTAGTGGAGATTGGGGGTCCATCAGCAAACCATTCAGTCATGGCAGTAGGTCCTGTTGAGCCAGTTTGGACTCACCTGATTGGGAAGGTCACAAGGCATAGGTTTCCTCCCCACTAACTGATTCCTTGCTGTCCTAATTTAGTTATGGTTTATTACCTTTGTGTTAGATTTTTATTGTTAAGCATTACTTCTTAGCTGAATGTTATGTGATTAGCAAATTGATGCAAATACTGTTGAATGTGTGTGTTGCAATCAATCGATCTTTTTTATATACCCAAGTAAGGACAGATGCCAAGATTGGAACCAAAGCTTTATGCATTTTATTAACAATTACTTGAACACAAAAATCTCATCTGTTTTCACTGACACTTGGTAAGGAAATTATTTAATACATTACATTATTATGTTACATCTGCAATGTGTTATGTTGTAAATGGTTGTTCTTGAAATATGGACATAAAGCAGGGGGGAAAGCATTTTAATATGCCCCTAAAATATCTAAACTGAAGGTGTGTGTTTTTAAAAAAACACTTTGAATTTTACTATTTATACCAATATAGCTGGAGTTGTTACCACTCACTAGGCTAACTTTCAAATGTAACTCTGTTGTGCTCTTGTTACTCTCCAAAAGTAAACCATTCCCAGTAACTTTCATCTCTGGTTGCAACTATTCCCCTCCACTGGCCATTTCTGCAGACTTCGACACACTGCTAAGGAAAAAAAAGGTTAAATTGTTATTCTCTTCTAAAGAAAGGAATGTAGCCTTATTTGAATGAAAGAATAATTTTTAAAAATAATGTTAAAAAGTGCTTTTTCCTTTAAAAAAAGAAGACGATAAAAATGGCTTCCTTCACAAAATTGTAGGCTAAGTGAAAACAAGGAACACAGAAACACAAAAACAAGGAGACAAAAAAGGATGAGGCGAATAATAGTAATAAGAGTAAGGCCAGCAACAGACCCCAATCTTTAAATATATCAGAAGCAGGAAAACAGCTAGGGAAGCACTTAGATTATTGGATGATTAGGAAGTTAAAAGCCTAAGGGAGATTGCAAAGAAGCTGAACTGTATTGTGCCAGTATTTTTAAGAGAATGGAAATTTTCTGAATTTTCTTCCCATGCAGAGAAGACAGAGCTTTGAACGCTGAGACGTATGCATGGGGCTTACAAGTTCTTTGAAGTTAATTAGATAACTGAAGGCTAAAGATGTATACTTGGTTAAAATACTCATTATCTGTATTTTAAAATGAAGGAGATGAAGGAGAACCACCTTGCTACACAGCAGTGGATGCAGTTTTTGGTTGTAAGTAGAAGGATTGGTTTAACCTTTTGCACACATGCTAACCAATGCAATGCACTTTTCTTCTCATCATCTTTCTCTCCTACTGTTGTTGTTCATGACTGCCAAATAACATAAGCTAAGGGTTCAACACAGGTGAAGAGTGGCAGGGTTATTTCATCTACTAGAAGAGCACATTCCTTTAAATGCAAGCTAAAAATATAACATGTCATAAGAACAGTATGTAAGAGCAAAAGGCTTTTGCAATGCTTGCCACTTCCTCAAGCCTGAACTCTTGGGTTGCAAGGTTCTTTTAACAACAAACAAGTTATCTCTTTACCTCTTCCTGGTCTGGTTTGCTTAACCAACAAGCAGTATTCCCAGCAGGTAAGGTGCAGCTGCTGTTTGGTTAATCATGCTTTGTCAATGGTAATGTCTATTACAGTATGGAAATATGTAAGTACTATATTCTGCTCAAAACAAACATTCCTCCGCCCCCACATATACAATCAGAAAGCATAGAGAAGACTTGCAATTTAATCTTAGCCATCTTTTGGGTGTGAACAGGAAAGTCAAGTAGATTGCAGAGAAAAATGGAAAAGTTAGGCTAGCATGGCTATACAGCATCAATACACTGCAGAGTAACAGCACTATGATTCTATTTTACTGCCATGGTTGCATCCTATGGAAGCCTAGTTTGGTGAGGTATTACAGTTGCATCGGCACAAAGGACACCGACGCAATTAAATTTTTTGGGTAAAACATCGGCCACAACTTTTATTTAGAACAGGGTCTTGAAATCAATCAATTAAACATTTAAATAACAGTTTGCTTACTCAAGAATTTGTTCTTGATTCATGCGTCTGTGTATTTAAGCGCAAGCGCTATTGAATAATTGCTTCTAACACAGCATGCGTCAAGTCCATTAGTTTATGCAATATACAACAACAATAACTAATCCCTCCCCCAACCGGATATGACATCATAAGGATTCTTATGACCTCATAACATTATGACATCATTCTGTGTTAAAATGATGTCATACAAATTTGGTTAACCTAATGACATATACCAAATTTAGAATTATTTATTAACCCAATTAGTATTTTTCAATTAACCTAATTATTCCCTGAAGGGGGGGTGTCCCTGCCCGCCAACAAAATTTATCATAACAATAAACCTAATAGACCCAGAACCTCCAGTTGTGACAAAAATTATACATTACCTAATTGAACTTCTCACCACAAACAATTCAAACAATTCATTATGCCTCCACCCCTAATAACTCCTAACCAGCATATTAATAAAACTTTTGATCCAACTTATAATTGGTAATGTTATTATTCTCAGGGAGGGCGAAAAACCCAAATTGACACTCTGGGAAAATTCCCTCCCGGCCCCCGAAGGCGACCAGCCGAATCCTGAGTGTAAATAACATGTTTACCAATTAATTAAGGGTGGGAGGGATGGGTTGCTTGTCTGCAATTAAAATGGCTGCTGACACGTGGCAGCATGGGGCTAAATAGCCCCGTAAATCTCGCTCTTAGTCTCGCAAGATTTGAACTCTCGCGAGACCAAGTAGCAAGATCTCCTTTTGATTGCAAGGGCAGGCCTTCCAGTCTGCTCAGCCAATCACGCGTCGATGCCCTTTTTTGGGGCCGACGCAACCGAAGGCCCCTCCCGACTTGTCGGGGGGGTGTCCTTCTCTGGCTGCAAATTTAAATAACCCCCCTTTCCTCTTACTCTTCCTTCCCCTCCTCCTCTTGTATTTACATCCCACCTTTTGTCTTTTTTTTCCAGTTTGGGATTAAGGGTGTCTTATTTATTAAAATATGTATACCTACCCTATATCAAGAGGTCTCGGGGCAGCTTACAAATAGCTTTAAAAGAGATTAAACAGGGCAAAAACAGTAAGATAGTTTAAATAAGCTAAAACATGTTTAAAAATACATTCCGTTGAAAACAAATTTAAATATTTTAAAAACTATATATAATACCCTTTATATTGCACTAATGAGGCTCAAAGGCTTTGGGGAACAGCCAAGTTTTAACTTAGCATGTAAATGACATGAGTGTTGGTGCCAGTTGAGCCTCCAGGAGTAGAGCAGTCCACAGTTGGAGTTCTACAGCTAAGAAATCATTCTTCCTAGGCCTACTACTGAAACAAGCAAACAAAAATTTACCTGCCTGGGGAAAGACAGCAAGGAGGGTGCCAGTCTGACCTATCTGGGAAGGGAGCTCTCTGAGAGCAAAGGTGGTGGGACAGAGAGAATAGACTCCCCAGAAGATCTCAGAACATAGACAGGTTTGCATGGGAGAATATGGCCTTTCAAATAACCTAAGCCATTTTGAGCTTTATAGGTCTAAACCAAAAATTCCAGGATTCCATAAGATGGAAGTTTGGTAATTAAAGTGGTATCATACTTTTGTAATTGTGGAGTATGAAAGGGCCTTTGGGACATGTGAGTTGGTGGCTGACTCATTTCCAAGTGCTGTCTCCAGATTGGGCCTGGAAAGGCATCTACTAAGGTCTCCAAGACAGCACTACCAGTTAGAATAGACAAAATGAACTTGATGAGCCACTAGTTTGACTCAATAGCAGCCAGCTTCTCATTTTCCTATGATATCTAAAGTATCTTCCCCACCTACCCCTGCCAAGTCCAGCATCATCTTATGGAATGTTCTAATGCTAGGCAGGACTATCACCAGTAATGCTAGGCCTGGTGCTGCAATCCTTTTAACTCATTTTACCTTTTATTTCTTCACATTTCTCAGAGCCAACAGAAGTATTTGGCTGGACTCAACAGCTTCTAGAAGTTACCTTTTTTTGGAATATGACTCAGAATTCTGCTCTGGACAGACTGGTTAGAGGATTCTGAATGTTGTAGTCCAAAAGTAACTTTCCCAAGTTCTGGGTTAGCCTAGTTGGGTCTAATTTTCAAGGCTGCTATTTTGATTGTCCATAATGTAAAGTAATAGAAGGGAATGGTGGGCAAGGAGTGAAGAGTTGCTCAGGTATGAATTTGCAGATGATTGCCTTTATCTCCAGCTACAGAGGAAATGTGTCTGTCTCTTTATGACTACTAGACTGGCTTACGGCTGCAACATTGACAGGATTCAAATGTGCTTCATACTGCCGATCTTCCTGCATGGAGCAGTTTCATTTCAGCCATCAAATTAAGCACACATTTTTATAGTGCCAAGTGTCACTTGAATGTCCCAAGGACTAATTTCACATAAATATACATGAGTACTATGCTGTGTGTAAGCTTGGGTTCAAGTCTTGGGTAATAAAACTTGGGGAAAGGTATTTATTTTATTGCATAGCAATGTACTGTACCAGAGCAACAAATGATTTGTGGATTTGGCTGTCCATGTTCTTTGTACATTGCATCCGGTTGCTCCTTTTGTTTCCCATTCTGTCTGAAAAATTATTTCAAAAGCAGAGTAAAAATTACATAATTGATCCAGCTGTTGGTGTGTCTTTTTCATTTCTTTTCAGGGCTCATTTAAATAGTAAGCCCACATTCATTTTCATGCTAGGGATAGTCCCATAGGTGCAATGAAGGTACATGCATGCAAAATATTAATATCAACAGATACATATATTTATTTATATTTTGCCTTTACCTGGGGGTTCTAGTAATCTTCTGTCCAAATGGCTAATCAGGTCTATATCAATCTAGCTTAAGCAATGCTACATCAGATACCATGTAGACACTGGAGTATTTGAAGATCTTCCTCAAGTGTTAAAATAATTTTCTTCTAAGGGCCCTTTCATTCCCATAGCACTATCATTCAGGATGCTGGTAGCCTATTTCTAATGAAGCCTTCCCTAGCTGAACATCTTCCAGATGTGTGAGATTACAGCTCTTATCATCCCCAGCTCACTAAGGATTGTGGGAGCTATTGTTTAACACATTTGGACAGCTCCAATTTGGGAGAAGCAGTTCTGAGAAGCAGCTAGCACTCATTCCTTTAGATGTTAAGATAACCACAGATTTCCTTAAGCCTAGCTGGGGTACATAGTGACTGCAAAATGTAACACAAATAACCCAAGATGGGGTCCATATTTACTTGGGGCTCTGTTTGTCTACTGCCCAGCATAGAGAGAAGGCAAGGGGTGTCTCTATGCTCCACCAGATTTACTTTGAATCCTCCCAGCACCTGGTGCAATTACATGGTTTACTGGGAGACCAAGCCCCTGTCAGCCAAATGGCAATGCTGGCTGACTTAGGGTGGTTTTCTAGCAGCAGACCTGGGACAAGTGTTTCCTTCTCAACTCTGGGCACATAAAATTAATTGGGATTGACTGTGTTGCTTGGCTTTAGTGTCAGATTGGACTTTCCTTCCCTTCTCACCTTGATGTTTTGGTCAGGGGATTTGCTGTAGATTTGTTAGCAGCTGGTTACCAGAGGTGGACAGTAACTTTACCCAAATATCATGTTTGTAGGATTTTTACATCTGTCACAACAATTTGTTGTCACTGTTCTTTGCACATTTTATTTCTGTCACAACAACTTTAATACATATGGCATTGTCAGTATTGGGCCAGTTTGCGTTATTTCTCCTTTACACAAATAAGTCTGAAAAACAACCCGCTTTTGCGGGGAGGTTTCAGATTTTTAAATCCCGTTTCTGCACAGGATTTAAGCAATTTGCCTCCATGTGATAAGGTCAATTGACTGTATGTGTTTGTTGTCTTCTCCCCCCCACCCCC
Source organism: Phrynosoma blainvillii (assembly GCA_026167975.1). Classification (NCBI taxonomy): domain Eukaryota; kingdom Metazoa; phylum Chordata; class Lepidosauria; order Squamata; family Phrynosomatidae; genus Phrynosoma; species Phrynosoma blainvillii. Next base: position 38,275,814 of record JANUYF010000003.1, read on the forward strand.
AACCTCCACCTCATGCCCTTCCTTTCACCTATAACTGTTAAGGGCTCATTCTAAATATCTCTGAATTTAGAAAAATGTATTATCATTCATGACATTTTCAAGTAGGCTAAACATTTAGGAAAATTTGTTATCACCATGTGCTTTTCAAATGAAGGAAGCTTTTGTTTGTTGATTTTTAAAAACCTGCTTATTTATACTGTCTAGATAATGTTTGCATGTTATTGTTGTATGGCTGCAGCACTGACAGGACTCAAATGTACTTCATATTGCCAATCTTCCTGCATGGAGCAGTTTCATTTCATTTCATTAAAGAACAGCAAGGTAACAGGAAGTCTGACATTGCTAGGTAAACATCAGTTTAAAACAAATGCTAAAAAGCCTCATAGTTATAAAGATCTGCATACACAATATATTGAAAGAAAGATACCTCATTCACCTTTTTTGTTCTGGAAAAAAATAAGAAGTACTCAGTTTAGTATGAAACAAAAATGCCAAATATAAATTCATTGTTTTATGTGTTAATATAGTCATAGATAAAATGTAATACAAAAAGTATCTGATAAGCCAGCCATTGATAAGCCAGCCTGTAAAATTTAAGAGGCACTACTGATTGTAGACTAAAACACAGAAAACATTTTCAGCTTCCAATTAAGAAGAGTAAGGAACTATTCAAGCAACTGTTTCAATCTACAGCAAACACAGAGGAAAATTGTTCCACACTGATTTCCAGCCAGAATTTGTGCAGTATGATAGCTAACACTGCAGTCCTACATGCATCTACTCAGAAGTAAGCCTTACTGCATTAATGGGGCTCCCTGTGGGTATGACACTGTAGCCCAAACACCTCTGAATACTAATTGCTAAAGAACATGAGTAAGAGGGTAGCCAATACATGATCATCTCTTGGGCCTCTTTGAGAAATAGAATGCTGGACTAGATAGGCCATCACAATGCTCCGGTATGGTTTCCCACTTCTTCCTGATATATTCCTACCAAACTGTATCCCACAAGCAAAATGCCCACATATTGAGTCTTCCCAAGATCAGAATATGCACTCATACTGGTGTAAGGATCCTTTTGCTGACAGTGATGCTTAGTAATCAAGGAGGTCCAGGTTTCAGGTACATAACATCAAGTGTGGTGCCAGTAGTATGGCTTTGTTCTGCTTCATCAGAAGTGACACCCCTCACACACAAACATACACAAGTAATGGGTTAATACGACTTCTGATCTGTCAGCTTTCAACATGATGGGGTGCAAGTGGTGGGATCCTTAGGTAAGAGTGATTATGTTCTCTTGGAGTTTGTTATACAGTGGAAAGGAGAAGAAAGGCATAGTCAGACATGCATTCTAGACTGTTATCAGAAGGATTTAGCCACCAAAATTACCACCGAGTCCAGCCCTACTCCCAGGGGCACTCAGTGCACCTCTTTTCGATGCCAAGAGTTTTCTAGCTTAAGGAAATGGGCGCTAGAGAACCCCTGGGGTGGGGATGGACCTGAGATGGACCTGGGTGGCAATTTCAGCAGCTAAATCCTTCTGATAACATCAGGATGCCAGCCTTTTTAAATTTTAAGCCAGCTCAGGTAAACCAGTTTTATTAGCGGTGCAATAATCTCCCTACTCAACTCCCGACCTCTTTGCTTCAGTGTTCTCAAAAAAAGGAAAAGTTTGCACAACCTGATAAAAATGGAGCAGAGGACATAATAGAAGAAATGCTGCAATGGATAAGTAAACAGGAAGTACAGAGATACCTGTACCTGGTTAATCTAAATGAATTTAAGTCTCCAGATGAACTACATCCAAGGGTATTAAAAGAACTGGCAAATGTAATCTCAGAGTCATTGGCAATAATTTTTGAGAACTTCTGGAGAACAGGAGTAATCCCAGCAAACTGGAGGAGGGCAAACACCCCCATTTTCAAAAAGGGGAAAAAAGAGGATCCCAACAATTATCGTCCAGTTAGTCTGACATCAATACCAGGAAAGATTCTAAAGGAGATCATTAAACAGAGCGTCTGTGAACATTTAGAAAGCAATATCATTATCATAAAAAGTCAACATGAGTTTCTGAGAAACAAGTCATAGCAGACTAATCTGATCTCCTTTTTTGATAAAATTACCAGCTTAGTAGACAAAGGGAATGCTGTAAATATAGCATATCTCAATTTCAGTAAGGCCTTTGACAGGGTTCCCCATGACATTCTTGCAAACAAACTTGTAAATTGTGGGCTAGACAAGGCAACTGTGACATGGATTTGTAATTGGTTGACCAGCTGAACCCAAAGGATGCTCAGCAATGGCTCTTCTTCATCCTGGACTGGCTGGCCCTTGTGGTTTCTTCCAACTCTATGATTCTATGCATGGAGTGTAGCTCGTGCTACAACTTTTTTTCCGCACAGTTAGTCTCAAAAGTGCTGCAAGATCCCTTTGCATACTGATATTCCAGACTAACATGGGTATGTCCCTGATATCTGTATATATAGATAGATATTCCTCTTTCATTTCCTATAGTTATTATATTTATTTATTTATTATATTCATTTATTATAATTCATCACTTACTACAGCTACTTTGCACACCTACACTTCACAGAATTAGCCTGGCCATAGTGACCAATTTAATAACAAATATGTCTGGAGAGATGGCCACTGGATAGGTTGTAATCAACTTTGCAACTGGAATTGCTGTATCATATCTGTGCAATAACATTACGTGGCCAGTTCCCCCTCTTTTTCACTCTGTAACAAATGTGAATCACTGAATATAGAAAAAGACTGTGATCAGATGGTGGGTGGGTGGCTATGCTTGTTCTCAAAGTGTCAAGAGCCAATTTGCAAGCGGATCTTGTGAGCCACTATGTGGATATTTCAACTCAACTATCAATAACATAAGTGTCACTGAAATTGCTGGTCTACTGCTCATCTTTGAAGAAATCTAGGGTTGGCAATACAGAGGATTTTCATCAGTAACTGGTCTTCACTGTCATTGAAGACCTGTTGGCCAGTTGTGAAATCTTATTAGAGCCTGTTCACAAAGTGATTAGGGCTGGGTTGCTTAATTTTCACACATATATAATTTTTTAGTGTTGTAGCTGAAACAAGAGGTGTACAAGGAAAAAAATTCAAATTCAATATTAATTTGCATTACATTAATAATTTCATTTTGTTTTCCCATCAATTTCACCAGACAACTTGCTTTGTCTTCTGTTACCTGTATGTTTTCTGCTTTTCATCCAAATGACATGAATTTTGGAGGCATTATTCTACCCTTCAGGTTGTTAGATCAGACCTGCTACATGATACTTAGATGAAAGGGAAAGGGATACCTAGATGATAGATACTAAGAGTGTAATTCCAATAATTTTCCCATCAGTAGAACCACCAGCTAAGTTTATTCTGTTTGTAACTTCTGCATATGTAGCATATATGTTTCAGGTATTCTGTTCAGCTTCTCCAAATATCAGATGTGCCAAGTTTCAGATATAAAGGGCAAACAGTTCCTATTTTATAGACAATTAAAATGGTGCACAAAGATAACCTACGCAGTTACTATTTAAATTAAATACAGCCTTCCATTCTGTCAATTATACTTCTCTTTCCCCTCCCAAGGACCTTTTTGTTAATTGTATATGGGCTAAATCTCATTGTTAGTCCTATCTAGACTAATCCTATAAAATCAGTTACAGAACAATAAATGAACAGTTAGCAAACTCCATTGATTCAATAGATCTACTGCGGTTGGGATTAGCAGTTTAGACCACAGTGTTCAGTAATATTTCTGTGAGCTATATATGATGTCTGAATAGATTTCTTCAATGCAAAGCAAGATCTCCAATGCAAAACAGTATACACACCACACACATGTCTTGCCAAGTAAGTATGGATAGGATGGTGATCATAGCGTTGACTGAGTAGCAATTATTTCTTCTCACTTAAGTCAGAGCACTCAGTTGGTATGTATTCTTCCTACATACTGAATCCCTCCAAACGCATTGTGCTCCAGATGGTTTCCCAACTATCACAGACATTTTTAAAGTAGGTAGGGAGAATTAGTGAAAATTAAATGCCCTGACTTGTTCAAAAGGAAGCACTGGCTGCCAAGGCAAAGTCAACAATGGAAATAACCTGAAATATAGAATGTTGACTTCTATAGATAGCACATTCCCTCCCCTGCCCCAAAGAAATAGGTCAGATCAGTAGCAACTGAGTTAAATGACATAATTGATAGCCTTGCCTTGTGACTGATTTGTTTGTCTCAAGCTAAGGGACTTCAAATCAGTACTGTTCAAACACTTTCTAGTTTTCTTCTATTTATGCATCCATATTTTCTAACAAAATTGGCAAAACATACATTTCAGTCTTAAGACAAATAATGGATATTAAATCTACAGTGATAAATAATGCATCAACCAACAAATCACAGTTCCATCACTTTATTAGATCTTGTTTACTCTTTAAGTAGCTCAGTACAATGCTAGTAACTCTGTGGAAGCAGTGCAGTTATACTGTCACTAAAAAGTTACAAGATGCTATTGGCATGCCTTATACAAAACTGCATGCAACCAACACAGCATGTTATACAAAAACAGATAATCTTTTTTTACTCATGAAAGTTATGCACAATAAGTTGTTTTATTCCTTAAATGACTACTAATTTCATTTCACAACAGAACCTGAGAAGCTTAAATATCAAGTAACACTGTCTCTTTAGGCAAATCAACTCAAATGGCACTATTATTCACAAATAAATCTCGAGTTACTCAACAATATTACAGAATGATAGAAAAATAAAACATTTTCACATATGCACTTGAAACACACTATAAAGTCCAAATTTGCAAAACATTTAGCACATAGATCACACTTCTTCTTCCTTCATATTAGTTTGAAATGATGAATTACGATGCTCATTAAAAAAAAGAATTCAACCCAGACATTATGATGTATTCTTCTTAACAGTTACAATCTGAGAAGCAAAATTAAAAAATTAAAAATATCCAGGTGCCATTTCTGGAATAAACAACCTGTGTGTTCTGAAATCAATGATGAGAAGGAAACCACTTAATATGTAAAACCTTCGCATTATATAACTACAGTGAGTTAAAATTCAGTACAGCAAGGATAAGATCAAGGCAACACTTCTAGAGGAGCTGCTGTGCTGCAGTTTAGGGCTTGTTAGTGTCTTCCACACACCTTTGTTTGGACAATTAAATTGTGCTCTTTTTATATACATGGGAAACTCCCCCAAATGATTTTGCACAAGAGGCAGCATGCTAGAGGATTGAGCAACCATGTATTCCAGCTTTACTGCTACCTAACTGAACTTCCTTGGGCAATTTAACTTTCCTTCGCTTCTGATCTTTAGAATTCCTGCTTATTAGGAACAAGGCAGCATGCCGGTGCATGCTGTCCAATTGCTCCCACTTGAAGTGGACGTGGCTTAAGAACCACAGAACTCCCATTTGGGGCTTGTTTATCGTGATGTTCAAGTCTGGCAATCCACCTTGTCTTCCTCCAGAGAAAAGTTTTGTAACCTAAGTCTTGAGGCTGCAAGAACCATCTGCAGGCTTATGACTCTGATCAGAGTAGCTACAATCCAGACTGCAGTAATTCCCAAACTCTGGACTTCCAGGTGTTTTGGACTTCAGATTCCAGAATCCCAAACTATTGGCCAAAATAGCTGAGGCTCCTGGGAAGTGAAGTCCAAAAACCTGGACGACCAGAGTTTGCGAAATGCTGATCTAGAGTGCTTTGTTCTAATGTCACAATAAACTGTGAATGAAAAGTAATTGGGCACTATCTGAACATAGTCATGCACCAACTCAATGTGTAATTTGTTCTGTGAAAGTTAGGGATTCATATTGCTGCAGCCATCTTACTTGAGGGTAGGGCAAACAGGCAAACAAACAAGGTTTCAGATACTTTGCTCCTCAATTTGGAATAAAAGGAGAAAATGCTTTCACATCAAATACTGGAAAGCAGAATTTAGCTCAAAACTCCCTCAAAATGCTAATGGGCTACAGAACCAATGATAATAGACCAAATCTGTATTTAGTTTCTTTGGAGGGCATTGTGCAGCAACTACTGATTTTCAAGAAGGTGAGGTACTTTACAATGAGCATCTCTTTTTACCCTCACACCAAGCCTGAGAAGTGGGAAAGCATCAAAGACTGAACAGAGAATGGAACTTGTGTCTTCTTTCAGCATTCTGCACTAGGCACCATAGCCAGGAAAAAGCAATACTTAAGACGCTTTCCATTTCCCCATTAGCCCAGCTTAGAAAAGCTACACACACAATGGGAGAGCTTCCTCCTTCACGCCTCTCACCATCTCTACAACAATTTGGAATACCACAACCCTCCAGCTAGTATGGCCACAAAGTACAATGTCTGGGAAGTTTAGGGAGTTGTAGTTTTTAAAAAGCAATTGTTCCCAGCTCTTCTCCAGAGCAAGTGCCTCTTGCAGCATATCATATACACCAATATTAATCCTAATTTACTAGTATTTCCAGTTCTTTTCACCATGGTTAAGAAACAGTTAACTCTTCACAACTGTCACATTCTTTAGATTGTTCTCAATTGATAGTGAATCAGAAGGTCTTTTACCAGAAGGAATGAAATGGGATTTTTTTCCTTAATGAAACTTAAATGTTTAGTGTCTATGTCTAAAATAGTGTTAAGTGTTTGTTGTAGATTTTAGACGTTAGATATTTTTCTAAATGTATGTGTCATATATGTTGTTTTAAATGTTCAATAAAATTTAATTTTTTTAAAAAAGAAACTGAAATGGTGCAGGTTTATCTTATGATATGCATCATGCCAAGGAATCTTGCCTGCCAGTTTTTAAAAACTACTTAAAAAATCAGTTCCTAGGCAAAACTGAAGCTTACAGATACCTAGTATTCTATGCCTCATCTCTTTATTACCACTGATGCAAACTGAAGGCATTTCTCATACTTTTGTTTTGGCAGTGCCATTCAAAGTCATCATACAGTTTGGGTTAATATTCATTATCCTCTCACAAAGTTCAAAATCCAGTGACATTTCTAAATTTGAAGCAATGAAATCTGAAATGTAATCTCTTAAATTTTTAAATTTCACAAAGCCACCCAGCCTTTCTGTGGACTAAAACTTGAGATTTTAATCCTGAAAGTTAAGTGTTGTAACTGAAATGAGATACCGTACCTTTCATTTAATGTAGGAATTGAAAGAGTCATGTGAAATTTTCATCTGAAACAAAACAGTAAGTTTGCCTGGTTTGATGGAACAACATCATGGGTTAAGTTCAGATTTAGATCGGTGCAATAGGATTGGCAAATTTGGACTTCCCCACTTCTTTGTGGCAATCCTTCCAGACACCTGAAAATTTTAAATAGAGGACTAGGGGAATTTGCTAAATGGGGTTAGCTGTGTTGCAGGTGAAGATGAAGAATCATGAGCAATCAGGTTGAGACATCTTCCATAAACAAAGCCCTTCTGCCCACAGAACGAAGACCCTGAACCCAGCCCTGAGAATTTGGTGTTTAGTATGACAATATTCACTGTTTCCTGGATTTTGTAACCGCTTTAGAATTTATAGAACTATTTCAGTAATTAAATCTATGCAATTAGCTACCTTTGAAGTATATTCATATTCTATTCATTTCTATTCTATTCTATTCATATTCTATTAATATCAGAATAAATTTGAATGTTCATTTAATCTACCAGTTGAAAACATACAGATCCACAAAATTTGCAAATACTGAAGTGACTGTATGCTTTCATTCTCCATTTGGACACCAGTTAAGTTTTACATGCAAAAAAGAGAGCATCATATTAAGTACTGAACAATCTCAAATAAACACCACTCGCTCATACCTAGCTTTCATATAAATGCATACATTTCTGTAACTCCCTCCTCCAATACTGTGAATGCCAAATGAATTCTTAAGATGCTTGGAGCTTGTTCATATTTGTCATTATTGTTCACTTTGTACTTTATGAATGTTGATCTCTTGACCCCTAAGGGTGTTTTGATAGTGATGGAAACAGAAGGATTTCTGAGAATGACACTTGTTTTTCAGCTAAAGGGCAATTCTCCCCACTGAATCTTGCATACTGTAGTTAGGAGGGGGTACTATTTCAGAGGAAGGAACTGGAAAAACCACCTCTGAACATTCATTGCCTAAGAAAACTCTATGGAATTCATGGGGTCATCATAAATTGACAGGCAACCTGAAGGCACACACACACTGAGAACTCTCTTCTGTAACGTGTGAACTCCACCCTCTTCCTTATACATGATCTTTGAACTTAGGCTAAGATTGCCAGTAGAGAGGTAATGAATATTACACAAGCGTGAGTATGTGTGTTATACAAAATCAGGAAAATGAAAATGTTTCCTTCTGCACAGGCATTGTATCTGAAGCAAAGATTCCCAAACTGGACCCCCAGTCGTTATCGGACTACAATTCTCCCAAAGCCCTGACTATTGCCCATGGTCTAGAGCAGGGGTAGGCAACCTTTCCCCTTTAAGGGCTGAGGGACTTCAGCTCCCAGAAGCCTCAGCCATGTTGGCCAATAGTCCCATGTTAGCCAATAGCTCCTGGGATTCTGGGAGCTGAAGTCCCTCGGCCCTTAAAGGGGAAAGGTTGCCTACCCCTGGTCTAGAGCCTAATGCTCATTGCCTAGTTGTAGTACAATACCTGGGAAATCCAATTTAGGAACTACAACTTTAATGGATTCTTCAGAGCATCTTCTAGAAAGGACCTCCAATCAATCCTGTTGAATATGGGGTGAAACAGATGGTCAAAATAAGTAAGTTTCTGGCCAGCTTTGAGATGGGGCATTTAGACAACGCCTTGAAGCTAGCCAGAAAGTGTACCCAAGCTGCATTATGGGGAGAAAAGCTGGACTAAAAAGGAGCTGGATTTTTCCACTTCTTCTTAGAAAGTGTGCACCTTCGCATGTACATATAAATGTACCAATGCCAGGGTGGCTCTAAAGGGGCGCTCTTTCCAAACCCTAACCCTAATTGTGCATGTAAACACCCCATTGCAGAAACACATTTAAAAGGAACAGAGCTGCCATCCCCAAGTAGTGAGGGTGACAATGCTCAAAAGAGAAACTGTGATACCTCTCATCGAGATGAGTACAACATACACAAAATAGACAGTCAAAAAGGGGGCATGGGGTGAAGGGGGCATGATTGCACTTGCCGGCATCTGCATGGGCACACCTCTGCTCTGATGCCCTGTCCCAGTGAAGCACTGTGAATGTGTGCAAGTTCAATGCAATGGGATGGCTAGTGGTTTGCTCCTGTGAAAGTGTGCAAGGATGGTTGGGGGAACAGTGAAAAAAAAAGTACCCAGCAGTGCAACTTGAAGCTGTGCCGTGTAGCCATGACATGCACACTCCAGCTGCCTTGGGAGCAGGTGACGGTTGGTGAGGTTTCAATGCAGCTTTGGAAAAGGCAGCTTCCTGCCTGTCTGTTTCGCCCCTACGTTTCTATAATTTTGTTTTAAAGTTTGTTGGCTTGGGTTGTTTCTTAGAGAGAAGCATTATGCAAGAACATCAGTGGATACCTGCCAAGGCTCATATCCCACTTTCTAACCCCTAGAACTGGGCTGAGAAATGAGTGGCCCTCCAGATGGTGTTAGAATGCAGTGCCTGTCAACCACTGCTATTGGCTTAGGCTGATGGAAGTTGCAGTCCAACACTATTTGCATGGGCTTATGTTTCCCCTTCTTACCTCAGAGCCTCCTGACTTTGCAGCTTCTCCTCCTTGCTGCTGTGGCCTGTTCAACTGCTCTTTTTGATGAATGAGCAGTGACAGCAGCAAGCAAAAGGAACAGCTGCCATTACTTACCTTTCCCTCTGGGCACCAATGTGCCTTGGACCCTGAGGGAGAAGGTAAGAGAATGTAAAGCAGTGAGGAGATCCCAGTGAAAGCTTTCTACCCAATTGTTCTTCATCAGCTGGATCTGCCATTTTAGCTACATAATGTTTACCAGTCCCAAAACATATTCTGATAACACTAACAATCAAACATTTCTCTGTATGAACACATGCACACTCACAACTTTCTTCCCTACATCTGTGCATTTGTAGCATAATCTCTATCAAAGCATTCATTACTTTTGATCAGTGACATCCACACTGGTCACTACTTGGCCAGATCTCTCTTCAAGGTGATGGTACAGTACACAAAGTGCTGTTTTGTTTACTAGTACAACATGATCTGAGTACCAGCATGGCATAGTGGTTTGAGTGTTGGACTACAACTCTGGAGACCTGTGTTCAAGTCCCTCATGGACAAATCATATGCTCTCACCTTCAGGGAAGGCAATGACAAACCTCCTCTGAACAAATCTTGCTAAGAAAATCCCATGTTAGAGTTGCCTTAAGGTCACCATTAAACTGAAAAGTACTTGAAGGCACATAACAACAATAACAACAACAACATCCATGATCTGGCTAGGATATGATGGGTTTCTATGCTACCCTCCCATCATTTGTGTTTCCCTACCATCTTCTATGGTCATCTTACTGATTATCAACATCAAAGATTATATCTTAATAAAGTGCATGCTGAAGTGTCACACTGTCAGTATCTGCACTACAGAAATAATGCAGTTTGACACCACTTTAATTGCCATGGCTAAATGCTATGGAATCCTGGGATTTGTAGTTTGGTGAGCTATTTAGCTGCTTATGTCAGAGAGCTCTGGTGCCACAACAAACTACAAATCTCAGGATTCCATACCACTGAGCCATGGCTGTTAAATTGACTGACTACACATACCGTTTTAAATGGGACAGTACCTTTTTTCATATTTCCACACTTTTCCATCATTGTAGTATAAAGTCGATTTTGTCCCATTTTCAAGAAAAATGCCCTGTTATGTTGCAAAAATAGTTTAAAGATCCCTGCTTAAAATTGTGGTTGTCAAAAAAAATGTGTCATGGAGTATGAGAGGTTTTATGATAAGGTGTTCAAAGACCGAAATTTGCTGTGTAAGATAATTTCAACAGAGAAATATTCATGGTACCATTGTGGTGAAATACAGTGCCCCTCTATATCTACCTAAATTTTTGTATGACTTCTGTCACTGAAGAATAATTGCTAGCTCAATAAGATCATATAATAAAACTTTCGATATCATCTTACTTTTTCATGAATGTGGAGTTTTACATAACCCCGTCCTGCTTTTGCCATCACGCTGTCTGGTTTTTGTCTCAAGGAAATATGGTCAACCTATAGTTAAAGCAGTGTCAAACTGCATTATTTCCACATTGCAGATGCAACCATTGTGAGGTATACAAGTTAGAATGTCAGACCAGGACTAGAGAGTCATAGCCTTTGCAGACTGCCAGAAATAGTGCAAATTGAATCCACTTTAAGGGTTAGGGTTAGTGCTAGGGAATCATGGGAATTGTTGTTTTTTTTTTTTTCTGAGACATTGAGCCTTCTCTGTCAGAGAGCTCTGGTGCCACAATAAAATACAGTTCCCATGATTCCCTAACCCTAACTCTAACCCTTAAAGCGGACTCAATTTGCACTATTTCTAGCAGTCTGCAAAGGCCCTCAGATTCAAATCTCTACTCAGTTATAAAACTCACTAGGAAAGCCTGAAGCAGGCACTATCTCCCAGCCTAACCAATCTCACTGGGTTGTTATAAGCATAAAATGAAGCAGAAGAACCACCTGTATCTTCATGAAGCAAATTCATAATATAAATGTAGTAAGTAATGAAGCTGGGCTAATTATTATCTCTGGATATTGACATCCCTGAGAGGACTGCAGGATCATGGAAAAGAAATTGAGATCAATTTTAAGAAATAACTCTAAGGGACTAGAGAGAGAGAAAAGGTTGATGCTCCTCCAATGCAGAGATGGAAATTTAAGAACTAAACAAATGCCCAATTTATTTTAGTGGGACTTCTTTTCAGTCTCAGACTGCATTAAAATACATTCCTGACCATAAGGACAGCTTGCTGATGGCAAAACATTATTCAAAAAATGTTTCTGAAGTTTTGTTTCCTAGTATTTATAGGGGAAAAATAGGGCAAACATGCATCAGAGAAGGCCTAGGGAATCCTGCCATTAGACTTGTTAGATGGACCGTTAAATTTTATTAAAAATTAAATCATTCAAATGCTGTGTGACCATAACTATCTGTAATTATAAATTAGGCATAACATGAGCAACTTGTACTGAGAGGGCTTCTCTCTACCATTTTTTGATTCCCCCTTCCCGCTCAAACCATGACCTGACCCAGAAACATAACCTTAATTAAAATTAAAGCTACCAGTTAAGACAGTAATGTGAAAAGGACAAATAGGTGACACAGAAGGTGCTCTCCCTCTCTCCATACACACATACACACACACACACATATAAGGGGGTATCATAAAGTTTTAATTATCACCTTTTTAAAAAATTGACAGAAAGTTTGTTTTGATTTTTTGTTGTTAACTTATCTCTACGTAGTCACCATCCAGATTTACACATTTTCCCCAGCATTTCCCCCTCCAAATACTTGATATTGTAGAAGTCTGCAGATTACGCCTTATGAGGAGGTATCGTAAAGTAATAATTATCACCTGGAAGTTATTGCAGTATATTGATGAAATTTTGTCAGTCTCATGATTGGTCCCTAAGTGCATGATGTTTAGAAAATCAGCTCATTGTGTCCTTTATTTTTGTGACAGGTTGTGCCAGAAGTGACTAAAGTGTAATATGCAGACTTCTACAATAATGGTATTTGGAGGGTCAAGAAACGCTGGAAAAATGTGTAAATCTGGATGGTGAGAGAAGTTAACAACTACAAATGAAAAAAAACTTTCTGACAATTTTTTTTAAAGTTGATAATTAAAACTTTACGATATCCTTCATGTGTGTGTGTGTGTGTGTGTGTGTGTGTGTGTATTCCCATTGTCAAGTACTCTAAAAGAATTATTTTGGTCTGGAAGTGAAATATTCATTTAACATCCCCATCCAGTTGTACATTTTACTTTCTGATCAGAAGGAAAACATTCTTTTGTAGGAATTGCAAAGCATTTTCTGTATTTGAAACAACTGCTGATATTAGTAATATGTAATTTTCAATCATCTGTTTGCCCAGACACCTAAAAAGATTGCATCAATACTTTGGAATTTGAAGTAGCTTTTTGCTCATAAATGGAGAGAGTATGAAGTCTTCATTTTGACAGACACACACGTCACACATCACCATGACCTCTGCAGCATCACAAGCTTTGGCAAGATCTTAAAGATATACTGCACTCAATGGTGCACAGCAGAGATTGTGCTTTTGTTGTTGTTGACCTACATTATATCAGACTTTATTCCTGAAATTCACTGGGATTTTAGAAAACAAATTCTAATTTGGCACAGATCAAAGGTGCTCTTTAAAAAGAAGTCAAAAAGGCCTCAAATACCTGCACATGTAAATCTTTCTAAAAGGGTGACTTCTTTATCTTATAGTATAAAAAGGAAAAGCAGAAGTTCTATATGATGATCTACAAAACTGAACTTTGTCATCATGACAACAATGTAGACTCAAGCATTGTATGCACTACTGGTTTTATGGATAGTGTTCAGTAGGGAGACCATAATCCATTGTGACATGAGGCTGAAGATCATTGAGGATTTGCCTGAAGAGGTGGTGCTCAACGGCTCAGTTCCAATGGCTTTGAGGACAGGAGTGCCCAGATTCAGTACCCCTAGCTGGAGATAAGTGTTATGGAGAAGGGGGCACTTGGGCATCTCAGTTAAGCACCCTGGGGAAACATCCACACATTATCTGTGGCTCATGGACAACCTAATCCAAAAGAACATCCACACTGCCTTGGTTCCCATCTCGGGAGAAAGACGGGTATAAATTCAATAAATACATAAATAAATAAATAAAATCCACAAATGGAAAATTGTTTCCATTTGAGAATCACCCTTATTAGATCAGGTCTCAAATATATTAAGAAATTATCTACAATTGGGAACACTTTACAATCTACAATTGGGGACACTTTGTAATACTTTACAAGCATCCAGAATTTGCTGTGTCTGGATATGTGTGTGTTTGTGGTGGGAAATTATTACAAGGTTACAATCTACTTAAAAATGTTATAGCTCAATAACCATTAACTGTATGGAGCAAGAATAAAAATGAAAAGATATAGAAGTATGTGTAAGTTGGTTAAATGTGAATATCTAGGAAAAGAAAATCAACCAAGATGAAAAGGTTTTTAAAAAATCAATTCCACCATTCTGTCCTTAATTCAATTGCTGTGCTCAGCAAGGCATGTCTCAGTTAAATTTGGTTTCAGAGAAGTGTCTAGTGGCAGTGACATGGGCAAGACTATTTCACACTTCTTTGGCATTCTCACAGAGTCTTAATATAAATGGAAAATCACAAGGGGTTCATTAACAAGAGGAATGCCACTTCTTGATCTAAGATCTAAATTTTCTTGGCTTTCTCCAGTTCCCTGAAATTTTATGTAAAAGAATACGTGAGTAGTGGCCTTATGTAATTGTAATCTCCAGGATTTAAAAAAAAATATGTCTGGACAACAGCATTTAATGTATAATCCTATGCATAGTTATTCAAAAATAAGACTCATTGAGTAAAATGAGCCTTACTCCCAAATAACCTAGCATAGGCTGCATTCTTAATTACATACACCATTAACCCTTAAGCTTATCTTTGCACAACCTGATATCTTCAATAGTCATGGTGACTAGAGAAGGTGGAAGTTACAGACCTCCAATACATTTTTTGAAAATTGAGCTGCTCAGTTTTACATGGCAATCAAGTGACTGAAAACCACCTTAACACAATATTGTCCAATTCACAGTTATGTATAGGATCTGTCATTGCCTCCTCCCATTAATAAGTTAAATAAATAGAGTCTGCAGGTTCAATACATTTTTTCATTTATGAGTTTTAAGCTGATTTGTAGTTTTGCCAGGAGATATTTGGAACAACTCTCTTTCCACTCATGTTCAACCTGTGGAAATTAATAAGCAAGATGTAAATAGTTTATTTTTATCCCTGCAGTAAAGCATGGGCTTTTATGAGGATTTCCTAAAGCCATTTAAAGGATTACGTATCCTCTTCATTTTATATACAAAAAATTTATAATGATTCGAAACACTGTTTTCTAGAACATTTTTTTCAGATATACCTTAGTATATTAAGTGAAATAAATAAGGTTTTCTATTTAGTCTAAATTGGGTTTTTAAAAAAATAATTTCTACACATGTGTGCTTATGCATTCAGTGACTGCTAGCTTACGTGATTCTGTCCAAATTCATATGAAGCTCTCCCTATCTTTTCCTTATCCAGAATGATGCATCTCTGACCCATCTGGATGATTTCTCCCACTCTGGCACTCTGTGTGAAATGACTTTTGAATAGGATATCTGTGATATCTGTGTATATAGTTCAATATACATACAACCAAACTGCAATACTGATTCTTCATTACACAACAAAACACAAATTCTGGGAAGTCTAGTGTGCAGTTTGAGCTTATGTAATTTAGAGTTTTACACATAGGAATCTGATTTATTTTATTTACTTTTTGAATGTACCCATCACCTTTCCTCATCAAGTGGCCAGGGCAACATGATAAGACCAAATGCCACCTCAGAACAAGAAATAAAAACAAGAGCAGGTCACAATCCAGAGTGAATTTTAAAAGCAGCAACCATTTTGAAATGTTAAAACCAGCAAGATTGCTCAAAGGCTAACTGCTTTCACCTGTCAACCAGAAGGCTGAGAAAGAGTCCTCCCTGAGGAGAAAGTTCCAGGCATTAGACACTGCAAAAAGCCCTTTTTTGTGTGTGTAATGCCTATCAATCTGTCTGAGATGTTAGCAGGGCACAAAGAAAGCCATTTCCTGAATATCTCAGAACAGATACAGACTGATAATGAAGAATTCAGTATGTACAATTCAAATATTCTGTGCAGTAGGAGATCTGGGGAGCCCTATTTGGGCATTCAATCTCCCCTCCCCACTCCTTTTGCATGAGAGGAAGACTGAGGCTGTGCTAACTGCCTCTGTCCTCTTTGTTACATCCTTGATGCTCAAGCTGCCACCTTCCAGACATTTGAAGGAGAAATATCTGAAGTGGAAAGATTATTCTACACAGGTCACACGGCTATCTACACAATTTAGAACCTTGTTTCTTAGTTCCCTGTGCATATAGAACAGGTGCCTGCTCTAGGCCCTATGTCCTCTTCACCAACAATTCCATCAATCACTGAATGCCTAACATGAAAAGAAGGAAAGGGAACGTTTCATCTAACCAGGCCTTTCTTAATCTGATGTGAATCTTTTATATATTTAGATAAAGCGTAATTTTCCTCACAATGAAAATTAATCACAGTTGATTTTTCCTCTTCTGAAAAAGGGAGGAGGAGACTCACTGGAGAAGTAACCATTTGCTTGGAAAACAGCCATTGTCATGCAAAATGCTGCAACTAACAAAAAGAAATCCAAATCCAAATAAATCAAATGCAGATCTTTTGGTGGAACAAATTACAAAGTATTGCCAATCAGAGAGTTATTTTACCTATTCAAAAATTATGATAGCTCAAAAACTAGACAACTAGTCTTAAGCAGGACATAAAACAGTTGATTCGCAGTTGGGATTGCTGCCACATATCAGCTACAACATGTACTATGTTTAAGGATGTTTTAAAAATCAAGGTCACAATCCCTTGAAAATAGCACAGTGCCAATTTTTTTAAAAATTCACGATTACCTAAGACATCATTATTACTATTTGGGCAGTAACTGGCTTAGAAATACATAAATGAACAATTTGTTTGAAGGACCAACAAGGGACTATTGAAAGAACATTCAGGCATATGGGTATCTGGGGAAACTTCATCAGATGTTTCCACAAGCCAGCCCTAGGCTCTGCCAAACAGGCTGGTGCATATAGGCATGGTGCAGGCTGGTGCTGGCTATATTTCAGGCAGTACTGCTTCTCATGGTTCCTGAGACTAGCTGGACACAGAATCTTGCATGTGGCAATGGATGCTCATTTACTATTGTACTGTCACAGGTTGAGAGTGACTGGACCCATCCTTTTCTTTTGAGCTTTCCTTTCAGCTTAAGTGCCTGTATATATAAACCCAGATTTTGGAGGAAAAATAACATCCACTCTAGTAAGTCAGCTTTCTGAAGTCACAAATAGTTGCCAACAAACCATTACTACCTCTTGGCAATTATCTCAATGGACTTTCAACAGCGTTTGAGAAAAAGACATGAAATAAAAATCAATTTGAGAAAAAGACAAGTAATGTTAAAGGAGCTTGCAAGTACATTGGGGAAGGGAGAGAAGTACCCAAAGTCAATGCCAAACAAACATTTCAAGTCATCTAATGTGCTTCAAGTTATTTAAACATTAAAGAAAATTCAACTTTAATAAAATATGTACCAAACTTAGAGCAGGCTTACTTTTTATTGATCCACGGGGTAGAATACTGCCAGTATCCTGACTCCTCTTTAAATGAAAGGGCTAGATGTTTTTGTAGTTGATAATGAAGATGAGGGTGAAGGTATTTTTCCAAATGAAACCTGAAAACTCAGGGAGGGGGTCTGCAATATCCCTGACTGGGGCTGTACCCCACAGACCCTCCATTCCTAGGGCTACAACAAGGTAGAAACGAGAGAGATGTGGAAACAGGAGACTGGCAAGGCCCTTACAGAAAGGTTTGCCTTCCACAGATACTCCTCAAGCTGTAAATAGTTAATATGGATCAGTACTCTATCAGATGAGTTAATGCTTCAGAAAATATCCATACTACTTCTGCTTAAATTGTACATTGACTTTCTTCCTTGGCTCACAGAGCATTTTTAAAATTTTACTTTTTAAAAACACACACACACATGCACAAACATAAGTTGTCCACCTGTTACATTTTCTTAAAAATGCATGAAATGAAGGTGCTCTATGGGTTAGAAACAATATGTGGAGATAAGGGAAAGCAGGACAAAGCATTTGCTTGCCAAAAAAAAATATTAATAACAATTCACAAACTTGTGTCTCCATTCTGTTTACACTCAGATAAGATACTGAGAGTCATATCCTCACTTTTGGATTGCACATTGAGCTCACTTCGTCTTGAGGCTTTTCTGGTTGCTCTTGAGAGCCTTCTTCGAAATGTATCCCCTGCCAAAAAATACAGAATAGGATCCACACAGCTGTTGAGACTCGCTAGCCCCCGAGTTACTTGGTAAGTGGCATAAACCCTGTTGTTAAAGGCACACATTTCTGGAGTCTGAAAATCCAGCCTGGCTCGTAGATTCAAGTTTTTCATCACATGAAAAGGAAGATAAGAGACAGCAAATACTGCCAACACTATTATCACCAGGTAAATTGATTTTCTCCTAAGTGGGGAATTGTCTAGATCTTTGTAAATCAGTGCTTTTACTATTAATCCGTAGCAACCAAGAATCAGTATGAATGGGATGCAGAATAAGAAGACAGTGGTGCACATGCTGTAAATGAAGTAGCTTCTCAGATAATTATCTACTGTTGTATCGTAGCAAGCCATGGTTTTGATTTTCCTTACCTCAGTCCCAGAGTAGAAGAAGATGGGAGAAATCCCAACAACTACAACACCCCAGACCAGGGCACTGATATAAACTGCATTCTTTTTTTTCAGCCTCCCCAAGGATTTCAAGGGATAAACAACACCTGTATATCTGTGCACACTGATGCAAGTGAGGAACAAAATGCTTCCATACAGATTGACGTGGAAGATGAACCTCTGCAACTTACACATGAAGTCTCCAAAGATCCAGTCAGTTTGATTGAAGTAATAGAAGATCAGTACAGGAAGAGTCAGGACATACAAGAAGTCAGCTAGTGCCAGATTGAACATGTAAACCGAGATTCCACTCCAAGGCCTCATGTGGAAGATAAACATCCATATTGCCACACTGTTGCCCAAGAATCCAGTGATGAAGACTACAATGTAGACAGCAGGCAGGTAATAGAACTGAAAGCCAGTTTTGGTCAGTGAACATTTGCTGGTGACATTGCTGGTGACATTGCTAGCCAGCGAGTGAGTTTCAGTCATGTTCAGGACAGCTGACAGAAGGACTTCAGTCATGGTTACTCCAAAGAAGTCACATACGTGGATCTAGAAGTATCAGCAAGTGTTTCTGGGAAAACAACATAAATATCTAAACTACAAGAATAAAAAACAGAAAAAAGACAGAAAAACATCTAGCTTTCAATTAATCTTATCATTTAGAGCATGTCCGCTCAACCAGTTTTTCCCAATGGTGGTTATATAGGTAACCCATTGAGTTTACTTTTTAAATACATGGAAAGTTCTCATAGATTATCTCAAATATTACTTCATTTTTCACATTTTGGCCATGTGTGAACAGGGCCTTATGTACTGTTAACTTGCAGCACCATCTTTGCATCACCATGAAGATGAAGGCAACTCAGCCTTCTTCTTCCTGGCATGCAGTAGGCAATTCTGTCAGGTGGTGTTGCCACACTGTCCGCATGCAGTGTGCTCCCCTTAGGTCTGTCAGCAGTGCCAGTTGGCGCAATGAGGCAGAATTAAAACACAGCTGCTCTGAGAAGGTTAGTCTGCTCTCAGGTCCTCTTTTTGGCTTTCTATTGAGCACACAACATGATCTAGCCTCAGTGCCTGCCCAGGTCTCTCCTTCTGACTTCTCTCATCAATTTGTGTGATGTGGTGGGGGTCTGTATTTCATATATTGTTGAATTGTAATATCTTCATTGTGGGACATCAGGCCATCAGACCATATCTGCTTCTAGGGGAAAGTAGAAGTTGGCTAATCTGCTTCCCCAATGATTGTCGTAGGAGATCCCCATAAGGGGTCTTGGGGATGGGGCCTCCCAGGGTTTGGACTTTCATGCCTGTCTGAGTTCCAGGTAGCAGAAGAGACTCACACAATCATACTCAGATCAGCCCCATATCATGCCACCACCCACTATCCCAGTTTATCTCCAGCATCCAGCCTGTTGTGGTGTGTCAGCCAAGAAGTGAGGTGACTGATAATCATGCCCCCTATGTAACAACAAAGACTTATGCTGTAATCAATAACAACTGCAGCTACTATTATCCTTATACATTCTTACAACTGGTAAATGTCTCCCAATGCTATTCTTTCTGATCCCATAACTGTGTGGAGGGATGGGGATCATTTTAAGCATCTTTAATCAACTCTGTATGCTATTCCTTATCTCTGTTTCTTACACACACACACAAACATTATCTCTCTCTCTCTCTCTCTCTCTCTCTCACACACACACACACACACACACACTGTCAATATAGTCGGTCCTCCATATCCACTGATTTCCCCCCCCCCCCATAAATTCAAGCATCCACAGCTTGAAAATATTCAAAAATATATAAATTCCAAAAAGCAAACCTTGAGTTTTGCCATTTTATATAAGGGACACCATTTTACTATCCATTGTATTTAATGGAACTTGAACATCCAAGGATTTGGGTATCCATGTGAGGTCCTGGAACCAAAATGCAGTGGATACCAATGGTCCACTGAGCAACATGATTTCACCCAGGACATTAGTCATGTCTATTAATCTTTCAAGCTAGTCAAATATGACTCTTCTTTCTGCATCTCCAGCTAAAATCTTATACACCAGGTAGGCAGATGGAAAAATAAGCTTAACCTGCAGTCTGCCACCAAGCGATGTGAAACATCTTCAGGGAACCAGGTAGATTCACTTCCCCAATGAGCTCTGCACTGTGCGCTGTGGATATTTCATCTCCCAGCCTGGTTTACCATCATAAGGAAGTGACAGCAAAGGCCAAGTGGGGCTTGGAAGAGAAGTGACGGACTACAGAAGGGACTGGAGAGAAAAGATGTTCTCAATCTACTAAACCCAAAAGGAGAGGGCAACCTTTATCTTACTGAAAATAGTGTTAAACCTTCAAGTGATATATGTGGATTAGGACTGCATCTGTAATACTGTCTGCTACCTTTATCCTGCTGAAATGTTTCCAAGTCTAAGAATGCAATGTTTTATGAAAATGAATTTGTGGCGTCATGAATTGAAGGCAACATGAGTGAACCTGGGCACTTTTAAAGGTATAATTAACTTTACTGAGATGACCACCCTAGGAAGTATATGATACATTGTGCTAAAATTAGTAGGCTTGGTTTTCATTGCCTACTTTTAAAAAGATATAAAAGACTGAAAGAAGGAAAGTGTGTGATGACAATGTTGTCATGCCTTAAAACATTTTTTAACAAGGACTCCAATAAAAATACTTTTGAAATAAAGATTTCAAATTATTTAAATATAAACCACAACCCATGCTAACTGTAACTTTAATTTTTTTAAAGAAGAGAAGTTCTGCTGGATCAGATGAGTGATGATTCAGATCAGTGGGCTGGATATGAAAGTATTGCTTCTCTCACACCCCAGTAACCAATATTTAGAAACATACACCCTCTGAAACTAGAGGTCAGAGACAGGCATTGTGACTAACAGAAATGAACAGATTTAAAACCATGATTTTGCCTAATCCGAAATTATCTCAGACAGAAGCCACCAATATATACTGTGGCAGTAAGTACCTCAAATTAATAATGTGTAGAATTATCCTAATATTGATATTTCATTTCATCTCCTATAGACTATGGGTGGGTGGGTGTTATTTTGAGCTATTATACAGCACATAAAACTTGCTGAGTGCCTTCAAGTCATTTCTGACTGATGGCAACCCTAATGGGGTTTTCTTGGCAAGATTTGTTCAGAGGAGGTTTGCCACTGCCTTCCCCTGAGGCTGAGAGAGTGTGACTTGCCCAAGGTGACCCAGTGGGTTTCATGGCTGAGTGGGAAATTGAACCCTGGTCTCCACAGTGGTAGTTCAACACACACACTTTAAATCCCAAAAGCAGATTCTAATTATGGGATGGGAACATTTTTCATCTTATTTTTTAGAAATTGGTTTGGGAGCACCCTCATTCCCAGGATTTTCCCATAATCCTTTTAACAATCATATGGGAAACCCACAGGGCTATCAAACAATCAGGTAGGAGGCTACAGGAGGTCAAGAGGCAAGAGTAAATAAAAGATAAGAGGAGGAAAGAAGGATGAGAAAGTGAAATGAGCAGCAGAATGCAGGGAGGGCTGTTAGCAAGAGCAGCAAAATAACACATTTCACAGTTCTGCTTTCCTGCACACTTCTTCCCCTAGTGACCCCTAGGATGGGCAGATTTTACCAGCCTAGGAAATGAAACTAGCCCTCATGGACTATATATATATATATATATATATATACACACACACTAGCCCTTATGGACTGCTGTCATATATATATATATATGACAGCAGTCCATAAGGGCTAGTTTCATTTCCTAGGCTGGTAAAATCTGCCTATATATATATATATATATATATATAGACATATATATGTCTGTTGCTGATCCCCTTTTAAGAGCAGCCATTGCAGAAAAGGACTACTAGACAGACTTCAAAACCCCGACTTGACTTGACTAGCCTCCTTTCCTAGAACATCCCATTTAACCACCATCACCACCACCAGTTAGTCCAAAACCCAAGAGGACGTTGGAAAAATAAAATAAAGACCATATGATTGGCACTTCTCCCGCCCACCATGCATGCTCAGAAAATGCAAGCAATACGGAAGTCGTCGTCTTCACTGGAGCCAGAGTTCATCTTCCGGAACCAACTCAGTCCCTGGTTTGACTGTATCAGTCAGTCGCAAAGAGTACAAATGGCCCCTGGGCATGCACAGAGTGCATCTCTTTCCCCACTAGATAATCACACAATCTCGACAGCTCCTCTCTCCATTGCTTGCAGCCAGGGTTGGCTATTATTACACCCCCGTGCACTCCATCCCTGTTCGGCTATGGCAACCCATTGGGTGACCTTAGGCAAGTCAAAATCTCTCAGCCTCAGAGGATGGCCCTTTGAATCAAGCTTGCCACGAAAACCCCAGGATCCATGCCCAAGAAGCATCAATTTATACTTATATTAGCGTTTGTGGCTGAGGAAGTAGACTGAAGTCTACGAAAGCTCATACTGCCAACTTCTTTCTTTCAGTTCGTCTCAAAGGTGCTACAAAATCTCTCTACAGTGTGGCTATTGTTTGTTCATGTCCTCCATTTTTTTTTTTCTGGAATGCCCTACCTTTGAAGGTGCCTTGTCCTCCTTTGTGGCGATCACCTCTGGTCACCCTGGTCACACACTCTCAGCCCCAGAGGATGGCCGTGGACAAACTCCCTCTGAACCAATCTTGCCAAGACGACTTGTAGGCACCCAACAACAACAACAACAGCCAAGGTCCTCCAAAAGACCTCTCTGGCTCTACTAGGTTGTGTGCCTGCAAAGTCGTTTCGGACTTTGGGCGAGGGGTTTTCTTGGCAAGCTTGGTTCAGAAGGAGTTTGGACATTTCCATCCTCTGGGGCTGAGAGAATGTGACCGGGTGTGCTAACCGTGAAAGGTAGGACAGTCCAGAAAAATGTCGGAGGTGACAAAATGAAAGCTCAAAACACGGATACAAATATAAATTCAGGCTTCTTAAGCTGCGCAGCGTCAGAAGACAGAAATAATACGTTTTGACACCATTTGGACTGCCCAGGGCTCCCTGCTATGGAATTCTGGGAATGGCAGTTTGTTGTGGCACCAGAGCGAAGCAGGGAATTCCATAGCAGGGAGCGCTGGGCAGTCAAAGCGGATTAATCCCTCCAGTGCGGATGGAGCCTCAGCTTTGCTCTAAAATGGAGTACCTTTTGGAATGCCTCCTGGAGGGAAGCCAGGAATGTAGGACAGGTCCGGGGGAAAGGAGGACGCCTGGTCACCCCTGAGTGTGGCTGACTTGAGGAAGAAAAGTCTCCTGAGCCCGAAAAAGAAATCTATCCCAAAGGAGGGGGAAAAAAGATGGACTCCTGGCTCTTTCTCATTGGCGGGGAAACTTTTTTTGGGGGGGGGGGGGTGAAAGACCCGCACTTACCTTCAGGAAGGTGTCTCAGCTTGCCCAGGGAGAGCGGGCAGAGCCGCTGCGGCCACCTTCTCCTCCTCCTTCCCCTCCTTCTCCATGCCGCTTCGGAGCCCCGGCGTCAAGAATAATAATACTATTTAAGAAGAAGAAGAAGGGAGGGCAAAGGGGGGAGAAGCCGGTGACCCCCCCCCCCCCAGAGCAGGTGTCCATTAAAGCCCGGAGTCTGGGGGTGCTCCGTTGTGCCTCCACATTCCCCCACAGAAAGAGAGAGAAAGAGAAAGAGATAGAGACTCTTGACGCGCGCTCTTCTCCTCTGCCACAGAAGAGACAGATGGGGAAGTGCGAATGAGGCAGAAAGGAGCGAGCGCAACAGGGAGGCGGGCTTGGCTGGGAAGAGAAAGAAGGAGAAGGAGAAGGAGAAGAAGTCTCAGCCTCCTCCTCCTCCTCCTCTTCTTCTTCTTCCTCCCTGAGGAAGCCTCGCCTTCGTCTCTCCCGTCCCCCAAAGCCCCCCTTCAAACCCGGCCACCCAGAGACCCCCAGAGCGCAAAGGAGGCGCTCAGCCGCGCGTAAAGCTCGACGCGCCCCATTGCTGCGCCTGCTCCTGCTCCGGTGTTGCTTCTTCTCCTTGGGGTTTTCTCTGGAGGACGAAGTTGGCAAGGCTCCTTCAAGGGCAGGAGTCTTCTTCACAGGGCGACCAGGCGTCCTCCTTTTCCCAGGGCCTGCTGCTGTCCTACATGCTTCCCGCCTTCTCTCCAGGAGGAATTCCCCAAAGGTCCTCCTCCTCCTCCTCCTCCTCCTCCTCCTCCACTTGGAGCCTGAAGCAGGGCTTTAGTGTTTCTAGGAGGGTGTTGTTGGTTTGGTTCGGTTTGGTTTTAATTATTGGGGGGGGGGGGGGGGAGAGGCATGTCCTTTTTTTTTTTTTTTTTTTTTTTTGGAGGGTCCTCCATTTTGCTGGACCTTGGCAGTCAGAGCAGCCGGTCACCCTGTGCTTTGGGGGTGCCTCTGGGTGTTGGGGTGTGTGTGTGAGAGGGAGAGAGAGAGGAGAAAGTGACCAACATGATTGTGTGAGAGAGAGTTGACCAACCTGAGTGTGTGTTTGTGTTTATGAGGGAATGAGTGTGAGGAGAGGGAGAAGACCAACGTGATTGTGTGTATGTGTGTGTGTGAGAGAGAAGGTAACCAACGTGATTGTGCATGAGAGAGGTAACCAAAATGATTGTTTGTTTGTGTGTGTTTGTATGTGTGTGTGAGAGAGAGGTGACCAACGTGATTGCATGTTTGTGTATGTATATGCAATGGAGAGAAAGAGAGAATGTGACCAACGTGTGAGAGAAAGAGAGGTGACCAACGTGATTGTGTGTGTGTGTATGTGTGTGTAAGAGAGAGAGAGAGAGAGAAGGTAACCAACATGAGCAAGGCACTGGAGCAATTCCTCCACTAGGGAAGGTTATAATGTTTTTTAAGGGGGGAGAGAGACGGTGACAGTATGCACAGAATTAGGCATGGTCTGGAGAAAGGAGATAAGGAGAAGCTTTTCTTTTTCTGTCTCTCCTGATGCTACCCTGCCATCCCCCTTTGAAACTGAATGGCAAGGGATAGAGGGAAGCATTTCTTTACAGACAGCATCCCTTCAGCTGTGGAATTCACTGTTGGGGGAGGCAGCGATGGCTGCCAACTTGGAGGGCTTTAAATGAGGAGTGGGTACGTCCATGGTGGACGAGGCCACTGGTGGTATCATGATGGAGATATATGTACACAGAGATCATACACACACCATCTCTGGTATCAGAGGCACATGCTGAGGAATGTAAGATGGAGTTATTGTACTCAGGTCATGACAATAGAGAGCCAGTGCAGTGTAGAGGCTTGAGTGTTGGACTAGGACTCTGGAGAGCAGGTTTTGAATCTCAGCTTGGCCATGGAAACCTGGTGGGTGACCCATTTGACCTCAGAGGATGGCAATGGCAAACCCCCTGTGAAGAAGCTTTCTAAGAAAACCCCTGATAGGTCCTCCTTAGGGTCACCATAAGTTGGAAACAACTTGAAGGCACACAACAACATCAACATGACAATGGGTTTGCCACAGGCAACTGGTTGGCTGTTCTGCAAATAGAGGGTTACACCTTGGGTTGATCCAGCTTGGTTTTTCATTTGTTCTTGGATGTGTAAATGCAGACATCTATGAAACTAGCATCAACACTAAAACTGGCATTAAAAAGGGAAGATTTTAAGTGTGTGCAGCAGGCCTTGGTGCTCTATCATTGGTACTGTTTGGGACCAAAAAACACATGACAGTTCACCCCAGAGTGCTTAAAAACTGGCCAGTTTTATTCTGAAGTATAGCCAGCAATATAACCAGTTCCTAGATGGCCTTATCCCTAGCTATTACCCTTTTGTACCTGAGTACAATAACTTGACTTTTACCATCAGCCTGGGTACTGATGAAGGCAACAACCTGGAAGATAATAGATGTATAGATGCCACGGATGTGGAAATATCTTTCCATGTTGGCTAAATTCAGGCAAATCACACTCCTTTATATGTGCACTTTCACACAGCAAGACGATCATGTCATGAACTATGTTTTGTTTTATTTTTATTCTGAACAATCATGTTTTTAAAACAAAAAATTCTAGAAGGACTTGGGTTCAGTACTGTCTGAAAGCATTTCCTATACACTAAGGCTGTACAAAGTGCTAAATATGGCCATTCTAGAACCAGCATGGTAACATAGTGGTTTGAGCACTGCACTAAGACTCTGGAGACCAAAGTTCAAATTTCCACTCAGCTATGGAAGCACACTTGGTTTCCTTGGGCAAATCACATTCTCTTAGAGTAAGGCAAAGGCAAGCCCCCCTCTGAACAAATTTCACCAAGAAAACCCAATGACAGGTTTGTATTATGGTCACCATAAGTCAAAAACTACTTGAAAAATACAACAACGACAACAATAGGCATTCTGCATATGTTTTGTTTTGTAAGGACAGTGCATTCAGCAATGTGACTGAAGAAGCCTGTTAGAAGTTGAACACATTTTCCAGAAATGTCTCTTGATATACCAAATAATTCCAAGGAGAATCTCTTCAGATAACTGAAGAAGGGAGAATTGCATAGTACCTGTGTACCGTATGTTTATTCAGGTACAAATCCCATTACACCCACTGGAGTTTATGTCCAGGTAAGCCTTTTTCTGATGTTTTGTTTTGTTGCTCTTGGATGTTGCTGTTATTTTTTAAAATAAAATGATTAGAAATGTTTTTATTATATTTCTATTCCAACTTCACTAGAAAACAGAGCTCAAAGAACCTAATGCCATTAAACAAATAGCAAATTAGAAAACAGATTTAAAAAAAACAGAAAACAATAAAACCATTAGAATCTTCACATCTATTGAGCAATTAAAATACATTTCAGAGCTTTACTGCTTATGGTATGTTAAACATTGCTTACACAGATTAAACATGGTAATGTCCCAATGAGCCCAAATTTTTCATTTCTAAAATATTTTTGAAACTTTTAAAAAATATCCATTTATGAAAACGCTTGACATATGAAGCTCCCTTATACTGAATGACAATTATGTTGTGATGTCCAGTATTGTCTATTCGAACCGTGGTTCCCTAAGATGTTATTCTGTGATCTTTCCAAACCCTGCTATTATTCCCCAAGAGCTTTTTTTACATAAGATGCTAGGCATTGAATCTGAGACCTTCTGCATGCAAGGCACATCTTCTGCCACTGAGCTACAGCCCTTCCTGCAAGCTACCGAAAGTAAGTCTGTTTATCTGCCCTATTATTGGTGTGAAGTGCCTGGAAGCTGGTGCTGTGCAATAGTGCTGCTGGACTACCTGAAATCTATTCTGTTTGGAATCCTTCCTAGGCTCAGAGGAATCTTGGCAGCATAAGGATATAAAGGAGAGCTATGGAGCTGAGCTGAAAAAGTTTGTTAGAGCCAGTGGTATAGTGCTAAATTTTGAAATGCAATCCCTCGTCACAATAGTGCCTAGAGGACCACTTGCAGAGAGAGCCCAAAAGTACAGGCAAGCCTATATGTATATTTCTAATGGTTGCCATCTCCATGAGGAGGCGGCATTTTATAAAACTAATGGGTCTTGACCACTGAAGACAAAATCACCTCTTCATTACTTTGGTTGGAAACAGGGATAGCTCAGAATTATTACCACTACTGCTACTCAGTGGTGTCACTAGGGGGTGCAGGGGGTGCGGAACACACAAGGTGACAACCCAGAAGAGGGGTGATACTGGGCTGAGTGCACCCGCTCCCTACTGCGTGCTATTCTAATGCACATACACCCTTCCTGCTGCACACTTCTCATCCTGTTCTACTGCACACTGCACACTGTTCTACTAATTAATAGAGAGGTGTGTGGCAGCAAGGGAGCATGCACAGATATCCCCTGACTGCCATGTGCTCTTCTACTCACAAGTAGAATGGTGTGCAATAAAGTTTAACCTGCTTTGCCAGGCATTGGGTTCCTGGCATCTGGAATTAAAACAGGGGTTGGAATTGTACAACCCTTCAGATGGTGTTGAAATAAAATGCCCAGCATTTCTGGCTGGGACTGCTGAGAGATACAACATAGAAACATTTGAGGGCTCACCCATGAGCTAAGCCAAAACCAGTGTCACTCCCCCCCACTACTGCTGCTGCCCAGTAGCTATTTGGCACATTTAGTCTGTCACCACAGCAAAACCTGTCTGACGTAGAAGACCCTACTAGAAGGAGAACAGCCCACCTGCTCCATATGTGAGCTTTGCATTCGTGGACTTAAGCTTCCGCACACGGCAAGCCCAAGGACTTAAAATGGTAACATGTTGCATGCACAGGAACGTGCAGCCATAGAAATCAATGGGAATGAGGTCCCACATTTTTTGCCATACATGGGGGGTTCAGAATGGATCCCCTGCATATACAAAGGGCCCACTGTATTACCATCAGTATAGCTTCTTGCCTGATGGAAGCATACAGCCCCACCACCGCAGAAAGGTGCCATGGTGAGGCGGCTGGCCCTACCATTAGGCAAAATGAAGCTGCCAGCTCAGGCAGCAGATGCTGAGAGACAGCAGTGCAAACTGTTCACTCAACCTTTCCTCTTGAGCCATCGTTCTATTTTTAAAAAGAGAACTCTTTGTGCCACAAATGCCTTTTCTGTACTCTTATTACCTGCCCTCAGGTATATCAGAGGACTATTTCCCAATGACAGTGTTGAAATATAAATCAGATAATAGTATACATAATAAATAAATATTCTGCCAGACCAGTTTGGTTTTTGTGCATGGAACAGCAGCTTCATCTTGCCCCTTGCCTCAGGCAGCAAAATGTTGAGGCAGCTTAATTTATATAAGAGCATTAGAATGGGGACTGAAGAACATAAATAAAAAAGAAGTTTCTTTTGTGCCCCCAAATCTCACAAATGTAGCCCACGGGACCCACATATCTCTCAGATTACTGGCATGTGAGTGCCATTGAAAAGACAAAAAATGATGGGTATATTCTGATGTGGGAAAACATTTGTGTAGAGTGGCTCCTACTTAGTTAGAGCTAATTTTAATCATGCCTGCCAAACCAGTCTTGTCACTTGCTATTAAAATCAGCCTGAAGCCACAAAAGGTTGCCCATTATTTTGCAACATTTTGGTAGTGGTTCCCAACTGCAGAGTTTGGAGACTCCGCAACTTCCTGTGAGGATTGGGGTGGGAGGGATATACTGTAGCTTGGGTTTTGTTGAGAATATAAAGCAACACAACACTAGGGCAAAAAGTGTTGGAACTTTATGAAACACTATCCACAAGAACAGATTGACACAGTGTTTCTGTGATGGGATAGGGAATTATTTGTGGCCTAAGATCCAAATTCTGGTTTGAAAAGGATCTCACAGGCCACATCAGGGAGGGAAAGGGAAATATCAGCTTGTGAGAACCAAAAAGAAAATGATTTTTCTTACCAATTTGGAAATATTTCCACAAAGCAAAGAATTAGATCAGTTCCATGAGGTACCTTAGTTCTCTGCTAAGCCATTTAAAAGTTAATCATCTTTAAGTAACCCTTAAATGCATCTTCACTGTAGAAATAGTGCAGTTTGACACTATTTTAAGTTCTGTAGCTATGGAATCCTGGGATTTGTAGTTTTGCAAGGTCTTTAGTCTTCTTTGCCAAAGTGTACTGGTGCCTAACAAAACTATGAGTCCCAGGATTCTGTACGATGGAGCCACTGCAGTTAAAGTAGTGTCAAAGTGCATCTACATGGCAGTTAAAGTAGTGTACAAAGTGCATCTACAACTACCCTTGCTGCCTCCATCCCTCATTCGTAATAACAAGTGTAATAGCAAGTACATATCTATACTGCTTATCAGTTCACTTAAGCACTCTCTAAGTTTACAATGTGTAAGTTAATTGTCCCCAACAAACTGGGTACTCATTTTAGCAAACTTGGAAGGATGCAAGGCTGAGTCGAGCCTGAGCCCCTGGCTGGTATTGAACTCACAATCTTATAGCGAGTGAGTGGCTGCAGTACAGGCATTTAACCACTGCACCACCAGGGCTCTGTAGAAGCTGCAGGTCTTTGGGGAAGTGGAAAGTGCCTTATGAGGGGGAGCTTAGGGAGCTGGGTATGTTTAGCCTGGGGGAAGAGAAGGTTAAAGTGTGACATGATGGCCATATTTTAAATATTTGAAGGGTTGTCACATTGAAGATGGAGCAAGTTTGTTTGCTGCTCCAGAGAATAGGACCGAGAGCAATAGATTCAAACTAAAATAAAAAAGATTCCACTTAAACATTAGGAAGAACTTTCTGATATTACGAGCTGTTGTGGCACAGTGGTTAAATGCCTGTACTGCAGCCACTCACTCATAAACCACAAGGTTGCGAGTTCAATACCAGCCAAGGCTGAGGCTCGACTCAGGCCTGCATCCTTCCGAGGTCGCTAAAATGAGTACCCAACTGTTGGGGGACAATGAGCTTACAGTTGTAAACCGCTTAGACATCCCATAGCATGATATGAAGTGGTATATAAATGAAGCTGCTTTGCTATATAAAATAAATGACATACACTGCCTCAGAATGTGCTGGAGTCTCTTTGGAAGATTTTAAGCAGAGGCTGGATGGCCATTTATCCAGAGTGCTTTGACAGTATTTTCTTGCATGACAGGAGGTTGGACTGGAAGACCCTTGTGGTCTCTTCCAACTCTATGATTCTATTCTCTGATAACTCCTGAGAGGCATATTGAGCCTACCTAGGGATGGGAAAAAATTGGATTTTATGTTATCAAAAATGAAGGATTAATCATTTTGAAAAATTCTGGCAATTCTAGGGACATTCCCAGATCAACATGAAATCATCACATTAGCTGGCAGAGTGTAATCCAAATGTCTAAAACCTCTTTCTCCAGCATTTCATTAACCATGAATACTTCATGACCCTCAAATCCACTGTGCCCATATTTTCCTCTTCCCTGTACTGTTGTGTGATTTTTCTGACTTCTTGGTTGGAGAAGAAATCTGATGATTTCAAAAGTTTGCACAAATGGTGACTTCTAAATGGGCTTAATTAAGATTTTCTCCAAATGTGGAATTTAGATAAATAAATAAATTAATAAAATATTGTATTTGCTTTTTCTTGCAAATGTATTTGAGCTTTTTGTGTGCTGTGTAGTGAGCCCAGCAGGCTGTACTGTTAAGGATGGTTCCTCTACTAATTTGTTAACCATGTTCAAGGGCCATTACTTGGGAGAAATAAACCAGAGAAAGAATTGGGGATTTCAGATGTAGATAAGAAAGGCATTGCCTGGACACACTGTGAAACAGTAGCTGGGTGGGCCTAGTATACACATTTCACTGTGTATATTCACTGTGAAACAACAGCTGGGTGGGCCTAGTATACACATTTCTCAGAGGTCAGGTCTGCCTGTCTTGATAGGCTTGGTGTCCAAATCCTATCATTGTTCAGTGATCATACTACTAGAATTGATAGCTGCCTGGGTTCAGCCCAGGTCCAGCCCCACACCCAGGGCTGCTCCGCAGACATTTCCTTAAGCTGGAAAACTCCCGGCTTTGAAAAGAGGTGCACTGAGCGCCCCTGCAAGCAGGGATGGACCCAGGCTGGACCCAGGCAGCAATTTTGGTGTCTAAATCCTTGTGGTAAGATCAGGGTGCCCATTTTAAATTTTAAGCTGGCTCAGGTCAGCCAACTTAATTAGCAATGCAATAATCTCCTATTTCATTCTTGTAAATGAAAATGAATAAATGTCCCCATTTTTTCCCTGTTCCCAAAACATTCCCTGGAAAAACTGCTGCAGAGACAACAACTATTTTTGTGCCATTCTAACTCATCTCAAAACATATCAGGAAATTATTGTGCACAGAAATGGACAATTGTTTTGCATGGGAATTTTGAGATTATCCCTACCTGGGAAAGCCCTAAATGCCATGGAATAAGATGCTAAGCAACAGCCAGCCTGGTGTAGTGGGTTGAGGGTTCGACTATGACTATGGAGAACAGGGCTCAAATCCCCACTCAGCTATGGAAACCCACTGGGTGACTTAAGGCAAGTCACAGTCTCTCAGCCTCAGAGGAAAGCCCTTTGAACAAAACCTGCCAAGAAAATCCTGTGGTAGGCTTGCCATAAGTAGGAAATGATTTGAAGGCACACAACAACAATGCAACCAAACATGCCTCCATGTGTGCACATGCGCACACTCAAGTGTGTTATAGTAGTGTGCACTACATACACATTTACTGTCATATAATACTGGGGAGTCTATTTCCTTCCCCAGGAAAACAAAGTTCCACAGATAGCCACAAGAGGAAGAAATCTCAAAGGCAGCTTGGGTCTTTAAAACACAGGAGAAAAGAAATTACATAGAACATCCTACCTGACCCTCTAAACCAGCTCTTGCTACCAAAGGACAACTGTTGGACTGCTCAGCCCAGTCATTAGTGCCAATGAAGGATGGAGTCATTGCTTTCTCTTAACCCTGCCCAGGCCTGTACAGCACATTTGCCATCTAATGCTTACTTCTTTTCTAAGGTGAAACCTGATGCTGAGAATTCTCCATTTCTACTTGATTATGAGATTGATGTGAGATCTGGAATGGGGGAAGTGCCTGCTGAGCAAGTACAGGGGAAATCCTGGGCTAGGGAACTGGATGAATTAGCCTTTGTGCATCCGCATATTATTGACACCCTGTAAGATTAGACACCAACGATGGACTTTTTGCAGGTCATTGATGCTGTTCCTGAGTCTAAGTTCATGGAGGAGCAGACTTTGCAGTTGCTGGTACTGAGAAGTCCTCCATCACTGTGTCTGAAATAGGGCTTCTGGCCATGTGGGTACAGCCAGGTGCCCCATTTCTGCATTAGATGTGGTGATGGTGAGCTTCTCGGTACCAGCAACAATGCACCAAAGTATGGTCTCAGTGGTGGGAAAATACAGAACCACTAGAATAGCAGCACTCCCTTGGATAAAGATTTTGGATCCCTCATGTCAAATGCATAACTACTACTCCTGATACTACCACTACCTCTGCACACCATACAGTTAGCACGCTGTGTCATGCAATGTTGTGCTGACTACTGGTCTCGGCAGATAGCAGTGTTGTTGTTGTTGTTTAATTGTCCCTGCATCAGTCACCTATAGCCATTCATTTATTTAAACCTGACAGTATAAACATTCCCTGGAAAAACTGTCACATACTCCCATATGTATGAGGTCAGTTATGAGCAGAGGAGAGGATTCAGCATAGATAGACTACATGCTATGTACCACAATTGACATTCATAATAGTTTTCAGGGCTGAGTCCTTATGAATTCCAGCTTAAATCAAGTTGTAGAATATAAGAGGGTAATGTTTGCTGTAAGAATTAGGGGCTACTGGCTTTTCTCTGTTTGCAACAGCCTTTCCCCCCCTTCCTAATCATAGTTCTCCAGGAATATTATACAATACAGTCAAAATTAAGGGGTTGATCCAAAGGTGCTGTTTAACATAGAGAAGAAATGTTTCCTTCATGGAATGGCTGTTTCATGTCTTGCATGAGACTAAATACTAAAAAAAAATATGTGAAATTAAACCTCAAGAAATTCTTTTGCATGTCCCAATGGTTGACATATTACTGTGCTATTTGATTTAATGTAAGCTCCAGAGACTCTGTCAGCAGAAGAGTGGGATAAAATGCTTATCAAATACAGTACTGAATAATAATAGTTGCTATTTTTTCTCTTCATGGTTCTTTGGAGCCAACTCTTCTTTATGTTCTCAATTGCACATGAATGTGCAACTTTTCCTCAATTTGCAGGGGATGTCTTTGCCTGAAATAGCATGCCCACTGTAGCGGAATTGCATTTGTCCAGTATTAATACTGTAGCATGCCACTTTAAAACTGAATGAAAATGCCAGTTGACTGCAAGGCAACCCCCTTACCTACATCAACCCTTTGCTGCTTATCCCTTCAACCCTTGCTCTCCATCTTTTAAATACTTTGCTTTTTTGACATCATGTATTATGCTTAGGAATGGAATTCTCTTATGATGCAAAAGTCTTGATGAAAGTAGCCATTTTGCCATATTCACTGAGAGACAAAAGTCACCTTGCTTCAGACTGACACATTTGCAAAGCTTGGGGGCATTTCAGAGATATAAAGGGTAGCAAAAACAATACACATTCATCTTAAAATGCAAGCACTTAAAATGCATAGAATTAGGGAAACTATGTGTTCATATTGTCATACAAGGCTTTATCACACTACCCCTTTTGTGCTGTAGTCCTGCAACCTAAAAATAAATGGTAAAATACCAGTGTAGGAGCAGCCACCACTGCACTTCTTCCTTTAGCACAACTGGGGCTGTGGCCCACATCATACTCTGTTCCTGTCCTCTCCCTTAACCCTTCCTTCCCCCTCTTTTGCCTTGCCAGGAATGCCTTTCAATTTTTTTTAAAATTCCAACTTTTTTCACGCTATTTCAGAGCTCCACAGCCCTGATCCACTCAATTTTTGAAACTTCAGGGCTCTGGAGCTCTGAAATAGCGCAAAAAAACTTGGGTAAATTTTTTAAAAAATAAATTTGATTATGATATTAAAAGTCATATCCATTAATACAACCACAAAATACACAATGATACTAACATAGACACTTACATATATTCGAACTAACAGATAACACCTCTAACATACAGCCATCCTCAGCCCAAACCTAAATGTGACTGCTTGAACTCAAACCAAGTAAAACTGCCTGAATTTATGAATCACAGCTAGGAAGCAAATAGTTACAAATGACTTGGAAATAATTCCATTCCTCCATAATGAAGGTATAACTACATTACATTACAAATGTATTTTTTTTCCTTTCCTTTCTTTTCTTTTTTTCATCATTTACCAAATTTACCAGATCAATTGTTACTCTTGACCATTCTCTATTCCATTTATCCATATCTTTTTTTTTTTGTTTAATATTGCTGTTAATCTGTCTAATTCCTTCATATCAAATATTTTATATTTCCATTCATCTGTAGTTGGCAAACGTGGATTTCCAATTTTTTGCCACTAGCATTCTAGATGATGTTATTAAATACAATCCTATTCTCCAATATTTTCTTTCCCCTTCCTCGCCTAGTATTGAGGTTATATTTAGCAAGTACAGTTCTGGATTCATATCAAATTCTAAAGTCAACATCTTTTTCATTTCAAAATGAATCTTTATCCAAAACTTCTCTATAATAGGACACTTCCACCACATGTGTATATGTATGAACTACTTTCTTTTTGACATCTCCAGCAGTTATTATTATTTTGTTTATATATATTCTATTTAATGAGCAGGGGGTCAGGTAGCATCTATTTGCCACTTTAAAGTAATTTTCTTTTGGGGCTTGAGCAACTGTAAACTTACTTGTTTTAGTTCTCGCTTTTTCCAATTTTTCTAGATCTATATTATGTTCCAACTCCTGTGCCCATTTTACCATACATTCCTTAATCTTTTCTTCTTCTAAGTCCCTTTTCAATAATATGCTGTATAATTTACTTACTGTTTTTCTTTCTTCAAATTTCAACATTATTTTGTCTAAATTGTTTTCTCCTTTCTCAAAACCTGTTATTTTGACATCCTCTTTAAATCTTTCTTTAATTTGCAGGTAGGTCAACCAGTGCAATTTAATTCCTGTTCCTTTGGCTAACTCCTTTATTGATCTTAGTTTGAAATTACCCTCTCTATCATAGGACAGTAAATCTTTGTATGTAAGCCATTTTTGAATCTTACTCCCTTGAAAAGAAAAGGCCTCTTGTGAAGAAGTCCAAAGGGGGATGCCTGTATAAAACTTATGATTTACTTTCAGCCAACTGTTGAGTAATGATCTCCTTAATATATGTTTATTAAACTCTTTATCTTTTTTGTAACTGTCATACCAAACATATGCATGCCAGCCATTTTGTAATTTATTTTGTTCTAATAATATAGTTTTTGAGTTATTTATCTTAAACCACTCTTGGATCCACACAATACAAACTATGCTAAAGTACAGTTGGAGATCAGGAGTTGCCATTCCCCCTCTTTCTGTAGAATCTTTCAGAATTGACTATTTAGTTCTTACTCTCTTCCCATCCCATATTTTTTAAAAATTTTTCCCAATGGAAAAGAATTTTCTGGTTATATATTATCGGAATATTTAGAAATAGGAACATCAATTTCAGAAGGATGCACATTTTAGTTGTCGCTATTCTACCTGATAGAGATAGCTTTAAATTTTTCCAATTCACCAATTTTTCCTGTATTCCTTTCCAGGTTGCATTGTAGTTTAATGCAAACAGGTCTTATGTTTTATTTGAGAATCAGATACCCAAATATTTAATTGAATCCTTGATTTTACACCCCAGTTTTTCTTCTATTGTTACACCTTCTTTTTTATTAATATTTTTATTAACTTGGGAAAAAATTTTAAAGGGAGGGAGAGGAGAGAAAGAGAGGAAGAGGGGACAGTGAGACCACGTGACTGCCAATCACACTACTACCACGGGAATGGGTTTCCACACCCGCGGCAGTGCACAATTGGCATTTCATTCATGGGTTTCTCCTGTGAAAGAAAAGACACAGGTCAGGGACTGGGCAGCTACAGGAAGGAAGTGGCATCATGCAATCATTGTTGCCAATGCCACTTGCTTCCCATAAGAATCGTGGCTAAAAAGCCATGTGTAATAAAGCCCACAGACAGTAAGAGCTGTTTGTCCATAGAATAGACAAACTCAGAACATGTTGGACTGCCCTTTCAAACAGAGTTTGAATGAAGGCTTTTAGGAGTGCTTCAACTGTGGATTCCTGCATAGACAGAGGGGTTGCACTAGATGAATCCTGGGACTCTTTTAAACCCTACAATTCCATGATCCTATATCTTAATCTATAGATTCATAGACTTGTAACAGACCACAAGGGTCATCCAATCCAGCCCCCTGCAACTAATGCTGATAAGGGTAGCTTATGCCTTTCTAGCCCTCCATCCCCTGAAGTCTTTCAATTCAGTAAGTTTTTTTCAGTTTCCGCTAGCCTTTCTCTTGTGGGTTGGGCAATTCAGTATCTGTGAAGTCCTTTCTTTATCCTGAGGAAGAAATGAATCTGTTCTTGAATGGCACCTAGAGCCTTCATCAGTTTCTTTGGTTCCTCCTCTTGGGACCTGCTTATCTGGCTTCCCTCCTCATTTAAAGACTCCTCCACAAGAAAAAGCATGACAAGACCTACCATTAGGCAGCCCCAGACATTTGACCTCTGATGTGAGAAGGGAGCAGATAGTTAATTATTAACTTATTATCTTCATCAGGGAACCAATCTTATGCCAGTGAATATCTGCCAGAAGACTGGAATATTTTTCCTCTTCCCCTCTATACCATGTAGCAGCATCCAAAACCCAATTCTCATGGGAGAGCCTCCTTTCCAATTCTGCTGATGGGAGCAGCTCTGTCCCCCCAAACACCTTGGGATTCTGTTCATCTGGTGTTGCGGACGAAGTGGCTTTGGGGATGAGGTAACATGCTAGTAAACATTTCAAGGTTGTTGTTACTACAGGAGGAAGCACCCAAACAAACCACAGCTCTTCCATCCATGTCTTGTTTATTGTAATGTCCATCCTCAGCACTCTGGGTTTGTCATTCCCCCAACAAGCAGGAGAAATACACTAAAACTACATGTATTTGTTCTTTGTTCAGAGATATATCTCAAAAGGAAGATGAGAGGAAAGAAGATTGGGCCTATGACAACACTTTTCAGATCAAATAAAAACTCCTTGGTAGGCCATTGCTTCTAAGATACAATGCAGACAACAGACGGAGCACGAAGGGATCCAAACATCAGCTCCGCTTTTCCTTTCTTTCTTGTGATTATCAGGAAGACCAAAGGCTCAATTGTACTTCACAATTTTGTGCCTTTTCTGTGTTCTTTGTTACTAATCCCTCTGGTGTTTTGACAGTGGGGGAGGATGCAGGCTGAATCAGGGAAAATAAGCACTGAGGCAAAGAAAAGTGAATCTTCCCACTGTATCACAAAAGACTCCATGCCTGTGTGTATGTGTGGTTGATTTTCACCTCTGAGCATTGTCTGCCATATCATACCTTTTGTGGAACTGTGCACAGAGGATTCCACAACACCTCCTGCCCTCTTTCAAAGCATGTCACAAATGCTAGATAGAGTCACCAGTAGCAAGAGGATCAATTGCCAATCAGCAGCCAAACTGACCTAGTATCTCAAGAGTCTGTGGGAGAGCTGCACATTTCTATACATAGAAGATAATGAGACACAGTCAGCATCTCTGAGTGGAAACATTGCAACTATCCTTTTGCCCAGTGTTCTTTGCCCAGCATTTTCAATATAGGAGATTCACATCATATACATGTAACCTATATAAGACAGATAGAGAAGTATCACTGTGGCTGCTGCCACAGTGCAGCATTGATGCAGTCTGACACCACTTTAACTGCCATGGCTCAATGCTATGGAATCCTGAGACTTGTAATTTGCTGTTACAGCTCTCTGACAGAGAAGGCTAAATATTTCTCAAAACAGCTTTCTGACAGAGAAGGCTAAATATTTCACAAAACTACAAATCCCAGAATTCTATAGCATTGAGCAATGGCAGTTAAAGCTGGTTCACACTGGATTAATTCTGCAATGTACATGCTGTAGTATGAAGGGTTCTTACCCAACATCTTTGACCATTATTAGCTCATCTTTGTGCTAAAGGGAGCTTTCAATTGCTGAATAAAACCAAAGATTGAAATACATATATGAAAGAATTTAATGAGTGTGGATGCTGCTGCAATATCCCAGCTTTAAGCTGATGTTTGTTTCATTTTATACAAATATTTTGCTCTGTTGCTGCTGTAATTGCTTCCATACATCCAGTGTGTATAAATAAAACAAGCACTATAGTATACTTGATTGCAGTTCAAATTCGAGTCACTTTACTTGCATCAGCCATATGCCTTTGCAAGTTTCATAGACAATCAGAAGAAGTAGAATTGTCACACTAAATAAAATCAGAAATATATTGCACCAGTTGAAAGATATAAGAGATATAAAGCATAATTAGGTGTAGACATAAAAAGATATAAAGTAAAATTAACCCACTAAATTTTGTTTTAAAAAATTCAGAGCACTGTATCAGACCTTAATTCAATAGCGGCTGCCAGAAGTTTTACAGAGTTTGCTGATTACAACATCATTGGCTCTGCCTTTCTAACAAAATATTTATACAGCATACTATGAAATAAAGCCTGTTAAAATGCATCATAAGAATCACAAGTTGGTGAAAAAAATACAACTGAAAAGAAAGAAGGTACTAAATATCTAAAGGTAACGGTAAAGGTATTCCTCATTGACAAGGTTGTTAAGTCATGTCCAACCGTAGGGGGCGGTCCTCATCTCCATTACTAAGCTGAAGAGCCAGCATTGTCTAAAGACTACTCTGTGATCATATGGCCAGCATGATTGCACAGAACACTGTTTACCTTCCCACCAAAGTGGTACCTATTTATCTACTTGCATTTGCATGCTTTCGAACTGCTAGGCTGGCAGAAGCTGGGACTAGTGACAGCACCCAGGCCTCGAACTGCCAACCTGCCAATCTTGCAATCAAGAGTCAGTGCTTTAATCACTTGAGCCACTGCATCCCTATACTACTCACAATTTAAAGTTTAAAATTTCTACTCATCATTTAAAATTTCCAATTAAGGCTGCAATCCTACATTTACCTAGGAGTAAGTCTCATGAAAGTAAATGGGATTTACTTACTTCTGAGCAGGTATACACTGGCTTGACTATAAAATCAGCCAATGGATAGATGAAAGCCATCTGGAAAAGAAAGGTATCGAATCATATCTTGGACAATTGAGGGAATCTGCTTTATTAGTTAGGCTAGTGTTCTTGATTATACAGATGCAAAAATTTTACAGCACTTACTTGACTACCAAATTGGTTGTTTCAAGACCACCACTGTCAATGGGGAGACACACTTGCACATTATTTGAATGAAGTGGGTATCCATGGCAAAAGAGTCATTACACCAGCCAGGGCCAGCTGATAGCTTCCATGTCAGCAGAGCAACAAATCCAGTCTGTGTTTCGTTGTAAACTTTAAAAGTGTAAGCAAAGAGGCAGAACCTTATCTCCAAAATACATTCACCTCCTTTAACAATTAGATTGAAACTTGGAGAAGACTCACTGGTCCACTGCTGCTGCTTATTTCTGCCCTTGCTGCAGTTATTATGCCCAACATTATTTCTGCATTTGCCTATGTTACATGTAGGAGGCCTCCTCAGATGAAGAAGGGGAAGAGGCAAGCTCCAGGAGGCTGGCAGACCTACCCTGGAAACATAACCTGAACCATCATATGCTGACCTTGAAAAGAGGTAGCTGCAGATTGAACTGTTGCATCCTTTGAACCAGTGCAGACTAAAATGACAGCAACAAAAGCACATCAAAAACTATGGCCTACCTTAAAAGAAAAAAAAATACTAGGATAATGAGGCTAACTGTGCTGAGTTACAGCAAGCTATAAATTAGCATAGCCAAGGTTATGTTTCTATTGCAGACCAACAGCTCAGCTGTCTTTGCATCATGTTGAACCCTGTTCACTTGTCTCCTGAATCTTGGCTTTTTTTTTTAGTCTTCACTTACCCCCAGACTAGCTTTTGTCCCTGCTTGGACTGTTCTTGTGCTTTAACCCCAGACTGCTCTGACTGCTCATTTCCTCTTTTGGATCTTGGCTTCATTTCTCATTTATTTGTTTTTTAAACTAATGGTGTGCTCTCCAGGGCACTTGCCAGCCTGAAACATGACAACATCAGGGAACCTTCTGTATTCATGGGAGCTCTTGACATGTTTTAGAACCCAATTATTTATGATTATAGAAGCCCATCCTCCTGCTACAGAGGTTATGGAGAACAGCAAAAGCTGGAATGGAAGGAGGACCATGACTTTAGCAACAAGGCTGAGTGTCTTGCTTGCTGTTACAGGGATAGCTTGTTCCCTCATGCTATATATCAGTACAGTAGGAACTGAGATAGAAATCCTTTCTGTCCACCTTTATTTTTATTTGTTTGATGTGGGGAGGCATATTTTTGCATTTTCACTTCTGGCATCCTGTTCGGGGAAAATAATGGCTGGGAGCTTCTATGCCAGTGGGGTAGTACATCTGCTCCAGGTTTTATTCTGAACTTCAAAGGAACTATCTGAAATGGATCAAAACCTAAAGCAGATTCACTGCCCCACTGACATGGAAGTCACCAACCACCATTGGGAAACATCTGCTTGATGGGTAACTTGATTGTTCATGTGATAAAACCTCTGTGTATGTGTTTACTTTTAATTTGAAAAGTTGAATTGTCTATTTCTCCCTTCTCCGTGTTACTAGCTCATCTGGACATTTGAAGCTGGTCTGTCTTCACATGATTTACAACAGTCTTCTCCCATACGTTTTTTGTTTGTTTTCTTGTTTGTTTTTAATCAGCTTTATTACTTTGTTAATAGTGCTAGTTCACTACCTTGATATATTTTGATGAAGTGTGGTTAATGAATATCATATACAGGTCATATATCCCTTATCCAGGAGTGTCACTAAGGGGTGCAGACCACAGCAGGAGATATCTTAAAGGGGGAATGACACCACTGCTTCCCAAAATTTTGCCTTTTGGCAGAAACTGGCTGTAGTCTTTACCTGTGTGCCTTTAAAAAGCTAAGAGATGGTGTGAAGGAGCAAGGTTAGTGGGAGGAGAATAGAGAAACCTCAGTGTTTTTTTGTAAATAAAATTTTAGTTTTTTAAAAAAAGAATTTTTAATTTGTTTAAAAGATTTTTTTAATTTCTTTATAAACATCACAACTTACCAAACTTTCATTTAACCACATGAAACTATGTGCATGCAAATACATTTTGGCTGTGCATATGATATTGCAATTTAAAGGTATAATTTTCATTTTGCTAGTTGTTTATATCACAACATATTCATATACAGGAATTATAATTTCTGAGTAACATTAGTACAAAAACATTACTAATGATTCTGTATGGTGTGGTATGGGAGGAGGTTAATGGTATGTGCATGTATGTAAGGCACCATGAGTTACCACACTGGGTGATGCAAACCCTAGTGACATCACTGCCCTTATCCAAAGTGTTTGGGACCAGAAGTGTTCCATATTTCAGATTTTTTCAGAATTTGGAATACCTGTATTTGTACATATATAATGAGGCTAGAGAGAGACTGAGGATCTATGAAATGGTGGGAATCCAACCCTTGTACTTGGCACGAATCTACGCCACCCACCATTTCACAGATCCTCATGTGTCTCCCCACCCATGCAAATATAGTACAGACAAAAGAGGTAAAGGTTTCCCCTTTGACAAGGTTGTCGTGTCTAGCTGTAGGGGGTGATGTTCACCTCCATTATTATGCCACAGAGCCAGCATTGTCAAAGACAACTCTGTGATCATGTGGCCAGCATGACTGCATGGAATGCTGTTACCTTCCCGCTGAAGTGGTACCTATTTATTTACTTGCACTTTTACATGCTTTCGAACTGCTAGGTTGGCAGAAACTGGGACCAGTTATGGGAGCTCACTTTGTCACATGGCGCTTGGGCCTTGAACTGCTGATCTGCTAAACAGAGTCAGCATCTTAACCACTGTGCCACCACATCCCTTACAAATATAGCTTTTTTTAAGGCTTTTGAAGTACATTGGATCTCAGGATTTCAGATAAGGGATACTCAACTTGTATAAATAACCAAATAAATAAACAAACAAATAACAGATAAAAACATTTTAAAAAATTACAAAAAATAAAAAATAAAATAAAACAATTAAAATAATCTAATAACAGCATATAACTACATAAATGAATACACTGGGATACACTGAAAATTACCATTGTTATGGATATAATTATTGAAGGATATAGTCAGTTATAATCAGTGTAAAGGGTTAGATCCAAATTCAGATGTGTCTCACTGAAGAGGCAGACTTCTTCATCCTCTCCTCCTTATGATTCCCTCTCCAGCATCCTGAAAATCCTACCAGAGAAGCAAGGACCTTATTGACTGGAATGACCTGTGGTATGTGGGGGCAGGAAGGGGGACTGAGCACATGGATATTTTCTGCCTGTGGAAGGTGGCTGATAGACCGAATCCCTGAGATTTTGTGCAATTCAACTTTTCAAATGAGTGCTGAAAACTGTATTTTATTTTATTTATTTTTTTACTAATGAAAAGTTGTATAATGATGTCTCTCACACATCAATCAAATCCTGAACACATCTGTGAAAACAAAAAAAGGCTGATATTAATGAAGGTGTAGGAGTTATGACAAAAAGCTAGGATTTATAAATAGTTGAGTAATAATAAGAGAGCAGCATGAGGATGATCATGTTAAACACAGTGTCTGAATACAGAAACAACAGTTGAAGAGTATAGGGGACAGCATCTTGAATCTCCTAATTGAAGGGTGAAGATGTGGCTGTTAGTATAGACATGAAAATCTTTTCAGACGTAAAAGGTGCCTGGAACCACACAGGACAAAAAGGTCACTGGGATAAAATTATTAAGCAAGGAAATGGAAGCTGTGGACAG
Source organism: Phrynosoma blainvillii (assembly GCA_026167975.1). NCBI lineage: Eukaryota > Metazoa > Chordata > Lepidosauria > Squamata > Phrynosomatidae > Phrynosoma > Phrynosoma blainvillii. The sequence goes on from JANUYF010000003.1 coordinate 38,319,920, forward strand.
TTCTGACTGCTGCTATGAAAGTTGCCCTTGCTGCTCAGAAAGGGCCACAGAAGTTAGACAAGCCTTTATGTAATATTTTATCTGAGCTCTATTCCTTTGAAGGCCTGACCAGGGCCACCACATCGAAACATATTTAAGGGTAATAAGAATGAGACAAAGTCACATGTATTAAAGAAGAATTTATTTGTCAATAATGGATGCACCATAGGTTTCAAAGCAAAGAATGGTCTTCTCTTTTTCTACAGAGGATAGGCCACCATGTCTTCAGAAGAACCCTCTCTTCCTAGGAGGGAAGCTAAAAGAAATATAATAAAGCAGCCAAAGTATCTAGATAAAGTCATGGCCTGCTCCTTCCAACAGTTCCTATAGTGAAGATGCAGAGCAACCGTAGGAAAATCTTCATTGCCTCTCACAGCTACTTTGAAGGTAGATGGAAAAACCCAGTAATTCCCAAAAGAAAGCATGAAATCTCATCTCTTTCTCCCCAGGAATGCTCAAAGGGTAAAGAGTTCATCAGGGCATTTCTGCTTAGTTAACTATCTTCCCAGGGAAGCAATCCTTTAAAACTCATAGAATCATAGAGTTGGAAGAGACCACAAGGGCCATCCAGTCCAACCCCCTGCCATGCATTGTAGTTTGTATCACACTGTATAACATTGTAGTTTGTATCATTGTAGTTTGTATCACACCATTTTGTGAAGTGAACCTATGACAATCCCCTCTGGTGACAACAGTCATATCCACTAAGGGGCCTAACAAGATCACTTACAGAGGCAAAAATATGTCTCCTCAATAATCAAACCATGATAGAAAGAGGCAACCTGAGGCAAGTGACAAGATTGCACTTTACTACCACATACAGAAGCCAGCTGAACTTAGTAGATGAATCAACATTGCTGGCAAGATAAACATCCTTCTCCACCACACCTGAGGGCAGCAGAACTGGCTGACATGGTAGAAAGAGAGGTTGCATCACACATATAGACTAACATGTTAGTGACTTATGCACCCATAAGTCCCTATTGGGGTGAGACATAGAAAGCTATTCTCTTGTCCTTACACTCCATTCAAGAAAGCTTCCATGTCTGGTAGCTCCTAAGCCTCTTCTCAATGGGAAGGGAGGCAATTCAGATCATGAAGATCCAGCTGCTCAGAGCTCCTAGGGGAAGGAAATTGAGGGTGCACAAGATTTGAGAGCACACTCTCATTTCTTCCACGCTGATGAGACCACCTGCTTCTCTATGGCTTGAATCGCTCCACCACCTCTCTTCTCCACTGGTAAGCAACAGCAGCAGGGACTGTTCCGGGGGATTGACAGATGGTGAGAAAATGTGGACCTACATAGACATGTAGAATCTCTGCTGTATCATCATCATCATCATCATCATCATCATCATCATCATCATTAGTATGCCGCCTTTCTCCCAGAAGGACCCAAGGCAGCTCACAGGTAAAAACCATTTCAAAAAACATTACAATAAAAACATAAAACATTTAAAATAATCTAAAACCCGTATAAAACCACATGAAAAATATACAAAAGCTAATATGCATGACCAACCTCAACCCCCCGAGACACCCTGACATGATTATAGATTAAACAGCCTGCTTAAATAAAAATGTCTCAGCTTGCCAGCAAATGGCAAGGAGGGAGGGGGCCAACCTAGCCTACCACAGAAGGGAATTCTAAAGGGTGGGAGCAGCCACCCAGAAGGCTCTCTCTCATGTCATCACCAATCAAACCTGTGATCTTGGCAGGACTGAGGGAAAAAACTTCTCCTGAAGATCTTAGAGCAGGAGTAGGCAAGGCCCTAAGGCCCGGGGACCAGATGTGGCCCCCCGAGGCCTTTGGACTGGCCCCAGGCTGGTCCCGCCATCGCCTCCCGCTACCGCCACCAGCCATGATGATATTGATTATTGTTGTTATTATTTGGTCTTGGGGTTTTCTTGGCAAAATCTCCACAGGGGTTTTGCCACAGCTTTTCTGGGGCTGAGAGAGTGTGCATGCATATATATTTTTAAAAAAATTAAAAATTATTTTTATTTATTTATTTATTTATTTATTTATTTTTGGTGCTTCAGCCCCCCAATTGTCTGAGGGACAGCAACCTGGCCCCTGGCTCAAAAAGGTTGCCTACCCCTGTCTTAGAGCAGGGGTAGGCAACCTTTCCCCTTTAAGGGCCGAGGGACTTCAGCTCCCAGAATCCCAGGAGCTATTGGCCAACATGGGACTATTGGCCAACATGGCTGAGGCTTATGGGAGCTGAAGTCCCTCGGCCTTTAAAGGGGAAAGGTTGGCTAACCCTGTCTTAGGGCTTTAGCAGGTTTATATGGGGAGATATAGGGCCTGTACAGAACCAGACAAAAGGGCCGGCCTGGGGGTGGAGTTGGGGCAGGGCAGCCACACACCGACTGCCCCAACTCTGCCCCGATGTCACTGTCATGTCACATGCCCCACCGCATGGCGTGCGGTGTCAGAACGCTCCCTTGGCACAGAGTACAAACACACTGCATCAAAGGAGCGTAGAAGAGCCACTGCTGCAGTAGTAAGGGTGGCTTTTACTGCCCAATAAGGAGCAGCAAAGTGCTAGATTGGGGCTATGGCATGTGGTTTCCGTGGCCCCAATCCAGCGCTTCCAGAGGCATCACAGAGCCGCCCCTTAGGGGCCCTCTGTATAGCCCCATAGTCTGTTAAATAATCTGGACCTAAGCCATCTAGGACTTAGCTCTTTCTTCCAACAAAGCAAATAGTTGTGTGGTGGGAGCTGTAACCAAGCATTAGCATCTGTTAACTAGCCACTCTTACTGCCTAGTAGTAGGTCCAGCCTTATTATTTGGCTTAGATTCAGGGTGGGTAGGAGTTGTCTTTGATAGCACACACAATGAAGAGAAAATGCTTTCCCCAGCCTGCCTGGATTTCAGTGAATAAAGGTCCAAATCTGGAAAGTATGTCCAGGTAGATCTTCATTGGATCACAGCAATGAAGCACACCCCATTGTCCTACTGAGTTCAACAGCACTTACTTCAAGATAAGTGAGTTTAGAATTGCAGTCTTAATTAGTTTATGGAATGCTTAATGTGAAAAAAGATCTCAGGAACTAGCACATCAAAGGCTATAGGGATAGACAGGCTTGGATGCTCTCCTGCTGGATATATTTATAAAAGTTAGCAGAAGCAGATCAAGGTACCAGCTGGCTTTTATTTTTCAAAGTGCTTTTCTGTCTTTCTAGCCTTTGGTGGTATTTCAGGTGTCTTTACACCAAGCATAGTGTAGTTTAAATAAATTAGGATTGCTTAACACACTTTCTCCATTCCATCTCAATACAGTGGGCCCTTGGTATAACTGGGGTTTGGTTCCAGGACCCTTCATGGATACCAAAATCTGAGGATGTTGTACGTCCACAATGGGGATAGTAAAATGGTGTCCCTTATATCAAATAGCAAAATCAAGGTTTGCTTTTTTGGATTTTTTTAAAAAACTATTTTCAAGCTGTGGATGGTTGAATCTGTTGATGCAGAATCTGTGGATACAGAGGGCTGACAAAAATCAGATCTGCTCCTTAGACCTACCAGATCTGTTTGTCCCCATCCCATTCCATTTTGTTTGTTAGCAGTTTTGCTGGATATTCAGCCTGAAAATTCAGCATTTTCTTGAAACTAAAAGCTTGTTCATTCTTTCATGATTTTTCATATATTGCTCTGTTCTTGCTTTTGAGAGTTTTCCCTAATAGGCCAGGAGTGGGATTCTTCTTCCTTCCTATTGAAGGCCTCCTTTCCTCTGGAGTAATCTTTTGGCAACTGTATGCTGTCCATACATGGGCAAGATCAAAGCCAGCAATAGATGAGGCCAGAGCCAAAAGTGAGAAAGGTATTTTTGTAGGACTATATCAGTTAAAGTAATTTCCTTACTATAAATGGGTTGTGGATTGGTGCTTTAGTCAAGCTTTGTTTTTAACATAGCAATTAAGCCTAACTTTTGATGTAATATATTGAAATTATTATAGTCATTCAGTGGATTCGTGTTGCAAAACATTGTGCCCTACCCTGTAAAAATAATGAATGATGGGGGGGGGAGGGGGGGCTAATAAAGACCTGGAAGCTTACCACTTCATGAAAGAGATGTCACCACCATCCATTACTAAATGCCTTTCCTAGCAGTTTCATGAGATGTCTCCCCCAGCAAGGACATACATTTGATATCACTCAGATCTTTGCATTGGTATTTGGGAGTTAAGGTCCAAAACCTTTTCTAGGCTCTGGTTTCACTCACTTCTTTGACTCTTTAGCACATTTGTTGCTATTGCTATGTTTCTTCAAGGCTGACTCATATTTATGACAACCCTATCCCAGGGTTTTGCTGGCAATTCATTCATTCATTCATTCATTCATTCAATAAATATGCCACCTTTCTCCCAAAGTATAACCCCAGGCAGTTTACAAATAAAATTGGTTAAAAGCTTACCAGTACAATTTTTAAAATAGTTTCATTTAAACAGTATAAAATTACATAAAAATATAAAATTTGAAAACATAAACACAACAGAGGAAGTGCACCATTGCCATCTTCTGAAGCTTAAAGAGTGTGACTTGCCCAAAGTCACCCAGTGGGTTTCCATGGATGAGTAGGAATTTGAACTCTGGTCTCTCAGTCCTAGTCCAACACTCAAAGCACTACACCACAGTCACTTTTAGCACATTCTTTGGAAGAAAGCCCCATTGACCCCAGTGGTGCCTACCTCTGACTCAAAATGCATAAAATCCATATCTTAATTAATATCTCTGGCCTAATATCTTAGACCAGCTGGCAGATGAAAAGCCTCAACAAGCATAACTCCCTGAGAGTGTGAAGACAACAGAACCAGTCTGGCATAGGAGAGCAAAGCTGTGCCAAAGCAAATGAGCAGAAGCACACAGATTTTTGCATTGCCCAGAAATGGTATGCGTAAGGAGCACAACAGCTCCTTACACAAATTAATCAAAATTACTCTGTTAGTGCAGCTGGCATTCATACTAACACCTACATTCCTGGCCTTTTTTTTTTTTTTTTTTTAATGAATTCAGCTCAACATGGGATGACTTTTAATCTGCATCATTTTGCCTACAAATTCTATGTATGGAAACAACCCAAATGTGTGTGAAATGGCTTCAGTATAATCATACTTTCCAATAATGGTGGTACAGAAATTCATAATAATCCAGTTCAGTATATCGGATGATCAGATGTACAACACCCTGAGGACCACTTCCCTTCAGAGGCTGGTTCTTCAGCTCAGATTGTTAAATAAACTTCCACATACATGGCTAGCAGTTAGGAGAACAGGTGTTCAGAGCCAGCTGCATATATAGTCCCACTATGCTCATTGAAGAGTTCTCATTGAATGATGTCAAGCTGTGAAATACAAAGCCAATTATTCTGTGGCTGCACATACAAAAGTTCTTTCATAAGAACATTTGATTACATTCTTATGGATTGCTTGTGACTTAGCTGGGTTTGGTGAATGTCTTCTCTGTTTCTTCACAACTTCCTTTCATTCTTTCTTGCACGAGTTGTATGTGGTTACTGTCTCTCATCCAGTCCTAAAATGCTGACTTTCTTTTAGGGAGTCTTTCAGAGATGTTCTTTTCTAATCAGTTGATTGATGACTGACACTGCAGGTTTGGATGGTATATAAACAAACCCAAAACATGATTCCTGTGTATCCCATCAACAACACTAGAGATTTGCAAGGTGTCCACTCCAGCAAACTGTTTATGTTGATATTTTCATTTTCAGCAGCAACAACAAAAGGCTTCCCAGCTCTCAAGAAACCCTGCTCAGAAACCAGGGACAGACACACTTGAGGATTTGGGGATGGGGGTAGAATTCAATTGCATAACAATACACATGCTTTTCTGTGTGAAGAAAATGTGTTTTTTGCTCAGATAATTAACTTTCTCCATAAAAGCAATATTTTATGTAGCAAACTGCATTTTTGGCAAATTATAGTTCCTTGTGCATCAATATTTCTTCGTGCAAACTTATGCTTTTCCTGCACAGGAAAAGCAAGAGTAAGTTTTGTGTATCACACACACACAAATGTGAATATTGCATAAACACATTTTATGAAAAATCCTGAAGTATGAATAGTAGTCATAAATTGTGCAGAATGCTTTGCATTATCACACAATGCAGTAAAATCTGCTGAAACTATTCATACTTGCACCAGATAATGAAATAAGGGAAGATTTACATTGTGTAAGAGAGTTGTACTTTCTCAGAGGTTGTTTAAATGTGGTTCCTAATTTGGATAATCATTTTGCAAGCCACACAGAGATCCTCACTCCTGTTTTTGACTTGGCGGGTGGGCAGCTGATTGACTATTGCGCAGTGAGGGAGCTCAAGGCTATGGCACCAATTGTGCCATTGGTTTCATCACGTTGGGATCCAGTCTAACTATGGTGACATATCATTACATTTTTTTGAAGACATATCTAAATATGTGTGCCGTATCACATTTTGTTTGGCCCCAAGAAGCAATAATCAGTCTCATTGTCTTCCAAAGCAGGTTTTTTTCCCCAAACTTTCTTCCTCCAGAGAACCTTCTGCATCTTGGCTTATGTTCATGACTTCTATAAGAACATACAAAGATACCTGCTGATTCATGCCAAACATTCATCTAGTCTTTTTCCCACAGTGGGCAGCTGGTTTCCTCTAAGCCCACAAGAAGGGAATTTAAACCATAGCCCTCCTGTGCTTTTGCCTCAGTAAAGTAACTGGTCTATAATTATAAATGCACTACTTTCCAGTCACTGGTTTTAAGGACAAGTTGCATATTTTAGCTCACAGATCAGCAGTTACACATTTGACCCTTTAAGAACTACTCTATGGATGCCTATATATCTGGTGATTTCTTAATCTTCAATAAATCCACAAATTCTTGTTAAATCTATTTAACTCAGTTCTTCAAATACTCTCCATAGGAGAAAAAAATAGTTCAGCCACAGTTCCTATATTTTCTGCAATGAATATAAACAAAAAGTATCCAGGGTCCCTGCAGTCATTCTATCATTTATACTTTAAAGACCTCCCTAGCTACTTTGTTGCTGAAATGTATAGTTTATTTCAAAGTTGGTTTTTGTAACTGTTATTATGTATTGTATTTTTTCCCTGTAAATTTCTTAGGACTCCTTTTAGTTGTGGGATGACATACACATGTAGCAAACATGTAGACTAAACTAATGCACTCATCAAATGATTTGTTTTTTCACTTGACTTCTCATAACGGTTCATGGGACTTCTCCATCTCATTTGGGTAAGGCAACCATACATTTTCTGCTAACTACTGTGATTTCCTCCTGGACTAGGTCATAGCCAACAGATAAGAATGCAAATTTGTAATAATCAACATCTTTACCAAAATGATCCAATCTAGGGCTTGAAAAACTAATATCCAAAGTATGTCCATATCTATTGCATTCCTATCATTGGAAAGCAGCATGGCAAATTGTAAATGACAGATTCATATCCCACCACCACAAATGTATTTCCTTCCATATATTTTGTCCACAAGTCAAGTGTACATCTTAGAAAAATGTGCACAAAGCCACTGTAGAAATTAAATCCCCAAAAGCTTACAATATGTGAATAAAAAAAAATATGTACCAAAATAAGCAACATCTTTCTCAATGACTTGGATGAAAGAATAGAGAGCATACTTATCAAATTTGCAGATGACACTGAATTAGGAGGAATAGCTAATACCCCAGAGGGCAGGATGAAAATTCAAAATGACAATAGATTAGAAAGTTGGGCCAAAGCTAACAAAATGAATTTCAACATGGAGAAATGTAAGGTACTGCACTTAGGTCAAAAAAATGAAATGCATAGATATAAGATGAGGGACACCTGGCTTAGTGAGACTACGTGTGAAAGGGATCTAGGTCCTAGTAGACCTAGTAGACCACCTGGAATACAGTATCCAGTTCTGGGCAACACAGTTCAAAAAGGATGTTGAGAAACTGGAGTGTGTCCAGAGGAGGGTGATGAAAATGGTGAAGGGTCTGGAAGCCATGCCCTATGAGTAGTGACTAAGGGGGGTTGCAGACTGCCAGAAATAGTGCAAATTGAGTCCACTTTTAGGGTTAGGGTTAGGGAATCATGGGAACTGTAGTTTATTGTGCCACCAGACCTCTCTGACAGAGAAGGCTCAATGTCCCAGAAAAAAAAAATTCCCATGATTCCCTAGCACTAACCCTAACCCTAAAAGTGGACTCAATTTGCACTATTTCTGGCAGTCTGCAACCCCCCTTAGGGAACTGAGTATATTTAGCCTGGAGAAAAGATGGTTAAGAGGGGATATGATAGCCCTGTTTAAATATTTGAAGGGATGTCATATTGAGGAGGGTGCTAGCTTGTTTTCTGCTGCTCCAGAGAATAGGACCCGGAACAATGGATGCAAGCTACAGGAAAAGAGATTCCACCTCAATATTAGGAGGAACTTCCTGACAGTGAAAGCTGTTCAACAGTGGAACACACTCCCTCAGAGTGTGGTGGAGTCTCCTTCTTTGGAGGACTTTGAACAGAGGCTGGATGGCCATCTGTCAGGGATGCTTTGATTTTGAGTTCCTGCATGGCAGGGGGTTGGACTGGATGGCCCTTGTGGTCTTTTCCAACTCTATGATTCTATGATTCTATGTACCAATCCTCATCCCCAAGTCTTGCAGCTCAGTACAGAACAAGGATAGGAACAAAATGCAGATGAGACTCTGAGGAATACTGTTGGCTTTGCTTGCTTGGAGATTCTGGGAGTTGTAGTATAATGAATAACTTTACCAGCCTCTGGAGATGGATAGCACTGGTAAGTTGCCTTCTGGGATGGTGGTAGTTATTACACATGGTCTTACTGAGGTAATCCCTGAGAAGTGTCCAGGGAACTCTACACTTGCCTGGAACACAGTTTGAAAAGTATTGCTCTCTTTCCAGTAATCTCAACCTGAGCAAAAATGGCCTGTGTATTATTAAAGTTTAGAAGAATTTTTCTACTCATAAGACTTGCACAATTAGCAGAAGTCAACCTTTTTCATGGCTCCCTCCCTCTTTTTTTCCTTCGGTTTGCCCTTCTTGAGACAGAATAGTTAATTACATAAATTGTTCAGAGAGCTGTGTGGCCATGCCAGCCACAGATGCTGGCAAAACGTCAGAAAGGAACTCTTCTAGAACATGGCCACACAGCCTGAAAAACCCACAAAAAACTATGGACGCCGGCCATGAAAGCCTACGACTTCACATTGTCCAGAGAGCTTTGAAAAACATGACTTTGGGCCATAAAACCATCATTTCTACTTAACATGATTTGATAAACATATTGCGTACATCCTGTGTAATATCAGGCTAAGATTCCAGAATGCTCCCCACTGTCACAGTTCACACACAGCTTTCTTCCTTTATACCTCATTGTCACTTTTCTTGTTAAACATGTGTGTCCCTGCTTCTGCTTTTTCAAAAGAACCACCCACTCAAGTTGGCTGAATGGGTGAACAGAGAGTGGAACCATATTTACTAGCCTCATCTCATCTCTGGGGTGCTTGTGGGCTATGCTTTCAGTGGCTGTACATTTGGTGTTAATGGGTGTGTGTGGGGGAAGGATCCTTGTCCTTATGCCCGTGATGGAAAACATTTGGTCCTCTAGATATTTTGGCCTACAATTATGACAGTTCTTTACCATTGGTCATGCTAGGTGCACAGTGGAGTCCCTTTGGTCTCCTGTAGAATCACTTATGAAATCCTGGTGTTTGTGGTTTTGTGAGGCATTAGATCTCTCTGGCTAAGAATTCCAAATACCGCACAAACTACATACTCCAGGATTCCGTAGGATGTTGCCAAGGCAGTTAACATGGAGTCATATTGCTAAACTGTGTAGTGCAAAGGGATCCCAGGTTTCAGAAAGAACCTTTATAGCTTTACACCCATAGTGTCCTTTCTAATCAATGCTAAATATGTGGCAATAAAAGGATGCAGCCAGTGGGTATGGCAGCTTTTATGAGTATCCTGAAAAGGCACCATCCTATGCCTCCCATCACTATGTGTTGAAGAGCTTCAGGTGCATAGAAGTGCACTTTATTGAGCACAGCCCATTTCAGTTTGAATTCTTCATAACCTCTCTTTGGTGCAATCACTTTCAGTCTTCTGGGCCTCGGCAGACGACTAAAAGAGTCGTCTTCCGGGCAGGGAAGAGGAGAGGCAGCCGCACGAGTGGCGCCCCTTCCTCTCCCCGAGGTCGCCCCCAGAAGCGCCGGCTGTCCGCACGGCCAGCGCACCGGGGATGACCTCACGGCGCAGCGTCCACATGCGCTGCGCCGTTTGAGCCAGGGAAAGTGCGCCCGCTGCTTTTAGGGCGCACTTTCCCTTACATCTAAAAGGAGCGCCAATTTGGTGCTCCTTTTAGATGCGCCGCAGGAGCGCCGCGGTCCGGAGGCTGAACTCCGGCGGCGCTCCGACCCGTGGCGTCTCCGGGGCCTCCGTCTGCTGAGGCCCTTCTTTTCTGTCTCTAAAAAAATTTTAAGAGAAGAGTTCAATTCAAATTGTATTGGACTCAGTAAAACATAGAGGTTCTTTCTTTCTTTCTTTTTAAATAATTACATTCTCTGAATTTGGTGCCTTCCCTTCATTTCTTTTTCATGCATGTGTCGGGGTGCATATGTGTGGAATCTGAAGAACTCTCTTGTTGCTCTTGCTGTAAAGCCCAAGATATAAAGTGGAAAACTGGCATGCCAGCATAAGGTGGAGAGCAAAATTTGGTAGGTCAGAAAAGGGATGCTATCATAAACTGTCAAATAATATTCATATGTCTTGGAACAATATCTAAGACTTATTATCCATATTGCTTCATGACCGATACAGAAGGAAGATTGCTGAATGGAGAGAAATCAACTTTTGTGCCCTCTCTCAACCTGATCTCCATAGAGAGACAGTCCAAGATATTTTGCTGCCTGAGGCAAAATAGTAAATCATTCTCCCGATGTAGCCAAGTCAAAGTGCAAATCATCCAAAGCCCACCAAGTTATTTTGGTACCAGGGGCAGAAAATCCTACAAGTCCTTATCCCCCTTCCCTCCCTTCCTCCCTCCCTCCCTTCCTCCCTCCCTCCCTGGCAGTAGAAATCCAATAATAAAGTAAATAACTAAAAATCCGATGCACTTTCATGACACAGTAAACCTGCAACCTGAGTCAACTACCCTGCCTCATCCTACCTAATAGTACATACAGCCCTGCTTGTGTCTTGCAAGAATGTTATTTTAATCTGTGACATTTCATTGTGTGTATGAAATTAATTGTGACTCATGCAGAAATTAGTAAGTTATGACCAGGGTCACTTTATGGCAGACTTCAGGAAGTAGAGATATTTAGGTATCTTAAGGTACTGCTGCCTTTGGGGAGGGAGGGATGAAGCAAACAAGGCATTTTGTTGTGTATGTTATTAGGGAAATAATTCAGTCATCACTAAATAGAGACATTCATTATGTGTCATCAAACGCAACCCCCTCCCCTGCTCAAAATAGCAGAGGGTTTCTATTTTTGTTATTCTCTCTCTAATAGCAAATTATTGAAAACAGACATGGATGGATGGATGGATGGACAAAAAGTAAGATCAAAGGGAGAGGGGGATATTGACTGGAATCCCATTGGTTAGTTCCATGTAAAGTAGACCTATTTTATCAATTACTGAATGGGTGAGTCAATAGATGGCTAAATTCAGTGTCTCTACTTTAGTTGAGTCTAGCAATAGGATTTAGGTTATTGTGTGATACCAACCAGTTCTGCAATGATGGCAATTACTCCCACATACCCTCCAATAATTCACAGGTGAAAACTGGGACACATGTGGCCAAGCAACATCAGAGTGTAGTTAGGATGGCAAAGTTATTAATAAAGAGGATGTACAGACTGCCCAGATAGAGCACCGTCCCTCCACCCCTTTCAGCACTGGATCGGGGCTGCAGCAACTGCACGTTGCAGCTCCAATCCAGAAGTTTGCGGCTCTAAAAAGAAATGGCAAAATGCTGTTCCTTTTTAGAGCAGCAAAAAGCTGCCCTTGCTGATGCGGTGACAGCTTTTTGGCATTTCTTTGATGCAGTGCATCTAAACACTGCACCAAAGAAATGGCATGATGCCGCCTGCCATGTGGGCAGGCGGGCAGAGTAACACCGGCATCAGAATGGAGTCAGGGCATGCAGCGTGAAGTTGCCACACCCCCACACCACCCCAATGTCAGTGTTTTATGCCGGTCTATAGAGGCCCAAAGTTATTAATAAAGAAGAGAGCACAAATTGGGAGAATCTGTAGAAAATTGATTTTGCCTGAGCCTAATAGGAAAGGCAAGACTGCACCTTGTCCTCTCCTTCATCCCCAAGTTATAACTTCATTATTGGGAAAGGGCACCCATACGTTGCTAGATATTTGTAAGAGAGCAACATAGGGCAATGCATATGAGGCAACAGTTATAAGACAATAGTCACAACAGGTCAATACATACATCCTCACAACCATGTGTGTAAAAAAGAACTTTCCCCAAAAAAGCTACTGACATCAAGGGACCTAACTCTTCATAAGCAGATTTATTGCTTTCACATCTCAGGACTAACAGAATCAGCCTGACAGATCTGTATCATCTTACACAATTCTTTGAAGATTTATGATATTGTCACAAATTGCAACATTCTGTACTGAGTTTGTTGTATGTGCTCTGCTCCCACCCCCACAACTACATAACTACTAATATACCTGTGTTTTGATATTGATCCCATTGGTGTGCCTGAAGAAGTGGACTGAAATCTACAAAAGGTTGTGCTTAAACAAATCAGACTTAAATGTATTGCTAGAGTCCTTCTTTCTCCCTTGCCCCTTTTCCTTTTAGATACTTGCAACCAGCTATTTTCCAGCTCTGGGTCAAAAGGTGGATTGGAATCTACTGGTAGATATCCAGCTGATTCACAACAGATTGGTAACAATACACAATTCTAATTGTTGAACAATGGCAACCACATTGTTTTGTTTGTTTGTTTGTTTGTTTGTTTAACATGGCACCTTTCTCCTAGTACAGGACCCAACATGCTGTACAACACTTTAAAAATAGTATAATTTTTATAACTCTTATAAACAGGTTAAAATACAATTAAGCTAAGTGTGATTTAAAAAGTACAAGTTAAAAACAGAAGTTTAACCATCATTAAAAAAATAGACATGCTGGGTTGGATATAAATGAGGAATAGAGAAAGTTGCATTTTTCCAGCAACAATGCAGTTCACAAATGTAACATGAAAATACTAGTTGACTGTAATAAACACCCTTGTCTTGGGAAAGAGCAGATCCACTCTTTTATTTTATTTTATTTTAGTCATTGTAAAACAATAATCTGCCTTAATGAATGTGAAGTCAGTTCACCAGGATAACACAGAGCCTTTTAGTACTCTGACTTCTTTGTAATGGCTGTCATTCAGTAAATGCCATGATGGTACATATTACTAAAGAGGTGCATATGCAATTTTTTTAAAATCACGCCAGTCTTCACAGTGGCTGTGACCTTTTGCAAGCTGTCTTCTGCACCAAACAGAAAATGATAGATTTGATGTTGCTTTTATGAAAACCAAAGTAAATAAGATTAGGTATCTGCAGTAAATTCTTTTCATGTTTTAGGTCTGAAATGGGCAGTGAGTTGGTCTTTATTACAAAGAGTGTGTCTGTGTGCACGCGTGCACGTGTGTGCGGATACACACACACACACACATGCCTTGAAGTCTTCTGTCAACTTATGGTGATCCTATTAATTTCTTAGAGTTTTATTTGGCAGGGAATATCCAGAGGTGTTTTTGCCAGTTCCTTCCTCTGAAATACAGCCTATAGCAGCTTGTATTCCTTGGTGGTCTGCCATCCAAGTACTAACCAGAGCTGACCCACTTTAGTGTCCAAGATCAGATGGGATCTTGTGCCATTAGGACTGAGGTACACATCACAGTTCAGCTATAGAGTTGATTCCTATTTATAATTTTAGAGTTAATAATGGTCAAGGGTTTGGGAATTTACAGATGATGGATTTGTGGATCGGTAGTTGGAACATTTTTGCTGTCCAATAGGTCTGATTCAGACATTGGAATAGTTACTTTGGGAAAATTAATCTCCCAGAACCCAATTAAAATTTTATCTTTTTCTGTAGTGCAAAATTACATCTTTTTCCCTAGTCCAAAAAAGAAAGAAAGAAAGACTTGCAGCTCAAAATGTAATTTCTCCAACCTCTGATTGGAGTAGAACCTATCCTCATATTGTTACACTCATGTACACTGTCTCCACCTATGTACCCCACAAAAAGCAGAGTTCCCAATCACACCCTCAGACCTTCCATGTGTGCATATAGGAAGACACTATTTACACTTTCAAAACAACATGTAGCAGATAAGCATGAGTTCAATGGAAATGATTCTTCCTCTGCTTTATCTTAGTTATTCATAGATTCCAAATATCTGAACAGAGACCTCTGTCACATTTCCAATGTCTGCCAGTATTTCAGTTTGGATTCTCCCTTTATTTTGATAAGCTAATAAATAAGGACTAATGAAACACAAGACTTTTTAGATTGAATGAAATAGGCTTTGCACATCTATTAATAACTGTCTTCCAGATACCATACACTGGTATCTGGAAGACAGTAATTAATGTACAGGTAAAACAGCAAGGTCCTTTGACCACTGCTGAAGAAGAAGAAGAAGAAGAAGAAGAAGAAGAAGAAGAAGAAGAAGAAGAAGAAGAAGAGTGGCACTATTACTTCTCTTGATCTAGACACTATACTTCTACTGATGCAGCCTAAAATTGCATTGGCCTTTTTAGCTGCTGCATCGCACTGTTGACTCATGTTCAACTTATGATCCACCTGGATTCCTAGATCCCTTTCACACGTAGTCTCATTCAGCCAGGTGTCCCCCATCGTATATCTGTACTTTTCGTTTTTCCACCCTAAGTGCAGTACCTTACATTTCTCTGTGTTGAATCTCATTTTGTTAGCTTTGGCCCAGCTCTCTAGTCTGTTCAAGTCATTTTGAATTTTGATCCTGTCCTCTGGGGTATTAGTTACTCCTCCTAATTTGGTGTCATCTGCAAATTTGATAACTATGCCCCCAATACTGTCATCCAAGTCATTAATAAAGGTATTGAACAGCACTGGCCCCAGGACAGAGCCCTGTGGCACCCCACTGGTCACTTCTTTCCAGGTTGAAAAGGAGCCATTGTTGAGCACCCTTTGGGTTTGCCCAGTCAACCAATTACAAATCCATGTAACAGTTACTTTGTCTAGCCCACATTTTACCAACTTGTTTGCAAGCATGTCATGGGGAACCTTGTCAAAGGCCTTACTGAAATCAAGATATACTATATCCACAGCATTCCCTTCATCTACCAAGCTGGTAATTTTATCAAAAAAAGAGATCAGATTTGTCTGACATGACCTGTTTCTCTGAAACCCATGTTGACTTTTTGTGATTATGAAATTACCTTCCAGATGTTCACAGACTCTCTGTTTAATGATCTGCTCCAGAATCTTCCCTGGTATTGATGTCAGACTAACTGGACGATAATTGTTAGGATCCTCATTTTTCCCCTTTTTGAAGATGGGGACAACATTTGCCCTCCTCCAGTCCGCTGGGACTTCTGTTTTCCAGGAGGTCTCAAAGATTATTGCCAATGGTTCCGATATTACATTTGCCAGTTCTTTTAATACCCTTGGATGTAATTCATCTGGTCCTGGAGACTTATATTCATTTAGATTAACCAGGTATTCCTGTACCATCTCTTTACTTATTCTATGCTTAAATTCTCCTATTCTGTCCTCTGCTCCATTATCCTCAGGTTGAGCACCCTTTGCCTTTTCTGAGAAGACTGAAGCAAAGAAGGTGTTGAGTAATTCTGCCTTTTCTCTGTCCCCTGTTAACTTTTTGCCATCTTCTCCACACAGTGGCCCTACCTGTTCTCCTGGAGTTTCTTATACAGTGGAAAAGAGAAGCTAGGCACAGTCAAACACTCATTCTAGACTTTAGGAGAGCTGACTTCAACAAACTTAGGGAAACACTAGGAGTGATCCCATGGTCAGGAATACTAAAGGAGAAGGGAGTTCAGGATGGATAGGAATTTCTCAAAAGGGCACAATCTCAAACTGTTCCAATGAGAAGGAAAAATGGGATATTTGTCTCAAGAAACCAGGTTGGATGACAAAAGAACTTTCAACTCAACTAAGTTTTAAATGGGAGATGTATAAGTAATGGAAAAGAGAGGAATTCAAACAAATAGTTAGCACATGTAGGGGTAGAGTCAGGAAAGCCAAAGCGCAGAATGAGCTAAGGCTTGCTAGAGGGTTAAGGACAATAAAAAGGGCTTTTTTGGGAATGTCCATAGCAAAAGAAAGAAGAAGGAAATGGTAGAGCCACTGCACAGAGAAGATGGAGAAATTCTAACAGGGGACAGAGAAAAGGCAGAACTACTCAACACCTTCTTTGCCTCAGTCCTCTCACAAAAGGAAAAGGGTGCCCAACATGAGGAAAATGGAGCAGAAGGCACAATAGGGGAAATGCAGCACAGAATAAGTAAAGAGGAGGTACAGGAATACCTGGTTAACCTAAATGAATTTAACTCTCCAGAACCAGATGAACTAAATCCAAGGATACTAAAAGAACTGGAAAATGTAATCTCAGAGCCACTGACAATAATCTTTTGAGAATTCCTGAAGAACAGGAGTAGTCCCACCAGACTGGAGGAAAGCCAACATTGTCCTCATCTTCAAAAAGGGGGAAAAAGAGGATCCCAACAACTATTGCCCAGTTAGTCTGACATAAGTACTGGGAAAGATTCTAGAACAGTTTATTAAACAGAGAGTCTGTGAACTTTTAGAAGGGAATGCCATAATCACTAAAAGTCAACATGAGTTTCTGAAAAATAAGTCATGCCAGATTAATCTGATCTCTCTCTCTCTCTCTCTCTCTCTCTCTCTCTCTCTCTCTCTATATATATATATATATATATATAATTACCAGCTTGCTAGATGAAGGGAATGCGGTAGACATAGCATATCTTGATTTCTGTAAGGCTTTTGACAAGATCCCCCATGATATTCTTGCAAACAAGATAGTAAAATGTGGACTAGACAATACATCTGTTAGGTGGATTAGTAACTGTTTGACTGACCGAACCCAAAGGGTACTCAGCAATGGCTCCTCTTCATCCTGGAGAGAAGTGACCAGTGGGGTGCCACGGGGTTCTGTCCTGGGCCCAGTGCTATTCAACATCTTTATCAACGATTTGGATGAAGGAATAGGGGGCATGCTTTTCTTGCAGAAGACACCAAATTAGGTGAAATAGCTAATACCCCAGGAGACAGGATGAAAATTCAAAATGACCTTAATAGATTAGAAAGCTGGACCAAAGCTAAAAAAATGAATTTCAACACAGAGAAATGTAAGGTACTGTACTTAGGACAAAAAAAAATTGAAATGCATAGATATAAGATGGGGGACAGCTGGCTTAATGAGATTACGTGTGAAAGGGATCTAGGAGTCCTAGTAGACCACAAGTTGAACATGAGTCAACAGTGTGATGCAGCAGCTAAAAAGGCCAATGCAATTTTAGGCTGCATTAATAGAAGTATAGTATCTAGATAAAGGGAAGTAATAGTGCCACAGTTCTGGGCACCACCATTCAAAAGGGATGTTGAAAAACTGGAGTGTGTCCAGAGGAGGGCGACTAAAATGATGAAGGGTCTGGAAACCAAGCACTATAAGGAATGACTTAGGGAACTGGGTATGTTTAGCCTGGAAAAGAGATGGTTAATAGGGGATATGATAGCCCTCTTTAAATATCTGAAGGGAAGTCAAAGGGAAGGAGGGTGCTAGCTTTTTTTTCTGCTGCTCCAGAGAATAGGACCCGGAACAATGGATGCAAGCTGCAGGAAAAGAGATTCCACCTCAACATTAGGAGGAACTTCCTGACAGTAAGGGCTGTTCAACAGTGGAACACTTTCCCTCGGAGTGTGGTGGAGTCTCCTTCTTGGAGGTCTTTAAACAGAGGCTGGATGGCCATCTGTCAGGGATACTTTGATTTTGATTTCCTGCATGGCAGGGATTGGACTGGATGGCCCTTGTGGTCTTTTCCAACTCTATGATTCTATGATTCTAGACAATGTGAGTAATAACCTCAGGTGAGAGATGCTCAGGAACAACTGTAAGTAGTCCCACATGTGTTCCTCCTGCACCTCCTGGCAATTAATCTGTCTTGGGGAACACAGCCTGGCTGAACAACTTGAACTAGATTTATGTCCCCAAGTTATAGATTCAATCACCAACTGGGTCAGCTTCAAATGAAGGCTTCTTATCTTTTGTCTCTAGGAGCAAAATGGTTTGACTTAGCCCTGAGTTTACCACCATTACCACTGCTGTCACAATGCATAATTAATGCAGTTTGACACCACTTTAACTCTTATGGCACCATCCTATGAAATCTTGGAAGCTGGAATTTGTTGTGGCACCAGAGCTTTCTGACAAAGAAGGCTAAATATCTCACAAAACTACAAATCCCAGAATTCCATAGCATTGAGACATGGTGATTAAAGAAGTGTCAAACTGCATTAATTTTGCCATGTAGATGCAGTCTGGGTGCTTGAATAAGCTCCCTTTTTGGACTACAGCCCCAAAATCCTCCAGCAAGTTTTGAATTTTGGGAGGAGGAAGAGGCTAAAAAGTAACTTTTCCAACTTTTCTGTTATAATTAAAGCATGTCTGTATATAAGTCTGGATGTGTCATATGTTGCTACATATGGGTTTTGAAAGATCATGGCCTTGCTCATGCTGAACTCAGATAGTGAAGGAAATATGAGGCTGGGGCATGGAAAGCAACCACAGTTAAGGAAACAACACTTGAAGGTTTAACCTGTGAAAGTCAATGCTAAGAATGACATGTTCAGGAGCACAGAGAAGTTGACCCAAATAC
The DNA here is from genome assembly GCA_026167975.1 of Phrynosoma blainvillii. Lineage (NCBI taxonomy): Eukaryota > Metazoa > Chordata > Lepidosauria > Squamata > Phrynosomatidae > Phrynosoma > Phrynosoma blainvillii. The sequence continues at coordinate 38,338,916 of JANUYF010000003.1, forward strand.
CTGAAGAGAGAATCTCATAAAAAATATGACCTGAAGCTGTTGTGCTTCTAGGAGATACAGCAATATGTTTACTAAACATTATGTGGGAGAAAAAATGCATGCCATACACTCAACCTATGCCAGTTACGAAACCGGGGGTAATTTAGCATACCTAAATATTGAGTAATATATGGACTTTCAGTTGTTATTGACTATATTATGTGCATATGCTGTGGTAGGGTCTTGTGCAAAGGACTGATGGGATGGACAAGGACAATTTTTCAAATTCTCAGCTTGAAAAATAGCTGGGTTTTGGAGTTAAAAACAGAAAATATACTCTGTGTGTGTGTGTGCGCATTAATTTCCAAGTCAATCCAATGATGGCTTTGGAGATGAGTTGTGTTTGTGGATGCAAAAAGTTTTTGCAGATAATACATGATTTTATGTTGTGTCACTAGAGCTCTCTCTCTCTCTCTGTTTAAATGACTATTGTAGTGTGTGATACTATGTATCCTGCCATTTTGTATAGATGGTAGTATCTACCTAGCTTCAGATGTTAAGTGTTTTCATGACATCCTTTATTGGGCTATCAACAATCCAATTTTTAATTTATATTTTTCTTTCAGTGGGAGGTGCCTGACTCTCTCATTTACAGTGGTACTAAATGCTGATTTGGGCCTGCATCCTACCTTGTCTACCATAAATCTCTGCATACAGAATTATGCATTAATCTTGCTATGTAGCCCTTGTTTGTGAATGGCAATGTAACACAATTATACCAAGACATCAAATATGAAACCAACTGCACAACCAAAAGTGTATGCACAATGGAATCCCATGTGGAACTCTGATTTTGCAACCTTGAACTGTATGTAGTCTTTCTGCATCAGATGAAAATGTTCAGCCACTTCCACAGAGGAACCGATGCATGCATAAACAAGACACTAACACAATTCCAGTCTTGGAGTTACAATTAATGCATTCTCAGCGCTATAGTGATAGTTTATATTTCTTCAAATAAAATCTATTTAACTGAGGATTTATCTTAATTGATGAAACAATAAATTCTGATGTTTAACAGAAACTCTTGCTTGCTCTCCAAATAAATATGCAGCTCTTCATTTCTTGCTTAACTGCTTATCTCCTGCTTGTTATCCTGTCATCTGAAGGCCAAGTGCTGTCAAGATCTTAAGTGCTAACACATATCACCTTCCTAATTTTATCTCTTTCTGTTTTGTCAGGCACCTACTGACACAGTTTGAAATCTAGTTTACAGTCTGTCAAACATGACTGTAGATGCATGTTACTTGCCTGACTAAGAACTGCTGTACTATTGTTCACTGTAGAGAGCATTCATCCAAATCATGTGGAAACATTGCATGAAGATGAGGTGGAACTCATTGCATGTTGGCATACCCTCAGCATCCTTTTTTGTATGCCACCCCTATCAGCTCCACCTTCTCACCTTTGCACCTTCAACATGAAGGTCTGAGTGGAGCTTCTAAGATATGCTTGCACTCTCACCACACACTTTCGCACCAATTACTTAAATGTCTGAAGTAGAATGAGTGGGAACTTGCATGTTGCTGACGAAGCTCATGTGCATGGCCTCTTATCCTCTTCATTCTTTATTCCTATGTGCTTTGCGATAATTACAGAGATTGGAAATGCTGGTTTTGTGATTTGAGAAGCTATGCTCCCCAAATTTAAGCATGTCCAAATTCTGCTTCTGACATAATGTAGTTTCATGGGGTAGGGCAGGCTCAACCTCCATCAATGCATAATCATTAGTGTCTCTGAAGAGAATCTGTACATCATGGGGCTTTCTTCATATATTCTGACAAATGGAAAGATAGGGAATACAGTCTCAAGATGGATGCTTGAAAGATGTGCCATTTCTCATTGTGAGAGGGTGATAATTAAAAAACAAATAAACCCTTTACTAATTTAAAAATATTTCTATAAATAGTTTGTTGGCATACTAGGGAAAAGGGCGTGCTGGTTTATTTAAATTCAGTAATTTTTGTTTGATCATACAGAGGGAAGAATGTGAAATGACACACCCAAATTCTGAAGTTATGCAGTCTGGATATCTGTTATCTCAATTTCCACCTAACAAACTCATCATCTGAGCACATTGCCAATTTTGCCATTAACCTCAGTAAGATTATTGGCTCATGTGGCATGACAGTAAGAGTGGCAAATTGGCCCCCAACCCACTTTGCTGCCAAGTTCCGTGATGCTCTGGAGAACATCTATTGCCATTCCATGTATCTCTCTAGCACTGACCTCTAGCAATGCAGGGACTATGGCTGTTAGTTTCTTCTCCTACAATTGGGACAGTTACTAATACCATGTTCTCCACCTTTGCAATAGGTGTGTATTCTCCTTCTTTGGTGGAAGGGGGTACAGATGCTTTTTCGTCTGAGGCAGGTGGGCTGGTGGGAGTCCCAGTGGCAGTGGTGCATTCTCCTCCTTATGTAGTATGGTAGGTGGGTGCTATCACCATGGTTTCCTTTTCAGGTAGTAAGTGAGCATGGAACATAGCCACAAACCTGTTGTCTCCTCTGGGATTGATGCCACCACTAGAATGGCACAATGTGGGGGAGATTTTGCTTGCAACCTCAAGTGGCTAGAGAATTTAGGCTGTTCCTTCCTGAGAGTGAATCCTGATGTAGCCAAAAATGCACCAGCCACACACAATGTGAAACCCAAGCTTTGGAAAAGAAGAGCTTTGTTTAGAAAATTAAACTCTAAAGACTGGGAAGCAAACTCTTCAAAACAGCCCAAAGAGGACTGGATATGTTCGTTCATTTAATAAACATGGAAAGCTGACAGATTGTTGTGGGTGTGGGGGATGAAAAGGAGCATCCTGAAAGAAGGCATGGGTGGATGTTTAGAATACTAAGTAGGGCCCTTCTATGCTGCAACATTTTGTTCTAGGCTCTGCTTCTTCTATGCAATTTACAGAAGAGTTTTGTGGTATCTGGGGGGCACAGCTGATGGAAACACAAGAGAGGTCCTCAGTAGCTTATCCCAAGGCTCTGGAAACCCCTTCCTAGAGAGATTAGACAAGCACCATCCCTACTCTCCACAACTTGTGTTATTGTTATTGTTATTTCTTACCCACAACTCCCTGTGGATAAAAAGGGAACAACAATTAAAAGATAATTAATGTAGTGGATTTTCTATTTATTATTTTTGTAGGGCTACTATGTTTTTTATGATTTATATTTTTAACTGATTTTTAAGTTTTTTGATAGTTTACTCTTAATTTTTATATTTTTTAAAATCTTAACTATGTTTATATGTAACTATTTTAACTACAACAATCTTTTGTAAACAGACTTGAATCTTGAATTGGGGGAAAAGGTGGGATATAAATAAAAATAACAACAGAACTTGGAAAAGTTACTTCTTAGGACTACAGCTCTGATGATGTGCCAGTTAGTGTAGCCAGTCAGCATCTAGAAACTGTCACAGTGTGATTCCTTCCTATGCTGCAAAGGTTATTCCAAAGCCACAAGTTATTACAGGGGTAGGCAACCTAAGGCCCAGGGGCCAGATGCAACCCCCCGAGGCCTTTGGACCGGCCCCAGGCCAGTTCTGCCGCTGCCGCTGCTGCCGCCGCCGCCCCCTGCTGTCCCCCGTCACCGCCGCCGCCCGCCATGATGATATTGATTATTGTTGTTATTACTTGTTCTTGGGGTTTTCTTTGCAAAATCTCCACAGGGGTTTTGCCATGGCTTTTCTGGGACTGAGAGAGTGTGCATGCATATTATATTATTTTATTTTTTTAATTTTCTCTTTGGCCTCCCAATTGTCTGAGGGACAACAACCTGGTCCCCGGCTCAAAAAGGTTGCCTACCCCTGAGTTATTAGAAGGAACTTTTCTCTTACTTTTTAGCTCAACAGTAGAGAAAATGGGGTAATTCTAATCCAGGAATGAGCTAAATACACTTGTTAGTCCCAATTAGGGAAGACCCACTGACATATGGTGTCTTATTTAAGTGCAAACATAGCAAGTTCCATTGATTCAGTGGCATAAACATAAGTGCTAGTCCCACTAAATCAATAGCTGAATGATATTTCCACTCTTATGTAAAGCCAATTGCCTGAGTGGGTCTACTTTAGTTAAGACTAGCAACTGAATATATAACAAATGAATTTACTCTAGTTGGAACAAGTAGTTGGTTTAAGTCTTTTGTGGTGTGGGAAGGAGTCATGCTACAGTACTTCCCACACCACAAATGTAACACAAGAAGACAGATTCTGTCTTTCTTCATCTCTGTGGTTTCTGCTGAGTAGTAGTCTATTCACTGGAGCTTTTCAAAGGTTAAAACCTGATTATTACTTCAGACTGGGAACATTTGTCATGTTGGCTATGAATTTATTCAGGAAAGAAGAAAATAACCCTTGTTTCTTTAACTTCCGCTTACCAAATTACACACATTTCCTTTTTTCACAGAAATCTTTAGATCACTTTTCCTGTTGTTTCTGCTAATTGCTCAGTCATAACGAAAGGTTTTAAGAAAGTTTGATCATCTTTTCATGGAGGCATGATTTCCTGGTTTGCTGTACGGAGCTTGGAACTACAGTGTCCAGAATGTTCCAGACAGTATGTAAACATTGTACTGAGGGATTGTGTATCCCCCTCCCTCAAGCTCTGTTGCTATCTTTGTAGATCGTTTGTTCAGAGATTTATAAATTTCTGGTGATCTTTAAAACACAGATCTTTTAGTTCATCTTCTTTAATTTCCTGCACACTGCAGAGTTAGCTTCATCCATCAGCTAGAGGTCGAGGGCTCCTGGGAGGTTCCACCCCTTGGAATAACTTTGTGTATGTACCGTCAAGTTGATCTGTAGATATATGGCAACCCTATAAATCTCATAGGATTTACTTACAGCAAGAGAAGGAGAAATATAGTCCTATCTGTCAGCTTACAAAGGATTAATTGTATGAAGTGTGCCTTCTTTCTCCATGCCAGAATGAACATTTCTAAGAATTTGGGTCTGAATCTAATAACTGTCCCAGCTAGAATAGACCCATTGAATCAACGGCTAAATAGAAAATCAATGCAAATCTCATTATTAAGCTTATGTAAATCACATTGATTCAAGAGTCAGTTTTAATTAGCAGTAACAGCTGGATTTGTGGGTGTATGTGCCTTCAAATCATCTAACAATATATGGCAACACCATGAATTTCTTATATTTTCTTAGGCAAGGAATACTATGAGGTAGCTTGCCATTGTCTTCCTCTAAAATGTAGCCCAGGCAGTCTTCCATCCAAGTACTAACCAGGGCTGAACCCATTTAGCTTCCAAGATAAGGTAGGAGCTATCTGGTACTTTCATAGTATTGAGGCCAACAACTGGATTTAGGAAGACCAGCATGTAGCTTCACCATTGGAAGACTCTGGAGACCAGTGTTTGCTGCCCTGCTCAGTCATGGAACTTCACTGGTTGACATTTGGCAAATAACACACTTTCAGCCCCAGAAAATCCTAGAGTTTTCACCTTAGGGTCACCATAAGTCATAAGCAACTTGATGGCACACAGTAACAACAAATTAAGAACAAGTGTTTGATTTTGCCTTTTCCCTTCTCTCTCCCCATCACTCTTCCCTTTTTGTCTTCTCATTTAGATTGTAAGATTCAGAATAGGAAATGAGCTTATTACTGATTTCTATAAACCATGGGTGTACCTACATAGAGGGAAGATGAGGACATTGCCTCCAATAAGAATTCTGCCCTCAAATGAAATTTACCTTCAGCCCTCAGATTTTTAGCATTACAGCAGGGGAAACAATAGAGGGGTGTAGCGGGTGAAAACCTCACGAGGTGAAAGCCTAGAAGGGGGTTGAACACCTGGTGGTGTGGTCATCAGTAAGTTGCTGCAAAAGAGGCCAGGATGCCCCCAGTTGCAGAGTATTGCCCTGCCCTCCCTTCCCCTCTCTCCTGGAAAGGGAAGGTGGGGCAGACCACTGGCCTACCTACCTGTCCAGCCACCCTATCTTTCTGGGTCTGGCCAGGTGAGTGGGCAAGGCAGAGGGAGGGAAGGGGGTACAGACGTCTACTGCCTACCCACCCATTAAGCTATCTGGATCTTTCTGGGTCTGGTCAGGTGAGCCAGCAAGACAGAGGGAGGGAAGGGCAGGCAGGGCTGTCTACTGCCTACCCCACCCATTTGTGTGTTTATTCTGTATTTTGCATTTGTGTCTGTAGGTTGTTGTATTTTTGCATTGTAATTCACTATTGTATTTTACTATTGTATTTTTAGTATTGTATTTTAGTATTTGTTTATGTATTTTTTATTTTTCTATTTTTCTATTGGAAGTAGTTATTAAAGATTTGATCTGTTGTAAAGCACCATGCACATCAATGATATGATATAAATAAATGATGATGATGATGATGATGATAACAACAACAAAAACATTTACCCAGCCACCCAAGCCTTTCTGTGGTGGCTGGGCAGCTGGGCAAGGCAGAAGGAGTGAAGGGTGTATTGGGCTGTCCAGCTGCCTGGGTCATTCATCAGCTAGGCAGGCAGATGAGGCAGAGGGAAGGAAGGTGATGGGGCTGCCTCCTTCCACCACCATCACTCCACACTGGGTGACAACAACCCTAATGCTATTAATTTCAATTTGAGCATTTAGAAATATAGTTGAGGCATCCAAAGCAAAAGGAGCAGACAAATTTGCCAATGGAATCTGAACACAGCAAATAGAAGAGTTCTAGATGTGAATGATTTTAAATGTCTCATTTTCTGTAATGCTAAAATTTATTGTGGGCAGAATTTTTATTTCAGGGTCCAGCCCCATCATCCGCTGCTTTAGCTGAACTCCTGATGTAAAGCACACTTAGAGGCTGGTTTTTTTTCCAGCAGCAGAATTGGGTAAAAATACTTTAAATAATAATAAAAGGGTATACACAAAAAACAAGGAATACTTGCAGAACCATGTATTTCAGAATGGCCACTATCAGTAAATCTCATACATTCTGTCTGGTAAGGATAGTTTTGATATTTTCTTTTTTAAAATGTAATTTATTATTTCCCAAAGTAATCTGTTACTGTTTGCACTGAGATTTCTTTTATAATCCACTGAACTCAATGCATTGCTTGCTATTTTTGCTATTTTTCATTCCTTTAAAAATAGAATTGAGAGAAGAATAACATAAAACATGAGACATTTCAGTCAAAATTCCTCAAAAATGCTTCAAAGAGCCCTTAAATTTAAAAACAAAGCCTAGAAAACATTACTTGTTTTCTCATTACATCATTCTCACCTACATTTCTTCTGAAATGAAATGTGCTTACATCTTTTCAACCCAATAAGTAATGCTGTTCCTAGCACCAGGCAGACTTTTTTGTTGTACCAGGCCTTTGGTAGCTGAAGTTTAAATGATCTGCTGTGTTGCCTGTATTTATTGCTTCTTAATAGATATGTTTTAAACATTGCTTTTAATTCCATTGAACGTTTAATTGCATTCCAACTTTTGTATGGTTTTAATAGTTTGAGCTTTTCTCTGTATCTGTTTGTTTCTAATAATTGTAAATTGCCTTGAGTTCCAGGTTTGGAGAGAAAGTGGGATATAAATAAAGAGGTACAAGTAAGTGTATTGTCTTCCATAGTTTTGATATTCAGTTTTTTTCATATTTGATCATAACAATCCAGATGATAATTGCAATAGATATTTGTAACTTAAACAGAACAAAGAGAAACTACATTCGTCTTAACATGTAACTTCTGAGCCCTACCCAGCCATACTTCATACATTCACATTCTGATATCATTTTAATTGTTGTGGCATCATCCTGGGGGATCCTGGTATTAGTAATTTAGAGCACCTCTAGATATCCCTGGTAGTGAATTTGAAATACCTCCTAAAACTACAAAGCCCAGGACTGATAGGACTGATCCATGGCATCTAAACTGGTATCAAAGTGCTATAATTATATGGTGTGAAAGGGGCTGATTAGGAGAGTAACTGAAAGGCCTGAGAATACAGAATGTTCTCAGACAAATGCCACTACACAATCAGTTACACAATTTGAACCTGTAATCAGCTGGAACCATATCACAGTTTCCTCCCTGGGAGAACACAACTGGAGATTACCCATGGAAGATCTGTAAACATACAAGCAGCAATTCAAGAACTCTTCTAGTTCATTGTGAAGATATATTTTGAGAGCCAATAAAAGCATTTATGTCTTAGACAAACTGTATCCATGTTGATTTTTTATAAAAGGAAGTTATGCAACAGAGTAGAGTCAACTCTCAGCACGTCAATATTTGAGGCAATCTTCATCTTTTTTTCACCAGCTGGGACTCACATCATTTTTAATATATGTCTATTGTTCCTCTTTATCATGGCTATGTTGCACACACCTGTTGAAATTGTTGTTTGGGTTGCTTTGAACATGAAAGAAAAAAAAAGTTATTTAAATTAAATTTTGTTGTTAACTGCCCCCAAGTTGATCTCGACTCATGGCGACCCCATGGATGTGAAATCTCCAAGACCCTCTGTCCTTCACTGCTCTGCTTAATAGAGTCCATCCATCTAGCATATGGCCTTCCTTTCTTCCTACTTCCCTCCACCTTCCCCAGCATCGTTTTTCTCCAAAGAGTCCTCTCTTCTCATGATATGTCCAAAGTACGACAGTCTCAGTTTGGTCATCTTGACTTCCAGGGAGGTTTTCAGTTTGATCTGCTCTAGGACCCACGTGTTTGTCCTTTTGGCTGTCCATGGGATCCTCAGCACTCTTCACCAGCACCACATCTCAAATGAATAGATTTTCTTCCTATCATCTTTCTTAACTGTCCAGTTCTCACATCCAAACATGGTAACAGGGAATACAATGGCTTGTATGATTCTAAATTTTGTGCTGAGTTATATATCTTTGCATTTCAGAATCTTTTCTAGTTTTTTCATAGCCACCCTCCCCATTCTTAGTCTTCTTCTGATTTCCTGACTTTTCATATATGTTTGGAGTCTATGTTGCAGAATTTTGAGCATAATTTTGCTTGTATGGGAGATCAGAGCTATGGTCCTATAGTTGCTGCAGTCTCTTGTGTCTCCCTTTTTGTGTATTTGTCACTTCCAATCTGTTGGCCATCATTTTGTTTTCCATATCTGTTGACATATGTTGGTTAGCACTAGAGCTGACTTTGTCAATGTGGATTGCAGCAGTTCAGTTGGAATAACATCTGTTCCTAGTTATTTGTTTTTCACTATTTCTCTTATTGCAGTTTCCACCTCACTTTTTAGGATTTGGGTTCATCTTCATATGGTTCTTCATTCCATATGTCCTTCATTTTGTCATCTCTTTCATATAATTCTTCTGTGTATTGCATCCAACATCTTTTTATTCCTTCGTGGTCTTGAATTATGTTATTTTTATTGTCATTGAGCATCCCAGTCCTTGGTTTGAATTTTCCTTTGATTTCCTGGATCTTGTGAAATAGGTCTCTTGTTCTTCCCTTTTTGTTGTTGTCTTCTATTTCTCTGCATTGGTCATTGTAGTAATTTTCTTTATGTTTCCACACAAGCCGTTGTACTATTGCATTCATAATTCTTAGTTTGTTCCTATCTTCCTTTTGTTTTTCTTCTCTTCTTTTCTTTATTGTTTGTAGGTTTTTTTTCTGTCACCCATGTTTCTTTTTTCTTTTTTCTTTTTGTTTATTGAAAGTGTCTGTCTGCATTCGTTTTTTATTATGTCCCTGGCTTCAGACCATAGTTCCTCTGGTTCTCGGTCTATTATTCGTAGTAGTACGAATCTGTTTCTTATGTTGTCAGTATATTCTGTTGCGATATTATTTAGATCATATTTTGGTATGATGACTGGTTTTGTTTTCTTCTTGAGTCTTATCCTTATTTTTGACATGAGTAATTCGTGATTTGTGCCACAGTCTGTGCCTGGTCTAGTCTTTGTCATCAGTATAGAGTTCCACCATCTTTTACTTCCAGTTATATAATCTATTTGATTTTTGTGGACATCCAGTGATGTCCATGTGTATAGCCTTCTTTCTGGTTGTATGAAAAATATGTTCGCAATGAATAGGTTGTTGGCTTCACAAAAATCTATGAGATGCTCACCTGCTTCGTTTCTTTTGCCTAATCCAAATCTGCCTACTGTTTTTAATTCTTCTTTGCTTCCAACTTTTGTTTCCCAATTTCTAATGATCAGCTTGACATCCTGTGTTGGTCATAGAATTTATCAATTTCTTCCTGTTCTGCCTCTGTGGTTGGTGCATATACTTGAATTATGGTGATATTCATAGGTTTACCATGGAGTCTTACTGAAATGATTTGGTATGATTTTGCATTGTCTCCTCTGACTGTTTTTGACTCATCTTTTCTTAGTATGAAATCTACTCCATTTCTTCTTGTCTTTTCATTGCCTGAGTAGAACACTGTATGGTTGTTTGATTCAAAGTGGCCCATTCCTGTCCATTTTAACTCACTCACCCCCAGTACTGCTATGTTCATGTATTTCATTTCCATTTTTACTATGTCCAGCTTCCCTTGGCTCATGCTCCTCAAATTCCATGTCCCTATTTTATGTGTAATGCTTCTTTGGATGCAATTTGCCTTCCTAAGGGTGTCTGCTATTTGTCTTGGCATCTTTCTTGTGCCCTTGGCTAATCTTGCAAATGTGATATCCCTTTATCTTCTCCTGCTTCCCTTTCTATTAATGCTCTGATGAAATTTAGATAATTCAAATCAAACTAAACCAAAGACTTGGAATTCTATTAACTTCTGAATTCTGGTCTTCTTCATTTTTAAATAATATGTTTTGCAGTTACACTCTCACAAAAATGGAGAAATTGTTACATAAATTATCCTAATGATTATCCAATGAGATATATATTTTTTACTATCACCCCAGATTGACCACAGCTTGAAACAAATTGCTTTTTTGGACTATTTATTTATTTATTGAATTTATATCTTGTCTTTCTCATAAAATGGGATTCAAGGAGGTTTACAATATTTTAAAAAATAATCTAAAACATTAGTTTACAAAAGTTAAAATAATTGAACAATATTATTTTAAAAACATGATTAAAAGGAGTTATAAACACTAAACCATGTTTAAAATATTACAATTGCACGTACTATAAGTCCTGGAAATAGTCTAAGATTCTATGGTACAATACCTACATCATAAGGTACAAAAGATTTAGCTATCTTGTCTCCAAACCTGCCAGTTGTATGGCAAATTACTGATATGATCAGGAAATAGTAGTAAATAACACTATCACATGGTTGTTGTTCCAATAACATCCAAATAATGATACCTTTATTGGGCTAACCATAATGTATAATTACATGTTGCAAGCTTTCGAAATCACATTGGCTTCTTCATCAGGAAAACGGGAGAAATTTTTTTGAAGATGTTAGTCTTAGGCCTGCATTTTCTGTTTCTGATCTCAGTTCAGATGTTAGGGGAGGGCTATCTGCTTGACCATGCAGTCACTGGAAAATTTTGCAAGCCAAGGAAATTTAATGTCCATTTGCAATCCAAAGAAGATGTTTCCTTGGAATCCAGTATGTCTCTTTCCTTTGTGAGGCCTCAGGCTCCTATGCAGGTAGAGAACACTAAATTTCTCAAGAAGTCTTCATGTTTTGCATCAAGAAAACTGTAGGCGATGTAGGGGTAAAGCATGCTAATCAGTTCCAATATTAGAAAAATTTGCTTTACTTTTGTTGGAAACAGAAGTCTCTGATAGCAAGGTTCCAGTGCACTGGGTCTGTCTTTAGGATTCCCTTGTGATTGCTAAAATGTGGTATCTTGAAATCCAAAAAACATCTAGGGGTAGCTGAGTTGGCCATATAGCAAATCCAATAACATCCAAACAATGATACCTTTACTGGGCCAACCAAAATGCACAATTATATGTTGCAAGCTTTCAAAGTCACACTGGCTTCTGTATCAGAAAAACAGGCATAGGAGCCTGAAGCTACACAAAGGAAGGAGATATGCTGGATTCAAAGGAAACATCTTCTTTGGATTGCAAATGGACATTAAATTTCCTTGACTTGCAAAATTTTCCAGTGACCTCATGGCCAAAGGGGGAGGAGTCAGCCTGCAGATAGTCTCCCCTAACTGAGCAATCCACAGAGCCTGATCTCATACAGCTGTTGGTCTAATTTCAAGGATCTTAACAAGCAACCAGTTCCATATGCGTTTTGTGTGCCTTCAAGTCTTTTCCAACTTATAGTAACTCTAAGGCAAACCTATTATGGGGTTTTCTTGGCACGATTCAGAGGAGGTTTGCCATTGCTTTCCCTTGATGCTGAGAACAAGTGATTTGCCCAAGGTCACCCAATGGGTTTCATGGTGGAGCTGGAAATCAAACCCTGATCTCCAGTTGTAGTCTGATGCTCAAACCATTATACCATGCTGGCTCTCTACAGTTCCATACCCTCCAACATTTCACAGATGAAAACCAAAACGTGAGTGGCCAAGGAATATCAGAGTGTGGGCAGGATGGCAAAAGTTATAAATGAGAAAAAACATCCAAGCTAGGAGAGCCTGCAGCAGTTTGCATTCATCTCAGTTTACTGGGAAGGGCAAGATTCTATCACTTCCACTCAGTTAACTGCCTGCAAATTACTTTTAGACTTTGAATTCAGTTTATAGCAACTGATGTAAGCTGAGGGCAAGGGGGGGGGGGGGGAGACTGGGAGAAGAACAGGCAAACTGGAACCTTTTTAAAGCAATTGGGGGGAAATGAAAGGATTAATCAGGACTGTCCCTGTCAAACTGGGACTGTTGGAGGGGATGCAGTTCTCTGTAAGACTTTTCTGCCCCTTTCCTAGCAGTGGGGAAGGAGAAGGAAAGGCCAGATGGAAGTGGCAAAGAAAATAAGGGCATGGGCTCTTCTTCGTTGTGCAAAAGTTCCCTCAATGGCTAGTTTCAATGATGCCTACTGTCAACATGCAGCCCTTTACAAATTACTGCTCAGGGAATGAAACAGAAAAAGAAGGTTGCCCATTCCTAAAATGTGTGTGTATGTGTGTGTGTGTAGACACAAAAACTAGGGAACATTCAATGAAATCCTGTATAATCCCAGAGTTTTGATTCAAAACTCTTGTTTACAGGCTTTAGATTATGTATTAATGCAATAATGTGGTACATATTTATGTGTTGTTCTTTTATGAATATATATAGCTCACTGAACAAGCTCACTTAAGAAAACAGACAGTCAAGAACAGGTCGGACTTTTCTACTAACAAAGCAAAGATCTTTTGAGCATCTTAAGATGTGTCTCTGAATTCTATAAAGTTATATATTGTTGTAAAGGTGATACATATAGAGTGGGGAAACTTCTCACTCTGCTTAGCTAGGAAACTTTTGTGGCATTTGGAATTAGTTTCCAAATGATATGAATTTAGGCACTCACATTTAATATAAAAAGGGAATCGTGCTGGTACAGCCATTATAAATTGGATATATATATATGCACTGCTATGTTGATTATAGTAGTTATACTTTAGAAAGTACTCACATTTAAGCTATATTTTATCACAGATTTTTTTTTATTTTGAAGCTAACATGGCTTGTGGCTTAATCCCTCTGATTTTTCCTTGTGGGAGATACCATGTCAAGTTAATTTTCTGCAACCAGAGCTCCTGCTCCTTCTCCTTCTCCTTCTCCTTCCTTTTATTTTTTTAACTTTACTATTGGACTACTTTGGTCGCTTTCGTCCTTTCAAATGTAGTACTGTGACTACATTTATGTGAAGACCATGTCATAGCCGCATATGGTTAACATCTGGGTGGTATTTCACAAACCCACACAAATTCAAACTTAAACATACATAAAGAGCTTATTTAAAAAAAGAAAATGATCTCATCGGGTATTTCTGTCAGTGAGATGAATTGGACTCTGAGGTAGGGAGGACTGTAACTCAGTAACAAAGTGGATGTTTTGCAACCAAAAAGCTCCAGGATTAATCCCTGGCATCTCCATGCAGGGCTATGAAAGAGTCTGAAACCCTGGAAATCTGACACTTGTCAGTGTGGACCAAGGGTGGGAATCAAGTAGCCCCCCCCCCAATGTCTTTGGGCTGTAACTTCCACGAATGACATGGAATGCTAAGAGTGATGCAGCCTTCTGACATATCATGATCCATGTTGCCATCAGAACTTGATAATTTACTATTTGAAAATAATTTGTTCCTGTTATTTATTGGAGTATTTAAGGGAGTTATTCACTGCTGCTATTAGTTACAAAGCTTAGAAAATAAACTGTTGCATTACTTATCATTTTGCTTATTACTATGGATTAATTTTTGAGGGAGAAAATAATAATAATAGGATACCTCCAACCTTTCAAGGATGAAACCAGGACACATGTGGCCAAGCTATATCAGAGTGTCAAGATGGCAAAAGTTATGAGTAAGAAATAACAGACAAACTATGAGAGGATGCAGAAATTTCTTTTGCCTGAACCTACTGGAAAGGGCAAGATTCTTCCTTCTCCTCTCTACTCTGCTTTGCAGAGTTGATTGAATACAAACTACTTTTGCACTTTGAACTCACTTTACAGCAGTTGAAGGAAGCTGAAGAAAAAGGCAAAACTGGGGGGGAAATGGAGATATTCTTAAAGTGGCTGAAAAGGTGAGATCACAGAGGATTAACCAGTATGGTCTCTGCCAAATCATGACAGTTAGAGGATACGTAATGCCCCTGGACACTCCCAGGAATCACAGTTCTCCTCTAATGTATGGCTATTCGAATTAGTGCTCTGTGGATCACTGACAACCCTAAACCAGTCTATTGCCAGTTTCTGAAGAGCTTATAGGAAATAAATGAATAAATTTAGCCAATGGGCATAGATATGGTCCTGGCCCCAAGCCCATGAGGGCAGGGAGTTGCCAGCCTTTTCACATCAGATAGCTGAAGAAACACAGCTCTAAAACAAGATGTAGGGCCTTATTTTAGTGTCTGTATAAGGGGGGACATTCTGTTGTTTTGGTCACTTTCAGTTTTGAAAAAAAAGTGGGAAATCACACTTTGGTAGAAGCTGAGAACTGGCCCTGAGACCACTGAAGCAAGAATATTAATCACCAACTATTTTAACCTTGTGTGCAATGACAAATAATTACTGTAGTTTTCTCCATGCATCAGAAGAAAATGAATACGCTCCTTGTATCCAAGTATTTCAGAGGATTTTTCTACTCAAAAAGACATATGGATTTTTTGTGTGCAAAACTTGGTATGTTTTTCTGCAAAGAAAAGTCATCCAGAACATGTCAGGATGTTCAAATACTAGGAGAACACTTCACAAAAGTCTCAGTGTTCTATAGTGCTCCCTGATGGAGTTTCCTGACTGTCTAGGAATCAATTTTTATGTCTGTACAATTAATAATAGAGTAAAGTAGTAGAGTAGTAGAGTAAAGAATCTATTCTTTACATCCCTACCCTGTAGTGGTGTCCCAATGCCTTGTGTTACCCGGTGTGTGTATGTGGGGGGAGCTGCCCAGGGGGTGGGATGGCCAAAAGGGCATGCTGGCCCTGCAAGCTTTGCTGCGACATATGCCTCTCCTGCTCCTCCAGCCCTAGGCTTTCTCCCCTGGGAAGAAAGCCAGAGCCAGAGCAGCCAGCAAGGGTGTGTGTTCACTCTCCCACCCTGAAGGGGGAGGAGGGCCCAACAAGTGTCACTCCTTTTCTGGGTGTCACCCAGTGTGGTCCACCACCCTCACACCCCTTCAGTTATGACACTGCTACTCTGGAGTCTCCTCATCCCTGAACTGCTGCAGTTGGGGCTCTCTTTCAATACTATTTTAAGACAAGGGTGAGCATCAGCTGGGAGTAAGGTCAGGTTTGGCATCTGCCAACCCCATGTGGCTACAGTGTGCTATCATACCTCTTGTTTTGAATGACTGGATGTGATGTTTCATCTTTCCAATTGCTTTACAGGGAAGACTTTCTATTTTGGAGTGAGGGGGCAATTTTTTTCAAAATGCTACTCAGTGGGGATCTGACAGTCCTAAATAGGCATGTTGCCTCCACAGGCCACATTAGACCATGGGCTGCACAATTTCCACCCCTGCAGTGGTTTGTTGCCTAGAACTATCCAACAGTACAGAAAGAACTTCACTTCTGGTCTGTTTCATAACACAAGAATTGCTTACATATAGGGCCTGTGTGTTTCAAGGAAGATAAGATGTGAGTGTGCACATACATGCACACACGTTTTTCTGGGTGTTAAAATGTATCTCTTTTATTTTATTTTATTTTATTTTACTTTTTTATAAAACTCTATTAAAGTTTTGGCAAGGGCAACATCGACATTTTGTAGCCATTATTTTAAATAAAAATATATATCATTGCATCGACATTTTTCCTGAAAGCAACATCTTAAATGTGAGTATCTGGCACATGAATTACCAACAAAGATCTGCATGCTCCATTCTAAAAGTATCATATGGCACCAACAATATCTGGATGGATCAAGTGGTACAAAACCACTACCTACCACTACAAAATGAGTGTGTATGTTATTTCTGACATCTCATAAAGTGTTGCTCTATTCAGGTATTCAGTAATCCAGTTGAAAAGAACATGTGAGGAAGAGTGGGGAAGGCAGCTACCTCTGTTTGTCTACCATCACTTCCATCACTCTCTTCGCATGGAGAGCAACAGTTAGAAGTAATGAGATCCATCTCTGTGTGGAGGCACTCCTTTTTCTCTATTCAGGCATTCATTAATCCAGTTGAAAAGAACATGTGAGGAAGAGTGGGGAAGGCAGCTACCTCTGTTTGTCTACCATCACTTCCATCACTCTCTTCACATGGAGAGCAACAGTTAGAAGTACAGAGCTCCATCTCTGTGTGGAGGCACTCCTTCCATGTATACAGGAAGCTTTCTTCCTCATAATGTCATTCTGCACACATAGAAAATAACAAAAAAAGGCTAGGTCTGTCATCATCACCTCTAGGATGTTTAACCAGACACCTGAATAGGGGTTATGCTTCACAAATATAAATTGTTTTGATCACCTATCACCCTTGTGGAAAGAAATGCAGGAGGCAAAGGGAGCAAGATGTAGAGAATTTCTGATGTCAGTTCTAGCTAAGCTGGTTTTATTTATTTAATTATTAAGGGTGCAACCCTATACACACTTGCCCTATGTTTATTTCTCAGTATATAAGTATAGATTGGCATTTTATATAACTTTTAATAGATCCCTTGCATTTTATCAACAGTATGGGCCATTTTGAGGATTCTAACTGAAAAGTGGGATGTACAACTAACTAACAAACAACTTCATTTTTTGAACTTCCACAATCATAGGGTTTGATTTTTCGGCTGTGTACATATTGAGCATAGAGACTGAATATTGAACAGGTAATTTCTTTGAAATTCAGCCATTTCTTTGCTCCTTTTTAAGGCTTGTAGATTCCATAATAACCTCAATATAGCTGCCTAAAACCATTTTTTAACAAAAAATTAAAATCTTGACATCTCCACTAACAAGCTGGTCTAGTAAAAGAGAGTATTCTCAGGCTATTCTATACCCAAGGGATGTCAGGATTTTAGAGAAACCTTCAGATCTTGATTCAAGTGTTGACCTGTGCTGGTACAGAAGTTCTCTCAAACTCATCCTACCAATAAGAGGGCTTTGGCTTAGAGATCTTAAAGCAGATGGTCTGAGTGCATTTGATTAGCAGTGCCATTATCAACTTATCACTGACATGCTTCAGAAAGGTTTAGAAACTGCAGGCTTAAGAAGCGACTTCGTGATTTTATTATGACATGTTATACATGTACTATTAAATTAACATTTAATGTTCTTTGTTTTGAATTTTGATATTTCCCAGGAAACTTTTGAACTTGAATAATGAAAGCAGAGGTTGATATTTCCAAGGAAATTTTACATAAATGTTTTGATACAAGAACATAAGAGCAAAATCCCTGGACTCTGGTGGTGCTACAAAGATTTTAAAAATAACATTTGGCTTTTAAAAGTGTGTTCCTGAATGTGTTTTCATCAAAGTAAATGCCATAGAAACTTACAATCTTGGGGGATTATCACATCTCCTCCAAGATCTGGCTTACCTCTTGTGAATTAGAGCCCAGTTCAGGCTGGAGTTGGGTCTATCCTACGGCTTTTGCACCTGAAAGAGCCATATGAGTGCATCCCCTCTCCAATGCGAATTGGGAAACGTGCTTAGGTGGCCATTTTTCCAAGTAAGTAGCTAAAAATGGCCACCGGAGGGTGTTTCCCAATTCTCATTGGAGAGGGGATGCACCCAGACGGCTCTTTGAGGAACAAAAACCATGTAATAAGACCCAGCTCCAGCTTGAATTGGGCTCTAATTCACAAGAGGTAAGCCGGGCCTGGGAGGAGATGCGATAATCTCCTTAGAGTTGGAAGAAGCCACAAGGGCCATCCAATCCAACTCACTGACATGCAAGAATATACAATTAAAGCAATCCTGAAAGATGACCATTCATTCACTGTTTAAAGACCTTCAATCTCATCCCCATCTTCAAAAAGGGGAAGAAAGAGAATCAGTCAGTTTGAGGTTCATAACAGGAAAGGTTCTAGGACAGATCATAAAGCTGTCAGGCTGTGTGTGCTTGGAAAGAAATGCTGTAGTCTTTTGTAGAGCAGGGTGGGTAGGACTGAGATTAAACAGGGATGTCAGATTATTTGTAGTTATTGTTGTAATGACTGATATGTAGAGAGATCTTGCAGCACCTTTGAGATTGACTGAAAGAAAGAAGTTGGCATCATGAGCTTTCATAGATTTAAGTCTATTTCCTCAGATGAATTTGTTATATTGATGTGTTTTTCTTTTGTTGCTGTTGTCATATATGTCTTTGTTATTGTTATTAATATGTTGTTATTTTTGTGCTTTAATGTTTTGAAAATCAATAAAATTATTTAGAGGAAAGGAATGCTATGATTACTAAGAGCCAGCATGGGTTTCTCACAATGATGTCATGCCAAAATAATCTTATTTCTTGGTGGACAACTACCAGAATCCCAACTAACAGGGATTATCTAACTGTTTATCTCAAAATGTAGAAGCTATTCTTCCTCCTTTCCCATAATTTTGTAGTTACACCTTTACTGCTAAATCTCAAGTCTTCATCTCTAATGTCACACTAGTCACCTCCACTTTTCTAAGGGAAATGTGCAATACTCAACTGTAGCAAAACTGACCCCTAGTTAAGTCCCAGAACTGTGAGAAAAACTGGGTAACCACCAATTCCTGCTGGAAACACCTTAGTGA
Source organism: Phrynosoma blainvillii (assembly GCA_026167975.1). Taxonomy (NCBI): domain Eukaryota; kingdom Metazoa; phylum Chordata; class Lepidosauria; order Squamata; family Phrynosomatidae; genus Phrynosoma; species Phrynosoma blainvillii. The sequence goes on from JANUYF010000003.1 coordinate 38,358,158, forward strand.
TTTCTCACACTCACTTTCCAGGTACACAACTCCCTGCTAGTTGAGGATTCTGGCAAGATGATAAAAGATCTGGAAAGGAAGCCTTCTGAGGAATGACTTAGGAAGTTGGGTATGTTTAGCATTAAGAAGAGAAAAATGAGAAGAAGAATGACAGCAATCTTTAAATATCTAATGTCAAATAGAAGATGAAGCCAACTTGTTTTCTGCTGCTCCAGAGACTAGAATATGAATCAATGGCTTAAAATTATAAGAAAATAGATTCAACCTAAACATTAGGAAGAATTTTATTGTGAGATTTTTACTATCCCACAGCAGTAGAATAGGCTATCTTGAAGGTTGATGGACTCTCCATTAAGGTCATTAAGCAGAGATGGGATAGGCATCTTTTAGGAGTTCTGCAGTTGTATATTCCTGCATGGTTGGGAGTTGGACTAGATAACCCTTGTGTCGCTTCCAGCTCCTATTCCAAATATGGAGAGTTCACCACCTTCTGAGGCAGTCTATTCCAGTAACAGATCTCAAAGTAAAGATGTTCTCCCTAAAGTTTGGGTAGAATCTCTTTCCATGTAATTTGAAACTATTGTTTCATATTCTAGTCTGAGTTCCACTAAGTTCAATGGCACTTACTCCCAGACAGGTAGTTATAAGGATTTATTTTCAGTCTTTTTTCTTTCTCTTCATGTTGAAGGGCTTCAACCATATGACCCCTAGGAAGTCATGGGAGGGATCAGAACAAATAGTAGAGCTTCCTCTCTGAGATCAGAGAAAGCCTGAATGAAGCTGCAAACCTAAAAGTACCTAAAACAATAATAGAATAGTAAATCCTTTTACTGTTTTGTGTGTGTGTGTGTGTGTGTGTGTGTGCGCGCGCAATTCCCTTGCCTTATTTATGGAATTTTACAGAGTGGGGGCATCCTCCAAACATTGTCATCTTTCACTAGTACCCTCCCATGTTTCTGCTCCTACTATCTTTTTTCTCTACACAGAAAATCCACTTGGAAGTTAAAGACGAAATAGTTGCACAATGTCTTTTGACCAGCAGTACTGTCAGGAGCCATGTACTTGGCAGTAGCATTTAACTCAATTTAACTCAATCAATGCGTCCTTCAGGGAAGGCATTGTACCATCGTGCTTGAAGGAGGCGGCCGTTAGGCCACTCCTGAAAAAACCTTCCCTGGACCCCCTGGATAGAAACAATTATATACCAGTCTCCTTGCTACCTTTCTTAAGCAAGGTGATCGAGAGGGCAGTTGCTTCCCAACTCCAGGCAGTCTTGGACGAAACTGATTATCTCGTTCCATTTCAAACTGGCTTCAGGACAGGATATGTAGTGGAGACTGCCATGGTCGCTCTGACCGATGACCTCCGCTTGGGCATCAACAGGGGTAGTGTGACCCTGTTGGTGCTCTTGGATCTCTCAGCAGCTTTTGATACAATAGATCATTCCATCCTCTTGGATCGTCTGAGAGAGTTGGGAATCAGAGGCACTGCTTTGCAGTGGTTCTGTTCCTTCCTCTCAGGCAGATCCCAGAGGGTGAGGCTCAGGGACAGTTGCTCTTCCAAAATTGAGCTTAATTGTGGCATCCCCCAGGGCGCCATCCTGTCCCTGATGCTATTTAACATTTATATGAAGCCGCTGGGTGAGATCATTCGGACGCATGGAGCGCGGTGTCATCAGTACGCTGATGACACCCAGATATACTTCTCCATGACCAGATCATCGGCTCAGACTTCAGATGGTGTCTCTCCTCTTAATGACTGTCTCAGAGCGGTAATGGATTGGATGAGGAAAAACAGATTGAAACTAAATCCAGACAGAGGTACTGACAGTCACGGGCCCGAAACCAGATTTGGGAATACAGTCTCCAGTCCTGGATGGAGTTACACTCTCCTCCAAGGACTGTGTTCGCAGTTTGGGGGTGCTCCTAGATTCATCACTCCACATGACTAGTCAGGTGAATGCAGTGGTCAGGAGTGCCTATTATCAGATTCGGCTGATATGCCAACTGCGCCCTTATCTGGATATGAGGGATCTGGAAACTGTGGTACACGCTCTGGTAACCTCACGTCTGGATTACTGTAATGTGCTCTACATGGGGCTACCCATGTGCCTAACCCAGAAACTTCAATTGGTACAAAATATGGCAGCCAGGTTAATTGCTGGAACATCTAGGAGGGAGCATATAACACCTGTGCTTAAATCCCTCCACTGGCTGCTGATCAGTTTCCGGGCACAGTACAAAGTGCTGGTTTTAACCTTTAAAGCCCTACACGGCTTGGGTCCATCTTATCTCACGGACCACCTCTCCCTGTATGATCCCCCCATGCACTTTGGTCCTCTGGGAGGAATTTGTTGTAGCCTATGAAGACTAGGCTTTCGCAGACCTCCCAGAGGGCCTTTTCCGTGACCGCTCCCAGACTCTGGAATGGCCTGCTGGATGAGATCTGTCACATCACCACTTTTGCTGCCTTTAAAAAGGCAGTAAAGATGGATCTTTTCCAGCAGGCCTTCCCAGAACAACTGCCCAGCTAAATGGAGGCGATCTATTATTTACCCCCCCCCCCCCCGGCTTCCATGGCATGTCACCCAATATTGCTTTTATTGTATTTTAATTATGTTGTTGGTTTTAATTCCAATGTAGTTTAATTCTCTTTTAAGGGGTGGGAGGGTTAGGGCATGGGATAAAGGTGTTTTAACTGTTGGTTTTTTAAATTGCTGTACGTCACCTCGATTGCCAAGCAGAGGGGCGGGATACAAATAAAAAATTATATTATTATTATTATTATTACTTAATTCTGAGTAAATGTACTTAGGATTACTCTCTAAACCCGTCTCTTCTTCAACATACCTTTCAATGATACTACTTACCATTCTGTCATTTGGGAATGAGACTATTTCATTCTATAACAAAGAAGAAAATTAGACTCTCAAATAAGTCATTTCATAACCACCCATAAATTATCATGCACTTTTGGTCTTGAAAAGATGAATTTGAAAAACTGAATGCTACCTTGATGAAAATTATCTTTTAAAGGAAGCAAGAACAGTGTCCTGTTCTTAATTAAGAGATCAAATATATATAGAGACAAACATGAAAAGTGTACATTCCATCTTTCATCCAAGGCATTAGCTAAGATACTCAGTTAAATCCTCTGTTGCTATAAAACTGGCCAGCTGGGTACAATCTTCCAGTCTGGGATGGATAGTGATATCAGAGTTACAGACCTAGAAAAAGGTGCAAAAAAATAGCATGAAGGGATTAGAGCACCTTCCAGATGAAAAAACATCTAAATCATTTGAAGCATTTTAATTTTTTTTTTAAGGACCAAAGCAAATTTACTTTTTTTATTTACCTGGCAGTTGTTCAAAGCACTGAGAAGAAACACTAGATATAATAGATGTATGCCCAATTATGCAATGCATAAAGAGAAAGTAGGTAGAATTATTTTTCTTTTCCCTTAAATACAGCACCAGAACTCAGGATCATCCCATGAAACCAACTGGCAGGTGATTCAAGATATAATAAACAATTACTTTACCCAAAGCATAATTTATTTAATGGGCTTCTTTGCAATAAGTGTTGGGGGCCACTGTTTTAAACAACAGGGAATAAATAAAGGGAATTACATGATATCATAGAAGATAGATCTGACCATGTCAGTCATGATTGCTTTATGTCATTTACCTATTTAGAAGCATAATGCCACTGAATATCACTTGAACATCAGTTGCTGGCAAAAGCTGCAGTTGTGGGCAAAAGCTACATAAAACTATTGCCATCGCAGATCCTGCTTGTTGCTTCAGAGGCATCTGGTTGACTGGAAAGAGATACTTGTGTTGGCAGGCTGCTAAAGAAAGACACCGGCTATGATCCCATTGAACTGGTAGCAGAGTATAACTTTTCACCAGCATAGCTTTGTAAGAGATCAAGGGAGCCTAGTTCTTTATCCCCAGATTTACAAGTACAGTTGGATTGACTCTGCAGTACAGCTCCACCCCTAACAACAGATTGTTATGGAGGTACACCTAAGAACTGCCTGGACATGTCTTTGTGGCCAATCAGTGGCTGGTGGCAGAGTTGTACCTGAGAGTTACCCAGCTGCCTTTGAAAGTCTGGGTAAATGCACTGCCCAAGGAGGTTATAGGGTATCTTCTTGTACAGTGCCCTGTCCTCTAGAAAGGCAGCAAGTGCCAGTAGCAGAAGCTCTAGCCATACAGAGGCAATCTAGGGTAATGGTACTCCAACTTTCATCTTCCAGTTGTTTGGGACTCCCAGAGTTCCTCAGCCCTGCTGTTTGGGATTTCTTGAAGCTAAACTCCAAAACATCTGGAGAACAAAAGACTGAGAAGCCCTGATCTAGAAAATTGACTAATGATGAAGGAGGGAGTCTCAGCCAATCCAGAATGTGCCACAAGAAGCCAGCAAACCCAGTAGTCAAAATAAAAATGGAAGACATACAAATTAAGCCAATCCAGAGATCAATAATTCAGAAGCATGAAAAGCATGAAAGCCTGATTGATTTTACATCCTACCTTTTTCCTATAAGGAACCCAAAGTGGCTCACATTCTACATTAAAACACTACAGACAAATGAACTGTTATATATGAAAAAATGAATTGTTCCATCAGACAAGAACTCCCAGCAATTGACCACAAGATGACAGGAGGCCAAGTGCTCAGTGTTTCTCTTTTTAGCCTATGGACCTTATCCCACGCTGCTCTCAAAAGTGGCAAGAAAGCGATATGAGCATCATTCCAGTACTATAGCGCTAGTATAAATATGGTGCTAGCGCTATAATAGCGCTATGGATCACTTCGCGCTATTGCAATGCCCGCTGAAACCGACATTCAAAAGAATGCGAATGATGCTGCATTCCGAGCGGTTTCTTGCTGGATTCTGAGCGACGTCGTGGGATCACGCGGAAAACTATAGCGCTATAGCACCTGATTCTTAGCGGATTCTGAGCGACGTCATGGGATCACGCGGAAAACTATAGCGCTATAGCGCCTGATTCTTAGCGGATTCTGAGCGACGTCGTGGGATCACGCGGAAAACTATAGAGCTATAGTGCCTGATTCTTACTGGATTCTTGCTGCTTTTGGCCCCATGGGATAAGGTCCTATGTGATACATGCTGGTTTGTTCTGTGCTGAAGCTTTTCCTTTTGATGGAGGTGCCTCCATAGTGTCTATCAATTCCTGTTGAAGTGGAGAACTATCTTACTGAAGGTCCTTGTGAGCTGTAGCCACTACCTATCCAGATTCTGAGATAAATCCACCCCATGAAGTCATTGGTCTTTCCAGGCCTGACTTCTGTGCATCAGCTTAGTTATGACATTAACAAAGTGCTTACTGTGGCATACATAACCCAATATAGTTTATAGTGTGATCCCAGTGTGATCCCAGCCAACTTGCAAGCTTGTTAATAGTATCCCTAGACAGCAGTGATTTTCATGTAAGTAGGGTAGTGAATCTGGCCTGAATCTTAGACTGAACTTTAAAGGAGCCATCCAAGGTAATAAAGTTGTGCTGCACCTCCAGGACTCAGATTCAGATAGTGAAGTACAGGGGCAAGAGAGTGAGACAGAGTGCCATGCTACTAAGGCAGAGGGCCAAGAAGGCATGGCAGTTTATGAACAGCAAGACACAGAGCTAACATTACCTACCATAGCAGAACAAAGGAGAGGAAAGGAGGTGCTACAGAGGTCGGATTGTTTAAGAACCAAACACTCATTAATCAGGGAACAGCTGCATGCTGACAACACCCATCGGGCAACTTGTTGCTCACAACAGACCTATCTGGTGGACACAACATTCCTGACTCATGTTCCTGGTTGATGTTGCTTGATAACTTTAGACTTTGCTCTGTTTTCAGACTATGCTTTTGGATTTCCCCTTTAGACTGTTGTTTAGATTAATTGCTTGACTGTGCTTGATTTGGATTGGCCTGACTATGCTGCTATGTTATCCTTACTGGTGAACCACATATTCCTCTGGGATTCTCCTGTGTTCTGATGCCTCTGTACCCGCCCCCCTTGGGGACCTGCAATCATGTTGACACCAAAACAGGATAGATGAATATGATGTCCAAAATAGGTTCAGCACCACGGATAAACCCTTTAAAGTTTGGACTAAACCCAAAATGGATTCAGTGTCCCATGACATGGACACCACCAGCCAACACTGCTACCATATTTCATCCTATAGTGAAGGGGGATAGAACAGCCCCCAGATCCATCCCTAGGGCCCACCACAGCCAAATATGTGATTTTGTCCTCAAAACATGCATAGATGAAAGAGAGAGAGAGAGCAAGCACCTTTCTTTGCATCAACAAGATTGGATTAAGGCATTCTCCAAGCTCTTCCTGTAACTACATGTTAGCACTTGTGCAATTAATGTTTGACTTTTTAAACTGGTACTATAGAAGCTTCTTTCAGGAAGTTTCCTTAAAAATATACCTACACAGAAATCATCAGCATTATAAACAGTTTATAATCCTTGGAACTGAATGGATTAGAATTGAAGTTATGTGCAATATGATGCTTTCACTATTGCAAAAAGTGGTGAATTCCACAAAAGGTTGTAACCAGATTAATAAGGAATACCATATTTTAATTAAATAAATGCTGGTGTGGGGATGTATTGTAAATATTGTATTAAATAGATGTCCTGTGTATACTTTGGCATGGATTTTTTAAAAAAACCTATAGGCATAGCACCACTCATCCAGTGTTCCCTTCCCACTTCATCCATTCACATCCCAAATAAGCCATATCTGTGGGTCAGAAGGACTCTTCAAAATGGATGCAGTGTAGCATGAACTGGGGGACACTGAGAAGGAACTGGCAGGAATTGGAGGCCATTCCACACAAATTCATAAGTAGAATTGCCTTTCATTTAAACAAGAGAGTCTTTGGATCCAAAGCACTGTTGTCAATAGATATCACATACATAATTGGATATGAAATAGGCCTTGTGTGTATGGGTTTGCATGCTTTGGACAGATCATGCTCTTATGATATTGCACTTTCTATTTAGATGGTACCAGATTTCTGTTGCTTTCCTATTCCTATTCCCAGTGTTTGTGTAGGGGATTGCTGAAGCAGTATATTGTAAGGCTCTCTCTTGTCAGGATTTTTGAGAATGGACCTAGGAGAGTGAAGCACTGGGAACTTGAGTAAAAAATGCTGGATGTTAAAGTTCTTTTACCTGCTGCTGTACATTCCACATCCATCACTTCTCCTATTTCATCTTCCTGTAAATTTAGTGCCAACTGAACAGAAAAAGTACATCACATGTAAATGGGTCATATAGAGGGATGGGGACTTCACTTCCATGTCTGCACATTAAGTAGAATGTGCAAAAGGAAGACCTGCTTCACACAAAAGTATAGATAGAAAGAGGTGTTTTTTGCCTTGGGATGCACATATAAATATTGTTGAGTAACAGGCTACCATTATCATTCCAGATTGCATAATTAATATGTGGAGCACATGACTTGGCTGTAAGTGCTTGTGGTGCAAATATTTGCTAGTCAAGCCCAAGTCAGATGAGACATTCAGTGTGTGTTTGCATTTCACATGTAGGTTTTGTTAGTCTGTAAATCACAGCTTTTGTTTGAAATATAAAAAAGAGAAGTTATATTCCACAATACTGTGACCTAATCCAGTAGCTAAACTCAACTAGAGCAGACTCACAGGGACTGAACAGGCTGCCAGAAATAATCCAGCTTGAGACCACTTTAACTGTCCTGGCTCAATGCTAGGGAATCATGGGAATTATAGTGTTGTTTTTTTCTGAGACATTGAGCCTTCTCTGTCAGAGAGCTCCAGTGCCACAATAAACTACAGTTCTCATGATTCCCTAGCACTGAGCCAGGGCAGTTAAAGTGGTCTCAAGCTGGATTGTTTCTGGCAGTCTGTTCAGGCCTTGAATGAACTGCTGAATGCTAACTCAAAACGTACATAAATTCCTTCTCCACTGTAAGTGTGCTCTTGGAACTAGATCTAGGTCATAGTCTGGCAAATTCAGTACTTCCTATCACCTTCAGTCCTTTCTGAAAATAAAATCCTTTTCCTTTTATCTTTTCACTCTTTGAGAACCTTGAATCCAGAATGCCTAACCTAACATTAGACACACACAAGTAAATTAACAAGTATATAAAAAAGAGTGGCATGAAAGAGAAAATAGAAAGAGTTGTGTGGGGATTCTTGGAGAAATTTGAGTAATTTGCTGATATCCTCCACTGGCTTCATTTTTTAAAAAAAAAAATCAAGATAAATATGTATGAAACAATTCAACTTCTGAACCAACATTGGCACTTTGACTTGTGAGGCAGTCACAGGTAAGGATGGGTAAGAGTTCCATTTGTTTTGGGTTTTGATTTAAAAAAAATGAATAAATAATACATTCCTTGATAAATTTGATGGAGTGAACACAAGATTTAAAAAAAAAAAAAAAGATGGGAGAAAGTGAAATCCTCTTGTGGCTTTACTCTAATATAACCCCTGCTTATGCCAGCATAACTACTTTTTCTATCATTGCATAAGGAGGCACACAATAGTTTTGCTAGAATGTGTAATGGCAGCCCCCAAGCACAGCTCTTGAACAGCCACAGGGTATACCAGGAAAGTTCCACCACCCAGATGACCACTCTCATCCTTTCTCTCCAGCATCCTGCCCTACAGATACTCTGGTGGAACTTTTCATTCCACCAGACCCAAATTAGATCTAATCCTGACAATTTGCCCTAGCCAGCCAAAGGGGTTTGAGTGCATAGCCTTTAAACATCTGTCTTAAAATCCTCCTGCATTCATCCATTTTTCTGGTGCTGCATTAGAGTTGTCATTCTATCCCCTCCACCAAAAAAAAAAAAAAAGCCTTCTCTGTAACATCTCCATGGAAGATAGATGCAAGACTCTCCTCTTCATTTGGGAATAGTGGATCCTATTGAATTTGGCCAGTGCAAATTGGAGGTGCAAATATGGTAAGAGCATACAAAATATATATATATAATCAAATTTCTTCATAAATTCATTGCAATGTATATAGGCATGAAAATTAATAAAACATTTAAATTGAAAATATATTCATTGGAATGAACATGATAATTCTGCTTTTTTTGTTTTTCTTTTAAACTACTAAATGTGGAAGAAAGCAAAACTGACAGATTTGTCCATCTCTACCACAAAGACTGTGAAAATAGTTGGTAAGGGTTGAATTGATCTTGACATGCCTAGCAGCATGGCTATTGAATGCTAGAACAAAGATCACCCACAGATTCATAATATTTATCAGAATAATTGCACTCTGCTTTCTGATCATTTCTCCTTTTAAAAAAAACCTACAAAGAATACAGGTACTTTTCCTTTGGCCACATTAAGCTACTGATGAACACAACACTGATTGTTTTTTGTGGGTTTTTCGGATTGTGTGGCCATGTTCTAGAAGAGTTTCTTTCTGACGTTTCACCAGCATCTGTGGAGTGACTCCCATGTAAACTGTGTATTGTTCTGTGTTTAATAGGTATTGTTCTGTTGTTAATGGCATGGCTTCAGGTGAGGATATGCAAACAAGAATATTGTCTGCTATTGTCTGCTGGGAAAGCCCCTGACCCTGGTTGGTTTCCCATTTGCATTTGCTGAGTGCTGATTTTTTTTTATTTTGCAGGACTGGTAGCCAAACCTTGTTTATTTTAAGGGTTTCTTCTTTCCTGTTGAAGTTATCCAAGTGTTTGTGGATTTCGATGGCTTCCCTGTGCATTCTGACCTGATAGTTGTTGGCATGGTCCAGAATTTCAGTGTTTTCAAACAGCATTTTATGCCCAAGATGGTTTATAATGTGTTCTGCTACTGCTGATTTTTCTGGCTGGCCCAGTCTGCAGTGTCTCCCATGTTCCTTGACTCGTGTTTGGACACTGCGTTTGGTGGTCCCTATGTAGACTTGTCCGCAGCTGCATGGTATGCAGTAAACTCCTGCAGCTGTGAGAGGGTCTCTCCTGTCCTTTGCTGAGCGCAGCATTTGTTCGCTTTTCTTGGTTGGTTTGCAAATCATTTGGAGGTTATGTTTCCTCATCACTTTCCCTATTCCGTCTGTGACTCCTTTGATATATGGTAAAAATACCTTCCCTTTGGGTGGTTGCTCGTCTTCACTGCTCTGGGTTTTCCTGGGTCTGGCAGCCCTTCTGATGTCTGAGCTAGAGTAACCATTTGCCTGTAGAGCCTGGTCTAGGTCCTTCAATTCCTCTTCCAAGAAGTGGGGTTCACAGATGAGTTTTGCCCGGTCTACCAGTGTTTTTATTGTGCTTCTTTTTTGTCCTGGGTGATGGTTGGAGTTCTTGTTCAGGTATTTGTCTGTATGTGTAGGTTTTCTGTATACTGTGTGAACCAGACGTTGGTTTGGTTTGCAGATGACTAGGACATCCAGGAATGGCAGTGTTCCTTCCTTTTCTTTTTCCATAGTGAATTGGATGTTAGGGTGGATGTTGTTCAGGTGGTTCATGAACACAGCCAGATCTTCTTCTCCATGGCTCCAAATGGTGAAAGTGTCATCCACGTATTGGAACTAAGTTGTGGGCTTTTTCGGTGCTGTTTCCAGGGCTTGTTTTTCAAAGTGTTCCATGTAAAAGTTTGCTATCACTGGGCTTAGAGGGCTTCCCATTGCTACCCAATCTCTCTGTTCATAGAATCCATTGTCCCACTGGAAATAGCTTGTGGTGAGGCAATGTTCAAACAAGACTGTGATGTCGTCTGGAAAAATTTGCCAGATGAGTGTCATGGTGTCTATTATGGGGACTTTAGTGAACAGGGAGACCACATCGAAGCTGATTAGTATGTCTCTGGGTTTAAGTTCAAGGTTATTGATTTTTTTTATGAAGTGAGTTGAGTCCATATGATTTGGACAAGTTTCTGGCCACACAATTACAAGCCCATATAGGGCAAATCCCCCATTACATCAAGGACTCAACTCACTTCATAAGAAAAAGGAACATGAGAGACACTGCAGACTGGGCCAGCCAGAAAAATCAGCAGTAGCAGAACACATTATAAACCATCTTGGGTATACAATGCTGTCTGAAAACACTAAAATTCTGGACCATGCCAACAACTATCAGGTCAGAATGCACAGGGAAGCCATCGAAATCCACAGATACTTGGATAACTTCAACAGGAAAGAAGAAACCCTTAAAGTAAACAAGGTTTGGCTACCAGTCCTACAAAATAAAAAAAAATCAGCACTCAGCAAATGCAAATGGGAAACCAACCAGGGTCAGGGGCTTTCCCAGCAGACAATATCCTTGTTTGCATATCCTCCCACCCTGAAGCCATGCCATTAACAACAGAACAATACCTATTCAACACAGAACAATACACAGTTTACATGGGAGTCACTCCTCCCTACCCAGGGTCTCACAGTATATATATCGACCCCCTCTCTTCCATTCCAGTATTCTCTGAAGATGCCAGCCACAACGTCAAAAAGAAACTCTTCTAGAACATGGCCACACAGCCCGAAAAACCCACAAAAACTATGGATGCCGGCCATGAAAGCCTACGACTTCACAACACTGTTATTTCACTGTTTCCTAAAGGAGCTATCACTACCTCTTGAAAACTCTTAGAGAAGGTAAGGCGAGCTCCACAAGTTTAAATGAGGGTGTGGTGTCTTCCTTTAGCAATCAATGGAGCTATTGGACAAAGCCTCAGAATGCTGAGTGGGGAAAAAAACTAAAACAGCCTCTGATTTCTTTAATTTTTAATTTTCTTTTTTTCTTTTTGTTGGCACTGGGACTCACTTGTGTTACAGAACTATCACTCAGATCAACTTTTGCAGAGAGGAACCTGTTCTTCCAAGCAGTTGCAGATGTCTCCTTTGAGAGGTTGCCCTCTCATCTTGCATCTCTTGGGAATATGATAATGGAATACTGTGATTTTTTTTTTTTACTGTTCTTTTTTCTTCATGTGAGTCTCAGAGAGAAACATTCAGTATAGCAATGCACACCCTCCTCGTACTTAATTGCTCAGAAATGGAGATATTAACATGTTTTCATCTACGGCTCTTTGCCATCCGTTAGTCTTCACTGTGTACACTAATTAATTTTTCCTCTTCTGAGAGCTTTACCTTCAAATTAGTAAGTTTCAACAAATTATTTTTAAAATATCTCTCTTACTGTTTAATTAGAGGGAAGATGTTAAATACCCACATCGTGCATGATTCCATATGGAATTTCAAATCCACAATGACTGTACTGTCTGTATGTTCTTCAATTATGCTGCCTTATATTATCCTTTTTATATATATTATATTTTATGCTTTGTTCCTTCAGTAAGTCTTTTCCTACATTCCCACCTCTCTCTCTCTGATTTGTTTCTCAGTTCACATCCTACAAGATCATTACTCACAGTTGAAATGAGTAAGGCCATTACTCACTCTCAAATATATGAAATCATTACCTATATAAGGAGGATTATAGGGGAAGAAAGCAGGGAAGGGGTACGGTAAATCTCATAAACTAGTCACAGTTTGTACTTATTGATATTACACAATCTTTTTCTAATTAAAGTAACCTGTGAAACGTAATACCATATTTGTATTTCACATAATATTAGTCTTGATCAGGACATTGCACTGCAAAAGAAGCTGCAATATCCCATGGTAATTTACAACTGTAATATAGGGATGTAAGCTTTTATTTGGGAGCCAGTTTGGTATAGTGGTTTCACTGTTGGACTATGACTCTGGTGACCAGGGTTTGAATCCCTGCTTGGCCATATAAACCCATTGGGTGACCTTGGGGAAGTCATACTCTCTCAGCCTCAGAGGATGGTGATGGCAAACTCCCTCTGAAGAAACTTGCTAAGAAACCTCCATGATAGGTTCATCTTAGGGCCACTATAAGTCAGAAATGTCTTGAAAGTACACAATAACAACAACAGCTCTTATGTGTCTCTTTGTTAGGGATTTAATTCTTCACTATGGTTCTTCTTGAAAGAATGGACAAGTAATTTTAGCAGTTTTATCCCTATAGTAAGAAAGTCTTCAAAACCAATGTCATTTTTTGAAGACAATTCACAATTTGGGGTTATTTTTTGCAAAATTCACACATTGTTTTGCAACTGTGAAGATTCTTGTCATTTGAGGATTCTTCTTGTTAGGGTTTCTCAACACTCAAAACACATGAGTGCCAAAATGAGCATAATTCTTTCTGCACTGCCTGTGAGAAAATGCCTTTCCGGAAGAGTTTTAGCATTTGTGAAAATTGGTTTTGCACAATTTACATACAACTTGCAGACTTCTGCAAAATTACAATAACTGTTGCCCCATGGTACTTACAGACTTTTGTGCAAAAATGTTCCTTGTCTCTTTCTCATGCTAGAGGTGAGATCTCTTCTGGAAGCTCAAAATGTCTTAATCCATCAAAACAGACTCTTTTCAGGAACAAGAAATTTAGTGAATATTCTTAACATTCTGACTATACTGACTACATTGTAATTTTGCAGTTTGACATCATGTTAAGTGTTGTAGCACCATCCTATAGAATCCTGGGAATTGTAGTTTTATGATGTCTTTCTCCTGCCAAAGGGTGCTGATGACTCACAAAACTTCAAATCCCAGGATTCCATAAGAAGGAGCCATAGGAGTTAAAGTGGTGTCAAGCTGCATCCTTTGCACAGTGCAGATGCATACATAGTTATTGTGCCATTGTTATGGGAAAAAGGATTAATTGCAAGTAATTAATTATTTGTAAGTAGTTATTATCAAACTCTATTGCAGATATCCAGCTCCCCAGTGCATGAAGGAATAAAGAGAGAAATTAAAAGGATATGATAGAGAGTGTGGAACCAACTGACTCATCCCAATTCTTCCCCTAATTCAATGCTAATTGCATGGAGAGTAAAATTCTGAATAGAGTTATTCTGGGCTAGAAAAGAAAAACTTTAATTCATAAGACAGCTGAACATTCTTAACATACACTAAATAGGATAAGCTTACATTTAAGCTCCATCAGTTTTAAGGATCCAAGGAGTGATGTTAAGACAAGTAAACTGGACGTAGCACAAGCCTAAACCCCAAATTCTGTTGATGACATTTTAGAGCAATGCATAGCATGGACAGGTAGACAACAAGCTATCTCTGGCTTTATCCACACTGCAAAAATAATGCACTTTGACACAACTTTAACTGCCATGGCTAGATACTATGGAATTCTAGGAATTGTCATTTTGAGAGACATTTAGTGTTCTCTGTCAGAGAACTGTGGTGCCACAACAAGCTACAGTTCCCAGAATTCCATACCATTGAGCCATGACAGTTAAAGTGGTGTCACCCCAGATTTCTTCTGCAACACAGATGCAGACTGTATTGCCAGAAAGTTGTCCTGCCAGCTTCTGCCAGTGACAACATTTGCTGCCATCTCCCTCAGTGTTGTAGTGCCTTTGGACATTTCTATCCCCACCACAGCACCACCACTTTTCAACTGCTGACACTACCTACACCAGCATAGTTATGCTAATCAACAGAGTTGCAACTACCCTAACATTTTCCATTGCTTTTAAAACTGTGGTCATATCTTTTCTTTTCTTTTTCTAAACTGGATTCCTGTTTCATATAAGCATGAGTTTATTACCGCTCAGCCCAGCAGGGCCCTCAGGCAGTACAGCAGTTAAAACCATCACTTAAAATATCAAATATAAGCTGATATAAATTTATTTAAAAAGAGATTAAAGCAATTTCATATATATATATATATATATATATATATATATATATATATATATATTAAAAGAAAATAAGCACAGGTTTTAAAGAGCCAGAGAAGGCACCTATAGTGTTAAGGACCAAAATGATACAATTTCATCTGCCCTGCTCATCACAAACTCAAGAGAGAAGCCAACCCAACTTATCTTTGGAGGGGCTTCCACAGTTACGGTTCCACCACAAAGAAAACTCACCAGTTTGTACCCACCAATTTACCTTTCTGTGATAGTGAGATGTATACCAAGGGTCCTATCTGCACTTTCCATAAGCCCAGGGCCATTCTGGAGCATTATGTACAATGGGAGTTGCACACACCTGACTGCACCCAGTGCAATGATGCAGCATTGTTCAGCCAGCCCAACACTGCATCAGCATGGCTGGCCCATCAGAGCCACACCACCACTGTCATACCTGCAGGAACTCCATGGACAAGCTGCCCAGTATGCTACAGCATCTCTGGAGAATGCATTTGCCTATGCAACCAATGAGGAGAGAGGGCAAAAGACATCACTGATTCAGACTTCTATATACAGTTTTTAAAAGTGTCTTGAATTGAATTTAGAAGTTATCGTAGTTGGTGTAAGACTGGAAGTGATCATAGTTGGTGCAAGCCTATTGATACTGTGGGCCCTTGGTGTCTGCTGGGGTTTGGTTCCCCTGTGGATACCAAAATCCATAGATGCTCAAGTCCCATGAAATATTGTAATGAATGAGTGGGTTCCGAGCTGACTGTATGGTCCCAAATCAGAGAACATGGCTGTGTGTAATGCATTGATGTGGAAAGGATTTGGACATTGAAAGCGAGAAATTAAAAGGAATGTTGAGTTGGCCGGAGCAGATGGAATTTGCAAAATTTGTACAAACAAAGTGTGCTGGACACTCTGAGCTGCATCAACTGATAAGAACTTGGCGTGATGTTTCAGGATGTTTTAATAAACCAAGGAAAAACATGTTTTCATCAAAAGAAAGATGAACAAGGTATAAAAGAAGTGGTCTACCAGCCTCACTTTGTTGGCACCTACCTGGGCAAGGTGTCATCCCAACCTTCATGGATGCCTGATCAACATTCAGTGGAGGACCTTTGTGAGTATGTCTGAGTGAATGTGTGTGTGAAAGAGCTCCTGATACTTAAAATGATTGTCTTATTTGTTATTTGTTATTTGTTATTGTCTTATTTCTTATTGTTTCATCCCTATGTCTTAATAAATGTTACATGCATAGTGTCTAAACCCAGATCTGGTTTCCCATGTGTCTATATTGAAAATCCTATAGTCTAAGGTGGCTAGATTTCTCTCTGGATCAAAAGAACAACAGAGAACCTCAGTTCATGATAATATGATGGCATAGTAAAATGGTGTCCCTTATATAAATTGCAAAACCAAGGTTTGCTTTTTGAGATTTATATTTTTTGGAATATTTTCAATCTGTGCATGCTTGAATCCATGGATAAAATATCTGTGGATATAGAGGGCCAACTATATGTGGACTCTAAGGAGATTATTGCATTATAAAATAACACAATTTATCCCTGATGGGATACAGTTGTGTTTTGGATTAATAGCTGATTTTATCACATTCAAATCACTGCCACTGCCACTAGGCAACTGCAACCTGGCTGCAGACCAGGTCTCAGCCGCGCTTATATTTCCACTTATCCAAAATGGGAGCTTGCCATTTTGGAAAAGCAGCCAGATAAGCACAGGTGGGACTCAGACTGTAGCTGGGTTGCACCTGATGCTGGTGGCAGTGGCGGTGATTTGAATGTGATAAAATCAGCTATTAATCCAAAATATGACTGCATCCCATCTGGGATGTTGCATTATTTTGTAATGCAATAATCTCCTAAATCTGGCTGTCTCAAACTGAATTAGCTGTAGCCTTCTAACCCTTTTCAAGGAGAGCCCCATGTACAGCACATTACAGGAGTTTAACTGGGAGGTAATTAAGGCGTGAACCACTGTGGTTAGATCTGGTCTCCCTAGGGCAGGATGCCAATGATTCCACCCAAAGTAGATCAAAGGCATTCATGGCCACAGTAGTCACCTGGCTTTCCAGGAGTAGCTTTGGGTGCAAAAGCACTCCCAGGTTGCAAACCTGATGCAGCACCACCCAGAATCTCATTTTAGCTTTCCTACCAGCAATAGAACTTCTATCTTGTCTAAACTGTGCCTTGAAATCAGCCCTTCACTGCATCCAGACAATAATTCAGGAGTCCCACAGTTTCCTTGGTATAAGTTACAAAAGAGAGATAGAGGTGGGTATCACCAGCATACTGTTGATAGGCTTATGATGAATACATGGTAGGCTTGTAATACAATGGTCCCTCCACATTCACTGAGGTTAGGGGAGAAGGAAACGCAAATGAAAAAAACCACTTCTTTTTACATAAGAGAACACCTCTCTAGGAATCTGCAAATCCTCCAATGCAACTCTGTGGTCAACAACTGCCAGAAATTGACCAGAGAATCATGTTGGAGGACCAATAAATGCCTAGAGAAGTGTTTTCTCTAGGAACTTCTAGGTTCTCCTGCACAACTCTATGGTCAACTTCTGGCAGAGTTGTGCTGGAGGACCTAGAGATTCATAGTAGAACATATTTATCAAAACTTCAAATAATCAAATCCACAAAAATCAAAGCTGTAAATGTGGAGGACCAACTATACTTTTTAAAAAGCAAAAGAAAGAAACATGGTCTATTCCTGTTCACTAGCTCTAAGTAGTAAGCCTCCATGAGTTCAACGAGGTTTATTGCCAGATTTGTGTAAAATTAGAGCCTAATATCTCTATGACTGTCCTGGCTTTGTAATACAATTATTAGACCAAGGGTTCCAACAAATTAGTTTCTGTCAAAGTTAACATAAGGGAATCATTAGTGTGTATTAATTAGTGTACGCTAGGCTCTGTGCTACCTCCCAGAGGGCATTTTCTATGGTCGCCCCCAGATTATGAAATGGCCTGCCAAATGAGATCCATCTGCTTACATCTCTAGACAGCTTTAAAAAGCTGTTAAGATGAATCTCTTCTGGCAGGCCTTTCCAGGATAAAAATCCCGGACTCAGGAACCCCTCTTAGGGGAGCCCTCCAGGAACCTTCTCCTTAGCCCGCCTCCTCATCAACATGTAACCGCCATTTTTCCTTTAATGATTTATCTGTATTTGATGTTGTTAATGTCTGTAATGTTTGTTTTAGTCTGTATGGTTTTAATTCTTAGTTGATTTAAAACTTTTTTAAGGGGGGGAGGGTATAGGGGTTTGATTGTACTCTGTATTTTTAACACTTGTTAGCTGCCCCGATTGTGCTCAGAGGGGCGGGGTATAAATTATTATTATTATTATTATTATTATTATTATTATTATTAAGCATAACTTGGAGAGTATAGAAACTCTGTCTGAAATGAACCCAAATATTTTCCAATGAATGCTTCAATTTTTAGATTCCTTTCTTCTTGTAGTGTGATTGCTTTATTATCAGATGGAATGAGAGACAGAAGTCAGACCATCCTGCTCCATAGATACATCTAGATACATCTAGTGCACCTTTCAAATGGCTGTACTTTCTCGAGCAAGAATTGTGTCACAAACTAGGTGGCGTCACACATTCTGCATGTATAAGTGCAAACAAATAGATACTTATTCTGTGGTATAAAGTAATGGTAATATATCACAGCACTATAAATGATACCCTGGAATTTCTCCTTAGATTGACACTCAAGGGCACCCATGCCAATTTTTTTTTTTTTTTTTTTTGTTATGTCCCTCTTTCTGACCAGCAGCTGAGAAAAGTGACAATAGGACAACTTTCCCCACCCCAGTACTGTCCTGATGCATTGAATTATATTTCTTACTATCTTTAGCTAGCATGCCATATTGTGTATGCCATACTTGTTTCACAAGCAGAGCAATTAGTATTCATGAGAAGAAAGTGAGCAAAAACTAGTCCCACTCCTTCACTTCCCCCCACCAAGATCTAACAGAAAACTAAAACAGACTAAGGGTGTATCCACATTACAAAATTAAAGCAGTTTGACATCACTTTAGCCACCATTACTCTATCCTATTGAATCCTGGAACTGTAGCTTGGTGAGGCACCAGAGCTTTCTGACAGACCAGGCTGAATACTTCCCCAAACTACAAATCGCAGGATTCTGTAGGACAGAGTCATGGCAGTTAAATTGATGTCAAACTGTTTAAATTCTGCAATGTGGCTACACCCTCAGTCTTCTGTGGTAAAAAAAAAATGAAGTATGTTTATTTTAAAATACTAAAGGTTATATAACATCTGATGATGAGAGGCACTGTAACATGTGCTCTTCAAACATGAAGGAGAGAGAGAGAACTGCAAACTACAAAATGGAAGATGAACAAACTCAGACTAATTGCAGAGTAACTGAGGCTAGAAAAGAGTGGGTTTGGCCAAGACCAACAAATAGGAAATGCAGTGATTAGATACTATGTCTGAACTTTTAGAGAGACATGCAAATGAAAACTACTGAGTATGGACATGTTAAGCTTGCTCCTACAACAAGCCAGTGGCTAGATGATATGGATCGTAATTTAACATACCTAGAGAGTGCTCCTCATCCTACATGTATGTGTACACACACACATACATTTAAAAGACAATGCCTAAATCTATCAGGAAATGGTATGATATATGCTAGCTGAACAAAAATGAGAAAAATCAGGAACTGGTAGAGGATTTCTAATCCTCTGTGTCAATGTTCAATGTTAATGAATCCATTTATGTGGAGACTGCAGAACAAAATTAGCAAACTGCCACACAAGGAGACTGATAGGCTTTTTGTGGAGATGAAAGGGAATAAAATACTCACTGTCCTGCTGAATATATTCTACTTACAATTCCATGGAATGATATCAGCTGCCAATCATCATGCAAACTTGGACTTAAGCCTTTAGGAATGATCTGTAAAGGTTTCTAGAGACAATTTCTTTTCAGATGGATGCAGCAAAGCAAAGCAAAGCAAAGCAAAGCAAAGCAGCTTCATTTATATACTGCTTCATATCACACTATGGAGTGTCTAAGCGGTTACAACTGTAAGCTCATTGCCCCCAACAGTTGGGTACTCATTTTAGCGACCTTGGAAGGATGCAGGCCTGAGTCTAGCCTGATCCCTGGCTAGTATTGAACTCGCAACCTTGTGGTCTATGAGTGAGTGGCTGCAGTACAGGCATTTAACCACTGTAGCACAGTGTTTTCTTTTAGCCCTTTACTAATGCTAACAGTATCTCTATCCTTGTGTAATGAGTGGGCAAAACAAGACTTGCTGCCAAAAGATAGTCTTTCATTACAGCTTATCTTATTTTATTAATTTGCATTCTTAGAGATCTGAAATGGATGACTATACAGTCTCTAAAGGGGAAAAGAGAGAAAAAGCATATTAAAATTAGTAGATTAAAATTAAAATTACATAGGTAGACAGGGGGACTTGCTCCAACTTATCTATATCCTTCTTAAAATGAGGGGCCCAGAACTGGATGCAATACTCCAATGAGCTCTGACCAAAACAAAATACAGTGGTACTATTATGGGAGGAGTGGGAACCTCAGGTAGCCACTTCTTGACCAACAGGGGAATAGACCTTACTAGTCCCAGTGGTTGCTTAGTAGTAAGTAGGCTTGAGAAGGTTATGGCTGGAATCCATTATGTAGCACTGTAAAGAAAACAATTAGGAGACATGTAGATGGGAGTGCAACTTGATCAAGGTGGGTTTCTGTGGCTGTGCAGGGATGTGAACTCTGATCTCCCTGAGTCTTATCCCATGCTCAAATCATTACAACATTGTATATATTGACACTTCGTAAACACAACTGAGAAATCAGGCAAACAAAGTAACTGTTAGAATGTTTTGTTATATCATAGACTTCCCTTTTTGGATATCCATTCTTGATGGCTGCAGCTGCCTGGTCTTCAAATGGAACCCACCTTCAATTGGATAATGTGTGATATAGTAACATATATTAATATTTCTTCTACCCACGAAATTACTGGGCATATCATTCCTTCTTTGCAGGACTGGAAAATGCCAGCTATCAAGTAATATCTTCTACAGGGTAAAACCAAAAAATTCTGGTTGTATACTACTTCTCTATGTAGTGAGTCACTGAAGTTGTATTTAAGCAAAGTGTATAAGCTTCAGATTGATTCCACCCATCCAGGTTGACCAGGGATCAGTGGCCATTTTTCTGCCTTGCGTGAAGAAAAAATGTTGCTGCTCCAATTCTACATACAAAAGCCAAATGGATCAGCAACTGAACCTTTTTTCGCTACAGTATAAATGTTGGGAAAGCATCCTCTATTGTACTTGAAGGCTTCATACTAGCTTAGGTGTAGAAGGTCAGGGCACCTAGCACTTAGCTCTCTCTTCCAAAAACTTATTTTCCCTTCTCACTGTCAACCAGAAAATACCGCAATCTGTCTAATGGCATGGCCGCCCTGTTAATCAGGAAAGTAAATCTTTGCTGTTCAGCCTGGGATTTGCTGACACACATAGACTTGAAACTCCTTGATAAATGAAGTGTCTGTAATGTTCAGCTCAAAGATGAAGTTAATTTCTTCCCTTTGTCATTCTGAATGAATGCTGTTTGACAGAATACTCAGCACACGACAAGATGTTACAGATCAGCCCTGTTATCCAGTGAAAATTGTGGCACCTTATTACTTGGAAAGTGGCCACTTCCATTCAATCCTTCCCCTCTGCTTCAATGAATAACAAAATTTTGTTTCTTGCCCAAAAGAAAGAAATGTGTTTTTTTTCCCCCCACTTTCCCAAGATAAAGGCAAGGATTAGGGTGTGTGTGCGCGCGCGTATGTGTGTGCTTAACCTTTTAGATTGGATGACTCTAATCTCTTCCTGTGGCCTTATTCAGCCACCTACACTACACCGAGTGAATCAGTTCTGAGAAAGTGTTGAATCATGCCCAGTTCTAGCTAACATATATATTGCATGTAACTAAAATTTCTTCATTTCTTGGTTAGATTTCTTGGCATTTCCTTTTTTTTTTTTTTTTTTTTGCATTCCATCTGATTCGATTGTATAGAGCAGCTGAAATGGGCTTATAAGAAGGGTACGGAGGCAATTGTTTCTATGGATCAGGGTGAGGAACACATGGTTTTGGACTGCATGGTCTCTAAAATAATGCCACAGAAATTTAACAAATCTCTGAATTTCGGATGCAATCTGAAGAATCAATTGCTTCTCATGTGATTTCCCATTCAGAATGCTTTCTTCCAATTGTGTGTCCTTGGTTGCCACTGGAATTTGATGGTATGCCTGCAACTGATCTATGCTGATGTCCAGCTGGCATCCAGACATTCAGTGTTATCCTTCTTTTCCCATAGGTATTGAACAATCCAGGACATGTTTCAAGTCAAGCTATAAAGCAGGGGTAGGCAACCTAAGGCCCGGGGCCCGGATGCTGCCCCCCAAGACCTTTGGACCGGCCCCAGGCTGGTCCTGCCACCGCCGCCGTTTCCGTCGCCGTAGCCACCCACTGCCCCTACCGCCGCCCGCCATGATGATATTGATTATTGTTGTTATTGCTTGTTCTTGGGGGTTTTCTTGGCAAAATCTCCACAGGGGTTTTGCCATGGCTTTTCTGGGGCTGAGAGAGTGTGCATGGATATTTTTTAAATTTTGTAATTTTTTTATTTTTAAAAAAATTATTTATTTATTTTTGGTGCTTCGGCCCCCCAATTGTCTGAGGGACAGCAACCCGGCCCCCGGCTCAAAAAGGTTGCCTACCCCTGCTATAAAGTCATTTTTATTTGAACTAGCTTTTGATAATTAGAGCTCAACTGGAGTTAAAGCTCAGAATAGCATCTTCATCTCAGCTATCTCTCCCTCCTTCACCTCCTTCTTTAAATCGATTTTCTTTTAGCAAATCTGTTGCCTGGGCTACCATATCTTTGTCTTTTGTGAACATTCTACTTCCTGTGCTAGAATAGAACAATTGTTAACATGTATGGAAACTGATAAACTGATGTTTGGAATCATCAACAAAAGATAACTTCAGCAAAGAAAAAAATTCTTAAAACCAACTGCCTATTTAGGAGACAAAAAAATGGTGTTTCACTTTCAGACTACATGACCAGCTGTTCTGGTTTAAGAATGGAAGCATACCAGTTTGGAATCATTTCTTTTCACACTTTGTTCCAGGACTCTGGCAATTCATGGTCATGTGTTCTGTTTTCTGCACTACCAAACACCACCTTCTGGAAGAAGGGAGGAATGAGCTGCCAACCACCTCCTGAAGCCAACTGCTGTGTAAATATGCTGCTCCCTCTTCTCATAGTGCAGGGCTGCACTATGTCCCTCCCTTCTTCCAGAAGGTAGTGTTTGGCAGTGCAAAAAACATTTGCACAGCAGTCCTGCATTTTGGAAGGGAGAGTGATCCTGGCTACCAACACTTTGAAGTGTGTGAATGCTGTGTGAGTGTGCAGGCAACAGCTGATTTTGTGAGGGTGAGAGGGAAAGGAGTAGAATCATGTCCACTCATAACACATGACTACCTGAGAAGCTGAACTGTGGTAGAAGGGACGTATCACACAAAGGCATTAATGGAATAGCAGTGAGATTGGGAACCTATTGATGGGTTTTGTCCATCAATGAAAAGGTGCACTACAGTAATAAATGGAATGCAAAGCAGTAACAGGGTGGACACAATGTTGCATGATGAGTACCAACCAGAGACGTTTTGTCCTGTTAAGATTTAGCCTCATGTGGTAAAGTCCTGAGAGAGAAGAAGAAGAGATGGAGGGAAGTAATGAAGTCACGGCTGAGAATATCTATCCATCAACAATGAATCCTATTGTGGGAGAAAGACAGGATACAAATATTTGAAATAAATAAATAAATAAATAAAATAAGGAAGCAATAGAACAGAAAAAGAGAGAACACACCAGGGAATCCTTTCTACTGGTTTTGCCACTTTTGTCCCCCAGTGGCCCACGGTCACCACTTTGGTTTTCTACTTCCAACAGAAATAAGTGTGCCCATTTGTTACCAAAGAATAAAAATTGGAAACAAATGTCCTTTGCTGTCAGTGAAAAAATGAATGTGGATTTAACAAATTGTGGATATTGTATAGGTACTCATTATTCATTTGAAAACATTCATTTTGCCCTGGCCATATCAGTTGGAGGTTATAAGTGGGCATGTACGAAAAATTCTCTCTGATGACAATTTATTTAATGGATTAGTCTAATTCAGCACTTTCTAGTCTAGGCTTGGAATCAGACAAATCTTAATATTGAACATACATATATTTCTACTCTTGCAAAATGTTCTGTGAATGGGGAAATAATATATATTTGATAACATGCACATATCCAAACAATTAGGAAAAAACCCAGCACCTAAAATGTGCACAAGCATGTTTTAGTGAATAGAGACATATCTATTAATGCACCCATTAATGCATTAATTTGAAAAAATGCTCACAAATATTCATTTTCTTTTTTCACAAGAAAATATAATGGACCTAGTTGGGAGGGGGGGAAGGAAATCAAAGCAGGAAGAGGAAGATTATACACTAGTCCATCTTGAACTCAAACATAGTCAGACATAGTGTCCAATATTCTGATATGTTTTGTTTCCACACAGATTTCTCTCATCACAGCAGTAATGAGACAGACACAGAAGTCCTTAACAGTGGGAAACAATGCTTAGATGCCTGGCTGCAAAACCAGTTTCCTATCATGTTTTCCTTTTTTCTTAAAAATTTGAATCCAATCATTCTGAATTTTTCTACTTTCTCATTTACGTACTTAGTCACATTGTAGTTCCTCCTTCCAAAGTTAACAGTCTGGCTCCCTGGGCTGCACATTGAAACGTGCTGTGGCGGAAGGGGTTTTTTATTGGTCTCCATGGGAGGAGACCAGGGGGATTTGCACTTGGCCCATGAGGCCAAGTGAGATCACATGCAGGAATCAAAAGGGAAGCTATTTAAGGGCCTGGCATCCCCTCGCATACCACTTTTGCCAGATCTCAGGGACTCACTCACCTGCCCTCAGTGCAGTGTGAGCATTGCTGGTAGTATCCCCCCCCCTTTATCTCAGGGGTTTCACCTCCCCCATCTGGTGACAATTGGCTCAGGGTAATGTCATTAAATAAGCATCCATCTGGGAGGTAGTTAGGGGAAAAGATATCAGATCAGTGTACACCTTGGCACCCCATTGTGGTTGAGGGATGGGCTCTGGAACTGTTTCCATGGGACATGGAGCTGGGGGGCTTTTAAAAGAGTCAGCCATTGGGGCTGATCTGGGGGCTTACTCTCTCTTATCTATTCATGGGGCTTGGGAGGGAGCCCCCCAGCTCCATGTCCCATGACCATCCAAGATAGCAACCGGTCTCTTTGGATTCCCCTTGGGCTCTGGTGTTTCTCCCAAGGGTGGCTGGAGAGGTGTTATAGACTGACATCTATGATCAGCTAAACCAGGTTGCTCCATCTTTCATTTGCTCAGCCTCAGCCTTCAAACATTTAAATAGTTTTTAGGTCAATAAAGATGGTTCTTGTTTAACTCCCAATACTGTGTCTGGTCTAATTATTTCATGGTTGGTTAACAATCAGTTTATAGTCCATGAATCTACATACTGAATTTATAATTGCCTATAAAATAAAGATCTTTCCCTCTCTCTGATTGAAATCTGGGAGCTCTGAAGAATGCCTATGCCATACCAAATTGAGTGGTGAGCACAGACTTCACAGGCTGCAGAAAAGGATCAGTCCCCCAATGAAAGCCATGAGAAATGAAACTTAATGGGAATAAAGAATAATATAATAACTACAGTGATGGTTATTTTGATACATGAACAACTAACAAATGAGCCTTTAAAGGAATTTAGCATGATTTGTTTTGCTCAAACATGCTTCCCAAACTGCACACTGTGTTATCCAAATAGATAACAAATAAAATAATGATAATGAATGAAAATACTGTATTTTGTCCAGCATTTCTAGAGAGCTCCTTATAGATGTTTGACCTATCAAGATAATTTCTTTCCTCTTTTCTCCCAGAACCATAGACACAGGAGTGTCTACTAGACCCCCTCCCTCTGAATTTTCAGCATTTTTTTAAAAAAATATCAGTGATTTTGCTTGTGATTCTAAAGGCATATAAAAGCTCTAAAGAAAAACAATGCAGTATTCAATGTAAAGTAACATAATTTCATCACTTTAAAAAAAATAGGCTTCCTGTATTTGTTCTGGCTATGCTACAATGATTCTCCATCTCTTTAGAATCACACACCACAAAATGTCTTGCTGTGGGCCTGTTTGCTTGAAACACAGCTTTCCAGGGAGCAGAGAAGAAGGTGCCTTACACAACTGAGCAAACAGCATGAACTCTGTAGCAGACATACTGAATTCTTGTCAGGGTGAAGAGCATTACACTGTTCTTGGAGAATATAAGCAACCCCCAAACATCCTGAGTTTGGCCCTATCCCAGTTCTCACTACTATTTTATAAGTCCCTGTACAAACATACATCCTTTACTTTGTTTAGATTGTCAACTGAGTAGCAGTAATTAGAGGCCCAAAGCCAAATTTGGATCCTTCTGTACAAATAGCTGGCTCCCCAGATGTTAGGATTTGGAGAGATATATGGTTAGGCACTCTGCAAGTATTTTTAAGGGAGGGGGATCTCAATATTGGCAGTCAGAACATGATAAATATTGCCTGCTGTCAGATATGCTTCTTATGAAAGCAAGTTTAGACTCCCTCCAAAAAAGGCATATAAAATATAAACCACAATTTCTATCAATATTTGAAAATATCAGAATTTTACCTTAAAATTCACTATGGCAGGACAAAAATGACAATAACGGGAAAAATGACATTTTTGTAAATAGTTTATAAACCATCTGATGCTCCTCCATGAACCTTTCTATGGAGAATGAGAACACAAAATACACTGCATTAAAACCATAAGAACAATAAGAGTAACAAGAATCAACTGAAGCAGGTAATAATATGACTACCATGAAAGCAATGGCAAAATCATATGTAATTATACTGGATCAGCTGCAATCTGTGAGTACTGATGATGTGGACAAGCTCCTTGGTAGGGTGAGGAAAACAACTTGCTCTCTCGACCCTTGCCCATCATGGCTGGCCGTCCGGGGGGGGAGGATGCATTGAGGAGGCTCCTTATGGAGATTATCAACGCATCCTTCAGGGAGGGATACATTCCATCGTGCCTGAAGGAAGCGGCAGTTAGACCGCTTCTGAAAAAACCCTCCCTGGATCTCCTGGATATAAACAACTACAGGCCAGTCTCTTTACTACCATTTCTGAGCAAGGTGATTGAGAGGGCGGTTGCTCTTCAACTTCAATCTGTCTTGGATGAAACCAATTATCTAGACCAGGGGTAGGCAACCTTTCCCCTTTAAGGGCCGAGGGACTTCAGCTCCCAGAAGCCTCAGCCATGTTGGCCAATAGTCCCATGTTGGCCAATAGCTCCTGGGATTCTGGGAGCTGAAGTCCCTCAGCCCTTAAAAGGGAAAGGTTGCCTACCCCTGATCTAGACCCATTTCAAACTGGCTTCAGCACAGGCTTTGGGGTTGAGACTGCCATGGTTGCCTTGACCGACGATCTGCGTCTGTGCATCGACAGGGGTAGTTTGCCTACCCGATTGCCTAGCAGAGGGGCGGGATATAAATAAAAAAAAATTATTAGTGTGACCCTGTTGGTGCTCCTAGACCTCTCAGTGGCTTTAGATACGATAGATCATAGCATCCTCTTAGACTGCCTGAGGGGGTTAGGTATTGGGGGCACTGCATTGCAGTGGTTCTGGTCCTTCCTCTAGGGCGGGTCTCAGAGGGTGCTGCCCAAGGATAGTTGCTCCAGTAAAAGGGAGCTCACCAGTGGTGATCCACAGGGTGCTATACTATCCCAGATGTTGTTCAACATCTACGGTATATGAAGCCGCTGGCTGAGATTATATGGAGTTGAGATTATGGAGCTGGGTGTTATCAGTATGCTAATGACACCCAGATCTATTTCTCCGTGTCTTGTTCATCAGCCTTGAATTCTGATGCCGTCTCCTCTCTCAATGAACGTCTTTGGGCAGTAATGGGTTTTCAGTCTTAAGAACCGCAGCCACATTGTGATCGTTTTTTAAATGACTGTTGTATTTTATTGTATGTTTTAATTTATAATTGATTTAATAATTTTTTAGGGGGGGGAATTAAATTTTACAGTTGTATGTATATTTTATTATTGTTAGCCACCCCGATTGATCTCAAAGGGGTGGGATATAAATAAACTTTATTATTATTATTATTATTATTATTATTATTATTATTATTATTATTATTTTGTGCAGCACTTGAGGTGCAAGCAAAAGAAATTTTGTAAGTGCTAAAGAGGCATATTTTGGAGAAAAATTGTATCATCCTCTCTGATTAACATGCCAAATCTTCTGATTCCTAATCCAGCAAAGGAAACAGAAGCCAATGAAAACACTCTCCAGCATTTATTTTATCAGGCTAACAGCCATCTGTCCCTATCAATGGCTGATTAGCAAAAGATCAAAGATTGACCTTTTCTCTTTTACTTTAGAAAGTAAGGCAAATGTCTATATAAGCAGTATAATTTACTTGCTATATCTTTAACCTGGAAGCTAGTATTAGGCAGTCTGTTCAACTGTCTGAAGAAAATTGGCTTCTCACTGCATATAATCAGCTGAGAACCATGGTCCATCAGATTAAGGTTGCAGCCCTGTGCCATACTACATACCCATAACTTCAACAGAATGTGGGGAATTATCAAGTCATAGAATCATAGAGTTGGAGAGGGTCTTATGGGCCATCTAATCCAACCCCCTGCTTAATGCAGGATCTTCAGCTAAAGCATTTTCATCATGTACCTGTCCAACCTTATTTTGAAGATGTCTAGAGAAGAAAACCCCACCACTTCTCTAGGCAATTGATTCCATTGCTGAGCCATTCTCACAATCTGGAAGTTCCTTCTAAAGTTAAATTGAAAGGTACCCATTTGTAACTTCATACCATTACCTCTGGTCCTACTCTCTGGGGCAATAGAGAACAGACCTGCCCTCTCCTCTCTGTAATAGCCATCGCGATATTTAAAGAGTGCAGTCATATCATCCTTCACTCTTTTCTTCACCAAGCTGAACATGCCCAGCTCCTTCAACCTCTTCTCATAGGTTTTATTCTCCTCTTTTTTCTTTGTTCTCCTCTGAATTTTTGTTATCCTCCTCTGAATTTTTGTTGCCTTCTTCTGAACCTACTCCAAGCTGTCTATATCCTTCTTAAAATGAGGTGCCCAGAACTGAACACACTACTCATATGAGGCCTGACCAGTGCAAAATAGAGGGAGACTACTACTTCTCTCTACTTGGATATAATGCAGGTAAAAATAGCCTTCACTTTTTTTCCTGCAGTATCCCACTGCTGGCTCATGTTCAATTTATGATCAACAATAATCCCAAGATCTTTTTCACATATAGTACTGCTGAGTCATGTATCCTTCATCCTATACCTCTGCATTTGTTTTTGTGACCTAAACGTAGAATTTTGCATTTGTCTCTATGTAGACCCTAGGTTTGAGACATCTCCAAGAGTTTCTGTCCTCCACTGCTCTGCTTAATTCCTGCAAACCCATACCCATGACCTCCTTAATAGACTCCATCCATTTAGCATGAGGCCTTCCTCTCTTCCTACTTCTCTCCACCTTTCCCAGCATTATTGTCTTTTCCAATAAGTCCTCCCTTATCATGATGTGTCTGAAGTATGACAGCCTCAGTTTGGTCATCTTGGCTTTCAGAGAGGTTTCTGGTCTGCTCTAGGACCCATTTGTTTGTCCTTTTGGCTGTCCATGGGGTCCGCAGCACTTTTCTCCAGCACCACATCTCAAATGCATTGATTTTTTTTCCCCCTATGATCTTTCTTAACTGTCCAGCTCTCGCACCCATACATGGCAACAGGGAATATTATGGTTTGTATGATTCCAACTTTTGTTCTCAGTTGTATACCTTTTCATTTTAGAATCTTTTCTAGTTCCTTCATGACTGCCCTCCACATTCTTAATCTTCTTCTGATTTCCTGGCTGTAGTCCCCATTTCAATCAATGTTTGATCCCAGGTTTAAGAATTATTTTACTATTTCTATTTCTTAATTGTCTAGGTTGAACTTGTGAAGATCCTCGGTGGTCAATATTTTTGTTTTCTTTATGTTCAAAATTAAGCCTGCCTTTGCACTTTCTTTTTTGATCTTCCTTAGTAGGTGTTCCAAGTCTGTGAGTTTTTCTGCTAGTATTATGGTATCATCTGCACATCTTAGATTGTTGATATTACTTCCTCCTATTTTCACTCTTCCTTCTTCTGTGTCCAAGCCTGCTTTTCTTATAATATGTTCTGCATACTAGTTGAACAGATAGAGTGATAGGCTACAGCCTTGTCTTGACCTCTCTGCCAACTGGGAACTATTCTATTTCTCCATGTTCTGTTCTGACAGTAGCCTCTTGTCCTGAGTACAGATTCCTCATCAGAACTACCAGATGTGTTAGCACTCCCATGTCTTGAAGGACATTCCATAGCCTTTCATGATCTATGTAGTCGAAGGATTTGCTATAGTCTATGAAGCACAGGCTGATTTCCTTTTGGAATTCTTTGGTGCATTCCATTAGTTAGATAGATATAAAACAGAACAAAATGGAGAAAATAAGGTTTGTAGGAGCTTTTTGAAGGACAAATAGAGTATAAGTCTGGTGAATTAATAAACAGAAATAAAGATACATGGATGAATAAATTTGGAAATACATTTTACTGTAAATTAATACCATAAGTAACAAATTCAATTTGGCAGGTGTTAGCTTTATTTTCAATTGATTTTTATATAAGCATATTAAAGTTTATTTTTGCATGAAAGTATTAGAGCTGCATACTGTGGATTTGATCCAGGATGTGGGGTGTACATTAAAGTGCTTCACTGAAAATCTTTCATTCTATTTGGAGAGTCTTCCATCCCCATGGAGCATACTTACCCCTTTCATCAGGGCCCCTTGACCTTCCATGTAACATTTTTAGGGAGAAATGCTGCCATGGAGAGGAGGTTGCAAGATTTGTTCCAATCCGTCAGTCCAGTTTTGCACACCTATATTTGGGTTCCACACAAACTATGTTTTATAAATTATATATAATAAACTATATTTTTCCAAACTCATTCCTTCCAACATTTCTCAGGCTGCATTTCTTTTGCCAAGTCTACAAGGAAGGGCAAGATTCTGTCCCATCCTCACTTCTTCACACTGCTAGGTTAGATGAATGCAAACTACTCTTGCATTTTGAACTTAGTTGAAATAAGCTGAAGATCAAGTGGGAGAAGAAGAGAAAAACTGGGACTTTTTTATAAATTTTATTAATTATAATAATACATTCAAAAAAGTTTATCATCTCTCTTTCACATCATCAACATCTGATTTCAAATTAGCAAAATAAATATTAATCAGGAAAGCTATATAAAATCTTATACATGAAGCCTTTAACAAATCAAAAACTCTTGTGTCTTCCTGTAAATCCCATTATCATCTTTCATTTTGTCTTAATTTATTATTTTGCATTGAATTACCTACAAACTGTTATCATTAGCACCTCACAGCCTATCCTATTCTCTTCTTCCTCTTTATCTCTTCCATTCCTTTCACCCTTCTACATATACTCCTATTCCCTTCAACTACTTCTCTATCTACCAATCTTGGTCTTTCGTCATATCCAATCTTCTTTTCAACTTCTTTCTCATCTCTTTTTCCATTCAGAACAGTCTACTTATCTACTCATACCCTATTTTCTTCTCATACTTTCTTAATCACCTGTTCACACCTTCCTCACCTTCATCTCTTTCTCTCTCATTCTACCTTCCTGGGACATTTTAAAAGCAGCTGAAAAAGTGTAATGACAGATGATTGATCTGGACTGTCCCTAACAATTGGAGGGTAGGCAAACCTATTATTCCATTCTGCAAATGGAGGGGACCTCCAGGTCTAGAAACACATGCCAACACAAATCTGTCCATACTTGAAACAAGGGAAAAACATTGCTAGGAAGTTGCTTCCTCTGTGGATGCAAATTCTGGATTCTTCTGATCCTTTGTCATTTTTCTTTCTCATTTTACATCATACAGATGCATTTGTGCCTTGAGTCCACCCACATTTTGTTTGTTTTGGTTCATGTGTGCAAGGAATAAAAACACTGGGGAAGTAAAGGAAGGGGAAGGAAAAGAGTTGTCAGTTTTCATAAGGATTATCAAAGAAGCAAAAAGGTGGATGTTTTTTTTTTCTCTGTTTGAACATACGTGTAGCAATTTCCCTATTGCAAAAATATCTAACCTAATTTTAGCCCCCAGCTTGATTGTTTTGAGATGTTTCACACTTTCTTTTGGCACACTAGAGAGGCATGTATGAGCAATTCAGAATTGCTCCTTCTCATTATATAACATTAATAACTTAATGTAGAGAATGTACTTTTATTTAGAACAGGGGGTGGAGAACATCTGGTCCTCCTGGGGTCCCAATCTGGCCCATTTCCTTATGACATGGCTGTTTGGTGGCTTCCCAGCTTCTTTATAGGCTTTTTTCCATTCTAAAAGACCTACCTATCTCTCTTAAAGTTTAGAATTAAGAGAATTGGAAGTCTCCAAGGGCCTTCTAGTCAAATCCCTTGCCATGAAGGAATACACAACTAAAGTATCCCTAAGAACTAGACATCAAACTGCTGTTTAAAAACCTCCAAAGGAGAGTCCATCTGTCCAGGGCAGCCTGTTCCATTGCCAAGCAGTTCTTACCATCAAAAAGTTCTTCCTAATGTTGAGGTGGAATATCATTCCTTGTAATTTGAATATATTGTTTATTTTCTGGTCTCTAAAGCAGGAGAAAAAAAGCTTGCTTCATCTTCTACATGGAATTTCGTCAGGTATT
Source organism: Phrynosoma blainvillii (assembly GCA_026167975.1). Classification (NCBI taxonomy): domain Eukaryota; kingdom Metazoa; phylum Chordata; class Lepidosauria; order Squamata; family Phrynosomatidae; genus Phrynosoma; species Phrynosoma blainvillii. The sequence continues at coordinate 38,390,870 of JANUYF010000003.1, forward strand.
TATACATGGCTATCACATCAACTTCTCAATCTTCTCTCCTCCAAGCTAAGAAATGTAGTTCATTAAGCCATTCTTCATAAGGCTTGATTTCCAGATCTTTGACTATCTTGGTTACCCTCTTCTGGACATTTATCAGCTTGTCAAAATCCAATTAGAACAGTGGTACCCAGAACTTAACATAGTGGGCCTGAGAAGATCAGCAGGAAAAAGTGGCTCGAACCTGCTTTTTCTGAAAGCAAGTCAAAAACCCACTGACCACATGGTCCACTCCCAAGGCACATGGTCCACTTGCACAGCACAGCATCAAGCCATGCTACTGGGTAATTTTTTTTTGTTGCCTCCCCACCATGCATGTGCACCATTGCACAAACACACTGCTGGCAACCCCCAAGTGCCTCCCATGTTTGCCTAGATGTCATGCCATTGGACAGCTGCCCTTTTGATTGGTCACACATTTGCACATGCTCCACAGGATATTGGTGCATTGGTGTGCGACTGATACATTGGCAAAACACAATCATGGAAGGCCCCCACACACACATGCCCCCATCACCCCATCTCCCCTTGTTGGACTGTCTGGTTGGTGCATATTGGAATTACATCCATTTGAGTTGTCACACTTTCATTTCTTTGCTTTGCTGCAGACCTGAACTGATGTTGGAGCATTAATATGTAGGCTCGAAGATATACATCTTCTGGCTTGAGTAAAACTATCTGAGGTTCTGTTTGCTCCATTTTTTAGCCCTAGAATGCAGCTTTGGTCCGGTTTCCACCCTCTTTGGAGACATGCATCATCTAAACACCCTGCCTTCAAAGCAGTTGGAAAACACTTAATTTGGTCCAGCTGCTCAGCCCCAATATTCCAGCTAACATCTGACCAAAGCTGAATAGTGTAGTATTATTACTTCCCTCAATATGGACACTGTACTTGTGTTGATGCAGCCTAGAATTGCATTGGCTTTCTGGGACACTTCATCATTGTAGATTCAAGTTCATCTTGTGGTCTACTAAAGCTCTTGTCACATGTACTGTTGCCAAGCCAGTTTTCACCCATCTTGTATATGTGCATTCCATTTTTTCCTGTCTAAATGTAGTATATTACATTTATTCCTTTTGAAAGTCATTTTAATCACATCCACACTGATTGAAAATTCTCAGATTTTCTTCCTGTTCTTTCCAATTTTACACTGGGTTAAAATCATCTGAATGGGGAAGCAGGTATAAAAAGTCTGTATTGGGAGCTGACAGATAATATTCTCCAAAATAAAATCTGAAATAGGAACAAATTCTGGGGCTCCCTGGTCTTTTTCATCACTCTAGGTGCGCCCTTTGCCAGTTTTGGCACAAATCTCCAATTGCCAAGGTGTTTTGAATTCTAATCCTGTCCTCTAGAGTATTAGCTATCTACCATCCCAATTTGGAGTCACCTGCAAATTATATAATTATGCCTTCTATTTCATTATCAAAGTCATTTATAAAGATACTGAACAACACTGGCCCAGGAAAAAACTCTAAAGCACCCCTCCAGCCACTTCTTCCCAGGATGAAGAGAAGCCATTTGTGAGCACTCTCTGGGTTTGCTCTGTCAACCAATTTCAAATCCACTTAACAAAAGCATTGACTAGCCCACAGTTCACCAGCCTGCCTGCAAGAAAAACACAGGGCACCATGTCAAAAGCCTTTCTGAAATCAAGATATATTACGGTGGTGAATAGAATGTCCAGCTGGCCAATCAGGAGGCAGCTGAGGGCCAACCAATAGAATTCAAGCTGGGAGCACTTGAAAAATTCCAAATTGACAGTTGGAGTGGAGAGTTGGGAATTTGACAGTTGAAGAGGGTGGTCAGAGTGTAAGCCAGAGAGAGGGATGTGTTTTGGGGAGTTCCTGAGGGAACTGTAATTGTGTTAATTAGAGTCCAGACTGGAGGGACTCAGAACTCATACAGAACTCTAAAGAAAGGAATTGCTGTAGTGTTCTCTCCTGAGAGCTATTGGGCCTTTACAGACTGCCAGAAATAATGCAGCTTGAGACCACTTTAACTGTCCTGGCTCTGTACTAGGGAATCATGGGAATTGTAGTTTTTTCTGAGACATTGAGCCTTATCTGACAGAGAGCTCTGGTGCCACAGTAAACTACAGTTCCCATGATTCCCTAACACTGAGCCAGGACTGTTAAAGTGGACTCAAGCTGCATTATTTCTGGCAGTCTGTAAAGGCCCATTGTTAGCCAGTGTGGCTGAAGTATTAAAAGTGGAAACAAACGGTGTTATATATAACCAAACAAGCCTACAGTAACAAGCTTTGAAACAAGTTATAGTTATTCCATGCTGTTTTGAAATAAACTCTTGTTCTTATTTAAACATCACTTGGCCTACATTCTTAAAACAAAACATGCTACTAACATTTTAAAGTTTGGTGTGGGACATCATACAAAGAATAGTGTGGGTCCTTTACACATAAATTGGTGGTAGGGGTGGGATAACGAGTTCCCACAGGACTGCCATCCAAAAAGTCAGTGCAACAGGTGAATGATGGCAGGAGTGCTTGCCACAACTCTCCCCTGATCTACCAAGCTTGGACCTCCATGAACAAAAGAGATAAGAGTAATTTGATTTAGCTTGTTTTTGAGACTTTTAGTTATTACAGCATTCCTTTCTAATTGTGCACAGACTGACTGTTTAATAATCTGAACCATTCCTGGTATTGGTGCCAAACTGATGGGTTAATTAGTTACTCAGGACCTCTCCAATCCTTTTGAGGATGCAGACTGCATTCTCCCTCCCTCACCCTTCTGAGACCTCTCCTGTTCTCCAATGGTTTTCAAAGGTGATTGAAAGTAGTGATATGAAGTCTCATCATCGTTCATTAAACATAAGAGAGATTACCGGTAGTTGCTCAATGCCAAATCAAATCTTTTATGAGCTGTGAAACTTGGCAACTGCTTGTATTTCTGTTTTGGTGACGTTTCACTTTTTCTTTCATTTCTTGTACATATTTTTTATAATAATAATAATAAATTTTTATTTATAGCCCGCCCCTCTGCACAGCAATCGAGGCGGGTTACAGCATTATAAAACATACAAATTTAAAACATTCCTTATCCCGTATCCAACCCTCCCACCCCTTAAAACTGAATTAAACTATTGAAAAATTAAAACAAAATACAATATAATAAAACACAACAAAACAATAGCAGCCACAGGGAGGAGCAAGTAGAACCATCCCTTCACCTTTGGATGAGCTTTAAAATCTCAGCTCATTCAAAGGTCCACCTTAGTTCTTTAAACAGCTCCCACTTTTGGTTACCATTAGAACTGATGCCAATTGTACTTTCAACATCTCAGTTTTCAACCTTTCTTCCAAAATTTAAGTTTTGGTCTTTTCATGGCTCCAAATCTTTCTCTAAAACATTTAGTTCTCAAAAACTTGTCTAAATTAAAAAGTCTTTGCCAGCGAACCCCTGAGCTACCAGGAAGGTCCAGTCACATATTCCTACCAGATGTGCTTGCAGAGGTGGTAGAACTGATGGAGGGTACTCTTAGGAAGATCTCAGGGCCCTGAGAGGCTGGAATGGGAATAATAATAAAATATTATACACAATTTTTCCCCCAAATACACTGTTTTTGAATATAAAATTTGAAAAGCCTTGTTGAGAATCTGGGAGGGGGGGGGAAGAGAAGACATTTAGCAAATGGGACACGGGAACAGATGCAAAATAATCATTTTTAATTCTCCAGTATATATTCCCTTAAATCCAGTATAAAGATATAACAAAGTCCTTTCTCTTCATATCTTCTTTACTGCAATATAATACAGACATGAAGAGCTATTTCTGTGATTCGGTAATCAGTGCCCTCTCAACACATAGCCTTGTGGCACCATATAAACCAAAAAGTTTTGCTTGGCCTAAGTTTTTGTGGACTTCAGTCCTCCTCAAATGATGTGCATCTGATCTACTTTCTGCATCTAATAATGTGGGCTGGAGAGTCCACAAAAGATTATACCAAATACATTTGTAAAGTCTTTAAGAAGACACTGGTCTTTGGGGTGGTTTTGCTGTATCAGACTATCACTGCTAGCCCACTCAAAATACTGTGCCCTTTCAGTTTCTTGGGAGATATGACTGTAATATTGCTGCAGAGTATCTCTGTAGTTCAGGAGATCATGCTGCTGATAAGGAGCAGGATATTTCATGCTGCATTATAAATGCCGTTCCAAGAAAGAAATAGATTGAGAAATGAGTAAGCAGGTTGCCAAATGCCAATGACTTACCTAAAATAGTTTATATCTTGCCTGATCAAGAGAAATATGTATGTCACTGAGTTGCTGAATTTGGAACTGCTGCTCAGAAAATGAGATGGAAATTTTCTGAAGCAAATGCAATTATGGTAGCATGTACTAATATTTTATTTGAAAATGGGTACTGAAAATGGTGTCATGCCTTGTCTGATTTCATTAATGCTGTTAACAGTTCTGAAGTAGGGTTTTGTAATTTGTGTGGTTGGCCACATAGGAGAAATATTCACAGAGATACTAAAACAGAGTGGTGATCTTGATTATCTGACAAGACTATGGGCCACATGCAGCCCTGTGGTCTTTCTTTTCATCAAAACTTGCCACCGTTTTACTGTTATGTGATTTTGCTATCATTCTACATGAAGGCAAGATAAAGATACCCTGACACTTTATTTTGCCATCCCCAAAGTTCACAGTTTTATTTTGTCCAAACTTCCAGTTGGCTATGGCAGACTAATGAGATGCTTGCTGAAGCAAGGGGATACCCAGTGGGGAATTTTCTCACTCAATACTGTTCAGGGGCTGCATTTTGGTAGACAAATTGCCCCCCTGGTAAGGGGTGCGTAGAGGGAGGTTTCCTTGATATAAGACCAGAGAAGAAAAAAGGAGAAGAAGGAAAAAGACCTCTTGATCAGATTAAGAGACACAGAGCAATGGAAATTAATTAGAAAACACACATCTTTGTTGAGGATTACTGCCCTGAAACAGTCAAGAATGCCACCAACTTTTAGTTTATCATATTTTTATTAGCAATTTATTATTTATTTTTGTATGTACCTAAGCCTGAGGACCAAGGATAGTTTAGGGACTCTGCTGGCATACCGACCACCCCATTGTCTAGCAGACTCCCTGACCAAGCTGACACAGCTGGTCTCGGAGTTGCTGCTGGAGTCGCCTAGACTTTTAGTTTTGGGCAACTTCAACATCCCACTCAAGACCAGTTTGTCAAATCTTGCAAGTGCAGCTTGGGAGTTCATGGAATCCATGACAAACATGAGCCTACCCCAGCTGGTCATCAGACCCACTCATGCGGTCTTTAGTACGGAACAGGAATATCCATGGGCGGAGGTTACTAAAAACACCACATTGTCATGGACGGATCATTTCCTGGTCAAGAGTGAACTAAGAACCACTGCCTGCCCCACCAGGGGTGGTGGACTTATTAGATTGGTCCACTCTCGATGGCTGATGGAACCAATTGGATTCCAGAAAGCCTTAGAGGGTTTAATGGTTGGCAATGCCGGCGATTCTATCGAAGCTTTGGTCAATACCTGGAACACCAATCTCACCAAGGCTATCGACACAGTCACTTCCAAGCATCCTTTCCAGCCCACTTCTAATCGTAAGCCATGGTATATGGAAGAGCTTAGGAAGATGTAGCAGGTTGGACACCTACTGGAGCGCATCTGGTAGAGAACTCGATTCTTATCTGACAAGACTCATCATAGGAACTTTCTTTGGTCCTATCGAGAGGCAATACGTGCAGTCCAGAGATCTTTCTTCTCTGCGCGTATTGCGTCTGCAGAGTCCCATCCAACAGAGCTGTTTACGGTGGTAGGGAAGCTGACACGGGTCCCACACATGCAGAACCCACTTCTTATCCCAACAACGGCCTGCTGTGATGCATCTAACACCTTCTTTGCAGATAAAATCTTTCAGATAAGAGCCAAATTAGACAACAGTGTCATAACAGAATCAATTGATGAGGTGTCCAGCAACTTCGTTAATGAAATTATACTGGATCAGTTTCAATCTGTGAGTACCGATGACATGGTCAAGCTCCTTGGTAGACTGAGGAAAACGACTTGCCCTCTCGATCCTTACTCATCATGGCTGGCTGTCCAGGGAGGGATGCATTGAGGATGTTCCTTAGGGACATCATCAATACATCCCTCAGGGAAGGTCATGTTCCACCTTGTTTAAAGGAAGCGGTGGTTAGGCTGCTTCTGAAAAAAACAAAAACCTTCCCTGGACCCCCTGGATATGAACAACTATAGTCCAGTTTCCTTACTACCTTTTTTGAGCAAAGTGATCGAGAGGGTGATTGCTCTTCAACTCCAATCTGTCTTAGAGGAAACCGATTATCTAGATCCATTTCAAACTGGCTTTAGGACAGGATTTGGAGTCAAGACTGCCATGGTTGACTTGGCTGATGACCTTTGTCTGGCCATCAACAGGGGTAGTGTGGCCCTGCTGGTGCTCCTAGACTTCTCAGCAGCTTTCGACACAATTGATCATAACATCCTCTTGGATAGCCTGAGAAGGTTAGAAATCAGAGGCACTGCGTTGCAGTGGTTCCATTCCTTCCTCTCAGGCAGATTCCAGAGGGTGTTGCTCGGGGACAGTTGCTCCACAAAAAAAAGAATTTAATTGGGGCATCCCTCAAGGTGCCATCATGTCCCTGATGCTGTTCAACATATATATGAAGCTGCTGGGAGAGATCATTTGGAGACATGGGGTGGGGTGTTATCAGTATGCTGATGACACCCAGATATATTTCTCCATGTCTCAGTCTTCAGCTTTGGCTTCAGATGGTGTCGCTCCCCTCAATGACTGTCTTAAGGCAATAATGGACTGGATGAGGAAAAACAGATTGAGATTGAATCCAGATAAAAAGGAGGTACTCACAGTAGTGGCCCCGAAACCAGGTATTGGGATACAACCTTCAGTCCTGGATGGGGTCGTGGTTTCTGTGATGGACTGTGTTCGCAGTCTGGGGGTGCTCCTGGATCCGTCACTCCAGATGACTAATCAGGTAAATGTGATGGTCAGGAGTGCCTGTTATTAGCTTCAGGTGGTACACCAGCTGCACCCTTTCCTGGAAGTAAGGGACCTTGAAACTGTGGTGCACATGCAGGTAACCTCTCATCTTGATTTCTGTAATGTGCTCTACATGGGGCTATCCTCGTGCTTGGTCCAGAAACTTCAATTAGTACAGAACATGGCAGCCAGATTGGTCTCGGATACATCAAGGAGAGACCATATAACACCTGTATTAAAGTCTCTTCACTGGCTGCCTATTAGTTTCCGGACCATATAAGGTGCTGGTTATTACCTTTTTTGCTGCAGCCGATAAAAATGAGGCTGTCTGCAACCTCCCAGAGGGCCTTCTCAACAACCGCTCCCATATTATGGAACGGTCTGCTGGATGAGATCCATCAGATTACAACCTTAAGCAGCTTTTAAAAAGCTGTTAAGATGGATCTCTTCCGGCAGACGTTTCCTGACTAGATTTCCCGGCCTCAAGAGTTAGTCCATCTCTTCTCCCACTTTCTGCTGTAGTCGCTGCTATTGTCTGTTATTGTTTGTTTTGGTGAGATTATTTTAAACATGTTTTAAAGTATATTTTGTTTAATACTTTTTTAAAGAGTGGGTGGGTTTGGGGATTTTTAGGCTGTGTTCATATTGTATTGTAATTTATCTGTATGGCAATTTTAATGTTGTAAGCCGCCCCAATTACTCTGCAGAGGGGCAGGATATAAATAAATTTTATTTATTTATTTATTTATTTATTGAGCAGGACGGTGTTTAAGACATTTATTTGGACTCACTAAATACTACCTGGTGACCCGATAAGCAAATAGCAAATAGCAAATAGCAAATAGCAAATAGCAGGGTTGAAGTTGAATGGAACAGAGTAAGACTTTGGAAAATGATTAGAGACAAATAATTAATTGAATTAAGCAATCTGAGAATAACTTTGAAAGCAAATATTCCTCAGGAAAATCATTTGAATTTACATGAAAAGGGAAATTCAGTTGATTATTTCACCTCTGTTGTGTTTGGTTGGAAGGAGGTGTACCAATCATACTACTTGTGAGAGCAAAATCTACAAAGGAGTTGGCGAATGGCAATTGCAAATGATGCATGCTCATTGGTGGAATATGAGGCTCCTGGGAGTTGCAATCCAGAGTACTTCAGATGCTTGAAGATGGAAAAGCACCATCAGGAAACAATGAGGCAAGCTGGGATCTGTAGACTTTCATATAAATCAGGGGGTAGGCAACCTTTCCCCTTTAAGGGCAGAGGGACTTCAGCTCCCAGAATCCCAGGAGCTATTGGCCAACATGGGACTATTGACCAACATGACTGAGGCTTCTGGGAGCTGAAGTCCCTCGGCCCTTAAAGGGGAAAGGTTGCCTATCCCTGATGTAAATAAAAGCTTGAAACTGGGAAAGCACCATCAGAAAACAGTGAGGCAAGTTGGGAACTGTAGTTTTTCATGTAAAAAGGCTTGAAATTGAAAAAAATACCATCAGGAGGCAGTGAAGGAGAGAGACTAAAGAGATTCATTGGGACTCCCTTTTCTTAAAGAGTGGAAAATTGGACACTTTAGAGTGAAATTGGTGATTCCCTGAGGAGAAAAGAGGAGAGGACTCAGAGGCAGGTTAATAATGGACTATGAGAAGAATCTACTTAATTTATAATTTGGGACTAATGCCTGTGTAATAAAATTATTGAATTCTATGTATAAATAAGACTTTAGATAAATGCTGCCCCTCCTAAAGGAACAATTGAGGAGATTTTGAAATCATAATATTGGGGACAAATTGGAAGGGAAATTATTGAATAAGACCCAAAGTTCTATTATATAATTTTTCTTACACAAAGTGATTGAATTTTGGAATAACTTTAACTACTAGAAAGGTTGAACTGTCATACTGTTGGTAATATTAAACTATAAGGAAAAAATGCTTCATAGAAATTTATAGGATAATATTGATTGTGTTTGGACAGGATTTTATAATCTATACTGATTATTCTGTACTTTACTACATTCTTTTTCTTGAGAACATTCTTTTTTCCTCTTTTCTTCTCTATGCTCTTCTCTCTACCTTCCTGCTCCCCTTCTTCTCTTGTAGAGATTGAACTAGATATTTGGGTGAGTTGACCCTTGATAAGATAATTATTATTTGGACTCTCTGTCCAGCCTCTAAGTCACAGATATGTATTATTAAGGATTAAGAACTTCCTTAAAAATGTCAATGATCTCAGGACAAGCAGTCAAATCTCAAACGATACAGCAAAGAAGACCATCTTTAGAGCAACCAAAGATGTCTGACTCTAATTTAATGTTATTAGAAGAGATAAAAAGATAAGAACTGATTTAGGAAAACAGATAGATGATCTAGAAAAATAGATAGATGATGTAAGATGATGTAAGATATGGCAGATTTTAAGATTGAAATTTAAAATGAACTTAAATCATAATGAGAAGCTCAGTAGATAAAGTCTCAGCAGAATTTTCTAAAATCAAGGTGAAGGTTGATAAGTTAGAAGGCAATTATGAACAAGTTGAAGGGAAATTAATAGAAATTCAACAGTGTCAGGCATCTCAGATGGAGGAAAGGAGGGTGGGTGAGACAAAAAAGAGAGAGAGGTGCATAAAATTAAGAAGAGTACCAGAACAGGAGAGAGGAGATTTATATAAAAATCTAATCCCCATTCTGGTTGAATATGTAGGGAAAGAGGAATATTTATTTGAAATGGAAGTTGATAGGCTATTAGATTGAATTCTAAGATAGCCCAACAGAAAATAAAATCCCAACGGATATTATGATTTACCTTGTTAGAAAATCTACAGGAGATTTAATATTAAGGCAACAGAAAGAATGCCCTCTGAAAATTAGAGAACAAGAGATCCAAATTTTTAAAGACATCCCTTCTGAAATATTGAAAAAGAGGAAAACCTATGCCTTTCTGACAAATCAGCTGAGAGAGTTACAAGTGAACTAAAGGTGGCTGCCTTTTGGTTCATAAAAAAGAAATGAGAAATAGGTCAGTCCAGGAAGCAAAAAAATAATAATCCTAGAGGTTAATGAGAAGGCATTTAGGAAAGATAGAAGGTTGGAATTTAAAAGACAAACTAAAGAGGGTAAGGAAACTTTTGAACATGGAAGAGAGGGAAATAAATTACTAAGGGGGGTTGCAGACTGCCAGAAATAGTGCAAATTGAATCCACTTTTAGGGTTAGGGTTAGTGCTAGGGAATCATGGGAAATTTTTTTTGAGACATTGAGCCATTTCTGTCAGAGAGTTCTGGTGCCACAATAAAATACAGTTCCCATTGATTCCCTAACCCTAACCCTAAAAGTGAACTCAATTTGCACTATTTCTGGCAGTCTGCAACCCCCCCCCCCCCCCACGTAAAAGGAAGGAGGAAATGGGAGGTGAAAAGGTGGAGAAGAAAGATACTGATAAAGTAGAGGACAGAGAAGGATGTAAAGAGAGAAAAGACAATTATACCATGTCATTTGGAGCAAAAAAACAAAGGAAATAACTCAATAGAACATCTTCAGGCAGAGGGAGAGGAGGTTGGGGAAGATGAAGATGAAGAGGAGAGTACAAATCTGGATGTTAGTATCAATGATGAATCAGAGTGAGAGGTTGTGGATATAGCTAATGATAAGTAAACATATTAAAGCACTATCTTGGAACATTAAGGGACTTAACAATGTGAATAAAAGAGGAAAATATTCCACCACCTAACAAAAATGAAAAATGATCTAACCTGCTTAAGATAAAAAAGATGATTGTAAATTCCTTAGAAATTTAACACTGGCTCAAGAGTTTATGTCTACACCCACAATAGGAAACAAGGAGTAGTAATATATATTAAAAACAAATATGAGGCTAAAGAAATACTAAATAATCCAAAGGGTCGCTATATTGGTATACAGGTGGAGATTATGGGAGAAATTACCTTCATTTTAGGGATATACGCCCCAACAGAAACAAAGGGAAATTTTACAGGGACTTGATTAATAAAATTCAAGATTTGACTTATGACTCATTGATTTTAATGGGTGATTTTAATGGAGTTGTAGAACCACAACTAGATGGGCTGAAAAACAAATTAAACAAAATCAAGGGAAATTGCCCAAAGCTTTGTTCGACAAATGCTGCGCTCAGCGAAGGACAGCAGAGACTGTCTCACAGATGCAGGACTTTACCGCATACCACGCAGCTGCAGACAGGGCTACACAGGGACCACCAAACACAGTGTCCAAACACAAATCAAGGAACATGAGAGACACTGCAGACCAGGCCAGCCAGAAAAATCAACAGTAGCAGAATACATTATAAACCACCCTGGGCATAAAATGCTGTTTGAAAACACTGAAATTCTGGACCATGCCAACAACTATCAGGTCAGAATGCACAGGGAAGCCATAGAAATCCACAAACACTTGGACAACTTCAACAGGAAAGAGGAAACCCTTACATTAAACAAGGTTTGGCTACCAGTCCTGCAAAATAAGAGAATCAGCACTCAGAAAATACAAATGGGAAACCACCCAGGGTCAGGGACTTTCCCAGCAGACAATGATCACCAATCAGCAGACAATAATCCTCGTTTGCATATCCTCCTACGCTGAGGCCCTGCCATCAACAACAGAACAATACACAGTTTACATGGGAATCACTCCTCCCTACCCAGGGTCTCACAGTATGTATATGTATATACCCACTCTCTTCCATTCCAGGATTCTCTGAAGATGCCAGCCACAGATGCTGGTGAAATATCAGAAAGAAACTCTTCTAGAACATGGGCACACAGCCTGAAAAACCCACAAAAAACTATTGATAGCAGACTTCTTCATCTAGGGGCCTAAGCAGATGGCACAAAGCACCGTCTTTGAGGCCAGGAAGGGGAGGGGCAGCCTCACGCTGGGCACCCCAACCCCTTCCCCAAAACGTTGTTGGAGCGGCTGGTCCTCCGCACGGCCGGCGCTCCGACAACGCACTTCCTCTGCAGCGTCTGCACAAGCTGCAGGGGAAGAGGTGCCGAAGGTGCACCGGATGCCTTTTGCGGCGCACCTTCAGCATCTTGCGGAAGGAGCGCTATTTTAGCGCTCCTTCCTGGAGCAGGGACACTGCGCCGCGGGGATGCGGATGCCTCAGCCCTGATCCTCAGCTTCCCAGGGCGGCCCCGTGCCACCCGTCTGCTTCCCCCCTTAATAATGGGTCTCCACAGGAATACAAGTTTACAGATTAGATCAGGTGTAAACCAAGCCTTAACAAATGACTAAAATTTCCACATTCAAAGGAGTGTGTCAAGGCTGCATCTTGGCCCCATTTCTTTTTAATTTTTTTTATCAATGATGTAGTTTCTGCTATGTACAACTCTGATTTCCATATGCCCAAGGTCATGGACAGACCAGTTAATGTACTCCTTTACACAGATGATATGATTCTACTTTGTACAACTCTGGTAGGCCTGCACAGACAATTGAGAAAATTCAGTGTTTACTGCCAGCAAAATGACTTGGTAATTAATAACAGTAAATCTAAAATTGTAATTTTTGGCAAAAAGAGGACCTGTCATAAATGGTTTATTGATTCTAAAGAAATAGAACAGGTAATTATTTAGGTATTGGTTTTTCAGCCTCAGGTTCCTGGTCTCTTTAAATCAAGAGAAATGTGTTAAAAGCCTCAGCCAGTGTTCATACGTTGTATAAATTAGTTAATTATAAACACCCTGGCTCACTTCTTCCAATTATAAAAGTGTACAAGGCTAAGGTGTTGCCAGTGTTAATCTTTGGAGCAGAAATTTGGGGATTTGCTTCATTCAAAAATATTGAGAGAATCCAGAATAAAATTTTAAGACTGATACTGGGAGTGTTAAGAACTTCTCCGGCCCAGGCAGTCAGAGCTGAATTGGGTATGGCAGCCATTTCAGACCTATGTCTCCTTGGTTATTTAATTTTTGGATTAAACTATCCCAAATGAATGATGACAGATTGCCAAAATCTATTTAAACAAACAAGTACTTAAGCCTTCAAGTAACTCCAGGCTTTCTAATTTTTCAAAAATACTCTCAAAGCAGGGCTTGAGCATTGAGGCTGTTAGTTTGTGCAAGTCCAATACCAGAAACAAGTTTAAACAAAGAGTGATGGATATTAGAATGCAATTAGATTTAGCTGCACTGTCTTCCATAAGATCTCTGAAATGGTTAGCAAGGGCAAAATGTTTTTTTTTTTCAAGAAGAAAGATATTTGTACTTTGCAATGAAAAGGGATTTGCACACAGCCTTTATACAGCTCCAGTCTGAGCAAATGGAAATTAGGATGTTTCAAGGTCATTATCAGGGTATTCCTGTTCAGGGTAGAATCTGCATATATGGGGGTTCTGTCATTGAAGATCTTGCCCACTATTTATTGCACCTTCAGCTATACGCTAACATCAGAGACCACTACTTCAACCCATTTCTAGTTAGTTGGAGGGAGTGGGATGATGAGTCCAAGATGACTTTCCTTTTGAAAGAGGTTAATCTTTTTGTGACTCAAAGAGTGGCCCTGTTCATGTATTATGCAGCTAAATTGAGGAAGCAAGTGGTAGATAAAGGGTCTGCTATGCCATCCTATGGGTAATCTCCTTTTGTTCTAGTGATTCAGAAGGGTTGGTCTTTTAACTTTTCTATTTTGAAAATTGTTATTTTATCTATATATAATGCTTTGCATTTTATATTTTTATTACTTGTCAATGTGTTTCCTTGCTGATGATGTCATTTTGTTCTTTTTCATGTTTTGGGTTTTGTTCATCTTTTAATTGTTTGATATAGTCTGTAGATTGATTCAATAAAGAGTTGTTGTTGTTGTTATAAGGAAAAGGAAGAAGGTCTGAACAATGTCCAGGAAATACATTTTTGTTAATTTATGTTATGTATATTGTGATATGTTGTGTTATGTTTTGTTGTTGTAAGATATTGGGGTGGTGGTTAGGTACTATGTATTAGGTGATAGATTATAGGTGCTATGTTTTAGATGTTATGTTATATGTCTTGATTTTAATATCATTAATAAAGAATATATTAAAAAATAAAGAAAAAAACAAATTCCACAGTTTTATTTTGTTTGTACAGATTTAGACAATGGACTTTCAGGTCTATTTTTCTCCTCTTCCCCCCCCCCCCCATTTTCTAGGAATGGGTCCTAAGGATTGAAAACTTGTTGCTGGCCCTCCAGTGCCTGTCTACCTGATGCTAAATCAAGACTAACATCCTATGAACACTTGTGAGTAAGAGGATGTATGCTCAGGCCTAAAAGCCCATTTTTCTCCCAGCCTCACATCATCCTCTTTGGATGATGCAAGCCAATAGCCCCAGATGAGGACCAGGCAGATCAGATGTTGATCCAGTGGACCTGGTCCAATCCTGCCTCAAAGGGGCCTTAGCACAGGTCAAAAAGACTTTCTGTTTGCCATGGAGGGTATAGGAAACTCTTTGGCAACACCCGGCAGACTGGATGGTCCCATGTGCCCCTTACTTTCCTCCACCATCATCTCTACTGAGAAGACTCCTGTTGCAGTCTCTGACATGGAAATCAGGTGCTTGATTATGTGGGTGTAGCCAGGTGCCACATTTCTACTTCAGAGGCCATGATGGAGGTATTCTCAGTAGAGGTGTCAATGAAGGAAGGTATGGGGCATGTGGTGGTAGTGTGTCCATGGCACAGTGGCAGGTGGGCATGTGAACACCTGCTCATCCCTGCAAGAGTCAGGACAGGACAGATTTGGCCTGTGCTATCCTGGACTGTCTTTGAATTCTGTGGAGTTTACTTTTGAGTAACTATGGGCATCTCTTCTGCACATCATACATTGTACTTTCTTTTGCTATCTTTTTTTTTAATTATTTTTATTGGGGTTTTTTACATTTACATATATACCAACGAATTACAAAACTCATATAGTTCTCGGAGCAAGGACTGCAACATAATCTTGACATAACTAAGATCTCTTCTGTTTTACATTTCTGAAAAGAAAGTCCGCACGTTAATATATCATATTTAGAGCTTCAAATACAACCAGGTATTATTATTTTCACATATTCCAAACAATAATTAAATATTCTAATGATCTATTTTAACATATAGACACTGCATGAAAGCTGCCATGGGGCAATTCACACTCTAGATAATATTTAATTATGCTTTAATGTGAGTGAATGCAGAAAACTTCAGAAGATTTTACCGCCTCTGAAGAAAACAGTCTTTCTATAAGCTCAAATATGTTATCCACTTGCTAGTTACAATTAACACTTAATAATCATAGTAGGCGAATACTAACAACAGTATCCATATTATTCATTAAAGAGATATACATTTTAAATGATTAATTATACTTAATTAATTTTTATCCCTGAAGAGACGGATTTACATATTGCCAATTTTTTTTTAAGTTACACTGATCAATTGTGAGAAGAAGAAAAAAACCCATTACTTTAGGACTATTTTTTTTCCTTTATAAATCTTTTCCCATTTCTTTTTATACTCTTGGTCTGATCTTTCTGTTAAATACATTGATAGAGAGTCCATTATAGTAAAATCCTTAACTTTTATTTTCCACATATTTAACGTTGGTATGGTTTCTAATTTCCAAAATTTAGCGAAGGTCATCCTAGCAGCTGTAATCATATATAGAATAACACTTTTATTGTCCTGGCTTATTTTACTATCAATTGTGTCCAAGATGTTTAATAAAAATAATTCCGGTTTCAAAGGTATTTTGAGCTGCATAGATTCCTCCATCTCCTTTTGTATTATTTTCCAAAATTCAGAAGCTTTTTCACATGCCCGCCACATGTGGAATAGTGACCCCACTTCTTTTTTACATTTCCAGCAAATATTATTTCTAATAATATTCATTTTTTTCATTCTTACAGGGGTGAAATACCACCTGTGTAGTATTTTAAAATAATTTTCCTTTAATGTATTACATTTTGAAAATTTGCTGGAGTCCTTCCATGATTTTTCCCAAGCATGCAACGGAATTTGATTACCTATATCCTGCATCCATCTGATCATGCTGTTTTTAACCAGATCATTTTCATATTCAAGTTCTAATAACAAATTATATAATTTTCTAATTTTTCTTTTGCTATCTTGTCCTGCAGGAGATCTCTACAGTTTCATGTCTCGGGGGTGGGGGTGGTCTGCATATAACTCATGGTTGGTGGGAACACAGTGTCATATCCATCTAGGTTTCAAACAATCATTTTATTTATATCCATCTTACACCAAAATGTGGGACTCAAAGCAGTTTTCAAACTAAAAAGGGATTCAAGTAAAACCACATATAGATAAAAACCTACAAAAAGTTAAGATTAAAGCAACATTAAACCACCTATAGAACTAAAACTGAATAAAACATTAAGTTAAAAATATAAATTAAACAACTGTACAGTACTAAAAGAAAAAGCCCATTATAAACAGTCAGTTTTCGAATGCTTGAACTAGAGAAGTCTTCATTTGACGACAGCAAGACAGCAAGAAGGAAATCAATCTGGTTCAACACTCTTAGATATAAAATAAGCTAATTTAAGGAAATCTATGGAAGAACAGTTTTCCATCCCCTATTTTTCCATGAGATCCTCATGCACCCTATCAGATTGTTCAGGAGGGCCATATTGACCTCAAGGTTACTTGTGGCTGTAGAAGAGAAAAGTAGACTGGAACTTTTCCATTTATGAAATTTCATGTGGCTTTCTAGCAGGTAAGAATCTACACATTTCCTCAGAGCTATGTCCTTTTGTGTTTGCAGGACCTTACTCCTTGCAAGAGTGCTTATGATTACCATGTAAGGGCACAGTCCTAAGTGGCAAAGATGACTCAAAGTCAGCTGGACGAGTAACAAGGCCAATTGAGGCTGTGCCAAATCCATATCTTTAAGTCTAAGGTTGCTGGAAATTAATTAGGGCAACCCTCTCACTTGCCTAACTTCATGGCAGCATTGTTGATGTGTTTGTGGGTTAGAGGTGGCTTGAATTGAATAGAACCCTATTCCTCCCTCATCTTAATCTTTATCCACCCCACTTTTGGATATCTGCAAGGGATGTAGATTTTTGCATATCTCATTCTCACATATAAGAACAACTTATTTCAGAGGTTTTGGCACTTCTAAATAAGATTACATTAGTTTTTTTGCTGTTTTTGATTATATTTTGCATTTTGAGACAATTTTGCAAAATATTCATTTGCACAAAAACTAACATTTTGTGTGCAGAAGAGTTTACTGTGTAAAATTGTCCCACGATGTAAAAAATTCATTGCAATTGACCAATTTCTCGATGAAGAATCTTACTGTGTTGAGACACCCTTTCTTACTAAGGACACACAAAAATGCAATTTTTATTTATATCTCTAGCTATTTTACTAGTATGTCTTAGATCTGTGTTAAAACACACACACACACATACAGCCTGCCATAACATCTAGGTTGGTCCTTGACCCTGTTTTATAGGTGAAGTTAGAAATAGGACCATGTGGTCAGTATTTTTATTTCAGTAACTTTTCTAATCTGTTCTTTGATATGTTAGCAAAAGATATTTATAGCTCAGTTCTGACCATATTCTTTAGAAGTAAACCTCACTGATTTAGTTCAAACTACTTGAAAGTTAATGTCCTCATAGGGCTGAAGTTTAAAACACATCTTTTGTAAGCAGATTTGGCTGAAGAACAAAAACCACAATATCAAATTCCAATTAGTTTTAATTATACCACATTTTTAAATATCATGTTAGTTGAATTCACTCTGTATTTTCCCATGTAAGATGCAATGTCAAAATGAATGCTGGCAAATTAGCAGATGTGTTAATTAATGCTTTTTTATGGCAAATCTTAAAATAGATTTTTCCAACTGACTTTTACATGATAGGGGTGAAAACAAATGGAGACCATGCTTTTAATTATTACATAAACATTGAAACAGATGGATTTGTCTTCTTAAAGAAAATGAAAGAAGGTTTGCATGACAACACAGAAGAAGGAAAAGGCTAATGTTCTGTAAATGCATTGGTGAAGTCAAAATCATTTAACTTTTGAGTGTACGTTCTATCACTTTAGAAAGATGAACAAAGTATTACATTAAAGGACATAATATGTAGATTGGCAAAAACAAAACAAAACATTGTGGCTTGCCAAAATAAACCATAAATCAAAGAAACTTGATGAAGTGGGAGGGGGATGTGTAGGATGTACAGACTGCATGATTTTTTTTAAAAAAAACTTCACTATTGGCTCAGAGCAATCTTCTAATAATGAAATAAGACCTCAGTGCTTAGCATTCTTTCAGACTTTGGTGTGTTATGAATGTTCATAAACATTCCAGCTACTCAGAAGAAAGTGTAACCATACAAAAAACCTTCTGGGTTTTTTGAAAAGGGTTAGCCTACTGACTAGAAAAGGGAACAAAGGGCTGTTTTGGGGGCAAGGAAGGGGAGGGGCAGCCGCACTGTGGGTGCCCCAACCCCTTCCCAAAGGCATCGTCCAAGCGACGGCCCCTCCGCACGGTCGGTGCTCTGACGATGCCTTCCTGCCGCAGCATCCACACACACTGCGGCGGAAGAGTCGCCGAAGGTGCGCCACCAGCCTTTTGCAGTGCACCTTCGGCGACTTGTGGAAGGAGCACTATTTTAGTGCTCCTTCCAGGGGTGGCAAAGCTGCGCCGCGGGGCCGAGGTGTGTGGATACCTCGGCCCCGCAGTGCAGCTTCCCAGGGCAGCCCAGAGCTGCCCATCTGCTTCCTCCCATACTCAGATTGTAGAGGACAGAGACACAGCATGCATTTATACTGTAGAAATAATGCAGTTTGGCACCACTTTAAGTGTCATGGCTCCATCCTACACAATACTGGGGTTTGAAATTTTGGGCCTCGGCAGATGGAGGCCCCGGAGACACCGCGGGTCGGAGCGCCGGCGGAGCTCAGCCTCCGCACCACGGCGCTCCTGCAGAGAATCTAAAAGGAGCTCCAAATTGGCGCTCCTTTTAGATTTCAGGGAAAGTGTGCCCTAAAAGCGGCGGGTGCACTTTCCCTGACTTATCCTCCGCAGTGCGTCCGGTTGCTGCGGAGGGAGGTTGCCCTGGAAGCGCCGGCCATGCGGAGGGCCGGCAGCTTCCAGGGCGACCTCAGGAAGAGGAAGGGATACCGCGCGTGCGGCTGCCCCTCCTCTTCCAGGTCTCGGAGACGGCCCTATTAGCTGTCTGCCGAGGCCCTTGTGAGGCACCATCACACTTTGGCAGAGGAGGTTAAAGACCTTGTAAAACTACAAACTACAAAACTTTTTAAGCACTTGAAGTGATGTCAGACTGCATTATTTCTACAGTGTAGATGCAGCCACAAATTCCATTATAATTGTACAGGCTGTGTGCACCTTAATCAGAAGAATTGTATGCACCTTTCTGGTAAGCTGATGTTTCCTAATGTCCCATATTCTATTAATATTTTCAATATTAATGTCTTTGGGATACAGTATATGTTTCTGATTTCCCTAATGTTTGATTTGAGTTCGTTTATAATAACCAACAACTTGCTTTAAAAATCCTTGTCATTTCTGACTTTCTTGAATTTGGGCTTTTCAGATTTTCCTCCTTACAGTTCATATCCAAAACATCTGACAAATGCATGCTATGTATATATATGCTCAGTTGAATGTCTATGCATGCACCAATATACATGCAATTACAGCCTTATCTCACAACAAAAGGCAGTAAACAACTCTGTCTCAGCATCAGTTCCAATGATATGCTGGCAGCTGGCATGCTAAAAAAAGAATGCTGCTCACATGGTTGGTATATCCATTAAGATCTCTCAATGTAAACAGTATGTTCAAACCAACAATAAAATACAAAATGAAACAGAAAATAACCCATAATGAAGGAGAGATGTTGCAGCAGAAAGTTACACAAAATTAATAGCTCAGCATGTTTCAACCAAACACAACTCAAACATGAGGAGTACAGGTAAAAGCCTCCACAGACAATCTCAAGAAATGAAGAGGGATCACATAGTACAACAGGGTAGGAATTATGTTGCTCTCCAGATGTTGTTGGACTGCAGTCCCCAGAAGTCCTACCTGGGCCATGTCCACAGTGGTGGGGAAACCTTGTCATAGGGGTTTTCAGATCCACAGAGAGGATGAGCAAACAACTGGCACTCACAATGGGCTGGTTATGGCAGCACAATCCACATACTCCCCAAGAAAACCCTCTTCCTCTTTTCCATGGCTTGTGTGGGCAACGGCCATCCTACTGTACTGATGGTATTGTTGGGCTCATGCTTGTGCAATCAATTTGCACATCTGCAAAAGGAATGATTGTGCTAATGAGTGCTTGTGTGCTTGCAAAAAGAATAGCACTGGAGGAATTGTATGAACCTGAAGTGATAGTGAAAGTTCTGTAGTTAGAAGTTGGAAGTTCCAGGTGGGAAGAGATCAGTAGTTACCTACCTGCCAATGTTCTCCCACCCCCCCACCCCCCATCCTACACTGGCACACAGTCCATATACTTGGTGTATTCTCTGGCATTTCAGCCCTGATTTGGAGCAAACAAGACTCTTTTTACTCTAGAGAATTGCCCTGGAGCAGAGATTGGGCCCGTATTTTGCCTGTTTTGGCCCTGTGTGCAATGAGGCAGGAACATTTCTTTTCCTCCTTGTAGATACAAAGGCCATATGATTATCACCTCTATGGTAGAAGATGGACTGTAAGAAACTTGTTCCCAATTGTCTGGAACTGAATCATTGTTTGGAGAGCTGAGATTGAATCCAACACTTGGTGGGTCTCAAGAAAACCGTTTCTTCTTCCCAGTGCTAAAATTGTCTCTGTACTGGATTTTTCCCATTCTTGTTTTACACAGGATTTTTACAGTTGAAATGCCTCTCCCAGCACTTAGCCACTGGCAGTGAGAAATTTACTCTAAAATATGTTGATATTTGTGGTTCCAGCCTTTAATTGGCACTTTGAATTTGACTTGGAATTAGATTGGATGGCAGTGCTGTAGCTGCAAATTCATAGCTTTTTTTTTTTGCTTTTTTTTTTTTTTTTTTTTTTTTTTTGAATGGGTAAGTTTGTTGCTGCTGTGTGCTTTCAAATCATTGGAGTTCAAATAAAAGCACCATATTTTCTGCCTCTCAGTCTGGAGAGTGGAGAAATGAGATCCACCTTTATCCACCCACAATATCCTTGAATTACAAATGTGCCATAATTCACTTGGAAAGGAGAGAAGGCACATAGGTAATTAGCACTCCCAAGATGCTAGAGGCCAAGAAACTGAGAAATTAGTAGCCAGGAAAACCGAGTTAGGACATGCAAATGAGTAGAGTCCAGTTCTAAGGGTCCAGAAAGCAGGGCAGACTCTCCAAGCTGGCTTTAGCATCTTTTATACAGAACAGGTGAAAGATTTTGTTTCCAGAGTCTAATGAATGTTTGCTGCTTGCCTTAGGCAGGATGATAGTTCAATAAGAATGGCTGAGGCAGCCCCATCTAAGCTGCAGGTGTGCCGAGGCCTTCCCCAAACACCCTTATACTGTTGTTATCCCAGAGAAAGGCATGACAAAAAGCCAGGCTAAAGTTCAATACTATCAGTGTGCTCTATAGAGACTTCAGGAGCAAAGCATCAACATTTCCAGCACAAAGCACCAACGTTTCCAGTAAATGCACTTAATAAAAGCCTCTTTGCCAAGTGATGTTGCCTCTCTTCTTTGTTTATCAATATGGAGCAGCAGTTCTCCTTTAAATGACAGGATTTTTTGCCCCTTTATCTCGTCGCCTTCCAAATCCAAGCAGTGGTTTATCACAGGCTGGCAAGAAGAAGAAGAAGAAGAAGAAGAAGAAGAAGAAGAAGAAGGAAGAAGAGTGGGAGTTATGGGGGGGTGCCCCTGTTTAAGCATTGGCATCACATCACTGATTGCTGATCCCTGTGGCTTATGGCCTTCCTTTGTTGTGGAGTGAACAAACTAAAACTAAAATAAGCAAGCAAACAAACAAAACCTTTTACACTAAATTGTTTTTGCTATAAAATGGCCAAGCAATTACACACTGAGACAAGCTTTCATCTGCCCCCCTCCCCCGGCCGCTATTTCATTTCCACAATTTCTTTGTGTACATTTCAAAATAATCTGCCATTTCATTTTAGGGAACATCTTTTCAGCTGGCTGCAAGGCTGTAAGATTAATCCCTAACTAGTATCTTCATTATTTCTGTTTGGCAGTCAAAGACACTGTCTGTGAAACTCTGCATTTCAACTGCCGTTCAGAAAAGATCATTTCTATTTTATTTTTTCTTGATGTCTTTGATGTCTGCATTGCAATCTAACCTTTGCAGTTCTTCAAGCCTTTATTGCCTCTCCACCACCACCCCACCCTGCCAGTTGCCTATTGTAGAATTATCCATTAGGCCCTGTCAATAATGATGACTGCAACCAAATAACTAAGGGCCTTTGCAGACTGCGTGAAACAGTGCAAATTTAGTCCACTTTAACTGCCCTGGCTCAGTGCTAGGGAATCATGGGAATTGTATTTTTTTCTGAGAAATTGAACCTTCTCTGTCAGAGAGCTCTGGTGCCACAATAAACTACAGTTCCCATGATTCCCTAACACCAAGTCAGGGCAGTTAAAGTGGACTTAATTTGCACTATTTCTCACAGTCTGCAAAGGCCCTAACTGAACACAAAGCATTTGAAATTGGGACACCGAGTGCTAACTGTGCTGACAGTTTTGGAAAGGTTGACGGCAGTCACACTGTTCTCATTGCATATGCCATGAATTCATTTGTGTTTGTTATACTGATTTCATTGGCATCTCCAAGATCCTTTTGAAAAGGTAATAAAGGTTCAAAGCAATCCCTACACCTCACCCCACCCCAGTTGCTTCTGGTCTCATTCTACTTTACTGCAGAGATTTTCCTATGACCACTCAATGCAAGTTGGTTAAAAATGTTCATTAAGGACAAGTGGCATTGCATTGGCTATCAATATGCTTTTTGAATCTGAATTCAAGGTGCTGGTGACAGCATTTAAAGCATACCCACTAACTGGCAGGGACAATCCCAATTAATCCTCTGTCATCCCACTTTTTCAGCTGTTTTTAAAAGTTCCAGTTTCTTTCTCCTCCTTCCACTTTCCCACTTTGTCCTCAGTTTACTTCAGTTGTTGCAAACTGAGTTCAAAGTACGTAAGTTGTTTGCACTCAGTTAACCCAGTTAGGTAGGGAAGAGAAGAGAAGGTGGGTTCTTGTCCTTCCCAGTAGGCTCATGCAGAAGCAAACTGCTGCAGACTAACCTAATTTGTGTGCACTTCTTCATTAATAACTTTTGCCAGCTTGACCATACCAGATCTTGATACCAGTGGTGTGTGTGTGTGTGTGTGTGTGTGTGTACATGGCGGGGGGGGGGAGGCCTTCTCTGCTGCAGTATCCTAGTTGAAAAATATGCTCTCTTTAAAATCCCAATTGGTTCCAACACTGGCTTCATTCTGGCATCAAACATGCCAGAGTCTTTGAGGCCTGGTTCATTTAATCTATATCTGCACATGTTCATGGTTTTAATTCTAAATTAAAATTTAATTATCCCAGGCTGTTTTAACTGGCTTTAAACTGTTTTGGCTTGCCAGATAGTTAAATATGTTGCTAGTCTATTTAAATCACACTTGTGGTTTCAAACTGCTTTAAGAATTTAAATTTATGTTATTGTACCCTCCCCTGAGGTCTTTGTATGAAGGGTAGGATATAAATATTTTAGTAAATAAATAAATAAGTGAGAACCAGCATGGTGTAGTGGTTTGAACATTGGACTACAAACAGGGTTTCATTCACTGTTCAGCCATGGAAATCCACTGGGTGACCTTGGGTGAGTTACACACTTTCAGCCCCAGTAAACCCTGTGATACATTTGCTTTAGGATTACCATAAATCAGGAATAACTTGAAGGCACAATCCTTAAAGAACTGTACTACTTAAAAATTATATGGGTGATATTTTGTACTTAAAAAAAAAATTAACCAGTCTCCTTGCATCTGGAAAACTAGCACATCAGAGAAAATGACTGGCATCTTGTTCAGCAATTACAATGTTGTAAACCTGAATTACAACATCACAATTACACTATTCATTTTTGCAGTCATTGCACCATTGCAACAACCAAAGGTGCCCCTCTAAACTTGCCTTTTAAACTGTGCAGCACCCCTTACCAACTGGGATAGGGCTAGTAGGCACATTATTGTTCATCACTCTGCTCTCCAAAACTTTGGAAATTCCTTTTGTTGGGCAGGGGACTGTATAGTTTAAAAGGTAGTTTGGGGAGAAAACATCAGAAAATGTAGTTACATCATCATAGCTATATCTTCTGATGCAGGATCTCAGCTGAGTTTCTAGATTCTTTTTCAATTATATGTTAACTTTCCATATGCAAGAAAAACACCTATATTATGTGCATTGTAGAGGAGGACTGTGCCATGTCTCTGCCTGCTAGCAAATATAACTGCAGTAGCCTATCTGTTACATTTCAGGAGTAAAAATGTACCTGCATGTGCTTACTGTTATTATGGAAAAAAGTTAATTGATTGTACTTTTATTTGTTTATTCTATGTTATTTCTAGTTTCAGGTGGATTTTAATTGGACGTTTAGTTTAATACATTTTTTATGGGGGAGGATGGGGGTCTGGGGGTTTTAGACTCTATTTGTTGTAATTGTATTTGCTGTAAGCCACCTCAATTGTTTTAACAGAGGGGTGGGGTAAAATTATTATTATTATTATTATTATTATTATTATTATTATTATTATTATTACAACTCCCAGTAGCCCACAAGTGAGCACAATTACTAGCCACTGGGATTCTGGGAGTTATGGTTCAAACAATAACATTTCCAAACTTTATTGCAAAGGCAGTTGATCCTAGGTAAATACTGGGCCCCTGGAACTTCTCAGAACTTGGCATCATGAGGTGAACATATCAAATAAACTAAAGCATGTATGGTATCAAAAAAAAATCTAAAAGGAAGTAGTTCTATTATTGTAAGGATGGTGAACCTTTGGACTCCCAACGGTTTGGGGTTAAAGCTCCCAGAGTATTTCTGTTTCTGTTGTTATTAATCACATCACATCAGCTTTGACCTATTATGTCTGGGGTTGCTGACATATTGCAGAATTAATACAGTTTGACACCACTTTAACTGTCATGACTCCATCCTATGTAATCCTGGGGTTTGCAGTTTGTTGTGGCACCAGTGCTCTCTGACATAGAAGAGTAAATATTTTATATTTACTTATTTATTTCATTTTTATGCTGTTGTTCTCCCAGAAAGAGACCTAAGGTGGATCACAAGCTAAAACATTTTTAAAACTTTACAATAAGAATTTAAGAAATATCTCTCAAAATATCTCACAAAACTACAAATCCCAGAATTCCATAGGATTGAGCCATGGGAGTTAAAGCAGCACCAAACTGCATGAATTCTGCAATGTAGCTGCAGCTCAAGAGACCTTCAAGACCCCCCTGTTGTTAACTGTCCCACTCAGGTCTTGCACATGCAGGGCCATAGTTTTCTTTGAGTTCACCCACTTGTAATGTGTCCTTCTTCTCTTCCTAATTCCATAGTTGGCCTTTCTGGCCAAACTTTCTTGTAGGTAAACACGTGAAAGGCCAAAAGTTCCCCACCCACTATTACCATTTCATGACATTTCTTCTCTTAGTCATGGGGAAAGGTGGCCAAAAACAAGCAAGCAAGTGAGAAAACCAAAGAGAGCTAGAAAACAGAATGACTGTAACAGAACAGTCCGAGTGGTACAACCTTGGATATTGTACATTCAAAATCTATTTCCTGGGCTGTGCCAAGGCTGTAGAATGCAGGTTATTGCCAGGAAAGAGGAATTCAAATGAAGGTCATGTAAATGTGATTCAATATAATTCACCATTAAAGCATCAAAGCATTAATACTGTTATGTCATACTGGAGATCTCCTTGGCTCTCTATCCCATATATATATAAATATATATATATATATATATATATATATATATATATTCTTACTGCATTTTTATGCTTGAAATTATAAAAGTCAATGCAATATAATTATACAATTATACAATAGGTTCCAGCCCTATAAACTAGGGCTGGTTAACATCTGGGGGTCCAGGGGGACATTTTCTCAGCAGCACCTCGGGCCACTCAAAATGAAATGAGAAACAGCCAGAACATCACTTCCATTTTTGTTTTTTAACAAATTTCACTTAAAAACCAAGGAGTTTTTATGTCTATTTAAATTTGTTGTTCTTTGCTCGAGTAAGGTATGGAGAAACACACCTTGTTTTCAAGGAGAACTGTGCTTCCAGAAACATGATTCTACCATGAGGGGAGTGTTTAATGTAAGAGTCACTAAGAGTCAGAGGACATGTAATTTTTACCTGTGACACATATGTTGCAAGATTTTACTTCTACCATTCATACTGGAAGCAAGTCACATTGAATTCCTGTTTTTCACATTCCTGTTTTTCAACATTCTTTTTGAATTGTGGTGTCCAAAACTGGACACAGTATTCCAGATGGAACCTGACCAAAGTAGAATACAGTGGCACTATTACTTCCCTTGACCTACATCAGGGGTCGGCAAGGTTTACGTACCTGGGGCCAGTCGTTGGTCCCCAGGTCTTCCGCTGGGCTGAGGGGGGAGAATGGCAGCACGCGCACTCACGTGCATGTGCGTGGCCCCCACAGACCCCTGCCACTGCCACCGCCGACCGCCACCGCCGCGCTGTTGCCACGCCGCCACCTCATGCGTCGCGACTACCATTTTGTTTGCCAAAATGGCAGCCACAGTGCAAATGAGTCACGGCCATCATTTTGGCAAACAAAATG
Source organism: Phrynosoma blainvillii (assembly GCA_026167975.1). Lineage (NCBI taxonomy): Eukaryota > Metazoa > Chordata > Lepidosauria > Squamata > Phrynosomatidae > Phrynosoma > Phrynosoma blainvillii. The sequence continues at coordinate 38,417,786 of JANUYF010000003.1, forward strand.
GCGGCAGTGAAGTGTGCAGCAGCAGCGCGTGCGGTGGTGGCGGCGGCAGCAGTGGAGGAGGCGGCGGAGACGGCAGTGGGGGTCGGCGGGGGCCGGTCAACAGGGGTCGGCAGGCCGAGTGCAGCCTGCAGGCCGCAGGTTGCCAACCCCTGATTTACATACTATACTTCTATTAATGCAGCCTAAAATTGCATTGGCCTTTTTAGCTGCTGCATCACACTGTTGACTCATGTTCAACTTGTGGTCTACTAGGACCTGTGGTCTCATTAAACCAGCTGTCCCCCATCTTATATCTATGCATTTCATTTTTTATTTATTTATTTATTTATTTTTGTCCTAAGCGCAGTACCTTTCATTTCTTTGTGTTGAAATCCATTTTGTTAGCTTTGGCCCAGCTTTCTAATCTATTAAGGTCATTTTCATCCTCTCTTCTGGGCTATTAACTATTCCTCCTAATTTGGTGTCATCTGCAAATTTGAGAAGCATGCCCCCTATTCTTTCATCTAAGTCAGGGGTAGGCAGCTGGTTTCAACATCTTTATCAATGACTTAGATTCTAAGTCATTGATAAAGATGTTGAATTTCACTGGGCCCAGGACAGAACCCTGTGGCACCCCACTAGTCACTTCTCTCCAGGATGAAGAGGAACCATTGCTGAGCACCCTTTGGGTTTGGTCAGTCAACGAGTTACTAATCCACCTAACAGTTGCATTGTCTAGCCCACATTTTACTATCTTGTTTGCAAGAATATTGGTAGGACCTTGTCAAAAGCCTTACTAAAATCAAGATATGCTATGTCTACAGCATTCCCTTCATCAAGCAAACTGGTAATTTCATCAAGAAAAAAAAAGAGAGATCAGATTAGTCTGGCAGGACTTGTTTTTGAGAAACCCATGTTGACTTTTAGTGATTATGGCATTCCCTTCTAACTGCCCTTCTCACCACCATCAGAGGAGGAGCCAGAGGCAGAGCTTCTGAAGGCAAGCCTAGCACCAACTGCCCTTCTCACCACCATCAGAGGAGGAGCCAGAGGCAGAGTCTCTGAAGGCAAGCCTAGCAACAACTGCCCTTCCCAGCACGTGGGGGTGGAGCCCTGCCTTGGCCCTTTAAGAGCCCCTAGAGACCTTGGCAGCAGCGTGGCCCTGACACTCTGTGGGAAGCTGTTTTTAGCCCCCCCCCTTACCGGCCCAGAACACCAGAGGCGACGGGAGTGGAGGACACAGCAGCAGAGCCCTGCCTTGGCCCTTTAATGTTAAGGAAAATGCAACATGGGACTTACAGTAATAGAAATAAAATGTGTATGTGAAAGTCACAGTGATTAAGCATGAGCAATCATGAAGCTACACAGGTGAAAAGGATAATATAATTTGGAAGCCTTGAGAGACAAGGACAAAGTTATAGAGTGTATATTGAAAACACCTGTTGTAGATTGCAAACACCTGAGATTCATTAAGTAGTCAAGGTAAAATGATGAAATACTTGGGTTGGTCTTAAGTATGGGATGATCCATGTAAACCAATCAAAATGAATGTACACGCCCACTGGGTGGAAACTGACTAGTGGGTGGTGACTAACAATGGCTATAAGTGCAATGTTTGCCAATGCATATTGTGGTGTAGTGTGGAGTATTTTGGTGGAGTAGAGATTGTGATTTGTAGGGCATATAGTATTTATATATAGTAGAATAAAGTAGATCTTTTATATAAGACTACTGAGTTGTCTGGTGTCTTGAGGGAAGATACAAGAGCTAGAAGAATCCTGGAGAAGTTTGGAGACGTCTCAGGAAGAAGAGTGAGAAGGCTTGGAGAGTTTGTCAGGGTCTTCAGCCTATTCTCTGAAACTCTGCTGCTTGGGAAAGAAGCATCAACCACTGATCAAATCTGGTCAGCTCTGCTGCATAACAAGGTGGTGAGTTAGAGTCAGAGGTGAAGAGCTACAACTCCCATCATCCCTGACATTTAAGTGCCTGGGAAGATCGAGGCAGCGGCGAGGCTTGGACACTCTGCTGGTCGCCAGCTGCAGCCCCCCCTCCCTGCCCAGAACATCTTTGGTGATGGGAGAGGAGGATGCGGCGGTGGAGTCCTGCCTTGGCCCTTTAAGAGCCCCTAGAGACCTTGGCAGCAGCGTGGCCACGTCCTCCAGGAACAGCAGCGAACAGTGCTGGGAGAGTAAAGGCCAGGAGGAGTGTGTCCTTGGGGCCGTTCAGTATCCATCTCCCCCAGTCCTGGCCTCTGATTAGTGCCCTCTGCTCCTGACTAGTCGTGTTATACAGTCGGGCTTGGCTGTTTTAGTCCCTGTGGCCTGGAGTCCCACTGCCCTTCCCGAGGCCGGGAATGAGGTAGGGGTGGCTATTGGAGTTGCGCAGGGGAACGGTATGGTTGTAACAGAGGGAACATATGTCACAAAAGAAGGAGGGATCACTGTTTGGTAGCTATCCCGCCTTCAGTTCCCTCTGTTTCCCTGAATGGCCTGGACAGCAGACCAACCTTTCCACATAACCTCACTCTGCTCCTCTGCAATGCCAGGTCGGTTAAAAATAAGACTCATATAATCCAGGATCTTCTCCTGGATGAGGACGTCGACCTGGCTTGCTTTACAGAGACCTGGCTGGGGGAGGATAGCACCACTATATGGGCGCAGGCCCTCCCAGCTGGGTACTCTGTTAGTGAGCAGGTGAGGGGAAGTGGGGGTGGGGGTGGTGTGGCTCTGGTTCATAAGAACACCTTGACCTTGACCAGGATACCTGTCTGGAACACAGCCCACTTCGAATGTATGTACCTTAGCCTGAAGACCAAGGGTAGTTTGGGGATCCTGCTAGTCTACCAGCCACCCCATTGTCTAGCAGACTCCCTGACTGAGCTGACACAGCTGGTCTCTGAGCTGCTGTTGGAGTCCCCCAGACTTTTAGTTCTGGGGGACTAAAACATCCCGCTCGAGACCAGCCTAACAGGTGTGGCTCGGGAGTTCATGGAGACCATGACAAACATGGGCCTATCCCAATTGGTCAACGGGCCCACACATTGTGCAGGTCATACACTCGATGCGGTCTTTAGTACGGAACAGGGCAGAGGTGGTAAGTACCTCCACATTGTCATGGACGGATCATTTCCTGGTCAAGATAGAACTTAGAGCCAGTATCTGCCCCACCGGGGGTCGTGGATCCATTTGGATATTCTGCCCTTGAAGGCTAATGGAGCCAGCGGGATTCCAGAAAGCCTTAGAGGGTTTAATGGTTGGGAATGCCGGTGATCCTGTCGAAACTCTGGTTAATACTTGGAACACTGACCTTACCAGGGCTATCGACACGATCGCTCCCAAGCGCCCTTGCCATCCCGCTCTCAACCACAGGCCTTGGTATACGCCAGAGCTTAAGAGGATGAAGCAGGTTGGACTCTTATCTGACAGAACTCACCATAGGAATTTTCTTCGTTCCTATCGGGAGGCAATACGTGCAGTGAAGAGAGCTTTCTCCTCTGTACGTATTGCGTCTGCAGAGTCAGATCCATCGGAGCTGTTTAGGGTGGTGAGGGAGATGACGCAGGTGCCTTCTGCGCCAAACCCCTTACTGAACCCTGTGACAGCCTGCTGTGACGTATTTAACAACTACTTTGCAGATAAAATCTCTCAAATAAGAGCCGACTTAGATGCCACTATTGAAACAGAGTCTATAGGCGAGGCGTCTAGCGACTCCATCGATGTAGTTATACTGGATCAGCTTCAATCTGTGAGTACCGAGGACGTGGACAAGCTGCTTGGTAAGCTGAGGAAGACAACTTACCCTCTTGACCCTTGCCCATCATGGCTGGCTGTCCAGGGGGGGATGCATTGTTGAGGTTCCTCACGGATATCATCAATGCATCCTTCAGGGAAGGTTATGTTCCATCTTGCTTGAAGGAAGCAGCTGTTCGGCCGCTTCTGAAAAAACCTTCCCTAGGCCCCCTGGATATGAGAAATTATAGGCCTATGTCATTGCTGCCATTTTTGAGCAAGGTGATTGAGACGGCGGTTGCGCTTCAGCTCCAAGCGGTCTTGGATGAAGCCGATTATCTAGACCCATTTCAAACCGGCTTCAGGACAGGCTTTGGGGTCAAGACTGCCATGGTTGCCTTGACCGACGATCTGCGTCTGAGCATCGACAGGGGTAGTGTGACCCTGTTGGTGCTCTTAGACCTCTCAGCGGCTTTTGATACAATAGATCACGGCATCCTCTTGGACCGCCTGAAGGGGTTAGGTATTGGGGGCACGGCTTTGCAGTGGTTCCAGTCCTTCCTCTCGGGTAGGTCCCAGAGGGTGCTGCTCGGGGACTGTAGCTCCAGTGAGAGGGACCTCACTTGTGTATTGATGTCAGACTAACTGGACGATAATTGTTGGGATCCTCATTTTTCCCCTTTTTGAAGATGGGGACAACATTTGCCCTCCTCCAGTCCACTGGGACTTCTCCTGTTTTCCAGGAGGTCTCAAAGATTATTGCCAATGGTTCCGATATTACATTTGCCAGTTCTTTTAATACCCTTGGATGTAATTCATCTGGTCCTGGAGACTTATATTCATTTAGATTAACCAGGTATTCCTGTACCATCTCTTTACTTATTCTATTCTGAAATTCTCCCATTCTGTCCTCTGCTCTATTATCCTCAGCTTGAGCACCCTTTGCCTTTTCTGAGAAGACTGAAGCAAAGAAGGTGTTGAGTAATTCTGCCTTTTCACTGTCCCCTGTTAACTTTTTGCCATCTTCTCCACACAGTGGCCCTACCATTTCCTTCTTCTTTCTTTTGCTATGGACATACCCAAAAAAGCCCTTTTTATTGTTCTTAACCCCTCTAGCTCATTTTGTGCTTTGGCTTTCCTGACTTTATCCCTACATGTGCTAGCTATTTGTTTGAATTCCTCTTTAGTGATTTCACCCCTTTTCTATTTCTTATGTATATCCCATTTAAAACTTAGTTCAGTTGAAAGTTCTTTTGTCATCTGCAAATTTGAGGCAGGGCAGAAAAAAAGACTTTATTGTTGTTGTTGTTGTTGTTTAAAAAAACTTCATTGTAAGATGCTTGTTAACTGAGGTTTCTTTGTGTTCAATTTTTCCTCCAAAAAGTGTGGTGCAATGGTTAGAATGGAAGACTGGAAGGCTGAGTAGCAAATGCCCCCAACTATCATGTGGCATAAAATTGTGCAAGCACCTCTCCCTGTTGCTAGCAGTAATACAGTTGCCCCTCCACTTTTGTGGACTTCGAGTCCACAGTCTTGGTCATTCATGGACCAGCAAGCCCCATTGGGTAAAATGGTGCATGTGCCGGTGGCACATGTGCAAGCCTGCACAGAGGAGCTTGTGGCCATTCAAGCCAATGGAGCTTGAATAATTGTGATTTTTTTTTCCTGCAGGGAGGTCCAGTACAGATCTCCTGTAAAAATGGTGGGGCAACTGTATAATCAATAATTTGCTGCCTTCTATTACCTTGAAGTGGCCTCTTCTCTCTTGGCTTCCAAGATGGCGAAAATGTATAAGAAGATTGTGCAAGGGGGCAGTTGAGATGTTTGTGTGTGTTGCTATAGTCTTGCTGTTCCAGACTATTCAGAGCACATTTATATTTGCCTTCCTCCGTTCAGAGAGTGTGAATTGCCCAAGGCCACACAGTGGGCCTCATGACATCGAACACTGGTCTCCAGAATCATAGTCCAGTGCTAGCTCTCACCATGCTACACTACACCATGGTAGCTCTCAACATTTCATTATCAATGATTACCATAATGTAATCTCAGCAACAGCAAATGGCTTCAAAACCAGCAAATTTTCAGTATTGGTAACATTCACTACCAATGCTGAAATTTTGCTAGTTTTGAAGCTATTTTCTATTGTTGAGATTGACCATTATCCAATATCACAAGATAGAAACTTGGGCATAAATCTACTTTGTACTGCATACTTTTAATATCCAGCAAGCAAGAAAGTATCAATGGCTGGAGATGAAACCTCTTAGAACAAATGAGTCAGTTAATCACTGCTAGAGTAAACAAATGTGAAAATGGAAAGGTACAGAGAGGGTTTGAGGGAGAAGAATAGAGGATAGAGCCTAATTAGTCCATCTTTGTGAAGAAATTGTAAGTAAAGGAATTAAGTTCACTTATTTTTTCATCCCAGAGGAAATACTTAAAGGAGAGGAACTGATTGATGTATGGATTAAATACTCAACAGGCGAGACAAGTGAGCTGGTGAACTAACATTGCTAATGAGCAATTATAGGTGGATGCTCTTTGGTGCCCAGAACACCATCCCAAGTACTTTATCTAAATTAGGCATCATTATAACTATCCAGAAGTGTGCCTAGCAAGATATCTTAGATGGCTGTCAAGTGGGAAAAGTCACATTTTGTAAGACATGTTCAAACTCTTGAGAAGGTAATATTTATCAGAGTTTTGAAACATTATCTTTATTTATTTATTTATTTATTTACCAGCCAATTACAATTCCCAAAAAGCACAACCAGTATGGAGACCTGTATTCCTAACTGTCCTTTCTTTTCCTGTTTTCCTAATTTATTTCAAGTTAACAGTGTTCCTCGGTGTATTTGAGAAAGTAGACCAACATAAAAAAGTATGCTACAACTTCTGTTGTTCAGTCAGTCTCAAAGGTGCTACAAATTCCTTTGTATATAATACCAGTGTTCAATGATATTCAATAAAGTTCAATAATGGCCAAAATCCCATTAATTTTGGGCCTAAGCAGACTGCCAGAAATAGTGCACATTAAATTGAGGCACTGCCCTGGCTCAGTGCTAGGGAATCATGGGAACTGTAATTTATTGTGGCACCAGAGCTCTCTGACAGAGAAGGCTCAATGTCTCAGAAAAAAATACAATTCTCATGATTCCCTAGCACTGAGCCAGGGCAGTGCCTCAATTTAATGTGCACTATTTCTGGCAGTCTGCTTAGGCCTTAAGTTGGCATAAGTTAGTCTTGAGTCAGATTTTTTTGGTCATTGTGGAGGTTGGAAATGCTATTACCAAAATTTCCCCAACTGACCTTTTATTTTTTATAAAAGAGTGGGAATATCATGTTCACTAGTCCAGCTGACATATATAACAAAGCTGGAATTGAATCATATAGGCAACTAAACTTTTGGTATGTCTTCTCTCCCTTTTTTCCATTTTAATTTCCTACCATAATATTGGAATCAGGTATTTTTAATGCTGGATAAAAATGCCATAATTAATGTAATAGAAATAAACTGTCTGTGGGTCACTAGTCCACAGCACCTTCAGTTACTGGCAAAGCAAAAGCAAGAGAGGGGACTGAAGTCAGTTTGTAAACACAGGTTTATTAAGCCGGCTGTCCAAAAGGAATTAGCATTCCCAAGTTTTGGGGCCATGAACAGAAGAAAATGGTTTCATTTTATACACCTCCAAACACAGAAATTCAATTCTTACACCTCATTGGTTATGTCAAACTTTAAACATATAGAATTTCAAGCAATAAGAGTAAATATTTCAGAATGCTCGATCAATGTCATTAAACATGTCAGGGCTAAATAACTATTTCAAAGAAGGACAATAGCAAACCAGTCAAGAGGAGAAACAATAGATATCACATGTGCAGGGAAAATGAGAAAGAAGGTGTTGTGAAAGTCTGTACAAAGAGGCCATATACCATGAGAGAATTGGCAAGGACCACTGCTGGCTCCCATGTTCATTGGATAGTAAATCCACTCTGGGATTTAATCCAAAATGTAAAGAAGCCATCCTATTTTGGTGGGAATGCATTTTGAATAGTTCCTTTAAAGTTCAGACAAAAACCTGGAACAAGTTCACCAGCCCCCTAGGATGGAAACCATCATTGGAAATCCTCCAATTGTTTGCCAGAAAGATCACCAGGACAAGTTGACACATTCAAAGGTAATTGTTTGTTTGTTGTCTCCTTACACCAGATGCTGGTGAAATGTCGGAAGGAAACTCTTCTAGAACATGGCTACACAGCCTGAAAAACCCACAAAAAACTATGGATGCCGGCCATGAAAGCCTTCAACTTTACATCTCCAATTGTTTTCTCCTGTTTGGTTTGCAACATCTTGCCTGATGCAGAAGCCCATGGACTTTGAAAGCTTGCAACAAGTATATTTTGCATTTTGGTTGGCCAATAAAGGTATCACTGATGAATTTTGTTAGAATTTACTAATTGGCCAACACAGCAACCCCTGAATGTTTCCTCAAAGGCTAAGTCCAGCAAGAAGTGTAAATTGCTTGTTCACAAGGGAAATGGGGGGGGGGGGGGCTTGGAAGAGCTGTGGTTCTTCTTCAGAAAGAAGATGCACTGTGGTTGTTCTATTGGCACACTCAGAAGAACCACAGCTCTTTCAAGCCCCTAATGTCCCTTGAGAATGAGGGAGGAACTACACTAATCCTAGAGCTACCAAAAAAGCAAGAAAGAAATGTTCAAACACACACACACACACACACACTTGTCCTCCATCCCTTCTACCATATTTAGTGCAAGCCTGATGTGGCTTTGGATTTTTTTTAAAGCTTTTCTAAACTAGGGATCATGGAAATCATGTGGCCCTTCAGAAGCTGCTGGATTGCAGTTCCCAGCATTCTTCAACATGGCTTTGCTGATTAAGGCTGATTAGAGTTGCTACCCACTAACATATGTAGTATTATATAGTTCTTTTCCATGCTCTAGGATCTGATGTCAATCTCTCTTTCTCTTTCACACACAAACACACACACGGATGAAATTGCTGTACTCCAAAGAATTATGCCTGGTAAAAACAGTGGAGCATAGCAGTGAAGCAGGGGGTTGCTTTTGAGCTTTTTGCTCCCAGAAAGGCATGCTGGCTGAAAAATTATGGGAATTGTTCTTCAAAAATGTCTATTTTTCTGAGCTTTGTAGTGATATGGTTTCTCTGAGCACCTTATAGCTGGTGGTATACTGGAGGATGTCAAGGCAAGCACCATCATTCCTGCTAGTCAGTAGAGAGGACATTGTACACCTTTATTTTATTTTATTTTATTTTATTTTATTTTATTTTATTATGCTTGTAATCACCCTAAAAGACAAGCGGGATGATTGTCAAATTGTCATTGTGTGTTGGTATGCCTCAAATGATGTCCTGAGAGAATTTTGTAAAGATATGAAGTGCACTCTGATGCAAATTTATTCAAAAGTAAAACTTGCTGTGCTCAGGGGAATTTGTTGTTATCTGCCTTCAAGTCACCTCAGACTTATGGCAATTCTATCATAGAATGGATGTGCATAGGAAATCAAGGTCATATTCATACAAAGTTTTAGTACTGGGATAGAGGTGAGTTAACATCAACAAGCAGAGATCTTTCTACATAACATTGCAGCTATTCCATTTTCCTCCTAACCCTAGTTTTGTTTGGGGTTTCCCCACCCCTAAAAAGAATATGTTTGGTAGCCAAGTAATGTGGTAGAATTTTCTCTTGATGCAAAAATTTCCTTTTGCAGTTAACCAAATTTAGGAATCAAGTGGGTGTATTTGGGACATGAGTTGTTGTGTTTACCCATAATTTGACCCAGACCGCCATCTTCACCTTATTTCTAGTAGGGGAGGTAGAAGGTAGGCCTGGGTACACCATGGATAAAGGTTTCCCTAGGGGTCGCCACTGTTTACCCAATTTTGATTTTTTAAATATAATTGTTTTAATATATACTATTGTGTTTAATATATGCTGTTTAATTACTCTCGTGTGTCCTTCAAGTAATTTCTGATTTATGGAAACCTAAGGCAAACCTATCCTTAGGGGGGATTTCTTGACAAGTTTCTTCAGAGGGGGTTTGCCATTACTACAGTGGCATCAATAGGGTTGGTGTTACCCAGTGCGTTAACTCATGGTGCCCCCCCTCACTCCATTGATCTCCTCCTATATCTCACCATACAGAATCCTTAGTCCTGTTTTTTGTACTCATGTTACTCACAAATTGTAATTCCTGTATAGATCACTGACTGCAATGGCCATAGTTGTGATGTAAAACAACTAGCAAAATTAAAATTATACCTTTGACCTACAATAGCATATGCACAGCCTCCCTCAGTGTATGTCCATATGCATTGTTTCATGTAGTTCAAGTGAAAATTTGGTTAAAATATGTTTTTAAAGAAAATTTTAAAAGATTAGAAAAATTAAAATTTTCAAAATAATTTAAATTTTGAATTAAAAAATAAATTTAGGGGTTTATTTTTAAAAAACAACCCTGAGGTCGGTCCTTTCTCTTCCCACTGAGCAACACCCCACTCACACCATCTCTTCATTGTTTTAAAGGGACACAGGTGAATGCCACAGCCCATTTCTGCCAAAATGCAGATGTTTGAGGAGCAGTAGTATCCCCCCCCTTAGGGTATCATCTGGTGCAGTCCACACACCCTAACCCCCCCCCCCCCAATGATGCCACTGCACTGCTGTCCTCTGAAGCTGAATGAGAGTAACTTGCCCAAGGTTACTCAGTGGGTTTACATGATTGAGCGGGATTCAAACTCTACTGTTATAGTGGGAGGCCTTTGGTTCATGTTGAAGGAAGGTCTTACTAGCACAGTTATGATAGTGATAATTTCTTCTTTAAAAAATCAAGGTGAGTGCATCAGAGAAAAGTCCTAACAGCCTCTGAAGAAATAGCCAAATAAGGATAAGAGGCAGGGAATTGTGTATGGGTGGTACTGGGTAGCCATCCAAAATTTCCCCCTGTGAAGAAAATTGATAGCACAAATGAATGGAACAATCATGGGATCAATACTGAAATGTCAAAGGAAGCATTACAATCCCAGTAGCACAGCAATGGTGTCAACCTCACTTCTTTAGCAGAAGAAAAGGCTGATGTGAAAAGGGCAAAAAGTTAAAGCCTCACTCAGAAATGATCCATTTGTTTCCATATCTGTTCTAAGGATTGTAGCCTGATGTATTTCCCCCCACCCAGCCAAGCTTGTATCAATTCAACAGGAAATAACTCCTTAAGAAGTTGTCTGTCCTACTAGCAGTATTTATCTTTGATTAAAGTAATGAGCTGTGGATTTGTCTGTTTATTATTAAGTAAACAAAAGATGTAAACTGGAGCAATGATGAAAGCTCAGAAATACATGTCTCATATTTGGATTCATTAGACTATGTGACTGTTGTTTATCTTGGACTGGGAACTTCTGTTGTAACCCTTAGCAGTTCTTTGAAGCATTATCTAGAACAAGGGTAGGCAACCTTTCCCCTTTAAGAGCTGAGGGACTTCAGCTCCCAGAATCCCAGGAGCTATTGGCCAACATGGGACTATTGGCCAACATGGCTGAGGCTTCTGGGAGCTGAAGTCCCTCGGCCCTTAAAGGGGAAAGGTTGCCTACCCATGATCTAGAACATATGAAGCAAAAATTCCTGTTCCCCATCACCTGTTAGTTGAGTCCCTATATTGGGGAAAAGGTGGGATATTATTATTATTATTATTATTATTATTATTATTATTATTATTATTATTATTATAGCAACCTCTGTACACTAGAATTACTGCAATGTGTTTTGTTTGGGTCTACTTACCAGGCTAGTCCAAAAGCTGCAGCTAGTGTAAAACAATGCTGCCAGCCTGCTGTCAGATACAGTAGCAACTGGTGACACCCATATCCATGGGCAATGAATCCACTTTGGCTTTTAGCCTTAATTTTAAATGAGCTATCCAAGTCTCTATATGGAGGGTACAGTTTGATAATGAGTTCTGGGACAGCTCACTGGAAGTTCAGAACAGATTTATTTCCTGACTGACAATGAGTCATGTGCCTCTATTGAGCACTCTTCCATTTCAGTATGTAATGCCTTTGCTGAAAGTTATGCATAGCTGAGACTCAAGGGCGCTTACAAAAGTTGAAACAGATACAGATACAAGTAAATACCTATTTGCTACTGGGTCAGATTCACATTTATGCTACATGCGTATAACTTAGGACCAACGTATCTGAGACCACCCTTTCTCCCCTAACATCCTGCCTGATCACAGTATGTGATTCTGATAGTTGCATATGGATCTGAGATCTACATGGGGTGATGCCAAACTAGAATTAGTACAGTTTGACACTGCTTTAACTGTCATAGCTCTGTCCTATGGAATCCTGTGATTTGTAATTTGTTGTGACACCAGAGTTCTTTGACAGAGAAGGCTAAATATCTCTCAAAACTACAAATTCCAGAATTCCATAGCATTGAGCCATGATAGTTAAACAGGGTTCAAACTGGATTACTTCTGCAGTGGGGATGCAGCTGTCATGACCATCAGAGTAGAGGCTTTATCCTGTTGGCTCCACTCTTGTAAAATACCTCAAAAGGAGGTTAAGCATGAACCTATACTACTCTGTTTTCAGAAAGCTTTTTAAACAAATATTTCTTGACTAACAAATCCTACCTAGTATTGTATTTGTGTTTTCTTGATGTATTCAATTTTATTGTAAACATTTGTAATTTCTTTTCTTGCACACTGAAATATTCAATATGAAACAGTTTAGAGCATCTATAAATAAGATAATTTTCTGTTAAAAATGCTTAAATCCAAATGAGTAATAACAGGTGTTTGGTGAAATCAAGATGGAAGAAAAAGGAAAGAATGTTTTTTTTCTTCCTACATAGAAAAAAAATGTTCTCATTAGACAGGCACAACAAAGTGAGGTTTTGTCCAACACATCTGGAATACACCAGGTGTGGGTGCTGTTAAAGGATGCTAAAAAGAACCTATATAAAAGACAGTAAATGGGAAGAAGCTTCCTATGAAAACAAGAAAATCAAAAATTGCTGAAGAAACAGCATCATAAAGCAGGTAATGCAAGTTCCACAGAGAGGAAAGAAGAAACATCTTGTTAAGGCCTTTTCAGAAAATGTTCTTAAGCAGAGGGAAACCCATATTACAAGCAATCTTTCAAATACTGTACTCAAGGGAAAATTTCATAGTCAAACACAAAGCACTTAAAATAAGAAATAGAGTGGCTTAATGTGTCTTATTCCTGTAGAGATTTCTATCAAAGATTTAAAAGACAGTGGAAAGTTTAACCCATAAGGCCAAGGGAAAAAGAAAAGGAGGATATTTCTTTATAAATTGTATAAAAGAAAAAAGAAAAACAAGAACTCTTCTAGCTACTGTTGAGCCATAATGTATCAAACCTAAGAGGGGCAAGGTGTCAATGGCTTGTAATAGAATGTTTCAGAGCTCATTGAACTTTCAGCTCCTACCTCTCTTCTCTTGCAACAGTAATACATACAAAATTTCCTAATAGCAAATCAGGCCATCGATCTGTCTAACTAAGTCAGGGGTAGGCAACCTTTTTGAGCCAGGGGCCGGGTTGCTCTCCCTCAGACAATGGGGGGGGGGGTTTAAGCACCAAAAATAAATAAATAAATAAATAAATAAATAAATAGATAGATAGATAAATTTTTTAAAAATTAAAAATTTAAAAAATATGCATGCACACTCTCTCAGTCCTAGAAAAGCCATGGCAAACCCCCGGTGGAGATTTTGCCAAGAAAACCCCAAGAACAAGCAATAACAACAATCATCAATATCATCATGGCGGGGGGTGGCGGCAGCGGGGGGTGGCGGCAGCAGCAGCAGGACTGGCTTGGGGCTGGTCCAAAGGCCTCGGGGGGGCGCATCCAGCCCCCGGGCCTTAGGTTGCCTACCCCTGATCTAAGTCTTACTTGTACTTATTCTCAGTGGTTCTCTAGACATTAACAGAAGACCTCCTAACTAGAGAAGCCAGGAGCTTAACCTAGGATCATCTGCGCAAAAAGCATGATGATTGCTGTACTGCACAGAAATTATAATGCTTTTTTTGAGCCAAACAAATTATGAGTGTATCTGCACTCCACAGTTTAAACCAGGGGTAGGCAACCTTTCCTCTTTAAGGGCCAAGGGACTTCAGCTCCCAGAAGCCTCAGCCATGTTGGCCAATAGTCCCATGTTGGCCAATAGCTCCTGGGATTCTGGGAGCTGAAGTCCCTCGGCCCTTAAAGGGGAAAGGTTGCCTACCCCTGGTTTAAACCAATTGAAATCCACTTTAATTCATCCTATAGAATCCTGGGGTTATTAGTTTGTCAAAGTACTAATTTTTTGTGTCAGAGATATCTAGTGCTAAAGTTCAAGAAAATAGACCACAACACTATAGCAAAGAATTCTTGTAGACCAGATACATCCATATCCCCATTTGAAAATCACCATTGCATATATTCTTGTTGTTACTTGTCATCAAATTTACTTCAATTTATGGTGACCCTATGAGTGAAGGACTTCAAAGATCTCTTAGGGCTGTGGATTCCTTGATTGAATCAATGATAGTTGGACTTAATCAATTCATCTGTACTGCTATCTTCTTCTTTTCTTAGTGCTTTCCACTTTACCAAGCATTATTGTCTTTCCCAATGAACTATACCTACAAATTAGAAATACTATGGCCTGACTTTGTGACTTTGGCATCTAATGATATGTGAGTAAAAGTAGAAACAGCAGCCTAGAAAAGATTCATATTTTGAGTTATAACTCCCAAAATGGAATTCAACATATGGCCATGCTGGCTGGGGAAATCCTAAAGTTATAGATCCGTAAAGTAATATTTCTAAGTCTCACCTAAAATCTGCTCCTGGAATAACAGAACATGTCTTAGTCTGCAACCGCATTTACACTACAAAATTAATGCAGTTTAACACCCTCTAAACTGCCACAGCTCAATGCTATGGAATTTGGGGTTTCTTAGTTTTGTGAGATATTTAGCCTTCTCTGTTAGAGAGCTCTGGTGCCACAACAACCTACAAATCCCAAGATTTCATGGAACTATGACAATGAAAGCTGATTCAGAGTTCATTAATTCATCAGTGTGTCAATAGCTTTAGAGAAAAATATTAGCTTGTTTCCAGCCTTGAAATTTTCTTTCAGAAAGTACAGGCAAATTCTGAGTGTACAGGTTCATTCATAAAGGCAGCCCCCTCTGTTTTACTATAAATGTAACATGGAAGTCTTCATAAAGCTCAGCTTCTCAGAGGAAGGCTCTAATTGCCCTAATTAAAGCTTATTCATAAAGTGATGAAAGCATCATGCTATTGGCTCCCACACACACTCACACATCTACCAGCACATTTATTCAGGGAATGGCTTGAATTCGGCAAAGGATTACTCAATTCATTAAAAAAAGTAAAAACATGTTGCATGGCTGACTTTGGTTTCTTGGCAAAAGCAGTGATATGCTGTCATCCAGCCACTTTGTGTGTTTCTACCATTGTTTAGAAATTGTCATGGATTCCTAGAGGTGTACCAATCATAGTGTGCATTGTGGCAATGATTTTGTATGCCAAATGGCAAAGTTCACCACCTCTTGTCAGTTTCCTTGGTTTTCGGTGGTTTTGCTGATATCTTTACTAGCATGCTTCAGGCACTACTTCATCATGGTAAGCATTCTGATCGACATAAAAACAGACAGTTACATTACAAATATATCATAAATTACATGAAAATACAATATAAACTACAATATAAATTACAAACAAACAACGAATAGCACACACCAGAAAACCCCAGATGTATCCTTCCTCCTGGAGTTTGTCCTGGAGTCCTTGATTGAAGCAATCAATTAATAAAATGCATCAGATTTATTTTGGCATGATCTTTCACAGATTATAATCCACTTCCTCAGAAAAAAATAGATATGTTTTTAATTGCCATCTGAAGAATAGCAGTTGGAGGACATCTAGCTCTCTAATGAAAGGGAACTTCATAACCAAGGTGCCAGAAATAAGAAAGTCCTACCTCATATGGGTAAAGTCTGGGAACCACAAGCAGAACCTTCCCAGTTGATCTTAAATCCTAGGCAGTTCACTACTGAGGGTCATATTTGTCACTTGGAAAAAGCAGATATCACCAAGTTGCTATCACTAGGAGCTCATCTGCACTACATAGTTATAATTGCCAAGGCAACATCCTATGGAGTCCAGGGGTTTGTAGTTTGTTGAGGCATAAGAGCTATCTGGGTGAAAATTTGAAATCTCCTTCCTTTAACTATAAATTTCATGATTCCTATGATGTTGTCATGTCAGCTAAAGTGGAATCATAGCATTATAATTATGTAACATGAAAGAGCCCTGGATGTAAATAATAATAATAACCTATCTTCGGGACCACCTCCTCCCATGTAATCCTCCCTGCACTCTCCAGTCCTCTGGGAGGAACTTGCTTCAGCCACTAAAATCTAGGCTATCTGCAACCTCCAAGAGGGCATTTTTGGTAATAGCCCCGATTGTGGAATGGCCTGCCAGATGAGATCCGTCAAATTAAGACCTTGAGCAGCTTTTAAAAAGCCATTAAGACGGATCTCTTCTGGCAGGCCTTTCCTGACTGACTTCCTGCCCCCAGAAATTCCCCCATTCTGCCTCCTTCCTCCTTGGATGTAGCTGCTTCTCTGCTTGCTTAATTTATATTTGTCTAGAAGTCTGTTGGTAGAATCATAATTTATTTATATTGTTTAATTAAGACGTTTTAAGATATGCTTAGTTTAATTACTTTTTAAGGGGAGGGTGGGACTAGGGTTGTGTTTTACATACTGTATGGAATTTTAACTGTTGTTAGCCACCACGATTGTTGACAGAGGGGCAGGGTATAAATACATTTTTATTATTATTATTATTATTATTATTATTATTATTATTATTATTATTATTATTTAATAATAATAATAATAATAATAATAATAATAATAATAACAACAATAGTAATAATTTTTATTTATATTTCCTGCTTCTCCCTGCAGATTGAAGTGAGATTACAACAATAAGATATAAAACAATGTACAAAATATAATCAATACAAAACTAAAATATAAAACAATACAAAATAAAATCAATAAAATAACAACATTATAATGATTCAGTAAAATAGGCAATCATCATCGACATCCAAAAAGCCATATGATCGAATTAGGAGTAACAGATTATTCGATTTGAGAGTCCACTAAAGGAGATCAAGTGGATAGGCCCGCCCGAAGAGCTCCATCTTAAATGCCTTCTTAAAGGCATCTAAAGTAGTAATAAGACGGATCTCTTCCAGTAGGCTGTTCCACAACTTGGGGGCTGCAGCCGAAAATGATTTATGGGAAGTTTTACTCAGCCTAGTTTTATGATGTTCTACTAAGTTCTTCCCAGATATTCTGAGAGTGCGGGGCAAATTATGTGGGAGAGGCGTTCCTTCAAGTAATTCAGGCCCAAGCCATACAGGGCTTTAAAGGTAATAACCAACACTTTGTACTGTGCCTGGAAGCTAATCGGCAGCCAATGAAGCGATTTTAATACAGGTGTTATGTGGTCCGACCTAGGTGTTCTGATGACTAGTCTGGCTGCCGCATTTTGAACCAATTGAAGCTTCCGAACTTGGTACAGAGGTAGCCCCATGTAGAACATATTACAGAAATCTAAACAAGAGATTACCAGGGCAAGTACTACTGCTTCAAGGTCCTTTTGGTCCAGGTAGGGAGGTAGTTGGCGAATCAACCAAAGTTGGTACCAAGCACTTCTGGCCATCACATCCACTTGAGATGATAACTTTAAAGATGAATCCAGGAATACTCCCAAACTGCGAACTTTGTCCTTTAGGGGAAGTGTGACCCCATCCAGGACTGGTTTACAAAACTCCATCCCCAGACTTGGGGTAACTATCGCAAGTACCTCCATTTTCTCCAGATTCAGCTTGAGTTTGTTTTTCCTCATCCAGCCCATTACCGACCCAAGGCAGGCATCCAGAGGAGAGATACCATCCTTAGTCATTGAAACAGTCGGAGACATAGAGAAATAAATTTGGGTGTCATCAGCATAATCATCAGTAGTAACTTCACTACTTCACTACTATTTTTATAAAAGTATATATACACCACCAGCCAACAGAAGCTGGTCTGTTCATTGCTGATGCTATTTAAAGCACAGCTAACATATTAAAATGAACATGAAGATCCCATGTTCTTGACCATTCCAGGCAGAATATTATGAGATGTCTCCAAATATTTACTATGTAAATATTTTGATTTACTATGTGTTCTTCCTAGCTGCTTCCTCAAATATTTTGTAGATGTTATTGAGTTGATGGTTCCATTTCTTCATAGATCTTCTACTTCAAGTTTTGGAAATATGATTTCAGAATTCTGGTAGTTCAGAACATCACTTCTAACATTTGATTTTGTCACTTGCCTCGATGTAATCCAAGGCTTCTGCCCTCTTTTCATTCCCTGAGGACAAGGTAATCAGAATAGAAGTTGAAAGGCAACACCTCATCTGCATTGCACACATATTTTGATTTTAGCTACACAAAATGTCTGACGTTACCCAGAGGGTTTTTTTTCTTTCCTTCAACTTTGAATGTTTCTCAGCTAGTGGCCATGCTGACCTATAGACTTTGAGCTCTGCTGCACAGAAAGTAACTTTTCCAAGGTTTGCAAACAACCACTACAGCTAAATTAGTAAGAAATTTGCTGTGTCGGCTTCTCTATAAATGACAACTGTGTATATTTACTAATTGGCTGGTTGTCTTCTATGCTGTTACAGAAACCCTTTGGCATTAACAGAAGCAAAGGTGAAACTCTAGATGATGTGCACTGTATCTTAAGAATATGTTACAGCAGAAGGGCATACTGCAGAGATGATATTGAATGAGGGCCAAATTTCATATATTTTTACTGTATACAAATCAAAGATAATAATGATGATGATAATTATAGCAGCAATTATTACTGTATATACTGAACTGTAAGTCAGTGTCATGTATAAGTCAAGGGTAGGATTTGGGTCAATTTTTTGTCTAAAATTTCAAGACTTATACATGAGTATATACAGTAATCATCATTGTCACTGTTGTAGTATATTCACTTACATCCTGCCTTTTCATCAAAACTGAAACTCAAGGCCACTTACAAAAATGAAAACACATACAATTAAAAGCATATACCTATACAACATAAACAACGACTAGAGCACAACTGGCGGAAAACTTGACTCTTATCTGACCAGATTCGCCATAGGAACTTCCTTTAGTCCTATTGGAAGGCAATACATGCAGGTCAGAGATCTTCCTCCTCACATATTGAGTCTGCAGAGTCCCATCCAGCAGAGTTGTTTAGGGTGGTAAGGGAACTAACGTAGGTGCCCCCTGTGCAGAACCCTTTACTTAACCCAACAACAGCCTGCTGCAATGCGTTTAATAACTTCTTTGCAGATAAAATCGCTCAGATAAGAGCCGACTTAGACGCCAGTATTTCAACAGAATGGACGAGGTGTCCAGTGACACCATTAATGAGATTATCCTGGATCAGTTTCAATCTGTGAATACCGATGACATGGACAAGCTCCTTGGTAGAGTGAGGAAAACAACCTGCCCTCTCGACCCTTGCCCATCATGGCTGGCCATCCGGGAGAGGGATGCTTTGAGGACATTCCTCACGGACATCATCAATGCGTCCTTCAGGGAAGGTTATATTCCATGTTGTTTGAAGGAAGCGGCCATTAGGCCGCTTCTGAAAAAACCTTCTCTGGACCTCCTGGATAGGAACAACTACAGCCCAGTCTCCTTACTACCATTTTTGAGCAAGGTAATCGAGAGGGCGGTTGCTCTTCAACTCCAAGCTGTCTTGGATGAAACCAATATCTAGACCCATTTCAAACTGGCTTCAGGACAGGCTTTGGGGTTGAGACTGCCATGGCTTCCTTAACCAACGATCTGCGTCTGAGCATCGACAGGGGTAGTGTGGCCCTGTCGGTGCTCCTAGACCACTCAGCAGCTTTTGATATGATAGATCATGGTATCCTCTTAAATCGCCTGAGGGGGTTGGGAATTGGAGGCACTGCGCTTCAGTGGTTCCATTCCTTCCTCTCAGGCAGATCTCAGAGGGTGCTGTTCAGGGACAACTGCTCCAGTAAAAGGGAGCTCACCTGTGGTGTTCCACAAGGTGCTATCCTGTTCCCAATGCTATTTAACATCTATATGAAGCCACTGGGTGAGATTACTTGGAGTTATGGAGCTGGGTGTTATCTCTTCTAGGCAAGCTCCTTCTAGAGAGGAGGAGGAGGAGAGCAGTTCCTGGGCAGCCATTCTAAGGGCGTGAGTTTGGAACTTTTAAAAACTCTTGGGGAGATTGTGTTGTTGCTGAGGAGGGTGGAGCTACTGTGAGTCACACTTGTGAGTCACTGGGGACTGGAGGTAGCAGTCCAGCTTTATACAACTCCTCTCAGAGCCGCGCGCCTAACGGCGTGCAAATGTTTACTTTACTTTATTTTATTTATTTATTTATTTTAATTACCGACAGCGATTGGTGAAAGGTTTAGGTCATCAGGAGCCCTTGGCACTGGTGTTTAGTTGAGGGATTTTCTTTGAGGAGGAAGGCCATAGTCCTGTTTCAGTGACTAATTAAGACTTCTCAGTATGGATACTGAGGGACCTGCTGCTGTTACCTGCAATACTTGTGGGATGTTTGTCTTCTTGCATACAGAGGTGGGGAACTTCACATGCCCCAAGTGCAAGTTGGTAGCCCTTTTGGAAGAGAAAGTTCAGCAGCTGGAGGCGCGGGTAGCTACACTTCAGCAAATTAGGGCGCAGGAGGTTTTCCTGGACAGAACAGAATGAACTGTCTTGGACAGGGACCACACAGAGGAAGTTGCTGGGGAAGAGAAGGTTATTTCACATATACAGGAGGTAGACAACTGGAAGAATGTCAGAAGTAGGAAGACCAGGGATCGTTCTGGGAGCTTACAGCTACAGAATCAATTTGAAGCTCTTTCTCTTATCAAGGAACAGGAGGAAGAGCAGCATGGACAGACTTCAGGAACAGAGCAGGGAACCCTGGGAGTCTCATCACAGGGAACGGTCATTGTTAAGCCTTGGAGGAGGCGTGTGGTCGTGGTGGGGGACTCCTTGCTGAGGGGTACAGAAGCAATGATTTGTGGGCCTGACAAGATGTCTCGGAAAGTGTGTTGTCTCCCTGGGGCAAAGATCCGAGATGTGGCAGAGAGGCTGTCAAGACTGGTCAAGCCTACTGACCAAAACCCCTTCCTTTAGGTCCATGTGGGAACGAATGACACAGCAAGACACAGTCTTCAGAACATCACAAGGGATTACGAGGCTCTGGTTAAGAAGCTGAAAGAAATGGACGCACATATTGTCATCTCATCTCTTCTGCCAGTTGAAGGGCATGGTCCAAGACAAGAGAGGAAAATAGCAGATGTCGACAACTGGCTCCGCAGATGGTGTCACCGAGAACGATTTGGATTCTTAGATCATGGGCTGCGGTTCCATGAGGGCGGACTTCTGGCAAGGGATGGGCTGTATCTCACTCCAGTTGGAAGAAATGTTTTTGCCAATAGTCTCAAGAATTTGATCAGGAGGGCTTTAAATTGAGTTACTTGGGGAAGGGAGACGGTGTTCTGGAAGACAAAAGGACTGGAAAAAATAGTAAAACTGTCATAGAGGGAACAAGGCAAACAGTGCAAGGACCCAACAGTGGGAGGCAAAAAACAGTGCATATGGTCTTAGATGTCTCTACACTAATGCACAGAGCATGGAAAATAAGCAAGATGAACTTGAACTCCTAGCACAACAAAACAAATATGATATTATAGGCATCACTGAAACCTGGTAGGATGAGTCTCATGAATGGAATGTAGAAATACAGGGGTATAACCTTTTCAAGAGAAACAGGCCAAACAAGAAAGGAGGAGGAATAGCATTATATGTCAGGGATACTTACACCAGTGAAGAAATCCAGGACATCAGTCATGGAAGCCAGGTGGAGAGCATCTGGATAAAAATTAAAGGGGAGGGAAACAACAGGGATGTTATTGTGGGAGTCTACTACAGACCCCCGACCCAGGCAGAGGAATTGGATGATTCCTTTCTAGAACAGATGACCACACACTCAGAAAGGAGAAATATAGTAGTGATGGGTGACTTCAACTATCCTGATATTTGCTGGAATTCAAACTCAGCAAAATCCTCAAGGTCTAGCAAATACCTCACTTGCCTTGAAGACAATTTCATTGTCCAAAAGGTGGAAGAGGTAACAAGGGAGTCAGCTATTTTGGATCTGATCCTAACTAACAGGGATGACCTAGTTAATGGGGTGCAAGTAGTTAGATCCTTAGGCGGGAGTGATCACGTTTTCCTGGAATTTATTATACAGTGGAAAGGAGAAGCCAGACATAGTCAGACACACATTCTAGACTTTAGGAAAACTGATTTTACTAAACTTAGAGAAATACTGGGGGTGATCCCATGGACAGGAATACTAAAAGAGAAGGGAGTTCAAGACGGATGAGAGTTTCTCAAAAGGGAGATACTGAAGGCAAAATTTCAAACTGTGCCAATGAGGAGGAAAAATGGGAGGTGTCTCAAGAAACCAGGATGGATGACTAAGGAACTTTCAACTGAACCAAGTTTTAAACGGAGCATGTATAAGAAATGGAAAAATGGGAAAATCACCAAAGAGGAATTCAAACAAATAGCTAGCACGTGTAGGATTAAAGTCAGAAAAGCTAAAGTGCAGAATGAACTCAGGCTTGCTAGAGAGGTTAAGAACAATAAAAAGGTTTTTTTGGGGTATGTCCACAGCAAAAGGAAGAAGAAGGTAATGGTAGGGCCACTGTGTGGAGAAGATGGCAAAAAGTTAACAGGGGACAGAGAAAAGGCAGAATTACTCAACACCTTCTTTGCTTCAGTCTTCTCAGAAAAGGCAAAGGGTGCTCAACCTGAGGATAATAGAGCAGAGGACAGAATGGGAGAATTTCAGCATAGAATAAGTAAAGAGATAGTACAGGAATACTTGGTTAATCTAAATGAATATAAGTCTCCAGGACCAGATGAATTACATCCAAGGGTACTAAAAGAACTGGCAAATGTAATATCGGAACCATTGGCAATAATCTTTGAGAACTTCTGGAGAACAGGAGAAGTCCCAGCAGATTGGAGGAGGGCAAACATTGTCCCCATCTTCAAAAAGGGAAAAAAAGAGGATCCCAACAATTATCGTCCAGTTAGTCTGACATCAATACCGGGAAAGATTCTGGAGCAGATCATTAAACAGAGAGTCTGTGAACACCTGGAAGGTAATTCCATAATCACAAAAAGTCAACATGGGTTTCAGAGGAACAAGTCATGCCAGACAAATCTGATCTCTTTTTTTTGATAAAATTACCAGCTTGGTAGATGAGCGGAATGCTGTAGCTATAGTATATCTTGATTTCAGTAAGGCCTTTGATAAGGTTCCCCATGACATTCTTGCAAACAAGCTGGTAAGATGTGGGCTAGACAAAGTAACTGTTACATGGATTTGTAATTGGTTGACTGGTCGAACACAAAGGGTTCTCAACAATGGCTCCTTTTCAACCTGGAAAGAAGTGACCAGTGGGGTGCCACAGGGCTCTGTCCTGGGTCCAGTGCTATTCAACATCTTTATCAATGACTTGGATGACGGTATTGGGGGTATAGTTATCAAATTTGCAGATGACACCAAATTGGGAGGAGTAGCTAATACCCCAGAAGACAGGACCAAAATTCAAAATGACTTGAACAGACTAGAAAGCTGGGCCAAAGCTAACAAAATGAAATTCAACACGGAGAAATGTAAAGTACTGCACTTAGGACGGAAAAACAAAAAGCACAGATATACAATGGGGGACACCTGGGTGAACGAGACTACGTGTAAAAGGGATCTAGGAGTCCAGGTAGACCACAAGTTGAACATGAGTCAACAGTGTGATGCAGCAGCAAAAAAGGCCAATGCAATTTTAGGCTGCATCAATAGAAGTATAGTGTCTAGATCAGAGGTAGGCAACCTTTCCCCTTCAAGGGCCAAGGGACTTCAGCTCCCAGAAGCCTCAACCATGTTGGCCAATAGTCCCATGTTGGCCAATAGCTCCTGGGATTCTGGGAGCTGAAGTCCCTCGGCCCTTAAAGGGAAAAGGTTGCCTACCCCTGGTCTAGATCAAGAGAAGTAATAGTGCCACTCTATTCTGCTTTGGTCAGGCCTCACCTGGAATACTGTGTCCAGTTCTGGGCACCACAATTCAAAAAGGAGGTGGAGAAACTGGAGCGTGTCCAAAGGAGGGCAACTAAAATGGTGAAGGGTCTGGAAACCAAGCCCTACGAGGAACGACTTAGGGAGCTGGGGATGTTTAGCCTGGAGAAGAGAAGGTTAAGAGGTGATATGATAGCCTTGTTTAAATATTTAAACGGATGTCATATTGAGGAGGGAACAAGCTTGTTTTCTGTCGCCCCAGAAACTAGGACCCGGAACAATGGGTGCAAGCTCCAGGAAAAGAGATTCCACCTCAACATTAGGAGGAACTTCCTGACAGTAAGGGCTGTTCGACAATGGAACACACTCCCTCGGAGTGTGGTGGAGTCTCCTTCCTTGGAGGTCTTTAAGCAGAGGCTGGATGGCCATCTGTTGGGGATGCTTTGATTGGGAGTTCCTGCATGGCAGGGGGTTGGACTGAATAGCCCTTGTGGTCTCTTCCAACTCTATGATTCTATGATTCTGTGATCTATTTCTCCATGTCTCGTTCGTTGGCCTTGAATTCCGATGGCGCCTCCTCCCTCAATGAATGTCTTCGGGCAATAATGGGCTGGATGAGGAAAAACAGATTGAGTCTGAATCCAGACAAAAAAGAGGTGTTCATGGTAGCGGCCCTGAAACCAAGAATTGGGTTGCAACCTCCGGTCCTGGACGGGGTCACACTCTCCATAAAGGACTGCGTTCACAGTCTGGGGGTGCTCCTTGACTTGTTGCTCCTGATGACGAATCAGATAAATGCGACAGTCAGGAGCGCCTGTTATCAGCTTCAGCTGATACGCCAGCTGCACCCTTTTCTGAAAGTAAGGGATCTTGAGACCGTTGTGCACGCACTGGTAACCTCACGTCTAGATTTCTGCAATGCACTCTACATGGGGCTACCTTCCTTCTTGGTCCAGAAACTGCAGTTAATTCAGAACAGGGTAGTTTCTGGAACATCTAGGAGGGACCATATTACCCCAGCATTAAAGTCCCTCCACTAGCTGCCTATTAGTGTTCAAGCCCAGTATAAGGTGTTGGTTATTACCTTTAAAGCCCTAAATGGCTTGGGTCCAAACTATCTTCGGGACCGCCTTCTTCCCTACAATCCTCCCCACACACTCAGGTCCTCTGGGAAGAGCCTGCTTCAGCCACAAATATCTAGGCTTTCGGCTACCTCCCAGAGGGCATTCTCTATGATTGCCCCCAGATTATGGAACGGCCTGCCGGATGAGATCCATCTGCTTACATCTTTAGACAGCTTCAAAAGGCTGTTAAAACGGATCTCTTCTGGCAGGCCTTTCCAGGATATATACCCGGCCTCGGGAACCCCCCTTTTTAGGAGTGTCCTCCAGGAGCTCTTTTTTAACTCCCTCAATATGACACCGCCGCTTTCCATTTCCATTAACGTGCTGCTAATTAATGTTGTGTTGTGTGTATGTCTGTGTCGTTGCTGTTTAATGTTAGTTTCAATTTGTATGATTTTAATCCTCATTGGATTTAATACCTTTTAAGGGGGGGAAGGGTACGGGGGGGTTGATTGTATTTTGTATTTTTAATATTGTTAGCTGCCCCGATTGTTCTCAGAGGGGTGGGGTATAAATACATTTTATTATTATTATTATTATTATTATTATTATTATTATAAATAGAGATCTACAAAAAGTTACTGTTAACATGAAATCCAAGTATCCATAGAATTACAACTATTTTAAACAAATCTATTTGGTATAAACTATTTGTGCTACTAGCACCATATGCTACATTAACCTTCTATGCTCTTTTTCTAACATAGAGACTTCCTCAAAAAATCGAAATAAAAATGCTAAAAATTAGTTTAAGCTAAATATTGGAAAATAGTTGATAATCCTCCAAGTAAATATTGGTTTTGAAAAAATTACTAGAAGTTACAGAAATGGATAAACTCAGGCAAGTTCCTACAGAAAGAAATAGTCAGTCCTTCAGATAGTGTTGACCAATAGTGTATAGGGCTTTATAAATAAAAGCCAGGACTTTGAATTGTGCCTGGAAATGGAGCTGTTGGCAGTGAAGCTGTCATAATAAGGGAGATGTGCACTCCTTTAACCCTGTAAATTCTATGTAATAGCTAAGCAAAAAAATTTCTGCATTTAACTGAAAGTCAGTTACACAGTCATTTATTAACTCATCTGACTCATTGTGAATGCTCAGCTCACACATTTTAGTCTGACACCAATCATTATTCTTCACTCTTTTTCCTATCTTCATATCACTGTGGAGTATCAGTTGTAGTAACATTAAAGAATTTAGAATGTAATTATTTCTAATTACGTAATCTAATTGCGCAAAGAAGATAATTATTTTTAGCATCAAGGTAGTAGCAGTGGTGAGATTTTAAAGTTCATTTTTAAAAATAAAGACCACAAATGATACAGAATTCTGCATTTCATGCCCAGTGGGTCACCCAGTGGGTTTCCATGGCCAACAAGGGAATTGAACTCTAGTCTCCCGAGTCATAGTCCAATGCTCAATCCACCACACTATGCTGGCTCCAGTACTGATCCAAATTTTTCTCACTCAGATACTTTTTTAAAAAAAGTGAATGAAATTGATAACCAACAGATCTCTGATACCTGTCTAGTTTGCCATCAGTCTCTGAGTCAACCATTACATGTATCAAAAATTAGAGGCTGAAGAGGGTACAGTGTTGTTATTTGAGAATAAAATGAAAAATTGTCTTAACAAAAATATGTCTGGAAAGGTATGAAATATGCAAAGATTGGAAAAGTGATTACATTCAGGGAGGGTGAACTAGTGCGAAAGATACCTAACAATGCCTGTCATTCTGTTAGTGGCGAATGTCTATGTAAATTTCACTTAAACATGTGTAGGACTTTTTTGTGTGTGAGCTGTGAATGTTGGTATTCCCTTCTTAACTCCTCAGCACCCAAAGCCCCTTTTTGATATGCCATTCATCTATTTCATGCCTTGTAGAGAGCAGGCAGGACTAGAGAAGCTTCAGAGAAGCACCTGGCTATGTCCCTGTAGTCAGACATTAAAAGATTATAGAAGCACTGAGCTCTCCAAAGGACTCTGGCATATTTCCATGTTGATGTAATCACTTTGCATCTAGCTACAGGGACATAGCCTGATGTTTCTTCGATCCTGCCCACTCCCCATAAGTCAGAGAATGATCGGGGGGGGGGCTTCGAAAGAGGTGGCATATGGTTCAGCCTAGTGTAGATTTTGCATGTGGAGCTGCTATGTTATGCTGAACCATACTAGATTCCAAACAATGGCTGACCTTCCCTTATCTGACATTGTTTTCAGCTTGAAGCTCGGTTGGGAGGGAGAGGTAAATATTGTCTAGTGCAGGGGTAGGCAACCTTTCCTCTTTAAGGGCCAAGGGACTTCAGCTCCCAGAAGCCTCAGCCATGTTGGCCAATAGTCCCATGTTGGCCAATAGCTCCTGGGATTCTGGGAGCTGAAGTCCCTCGGCCCTTAAAGGGGAAAGGTTGCCTACCCCTGGTCTAGGGTAATGCTTTTTAATGAAAAAGGAGAAGATTAATTAAGTCTTCAGGAGGTGGGGAAATTTTTAGGGAGCAATTATGTTTTGAATATGAGAGTCTTCACTTCCTATTACCACTCCCACAAAAACAGTCTGATTGCATTATAGAAATAGGATCCCAGAGTGATACTACATTGAAAGAGTAGGGCCACCAAAAATCATGAGTTAGCATCCCTGGCCACACACCGAGGTCTATTCCATAGCAAAGGATGAATCATCCATCCATGGGGCCCTGCATTTACTGCTGCTCACATAACTACCTGTTCACCAGCCCACAGGCACTGGAAACCAGAACTGAAAATGAATCTATACTGGGACACCACAATTTCTGCTACAAATTATTCCTATGGTTCATCACTCATCACCACCAGGACTCATAATTTTTCTATGATAGTCCCTCTGAATGGCTATCATGTGGCTGGTGGAGGGGGAGCTTAGAGAAGAATCTGGCTGTGTCCCATAGCCAGATACAAAATGATGACATCTTCCACCAAGACCTGCCAGTATCCTTAGAGGGTTTCAGCACAATGTACAAGGTAATTATTTGGTGTCTGACTACTGAGCAGAGTCAGATGCTTCTCCAGTTACCAACACACACTGTCCACCAGGCACAGAATCACAATTCAGGGGAGCTATCATAGCAAAATCATGAATCCTGCGATGCTTTGGTCATTGCAAAGTGCAGAACAGAATACCAACCTCCATAATGACAAAAAAAATGGCATATGCAGCTGAGATGTAGGCTTACACTTGTGTATGTGACTAACAAGGTGCTGGTCAAGATGTGGATGTGAATGGGTGAGTGATATTTGACAAGGAGCTCACTAAGATTGAAGGATGACTTAAGAAGACTCACATCATAGTCCAGTGTAGTTTATTTTTCTTAAAATCAATTTCTCTTCAAACATAGTTTAATTTGCATACATAGTTGTCATTCCCTTTAATTCTTGCCCTAGTATCTGTGTCATTAGGCAGTTCAACTGATCTTACCATATTTTTTGCTGCAAAAGCACTTAAAATGAATACAAGAAAAATTCACTCTCAAATGTGATTCGTCCTGATGAATTGGAACTGGTGTTTACTCCCAGTTTTCCAAAGAAATTGTTACCTTAGCAACAGTGGCAGCACGTGGAATAAGCTGTACCCTGCTTCCGCTGGAAGAGAATATTGACATCCATCTTTTCTCCATGCTTTAATTGTTACAGAAAGCAAGCTTGGAGG
Source organism: Phrynosoma blainvillii (assembly GCA_026167975.1). Taxonomy (NCBI): domain Eukaryota; kingdom Metazoa; phylum Chordata; class Lepidosauria; order Squamata; family Phrynosomatidae; genus Phrynosoma; species Phrynosoma blainvillii. The sequence goes on from JANUYF010000003.1 coordinate 38,446,584, forward strand.
GGTAATGCCACAAAGACAAACGTCTCTCCATAGCAACTTCTGCATAAGTCCCTCTCCTCATTTCTTGCACACATCTGTCACTGTGAGAGACAGCCGGCTGTCTCATTTGTTCTACCTTACCGCCTCCTATATTGGCTTTTCATGTCCTGATTGTTGTTTATCTGTCTCAAAGCCTTCATCCTCACACTTAAACTACATCCCAGGATTAAAGAACAGGACTCCACAACCACGTAGTTCCCATCCATGTTGCCTTTACCTCATGTTCCAGAGCTTTGAAGGTTAACTTTTTAAAGCAATTTACTCCATCACTCTTTATTTATTTATTTATATCCCACCTTTCTCCCAATAGGGGACCCAATGAGCTCACAACAGTTTAAAGCAAATACGACTTTAAAAATATATCTTACATTTTTTAAAAAATAAAACAACCAGGGAGCAGCCACCAAGAGGACCCTCATTGGACATGTCTGATGGGAGTTGGAGAAAGCCCTCCTTCCACTTTATCAAACTTCATGCTGGCACATATAGCAAGATGCAGTTTGTCAGATAATTTGGATCCAAGCTATACTTGACAAGTAATTCATTACTGTTAACACATTGCACTTTTAAAAAAATTAATTTTCTGAGCTGCTTGTGTGATGCATTACTTTTTCATTGCTTTTTGTTACAAGCAAAGCTTGGGATAGATGACAGAATGGCATAAAACTTGAAGAATTCCTGTAGAAATATCCCTAAAATGTCTTTAAATGTCCTCAAACAATAACTTTTAAAAGATCTAGAAAACATTATACAATGTGCCATTTAAGTAATTTCATTACCATTTATTGCATTGCTTTTGTAATGTTACTGGTTATGCCTGCACTACCAGAAATGGTAGCTTGTTATTATATTCATTACTTCCAAGTTCTTTGCTTTTCTTTGCTGGTCCCACAGCTGACAGAAAAAAATAACTTGTACTGACACTGTTGAAACCTGAAATTACCCAATTTGTAAATCAAATCTAGTATGTTCTTAATTCTTGCATGTGTAAAAAGCCCTGAGTTAGAAGCAACAAACTTTTTAAAAATCATACTACAATCTGAATTAATTTGCATGGCCTATACCTGCCCCCCACAATCTGCAAAGTGTGTGTGGGAGGATTTTTTTTGTAAACATACTGTAATGTGGAGGTAATCTGAAGGCTTCTTAACCATTTCTTTCTCTATATAAATGTTCTCCCCTTCTTTGGAAGCTGGAAGCACATGTTCTTGTCTCATGCTTTCAAAATGAGGCTAGAATTGTCTGTGGAAACATTGCTATGTCATTATGTAACATTGTTTGAAGGACTATACCACCCCTGAAAACAAAATTTACATGGGGAAAAGTTACTTTTTGGATTATAGTTCCCAGAATTCTCCCAGCCAGGTTGGCCAGTAATGTTACCAGGCTCTGATTATGGAGGAACAGTTCAACAGACTGCACTAGTCCTGTTTCGAATCATACTTCCTACCCTTTAGCTTTAAAAGAAGTTCCAGAGAACACTGAAGATTTTTTTAAAAACACACACACATTTTGATTGCATTGTGGATTTTGATTGTGTATTCTTGCATGGCAAGGGGTTGGACTAGATGGCCCTTATGCTCTTTTCCAATTCTTTGAATCTGTATTTGCATGTATCACGAGTCTGCATACGTTAATTACTTGGAAATTTCCTGACAACAAGGCAAAGTTCATATGACATTAAAATATTGAATTTGGAACTTGATGAACAAATCATAAATTATGGGGGCATAATCAGCAGCCTCCCATTCACTGAGATTTCAGGCCCCAAACCTGAGACCAGGGACAGGTTTTTGTGAAGTCACAAGGGAAAGTCCATCCCTTGTGGTGTTATGGGATGGAGTGGTATGAGATTATGGGGTGGTCTTTTGTATAATCATTGCAAAGTATTTGGCATGGAATGGGGGACAATATGGATTTTCTTCACCACTTCCTTAAAAAATATTATGCATACAGCATACAGATGTAGTGCAAGCACAATACATGTACAAACACCTTCACTCAGTGGCATCACTAGGATTAGCATCACCCGGTTCAGTAACTCATGGTGTCACCTGCCCCCTGCATTGACCTCCTCCCATCTCACACCATACAGAATCTTTAATCGTGTTTTTTGTGCTAATGTTACTCATAAATCATGATTCCTGAATATCACTGAATGTCATGGTAATAGTTGTGACATAAAACAAGTAGCAAAATTAAAAGTATACCTTTAAATTACAATACCATATGCACAGCCTCAATGCATTTCATGTGGTTTAAGTGAAAATTTGGTAAAAGCTCAGGTACCAGTGTTGAATATAGAACAGATGAATGCCCTCACTTAAAGACACCTTGCACTTTATTTATTTATTTATTTATTTATTTATTTTGGGGGAAATCCTCCTGTGTCTCTGTTCATCTGAAGGTCTTTTTCCTAGACTAGATACCCAAGAAGCATAGCAATTCCCTGAGACTTCAGTAAGCACCCTGAAACCTGCCAACCCTAAAAAGGGCTAATTTGACCATCACTAATAATTGTGTATGTGTAACACCAGACTATCTCTTTCTGTTCCTTTGATTAGCATTTTGACTTTTGCCCTGTTCAAACATGATTTAAGGCAGTTACACTAATATCTGAATGCTCTCTGGACCAGGCTAAATAACTGAATCCTCAATGTTGAGTGCATCACCAGACCCTTATTTTCATTTGCCAAGTGAAAAACAGGGCATGGATCATGTGTTTTTAATGGTCAGGCAGAAGAGGGAATTTCAGCAAATGGAGTTTTTCATAATAAGCAGCACCTGCTGAAATTCTACACAACTATTAAAGGTACAGCAGCCTTGTGATGTTTTTCAGCTGGAAACCACAGCTAGGTGTTTGTAAGAATAGAATGAATGTTTTCAAGGAGAAGGCCTTAACATAGAAGTTTCCATGTAGGCCAGTAACTTTGCACCATCACAGTTCAGCTTATATGGGTTCTATTACTTATTTGTCATTTATTTATTTAAAGTGTTTGTACCCTGCTCTTTCGCCAAAAAGGCTCCCAGAACAGCTTACAAGATAAGTAGCATGCCAGTCCCTGCCCTCAGGCTTAGAATATAAATTTAAAACAATATATGCACAAGGAAAAAGGGAAGTGAAAGGAGGAGGGGTGAAATGAGGTTCATTACTAATAATGACCAGCTGGGTGGAACTGAGCCAACAGCCTGCTTGAATAGCTGCTGCTAGTTGAAAATTTGAGGTGTAAAGGCAGAAGTATTTTCCTTGCTGCTTGACCTCTTTTCATTGTTGCATTACGTGCCTAAGGACAGTTAGCCCTCTACATGGATTCTTTATCCATGGGTTGAAAATATTCTGAAAATATATAATTTTCAAAAAGCTAAACTTGATTTTATTATTTTATAGAAAGGACACCATTTCACTATGCCATTGTATCAAAGGGGACTTGAGCATCCAACAGATGTTGGTATCCATAGGGAATCCTGAAATCAAACCCCAGCAGATACCAAGGGCCCACTGAACTCAGCAAAATGACTTCCCTAGCTGAATTGTAAGGCAAGAGCCCTTGTCCAGTTGATGTTCATAGTGGGAGGAAAGATGGGTCTCGGTAGCAACAGCTAGGTCCAGGCAAACTTACAGATACCTGACTGCTGCTTTTTTTCCCTCTGTAACAAGAATAGGTGCATCTGGAAGCAGGAGAAAGGGGCTCTCAGTAGGCATCTACATCCAGTCATAACAGTTTGGCTGCTGTTCTGGCTCACCAGCAGCTATCATGGTTGTTATGAGACCTCAGGCTGTATGTGTAGCTGTACATATGAAGGCCTTGCTCTGCAGATATTTGACTGTTTGGCTTCACCCCTCTCTGCTCATGAGCTGGTGTAAATGGTGGCATCTCATAGTTCACTGAGCTCTAGTTTCCTTGGGATGTTAAATCTATCTGGATTTTAGTTTGACTGTTAAAGGAGATATCCAAGGGGCTATTTGAGAGAGAGAGGTTTCAGCATCTTGAATTGCTCCTTTAAATTTCAGATTAAACCCCAAAGTGGACCTACAACATGGAAGCCTCCAGACACCATTAGGAAGGGGGGGAGTATTTTGGGTAACACTTCATGATGCCACAGCATAGGTCAGGATTCCCCCCCCCCTTTTTTTTTTTTTTTCACTGAAGCCTCACTCAGGAAGGCACCAGTTACAGAACTGTGTTATTGTTAGCTGTGAACACATCTTTGCAACTTTCTGGACCTGCATAATAATCTTAAAAGTGAATGATAAAGAAAATGCACGTTCCTCCCTTCTTAGCCTCAAGCTACTTACAATAGGACAATCCTGATAATCTCAGAGCAATTGGTATGTGGAGCAGAGCCTAAGATAATCTCTTATCTTCCTTCCCTCTTGTTTTGTTGCATAATTGATTTTGGCACAGCGACACATACTTGTATTCAGTATGTATCATACTCACAGCTGGTGTATTCTCTACTTCATTATATGCCGACCCACATGACTCTCTTCTCTTTCACTGTTGCTTCTTCAAGAAATTCTTACAAGGTGGGTGGAGTAATTAAATCAATAACCTTAGATCAAATAAACTTGCTGGCATCCCTTCAAGGCAGATTTTCTCATTTTTAAGTGTGTATTAACTTCATAATAGATGAAGTAGGTGTTGAATTTGAGCACAAGAATGGATCGGTAGTGCAAACAACCACTTCTCATCCATCACATGGTGGGTTTTATAGTCATACTACACACAATGCAGAGGTGATGCAGTCTTTGGTTGGAGAGGTAAGATGAAATTTAATTCCAGGACAAATGAAAAGGGGTGCTGGCAAGATGTCCACAAAATTTCTCCTCACATTTTATGTGTTTATGTTTTGGGCTGAGCTCCAAGTGAAAACAACCCCACTTCTGACTGATGACAGGCCTTATTTTGCCCCAAAAGTCTCTAGACAACCCTTCAGATGTTTGAGACTTCAATTCCCAGAATCCCCACCCAGCACTGCCAAGATAAGGGATTGTGGGAGGTCTAGTCCAAAACATCTGAAAGGCCAAATGTTCCTTGCCCTGGTAAGAGTGAGGAGAAATAAATCACTTTGATTTTGCTCTTTAACAATGATGACACACATTCTCATGTGACATCATTGGGAAAAATTAGGGTGAGGACAGTAGAGAAAGATGAGAAGGAAAACAAGGCCACTCCACCACCTCTTTTGAAAGACCACCTCCATGAATGCTTCTCCTTTAACTTTCACCAGCAGCAGCCATTCTACTGGACTGAATCAGGGGTGTGAGAGAATGGCTGAATATGTGGAAGGTGAATGGGTTCCTGGAGTGACAAGGCCCTGAAAGAACCAAATAAAATGGATGCCGCACAAAGCACTATTGAAGGAGGAACTTGGATGGTGAAAGCGAGGAATGGGAGAAACTTGGCCTCGGAAGTGGAGATGCTGACCAAGCATAACCAGGACAATACAATCTGTCGAATATGAATGAAATATGTTGATATGGCCGAGTGAGATCCGGCACACACAGAATGTACTGAAACTTGTGCAAAGAACTGAACTGTTCTGAAACCATGGTGTCAGCAAAACATGTTTATTTCAAGAAAGAAGAGGAAAAAAGGTATAAAAGACAGTACTTCTCCCACTTCACCTTGTGGTTCCTGCTCCGCAGCAACTGGGGCCATCCACCCTTCTTGGAGGCTTGATCAACTTCCAGTGAAGGATCGTGAGTATGAATGTGTGTGAATGTGTGAGTGAATGAAAAGAGCTCTTGATACTTAAGATGTTTATTATATTGAGTATCTGATATTAGAAATGATTGTTTTAGGCGTCTCTGTTTCTGTGTCTCAATAAATGTTACATACAAAGTGTCTAAACCCAGATCTGGTTTCCTATGTGTCTTTGTTGAAAGTCCTATAGTCTAGGGTGGCTAAATTTCTCTCTGGATGAAAAGAACAGCAGAGAACCTCGGTTCATGACAGGGGAAATAGAAAGAAGTGTGGCCATCCTACCCCTGCTGATAGAAAGATTATTTATCTTTTCTCTTCTTTTATCCACATACATTTTTTTCCTTTTGTGTTGTATCTTTTTAGATTGTAATGCTGTGGCAGACACAGACTTTTGACTAATATTAGCTACATTGAACCCAGCACTCTTTCTACCTCTGTACATTCTCTGTACCTCCTCCAAAGGGTCTGTGGGGTTGCCTGGTTTATTGCCCGCCCCCCTTTTCATTTAACCCATGAATTTTAGGAGCAGTACTTCATAGAGCCCTCTCCCATTTTCCTGCCTTTTTTCATTCTCAGGAGTCAAGCAACACTTCCTTATCCCTCTCTTGTTTTCCTATGTTTTTTCTTCCTGTCTCTTATAACCCACTCCCATTTTCTAGCCCTTTTAAATAAAAAAATTCCAATGAGCTACAGCAGCCCTATTTTTCAGTTTCTAGGAAGCCTAAAGACTAGAATTTCAACAACTGGTCATTGCAAGCTGGGCAAGAATCTAGAGTCAGTAGTGTTACTGGGTGTGTGTGTTGGAGGGGGCTGATCACACTAGTTAACACCCCAGAAGGTGGGGGTGACACCTAGTCAGATCCTCACCCTCCACAGGTGCTCCTTGGGGGTCTCTAGCCTAGAGCAATAGCAGGCAATAGCAAGTACATTTCTATACTGCTTATCAGTGCACTTAAGCACTCCCTAAGCAGTTTATAATGTGTAAGCTAATTGCCCCCAACAATCTGGGTACTCATTTTAGTGACCTTGGAAGGATGCAAGCCTGAGTCAAGCCTAAGCCCCTTGGCTGGAATTGAACTTGCAACCTTATGGCTTGCGAGTGAGTGGCTGCATTTAACAGGCATTTAACCACTGTGCCACCATGGCTTTCTTGGAGGTGTGGCTGTCTTCCTGGTCATGCCATCATTTGTCTTGGTGGCCTGGCCATTTTCCCAGGCCTTGGGGGGTCTCCAGGTCTTGGAGGGGGTCTCCAGGCAGCAAATGGCTGTTTTCCCAGTCTCGCCATCATTTTTATTGGATGCGCCACCATTTTTCTCAGCCATGTGGCCATTTTCCCAGGCCTCACTGCCATTTTTCCTGCCCACACAGCTGTTTCCCCAGGCCTTGGAGGGTCTCCTGGTGGTGGACAGCTGTTTTCCCAGCTGCGCCACCATTTTTCCTAGCTGCACCACCACTGTCTCAAGCCTTGAGGTGGCTCCAGGCCTTGGGAAGGGGTCTCTGACCCTGGTGGGTGACCTGTGGCCATTTTGCTGCTTTCTGCATGACACCACTCTCCTAACGTCCCACCGGAAGTCCTGGCCGGTAGTCTTGCCCCCAGAAGCCCTGCCTCATAGAATCATAGAATCATAGAATCATAGAATCATAGACTTGGAAGAGACCACAAGGGCCATCCAGTCCAACCCCCTGCCATGCAGGAACTCCCAATCAAAGCATCCCCGACAGATGACCATCCAGCTGCTGCTTAAAGACCTCCAAGGAAGAAGACTCCACTACTCTCCGAGGGAGTGTGTTCCACTGTCGAACAGCCCTTACTGTCAGGAAGTTCCTCCTAATGTTGAGGTGGAATCTCTTTTCTTGCAGCTTGCATCCATTGTTTCGGGTCCTAGTCTCTGGAGCAGCAGAAAACAAGCTTGTTCCCTCCTCAATATGACATCCCTTCAAATATTTAAACACAGCTATCATATCACCTCTCAGTCTTCTCTTCTCCAGGCTAAACATCCCCAGCTCCCTAAGTCGTTCCTCGTAGGGCTTGGTTTCCAGACCTTTCACCATTTTATTTGCCCTCCTTTGGACACGCTCCAGTTTCTCCACATCCTTTTTGAATTGTGGTGCCCAGAACTGGACACAGTATTCCAGGTGAGGCCTGACCAAAGCAGAATAGAGTGGCACTATTACTTCTCTTGATCTAGACACTATACTTCTACTGATGCAGCCTAAAATTGCATTGGCCTTTTTAGCTGCTGCATCGCACTGTTGACTCATGTTCAACTTGTGGTCTACCTGGACTCCTAGATCCCTTTCACACGTAGTCTCATTCAGCCAGGTGTTCCCCATCGTATATCTGTGCTTTTCATTTTTCCGCCCTAAGTGCAGTACCTTACATTTCTCCGCATTGAATTTCATTTTGTTAGCTTCGGCCCAGCTTTCTAGTCTATTCAATTCATTTTGAATGTTGATCCTGTCCTCTGGAGTATTAGCTACTCCTGCTAATTTGGTGTCGTCTGCAAATTTGATAACTATGCCCCCAATACCGTCATCCAAGTCATTGATAAAGAGATTGAATAGCACTGGGCCCAGGACAGAGCCCTGTGGCACCCCACTGGTCACTTCTTTCCAAGTTGAAAAGGAGCCATTGTTGAGCACCCTTTGGGTTCGGCCAGTCAACCAATTACAAATCCATGTAACAGTTACTTTGTCCAGCCCACATTTTACCAGCTTGTTTGCAAGAATGTCATGGGGAACCTTATCAAAGGCCTTACTGAAATCAAGATATACTATATCCACAGCATTCCCTTCATCTACCAAGCTGGTAATTTTATCAAAAAAAGAGATCAGATTTGTCTGGCATGACCTGTTTCTCTGAAACCCATGTTGACTTTTTGTTATTATGAAATTACTTTCCAGATGTTCACAGACTCTCTGTTTAATGATCTGCTCCAGAATCTTTCCTGGTATTGATGTCAGACTAACTGGACGATAATTGTTGGGATCCTCTTTTTTCCCCTTTTTGAAGATGGGGACAACATTTGCCCTCCTCCAGTCCACTGGGACTTCTCCTGTTTTCCAGGAGTTCTCAAAGATTATTGCCAATGGTTCCGATATTACATTTGCCAGTTCTTTTAATACCCTTGGGTGTAATTCATCTGGTCCTGGAGACTTATATTCATTTAGATTAACCAGATGTTTCTGTACTATCTCTTTGCTTATTCTGTGCTGAAATTCTCCTATTCTGTCCTCTGCTCCATTATCCTCAGGTTGAGCACCCTTTGTCTTTTCTGAGAAGACTGAAGCAAAGAAGGTGTTGAGTAATTCTGCCTTTTCTTTGTCCCCTGTTAGAATTTCTCCATCTTCTCTGCACAGTGGCCCTATCATTTCCTTCTTCTTTCTTTTGCTATGGACATACCCCCAAAAGCCCTTTTTATTGTCCTTAACGCCTTTAGCAAGCCTGAGCTCATTCTGTGCTTTAGCTTTTCTGACTTTATCCCTACACGTGCTAGCTATTTGTTTGAATTCCTCTTTGGTGATTTCCCCATTTTTCCATTTCTTATACATGTTCCGTTTAAAACATAGTTCACTTGCAAGTTCCTTAGTCATCCATCCTGGTTTCTTGAGACACCTCCCATTTTTCCTCCTCGTTGGCACGGTTTGAAATTGTGCCTTCAGTATCTCCCTTTTGAGAAACTCCCATCCGTCTTGAACTCCCTTCTCTTTTAGTATTCCTGTCCATGGGATCACCCCCAGTATTTCTCTAAGTCTAGTAAAATTAGCTTTCCTAAAGTCTAGGATGCGTGTCTGGCTATGCCTGGCTTCTCCTTTCCACTGTATAATAAACTCGAGGAGGACATGATCACTCCCGCGTAAGGATCCAACCACTTGCACCCCATTAACTAGGTCTTCCCTGTTAGTTAGGATCAGATCTAAAATAGCTGACTCCCTCGTTGCCTCTTCCACCTTTTGGACAATGAAATTGTCTTCGAGGCAAGTGAGGAATTTGCTAGACCTTGAGGATTTTGCTGAGTTTGACTTCCAGCAAATATCAGGAAAGTTGAAGTCACCCATCACTACTATATTTCTCCTTTCTGAGTGTGTGGCCATCTGTTCTAGAAAGGCATCATCCAGTTCTTCTGCCTGAGTCGGGGGTCTGTAGTAGACTCCCACAATAACATCCCTGTTGTTTCTTTCCCCTTTAATTTTTATCCAAATGCTCTCCACCTGGCTTCCAGGATTGTTGTCCTGGATTTCTTCACTGGTGTAAATATCCCTGACATATAATGCTATTCCTCCTCCTCTCCTGTTTGGCCTGTTTCTCTTGAAGAGGTTATACCCCTGTATTTTTACATTCCAATCATGAGACTCATCCCACCAGGTTTCAGTGATGCCTATTATATCATATTTGCTTTGTTGCGCTAGGAGTTCAAGTTCATCTTGCTTATTTCCCATGCTCTGTGCATTAGTGTAGAGACATCTAAGACCATATGTCTCCTTTACTTGCTGCCTTAGCACGTTTTTTTGCCTCCCACTGTTGGGTCCCTCTACTGTTTGCTTTGTTTCCTCTATGACAGTTTGACTATTTTTTCCAGTCCTTTTGTCTTCCAGGGTGCTGTCTCCCTTCCCCACATAACTCAGTTTAAAGCCCTCCTGATCAAATTCTTCAGACTGTTGGCAAAAACGTTTCTTCCAACTGGTGTGAGATGCAGCCCATCCCTTGCCAGGAGTCCGCCCTCATGGAACCGCAGCCCATGATCCAAGAATCCAAATCGTTCTCGATGACACCATCTGCGGAGCCAATTGTTGACATCTGCTATCTTCCTCTCTCTTCCTGGACCGTGCCCTTCAACTGGCAGTAGAGACGAGATGACAATCTGTGCCTCCATTTCTTTCAGCTTCTTTCCTAGAGCCTCGTAATCCCTTTTGATGTTTTGAAGGCTGTGTCTTGCTGTGTCGTTCGTTCCCACGTGAACCAAAAGGAAGGGGTATTGGTCGGTAGGCCTGACCAGTCTTCCCAGCCTCTCTGTCACATCTCGGATCTTTGCCCCAGGGAGACAACACACCTCCTGAGACATCTTGTCAGGCCCACAAATCACTGCTTCTGTCCCTCTCAGCAAGGAGTCCCCCACCACGACCACACGTCTCCTACGAGGCTTAGCAGCGACTGTTCCCTGTGGTGGTACTCCCAGCTCTTTCCCTGAAGTCTGTTCATGCTGCTCTTCCTCATCCTCCTTGGTAAGGGAAAGAGCTTGAAAACGATTCTGTAGCTGCAAGCTCCCAGAACGATCTCTGGTCTCCCTACTTCTACGTGTGACATTCCTCCAGCTGTCTACCTCCTGTGTATGTGGTGTGACGTTCTCTTCCCCAGCAACTTCCACTGTGTGGTCCCCTTCCAAGACCATTCATTCCGTTCTGTCTAGGAAAGCCTCTTGCTCCCTAATATTCTGAAGTGTAGCTACCCGCGCCTCCAGCTGCTGTACTTTCTCCTCCAATGGAGATGATACCCTGGGCGAGGACGCCACTGGCTAGAGTACCTAGTAAAAGTTTTAAGAGGCCTACCATAATTTCCTACTGAGTTATGGATGATTTCTCCTTTTTGCTTCTAGTGAGTCCTCCTCCCCAGCTTGGAATTTTGACTTGAAATTTGGCACTACAACTTGCTTGTTTTTAAATGCTTTCAAGTTGATTTTAACTCATGACAACCCTGTGGAAGAGACATCTCCAAGACCTGCTATTCACTACCATTCTGCTTAGGTCCTGCAGGCCTTGGCAGGCAGTCTTCTAACCATCTGGCAGGCAGTCTTCCTCTCTTTCTAATGCCTTCCACCTTTATCACGTTTTCTAATGAGCCATGTCTTCTCATGATGCGGCTGAAGTACAACAGCCTTAATTTGGTCATCTTGGCTTCCAGTGAGAGTTCAGGCTTGATCTGTTCTAAAACCCATTTGTTTGTCATCTTGGCTGTCCATGGTATCCTAAGCACTCTCCTCCACTGTCTGGCTCTCACATCCATACATAGTGATGGAAAATACAATGGCTTGGACAATCTTAACTTTAGTGTTCAGTTTTATATCTTTGCACTTTAGTATCTCCTCTAGTTCTTTCATTATGGCCCTTCCCATTCCTAGTCTTCTTTTGATTTTTTGATTACAGTCTCCGTTCTGGTCAATGTTTGATTCAAGTTATGGGAAATATTTAACTATTTCAGTTTCCTCATTGTCTAGGTTGAATTTATGTTAATCCTCTGTAGTCATTATTTTTGTTATCTTAATGTTCAACATTAAGCTTACCTTAGTACTTTCATCTTTGATTTTCTTTAGTAATTGTTCCAAGTCGTTGCTGTTTTCTGCCAGTAGTATGGTGTTGTCTGCATATCTTAGGTTGTTGATTTTCCTTTCTACTATCCTCCCTCTACCTTCCTTTGAGTCTGAAACTGTTCTTTGTATGGTATTTTCTGCATACAAGATTCCCAAGACTGGAAGTGATCAATCTACATTCCCATCCACAAAAAGAAGATACAAAAGACTGCAATAATTACAAGACAGTTGCACTAATTTCCCATACAAGTAAAATACGCTCAAAGTTCTCCAGCAAAGACTTCTACCATATATGGAGGGAGTAATTCCAGAGGCACAAGTTGGTTTCAGGAAAGGTAGAGGCATTAGGGAGCACATTGTAAACATATGATGGATAATGGAGGGCATCAGGGAATTCTAGAAGAAAATTAACATGTACTTTATTAGTCACAGCAATGCCTTTAATTGCATAGATCATGAAAAGCTATGGCTTGCTCTCAAAGAAATGGGAGTGCCACTACATTTGATTGTCGTGATGTACTGTACTCAGAACAAGGAGCTGCCATTAGAACAAAATATGGAGAAATAGTATTGTTCCCATTTGGCAAAAGGGTCAGACATGGCTACATTCTAATACTTGTACAAGAGCAAAAAACATTTTGCCAAATATTGAGGGGTTTACCACAATTTCCTGGTATGTTAGGGCTGCCACAGAAATGCAGACATTCTCTTTTTACTTCTGTAGATATGTAAACCACTACAGGAGCCCTTTTCACTGAAGAGTTGGAATTTTAACACTGAAAAATAAAATAGAATGTTTTCTCCTACAGTTTGGAGCCTTCTGAGAGGAGGGGAGGTGCTTCAAGCAATCAGGAGTGAAGTCTTGTGGGGGTAAATAGAACCTTTCTGCAAACAGGAACATAATCAGCTTGTCCTGAAAAGTTGCCACAGTTTTGCCCTGTTCCATTGCCAAATTTCCTCCCTAAGTTTGCATCTACAAGACAACAAAGCTGGTTCAGTCCTATTTCTTGTTATATCAGCCTTGGGTTGTAGCCAATTATGTTCCTTTTGTTGATAGAAGGTCTTTGAACCAGATTAAGTTTCCATAAAAGGAAAAGGGAACACATAGGAGAATAATAATATTCTTCTGCAGCACCCTTCTAAGCTATTACAGTAGGTTCCTTAGCCTTCTCAAACATATTTTGTAGGGATTTATGAGCAGTAGAAGAAAGCAAGTATGAGCAAAAATCACTTCTTCATGTGTTTTGCTCTCAGATGCCTCTGTGGGATCAAAGTGGCCTTTGGTTAGCAATGGGGACATAACAGGAAACACAACCCTTTATTTGTACAACCGTTCAGTATTCCCTGCTTTGACTTACCCATTCTGTACTCATTTCCCTGCTTCTAGTGTTGAACTTTGTGTAAAAGGATATTGCTTCAACTTGGCAGCCTATCTAACAGAGAACCAAACGTGTTTAAGCCAATTGATTTTAATGGGCTCCTGTGCTTTGCCAAATTGTGGTCAGGATTATGAAACTGTATCTCCCCTGCACCTCAAATCCAGAGCCCATTCTTTTTTCCCCATTTCTTTTCTTCCTTCAAACAGACGCTTTAAACAGATGAGTAATTTTTAAATAAATAAATAAATAAAACTTCTTTGATCTAGAGAAAATCCATTATAACACAAAGTGATGGAAGCAAAAACTGTTTAAACCAAAATCATTTAAATTAGGGCAGTAGGAAATTGCATTTGATTATAAGTTATTCCAAAGTAAATGAAGTCAGAAGGATTATTTTTCTAATATGTCATTTGTGATACCACTTTCTGTGAACAATTAGATTTGGGGCTTTTAAAAGGCATGTGCTATCAGTAGAAGTGGTATTAAAATAACACATGTTCAAGTTATGTCGAGTTTAGCACCAGCCAAAATCTTTTCCTTCCCAACTTATTGGTCTTTTGTTTGGTCTGGTATTTTAAAAAGCCTTTTCAAAGTTCTAATTATTTCCTCTACAGATCTTCTGCTTCATCATCCTAATTGAATAAAAAGGCAGCAAAATGAACACAGAGCAGGCACTTTTAAGAGATGACAGGCCCTATTTATCTGTGCTTTTTCACTTGTAGAGTTTTTATAACTCCACAGAATTTTTCAGTAGAAAATTAAATATTCAGAAGAAATAGCTACTTTTGAGGGATCATCTTATTGCAGCAGCAGTGATAAAGAAGAATGGCAGTGGTAGTTTTGTTCAAAACCAGGAAGTATGGGATCACTTCTTATCAGCAGCTCCAGGAATTTTCAGTTAATGGCATTTTCTCTGGCATCACAACTTATGACCATAATCATTTACTATCTTCTCAGTATGTTGCTGAACATAGACAGCTGGTAGCTTCCACTTCAACTGAGGAGTGAATCCATTCCATATTTTAGGCTGAACACTGAAGCAGGGATCCAAGATGCTAAACCTAACACACACACCCAAAAAGTTCAGAAATTTGGATAGCTCCTGTAAAGTTTAGATTTAACCCCAAAGTGTATCCATTGATATGGGAATTACCTGAGGCTGCTGAAAAGACTGTTGATTTTCCCTTCCTTGCTAATCGTAACAAGTAATTCCCAATATGTTCAAGTCACACTTAGTGTCCTTCCATACTATATGGTTATAACCCTATGATTCCATTTTAACTGCAATGTCTGCATCCTATGGAATCCTGAGGTTTGTAGTTTACTAAGGCACTAAAGGTCGCTGGCAGAAAATTCTCAGTACTCCTCCCTAAACTGCCAGTCCCACAGTTTCTTAGGGTGTTGCCATGGCAGTTAATGTTCAATCATTGCACTGTAATTATGTAATTGAAAGGGCCCTTCAGTTGTTGTTGTGTGCTTTCAAGTTGTTTCTGACTTGTGGTGACCCTAAGGGGAGCCTATCATGGGGTTTTCTTGGCAAGATTTGTTTAGAAGACATTTGCCATTGCCTTCCCCTGAGGCTGAGAGCATGTGACTTGCCCAAGGTCACCCAATGGGTTTCATGGCTGAGTTGAGAACTGAACCCTGGTCTCCAGAGTCATAGCCCAACACCCAGAATTACAACCTTAACTTAGGGTGCATCTACACTGTAGAAATAATGCAGTTTGAAACCACTTTAAGTGCTGTAGCTCCATCCTATAGAAGCCTGAGATTTGTAGTTTTACAAGATCTTTAGTCTTCTCTACCAAAGATTACTGATACCTCACGAAACTACAAATTCCAGAATTATGTAGGGTGGAGCCACGGCAGTTAAAGTGGTGTCAAATTGTCTTATTTCCATGGTGTTGATGCACCCTTAGTGTGTTCATGATTTTTAATAAAAGAAATTGGTATATACATTACTATTGCTTCATTCCTCCAAAGCAACACTCACCAAGCTATATCATGTGTTGTCATATTATGCCCAATAGTTAGTAAGTGGATTGAAGCTTCTGAACTTTCAGGATAGCTGAAGGAGCACATTTTATTTTAGAAATGAGTCTCTTCTTTAAGTCTCTTCACTTAGCAAAATAAGAAAACTAGCATTATTACTGGAAATCCAAATGCTAATGTAACCTCATACTACTAGCTGCCTTGTTTTGCAATCTTTTGGGGGACAGATGCCTTGTTTTAAAATGCTTCTAAAAGATTCTGCAACTCCCCAAATGTATTATTATTACAGTCTAATGGTAGGATTTAAACCACCTGCTACCAAAACATAAAAAATGAAAATGCTTTTTGAAAAAGGATGAGTTTTCTGGTGATTAAGTAAAAAAGAAGACCCAAGGATCCAGAAATAGCTATCACACATGACTAACACCCAGATCTGTTCATAGTCTCATATGCAAACCAATTTAGATGGCAAAGTCAGAATCAAAGCTTCTTGTAAAGATTTATGTATTTGACAATTTGGCACAAAGAATAGGTTTCTCCTTCCAGATTCTTTTTGTATGATTTATTTTTCCTTTAATTAAAAATAAAGGATTATGTTTAAATTAATTCCTTTTTGCCACATTCACAGGGCTTGAAGAACAAAGATCATAAACATTTGCATATCCTGGCAGCCACATCAATATTTAAAATAGTTTATAGAGGAAGATTTCATACTGTGCCTGCCTTAATTATGTTATCATCTCAAATAGAAATGTAACTACACTGAAAATTAACACCTAGATAATGTAAAAAAGTTGATCTTTCCAGACCAAGTTAGTTTTTGCTTTTTAGAACATACCCTGCATGTGGGGGAAATGTGCCCACTTTACAGTTGCCTCTTGATCAAAAATTTGGCTTCTACTGCACAATCCTCAAGCATATTTACATCTACATGGACTTTTTAATTGTATTCCATGACTGGAATACTGTTGGTTTTCCAGCTGGAGAAAACCCATTTACTCATTTGTTGAATGGAGATTTAACACATCTGTAAATCCGATTCATCCAATAGGTCTACTCTATCAAGGACTAACAATAGACTTCAGGCTCAGATGTTTCTCTAGCAGAAGGTGGGCAACTTTGGAAGCCTAGGAGGCAAAATTAGTTCTCCCATCCAAGACCTTGGAGGGTTGCACCTTCCTCCCCCCCAACACACTGCATCTCATCATGTGAAATAATTTTAAGCATTGCCCTCAAATATCTTCTGGGGACATGGGGAGCATTCACGCCATATCTGCGAGCTTTCCTGGTCCTTTTTAGGCCCAGAAGAGACCTTTTTTAACAACAGGAAGTGAGAAGAAGTCACTTTCCTTTCACTTCCAACTTGAAAGAAGACCTTGCCTGGACATAAATTGGCCCTGTCAAAAAAAAAAAAAAAACCTGCAGCATTTCCCACAACAATTTCCAACATTTTCCAATTATTTTTGGCCCCCAAAATGTTTCACAACATGATGGAAATGCCCCTAAACCCTCTAGATTACATTTTGGAGCCAAAAGAAAATTGAAAAACTTTGCAAATTGCTGTGGAAAATGTTGCAGGGTTGTTGTTTTTTAAATCCTTGGGGGCCACAAAATGGCTCTGGCTTTTGCAAAACCTAACTAACCAACTCAAACTCAAGGCCTAAGCAGACTGCCAGAAATAGTGCACATTAAATTGAGGCACTGCTCTGGCTCAGTGCTAGGGAATCATGGGAACTGTATTTTTTTCTGGGACATTGCGTCTTCTCTGTCAGAGAGCTCTGGTGCCACAATAAATTACAGTTCCCATGATTCCCTAGCACTGAGCCAGGACAGTGCCTCAATTTAATGTGCAGTATTTCTGGCAGTCTGCTTAGGCCCTCAGTTATGGAAATAAGTCTCTGTCCATTGTCTGAGCCCACCCTGAGTTTGACCAAGGTTGTTGCCTCCCTTATTCCCTTATTCCTGAACCTTCTATTTATTGTTGAGTCTCAACTTGCAGTGCAATGACAAGAAATAAGTCTGCCTAGGCCTTCAGTTGTGTGAACCTATCATTCTCCTAGGGTTTTATTGCACACTGCCTGAGAAAGTCCTATGACACACAAGGATCACTTTTCCTTCTTATCTGTCTTACTACTTGTGCGAATCCACATTTCCAAAACCAGAACTGCAATGATAACTTATTTCACCACCATGGACATCTGCTCAAAAGGCCTGCCCTGAATGCAGGACTTATTATTATTTATATACATTATTATTTGGAGATACCTCTTCACAACATGTCCTTGTCCTGTTTACTGTCCTTTACAGCACTGTTTTTAAAATGATAATCACCAACACAATAGATTATTTATGCTTTTTGTTGTACGGTACATTAAGAAACTGACAATGTTTCCAGCTACAAGTGTACAAGGAAAGTGCTTTCCATTATATAGTCAGAGAAGCTTAATAGTCTTCTACACTTAAATTACAACTATGATTCACTTATCAATCTTGAAAATAAAACCTGTCAATCTCCGCACTATGAATCTTTCTGTTTGTGGCTTTCCAGGTGTCTCTTTGTAGAATTATCTCAGAAGTATTATTATAAGCATTTCCCTTGGCATGTATTTATTTCTTGTTTTCTGTTTGAGATCAGCCGATGTAACCAACTGAGGGGCAATAGAACTGGTCAATGCCTTCCTCAATCAGCTTACACTCATCCCTCCACATTTGCGGCTTTGACTTTTGTAGATTTGATTATTCACAGATGTTGGAATATATTTGCATTCTCCTATCCTATCTATATAAGGACAGAAACTTCCCTCTCTCTTTCTCATTCTTTCTATCAATCTTGGAGGCAGTTTAACAGCTCTCTCTCAAGCTTCTGAACTGCTAGTAACTGCAGTCAGCAGTCATTAAGCAGTATGTTCTTGTGGTTTCTTCCTGCTATTTAAAAGATAGTGAGATTTATCTCTCTTTACCCAAACCATCACCAGTTAGATTAGGTTTTCATTTTGTTATGTATATATTTATTAAAGCCATTAGTATTTGTTTTTTTGGAGTAAGTCTTTATTATTTAGGAAGGCATAAAATAATAGTCTGACCCACACTTCTGTTGCTCTTCTAATTAAAGCTGGACTCTAACAAGTTTAACTTTCATACTTGGATATTTTTGTTTCCCTTTAAAATGGTTAACACCTGGGAAACTCAAATTGCACCCTACAATGGATTTTATTATTATGGTATCTCTAGAAATCTTTAGGTCCTCCAGCACAACTCTGTGGTCAACTTTAACCAAAAGTCTCACTGAAGGACCTAGAGATTCCTAGAGAGAACATTCCACTAGGCATTTGTAGCTACTCTAGTGCAATTCTATGATCAGATGTCTGGCAGATGTTGACCACAGAGTTGCACAGGAGGACCTAGGGATTCCTAGAGAGGTGTTTTCTCAGGTAAAAACATAGTGGTTTTGATATTTGAGGTTTTTCTACATTCATGGGAGTCCTGTACCCCAAACCCTAGTGAATGTGGAGGGACAAGTGTATATTTATTGCTTAAGGTTTGTTCTAAATTTTATATCCTATTAATGAAACTAAAATGAGTCCATATATTTGTACTACTGCATTCCCTTTGGGTGCAGCAATACTAGTTCAAACATATACTTGCTACTTATTTCTCATGATTTCCCCCAGAGAAACTGAAAATTGTACTTTCAACAGAGTGCTATATTAATTACTCCCAAGACCTCTTCACAGAACTGCAGTTCTCAGGAATCCTTGAGGAAAGCAAATAAACATTAATCTAGGTTGCAATAAAATACTTTTTTTTACCTATGACACAGGAACTGGAATCCTGTTGGTGACACACAGTCCTGTAACACAGGGTTGTGCATATGTATGACTTGTTTAGTTCAAGTAGAGGAGGATCAAATATTGATAGAAATGGGGACTGCAGTCAGGAAATCAGAAGATTAAGAATGGAGAGGGTGGCTGTGAAAGAACTAGAAAAGATTGTAAAATGCAAAAATATACAACTCAGAACAAAAGTTAAAATCATGCAGGCCATTGTATTTGCTATTACCATGTATAGATGTAAGAACTGGCCAGTTAAGAAAGATGATAGGAAGAAAATCAATGTATTTGAGATGTGGTGCTGGAGAAGAGTGCTGAGGATCCCATGGACAGCCAAAAGGACAAACCAATGGGTCTTAGAGCAGATCAAGCCAGAAACCTCTCTGGAAGCCAAGATGACCAAACTGAGGCTGTTATACTTTGGACACATCATGAGAAGAGAGGACTCATTGGAAAAGACAATAATGCTGGGAAAGGTAGAGGGAAGTAGGAAGAGAGGAAGGCCACATGCTAGATGGATGGACTCTGTTAAGGAGGTCACAGGTATGGGGTTGCAGGAATTAAGCAGAGCAGGACAGAGGGTCTTGGAGATGTTTCAAACATAGGATTGCCATGAGTCAAGACTGATTTGAGGGAAGTTAACAACAACAACAACAATGACAAAGAGGAAGCTATTCATTAGTTTCTTGTGCACTGTCTAAAAACTCCCCCCTTAGCAGCTGTAAAGCCTTGTGAGGTGCTACTGCAGCCATTGAATGGATGAAGGAGGAGGAGGAGGAAGAACAAGGATGAGAGAAGGAGATGAGATGACTGAGTGTGGGGACCGCTTCCTGTTCCAAATGCAGTTCTTCAGGCAAAAAATTGAGAAATTAGGTT
This sequence comes from Phrynosoma blainvillii, assembly GCA_026167975.1. Taxonomy (NCBI): domain Eukaryota; kingdom Metazoa; phylum Chordata; class Lepidosauria; order Squamata; family Phrynosomatidae; genus Phrynosoma; species Phrynosoma blainvillii. Next base: position 38,466,713 of record JANUYF010000003.1, read on the forward strand.
CTTTCAGCTTTGTTTCCCTTCCCTAGACCAAGAGAATTGCAGTGGGGATGTCCCAGGCTGGATCCCTGCATATGGGAAAATGAAAAGGAAATAAGTGTGACTCATTTCATCATAGGGTGTTTTCACATGGGGCTTTAGGAGGACACAATCCTACCTCCCTCCGGCCCTAGTCCGGCTCCTTTTCCAGTGTGTTCACACTCACGTCGCAGCCAACCCCACCCCTTCCGGTGCCATCCCTGCATCAGTCTGGCTCCTTGCTCCGTGTGTTCACACTCACGTCGCAGCAAGTCCGGCCTCACTCCAGCCGATCCAGCGCTAACTCCGGACGTCCTCCGGCATCAGCCCCGGCAAGGTAATTCCTTTTTTTAAAAAGGAATTAAGTTGCAGCCGCCGGAGCCATTCCGGAATGAGCGGCACGGTCGGCTCCAGGCGGCTTTGTGGGTCTAGTGTGAAAACGTCCATAGAGTAAAAAGCCAAATGTCTATATCTGAAAAAGTACAGGCTTACTGGTGAGAATCCTTTTGGGCAGTTACGAATACATAACCTATAGTCACGCATTCATAACAGCTACATATTCAAGATTCTTATGTAATTCCTAATAGGGGCTACATAGGGGCCATGAAAGTCCCCCAAACTTCACTTACCAAGAAACAGCTGCTGGGTTCAACAGGGGTGTATTCCCCTGTCAACTGAGAAGTAGCTGGTTACTGCCCTCTGACATAAAGGGGATTTGCAACATGGGGCCATTTTCTGTCTTTCATACCAGATATCACTCATGGGAGGCAGTAGGAATGTACTTCTGAAGTGAAAGGGAAATAGACCCCTGTCGACCCCAGCAGCTGCTTACTGGGGGAGGTCTGGCTGGAAGCCACTATGAATTGGGGTCTGGCTGGAAGCCACTATGTAACACCATATTTATGGTATGACATAGTACGTAATGGTCATACAGGATTCCACTGACTAGCTGGTTCAAGGCATTCAGCCACTTAACTCAAAACAAAGGAGGTAATAGAAAATGTCCAATGGATAAAATAGTAAATAGATTACGTTGCTGGAGAATGATGGACATATTATGGGACATAAAATTCATAAAGTCATACCGCATTGGTTCAGTAGTACCAATGCTTGCTGAATCATACTTCATGCAATCATCTGATGGCAGGCAGCCAGAATGGTGGAAGCCTGTTACACTCTCTGGTGACTGATTACTTAGTAGCCTTATACAGATGGACAGTCACACTTGTATGTGATCCACAAGGTCAGTAAAACTCATTTCCCATTAGCTGAGGACAACACCAGTAAACCTTTTTAAAAAATATGGAATAGGCTATATTAAATATGTATTTCTTAACTAGGTAGATGAATGTGTGGTATAGAAATATATAACACATGCTGCAATGTATAGCGGTGCCTGTGGGGAAGTATGATTTTTCACCACAGATGCCTTTTAGAGGTAAAAAAGATGATATTTAGAATTCTTTGACAGGTAATTACATTGTAGTGCTGTGTATGATGTTAAATTTCTTACAACAGTAGACCTATATGATTTCCTCTTAGTGATATTTCCTAAGACAGGATACAAGATGTCTGATGCCTTATATGAAATGCCAATGTATATGTTGTGTGCCTAGACAATGAGAAGTCTATTTCCTCCCCAAGAGGTGTGTGTGTATATATATGTGAGTGTTGTGTGCCTTCAAGTCATTTCCAACTTATGGTGACCCTAAGGTGAACCTATTATGTAGTTTTTCTTGGCAAGATTTATTCAGAGGAGGTTTGCCATTGCCTTCTCCTGAGACTGAGAGCATGTAACTTGCCCAAGGTCACCCAGTGGGTTTCATGGCCAAGCTGGAAATTGAACTCTGATTTCCAGAGTCATAGTCCAACACTCAAACCACTATGCCATGCTGGCTGTCAAATTTGTTTGTATTAATAACATATCTTAAAAGATTACAAAGCTACTACTTGCTAAATCCCCCATGTTAAAATATCCTGTGTTTAAGTGCCAGTTTAGACTAACTGTTGATTTTGAATTGGGAGCTTAGGTAACCAGAAGATGATGAGCAAAACCTAACAGATACAGATTAGCTGACAAACACCAAAGAACCTTCTATTTATCAGTCTAAAAAGACATGGGTGGGGTCCACACCTGTTTCAGGGACAGAAGGTAATTCCTGCTGCTTGGTCAATATCCTCCATTCCTAACCTGTACTTAGTTCTAAATATATGTATAGAATTGTGCCCTATACAATGTTTGCATACTTTCCAGTTAGGAAACAAAGGCCTCATTCCCACTACAAAATAAATCATTTTTTGAGTCGAATTGATGAAGCAATTTAGCACTGAATAGATGTTTACACTATTTGAGCCATGATCGAACATACCCGGTTCGATTTAATCCACTTCAAGTTCACATTCAGCAATGGATTGATTCAACATGGAGTCGGCTCACAGGTGTGACCGCAACACAGGAACTGAATCAAATAGTGCATCGACACTTGTGCTGAAGCAATTCATTCAAAAATGGTGAATGTTGCAGATCTGAATGAACTGGTTTAAATGAGTTTAGTGCTGTGCCCCCCTCAGCAAACTGTGCCAGAAATTTTGCACAAGTGTGAACAAGGGCCATTTAAACCAGTTCAGATTGATTTGAAAACCAATTTACTATGTGGTGGGAATGAGGCTATGTGGTGGGAATGAGCTCAGGGCTGTTCCAGATTGGTCTGAAGAAATGAGTTCTTGTTATATAGCTCTTTGGACTTTTCCATCTTATGCAGATTGTGGTCACCCCTGTATCTGTTATATTTTTTAAGAGCTCTGTTTGCAGGCATTTTTTTCATCTGCACTAGGGCTGTTTGGGGTTTGTTTGTTTGTTTTTTAAATGGTGAATAGTTTACTGAGATGGTTTGAAGAGCAAATTTTCTTCCCTCCATTTTCATTTATTTTATTTTATTTTTTGAGTTATAGCATTATAAAGCAAAAGTGCTATTTCGCTGATGCTCTGTAGTACTGAGAACTAAAAAATAAAAAATAAAGGAGGATTAAGTTCCAAAATGTCTCAGAATTCCACAGAAACCTACTTGAGGATGAAATAAAATGTTCTGGGGCAATAGAAACATTGAATATGTTTAAACCACAACAACCGATACCACAACCTCCTCATACATTTGCTCCATCTGAAGGAGATCTTACAGTGACCATTCATTACTGATAGTTTCTCATCTGCTTTATAGTGCTTTCAAATAACACATTTATTACACCATTGCTCTGACTCATTCATGGAAGTTTCAAATGTTTCCATATCTTCTACCTGTAAACTCCCTATAATTCCCTGCCACTTCTTCCCTCTTTTCCCTCCTTTTAACAGAAAATCTATTCTGAGAGAAAATATAGAACAGTGCCGCAATACTTTCTGATAACAAGCACAAGGAATACTTTGGAAATACCATTTTAAAATACCACATTATGAAGATTCTGATTTAAAGGATCGAGGAAACAAACAAACAAAAATATCCAATAAATTAGGGTCAATTTTGAGTTTCCTGCAAGCAAACAATGACTTATAAGTAACCCTTGAGAAGGTCAGCAAACAACATGTCATTTAGCCCTCAAGAAATGTGAGATATTGATTGATTTAGGGAAAAACATCCAGTTTCTGTGATAAACCCAAGGAGCTCTGACATTGCTAGAAGGTGAATTTGGATAGTCAGTGACTAGAAATCACAAGATTTCTTTTCCATTCCAGTCAACAGCTGCCATTTTAAAAGTGCAAGGCTGAAGCTTCTTCACTGGATCTTTAAAAGACATCATTAGCATCTATATAATTTAAAAGGCTCCAAGTAGATCATGATGTCCTGTTTCAGAAGCATTGTTCTAAATAATTGATTTGTTTTGCCATTTTCAAATTGGATTGGGAAGGACAGGGGAAGAGAATGCAGTTGACTGAAGCGTTTCAACTTAAGCATTTCTTAAGCAGCAGCTCTGGTTATGTTTGCAAAACAATCTAGATCCATTTTAATCTGGCACAGAGACAGCTTTGGTTGCCTTGGTGGATGACCTACACAGGGAACTAGACAGGGGGAGTATGTCCCTGTTGGTCCTGCTAGATCTCTCAGCAGCTTTCAATACCATCAATCATGGTATCTTTCTGATACTTTTCTGGAATGGGACTTGGGGGCACTGCTATGCAGTGGTTCTAGTCTTTCTTGGAGGGGTGGACCCAGGAGGTGGTGTTGGAGGGCTCCTGTTTGACTCCTTGGCTGCTGGCCTCAAGTCCCACAGGGTTCTGTGTTGTCCCCCATGTTGTTTAATATCTACATGAAACTGCTGGGAGAGGTCATCTGGAGTTTTGGGGTGTAGTGTCATCAGTATGTGGCTAACACCCAATTCTATCTCTCCCTCTGTCTGACTCCAAGGAAGCTGCCTGTGTGCTGAACCAGTGTCTGCTGTCAGTAATGGACTGAATGAGGGCAAACAAATTGAAGCTTTATCCAGACAAGACAAAGGTGTTCCTGCTCAGTCATAAGGCAGATCAGGGAATTGGGGCTTTGCCTGTGCTGGATGGAGTTACAGTTCCCCAGAAATCTCAGGCTCACTGCTTGAGTATCCTCCTGGACTCCACTCTGAGCCTGGATGTCCAGGTTTCAGCCCTGGCCAAGAGTGCATTTGCATGGTTAAAACGAGTATGCCAGCCATGTCCATTCCTTGACATGTCAGATCTGGCTACAGTGACACATGCCATGATTACAACTACTGTAACACAGTCTATGTGTGGCTGCCTTTGGAAACTGTTCAGAAACTTCAGTGGGTTCAAAATGCCACAGCCAGAATGCTGACTGGAGCCAGTTATAGGGAGCATATAACTCTTGTATTGAAACAGCTCCACTGGCTACCGGTTCATTTCTGAGTACAATTCAAAGTGCTGGTCGTGACCTATAAAACCCTACACAGTTTAGGTCCAGACTATTTGAGAAACCGTATCTCCTCATATGAACCAGCCTCAGGAGAAGGCTTTCTCTAGGTCCCACGACCATCCCAGGCTCTCACTTGGTGACAACATGAGACAAAGCGTTCTCAGTGGCTGCTCCCACCCTGTTGAACTCCTTTATGTGGGAGACTAGACTGTCCCCCTCCCTGCTGACTTTTCATTGGCAAACAAAAACATTTTTATTCAAGAAAGCTTTTAAAAACCATGCAAGCCTGGTTTTGTTTGTGGGTTGGTTGGTTTAGATTATGTTTTTAACTCTTGTATGTTTTACATTTTAATCTTCTAGTGCTTTAATTAGTTATTTTAGTTGTTTTAAAAATGTTGTTTTACTGTGTTTTTATATTGTGAGCTGCCCTGGGTCTCATTTTGGGAGAAAGGTGGAATAGAAATAAAATAAAATAAAATAAAATAAAATAAAATAAAATAATCTTTGTCTTGCTCAGAACATTCTGAGCCTTTAAAGCCACTGTTCAGCTCTTCTCCCTACACGGGCCACTTGAGTGTCTCTTCTTAGTAAGTACTGTTAGTCTGGGTGACCTTGGGCAAGTCACACTCTCTTAGCCTCAGAAGAAGGCAAATTCTGCCAAGACAACTCTGTGACAGGTTTGCTTTAGGGTCACCATAAGTCAGAAATGACTTGACGTCTCACAACAACAGCAACAAAGTTTGTCTGATACTGGTAACATTGTAATTAAAACTAAGATTTTTAAGCATTAACTAGAAACACAAGCTTTTGGGGATTTGGGGTTACATACCATGGGAGTTGTTCCATAGGAACTGTCTTTAGGACTACAACACGAACAGACAATCCTATTTATTCTTATGCAGATAAAAGTCATATTATATGCAATGAAGCTTACTCCCAGGTAGGAACACTATGACCACACATTTCAGTTAGGACCCTGATATGCCACTTCAGAAAATAGCCAGTTCATCTCAGATCTATTTGGAGGTCAAATCCACATAGGGATTTCCTACATCCCATTGGCTATCTGTGGATATAATGAGAATTTTTTTCCCCTGCTTGTCATAATTATACAACAACTTATGAAAGGTTTATACTTAAACACCAAAGAAACTTAAGGTTTTTTTTTATTTTGTTTTTTTGTATTCCACGCCTTCACTTTTTTCTTTATTATTTTAAGCTATCGGTTGCTTTGTATTTCTTGGTGAACATGTATGGAATATGTAGGGACATTGCCACTTTTAAGGGCATCAGACCTCCTGAGTTTCAGCTTGAATTCAACATAAGTTTGCACAAGACTATTCTTTACAGTTTGTTGTTGTTAATTGCTTTCAAATCTTTGACTACATGAATGAAAGAACCCTATCATCAACAGCCCTGCTCAGGTTTTGCAGACTCAAGGTTATGGCTTCCTTTATGGAGTCTTATCTATCTGTAATGTGGTCTTCCACTTTTCCTACTGCCTTCTGCTTTACCAAGTTTACTGTTATTAACTGTCTTTGAGTTGTCCCCAACTCATGATGACCCTCATGATGAACAGTAGCAGTCATCTGACACGGGCTCCTCCTGTGAAGAACCTGTTACTTAACCCGACAACAGCCTGCTGTGACGCTTTTAACAACTATTTCGCAGATAAAATCTCTCAGATAAGAGCCGACTTAGACGCTGGGATTATAACAGAAGTGATTGATGAGGTGTCCAGTGAACCTATTTGTGAGATTAGACTGGATCAGTTCAAGTTAGTGAGTACCGATGATGTGGACAAGATCCTGGGAAAAGTAAGGAAGACAATGTGTTCCCTCAATCCCTGCCCATCTTGGCTGGTCATCCAGGGGATTGATGCCTTGATGGCCTTCCTTAAGAGGGTCATCAATGCATCCCTTAGGGAAGGAACTGTTCCATCAAGTCTAAAGGAGGCAGTCGTTAGACCGCTCCTGAAGAAACCTTCCCTGGACCCCCTGGATTTGAAAAATTACAGACCAGCCTCACATCTACCATTCTTGAGCAAGGTGATCGAGCGAGCCATTGCCTTTCAACTCCAAGCAATTTTTTTAATGACCCAAGGAATGTAACAAAGGGTGCTTGCTTGGAAAATGTTGGCTGTATTCAATTATGCTTTGTAGTTGTGTGCCTTCATGTCATTTCCAACTTATGGCAACCCTGAGGTGAACCTATCATGGGGTTCTCTGGGGCTCAGAAATTGTGACTTGCCCAACATCACTCAGTGGGTTTCCATGGCCAAGTAAGGATTCAAACCCAAGTCCAGTGCTCAACCACTGCACCACACTGGCTCTCTTAACAATGCATATTCCCAGGTAAGTGTGCACAAATTTGTAATATAACATATGCACACTTACATAGAAATAAATCCCTCTTAACTCAACAAGTTTTACTTGAGTAAACATAGATAGGATTGCACTGTGAATCTTCTAGCTTATATGGTCCCTGTGGTTTTGACCTTTATCTCTGTATTGCAGTTCCTTTTTATAGAACAATAATTCTTGAGGACCCTGATGAATAAAATGTTCAGAATCATGTTATACCTTTCTGTGCTTCCACAGTCATAGAATTCTTTAGTATTATATTCTTTAGCAATGCTTCTTCACTTGGCCTTTGACAAGTGTAATGGTTTTTAAGGGATTTTAATTTTCTCCTTTTTTTGCTTCCTGGGAAGACAAGAAACCTCTGTCTGGACTAGCAAATTACTACAAATGAGTCACACCATAGTGTCCTAGACCTAAGGATCATTGCACTTGACAAATACTCTTACAAGGAAGGGATGGAAAGAATTTTCCAAAATGTTCAAAAATGGTCTTAAAAGTGTTTCTTAAGTGTTGGGAAATGCTGAAAAGGAGAATCCTGAACTGATAAAGTTGCATGTGGGTTTTGTGTGTGCATGTGTATGTGTAACAATTAGCAGTATTCTCTTAGCAGTATTCTCTTCACAATACTGTGTGAAGGAGGCAATGGTGTCTCCTGTGCAGAAAATGATGCTGTTAGTGCAAAAAAATGTGCACATTTTGTGCAAATTAAGTGTCCAACTACAGCATTTTGTGTGAAGAAATATTTTCTATAATCACTTGCAAATTTCACACAAAATAGTTCTTGATGACATTCTCACAGCATGAAGAAAATTGCTAAAATTAGTCATTGCTTCCTTTGAGAACAAAATTAAAGAATTAAATGCATAGAACAAGCTTCTGCTGTCTTCCAGGAAGGTTTCTCATGAATTACTAGTCCTCCAGACTCTCAAATTACTAGTCCTCCAGACTCTCAAATTTATTGATGATGGAGTGTTGAAAACAGTCCTTTAAAACCAAACATCCAATCCTGGAACTTTCAGCAAGCTTCTTTATTGTAAAAGAACAAAAACAAAAACAAATAATAATAATAATAATAATAATAATAATAATAATAATAATAATAATAATAATAATATCATTTTTACTTTAGCCAAAGCTGGCTAAGCAGGAATAAAATCTATTTGCTACATGATTCAAGATGTGTTAGTAGCATCACCAAAAGAATGTTTTAATTAGTTCATTATAGTTCAAAAGTCAAAAAGCAAGTGAAGAACTTTTAGATTCCCAGCCCTCAGCCCTCCAAATCTCCACCCTTCTGGGTGTCACCTATATAAGCTGATTGGATGATAATACATGACGTGTTCTAGTCCAACCCTTAATTATAATAACAAATCATGTGACTACATTTCCCATAACAATATCATGTTTACAAAAACCTTAATATAAACAAACCCTCTTTCTCACAGAACTGAAGCTTGTTAGCTCCTTGTTTTGGGCTAAGAACACATCTGGGCTGATAACTGAGTCTAGCTCTCAAAAAAGCAACTTTTCACAGCATGGAAAAATACAGACACACATCTTTTACATTTCAACATTTTAACATTGACTCTATATCCCATTTAAACCTAACAATCCCCTCCTGAAATGTCAGATGTGTGTATGTTGTACACTAAACTAAAACTGTTATAAAACTAACTTAGCTCAATGGTTAGGCCTAAACTTAAGACATGCCAAGTAGACGTGACATCTGTGTGTGTCTATCAGTGGTCAATGTCTTTGTCAAGATGTCTGTTTGATTATGAATTGATTCAATGTATTGCAGACTCACAATTCTTTTCTGTATCATTTTTCTGACATTCTGATACCTCACACCAATGTACTTTGTTTTGCACTTCATGTTTTCAGCTTCAGCCATAGCAATGCATGTCTGAGAATCCTCATTTATCATCACTGGATCAACACATTCTTCATTCAGATCTTTCAACAACTGTCTAATCTATTCAATTTCATTAACTAACTCAGATAAGGCCCCGAATTTGGCTTCTCCTGTACTTTGCGCTACGTATCTCTGTTTTTTATTTTTCCAAACAATTGCACTTTCTCCAAACTTAATCAACAATCCTGTCACTGATTTTTTATCCTGTAGCTCAGAAGCAAACGAACTGTCAACAAAACATTCAAGACCAGCTCGACTGTTTTGCAACTTCAATTTTCTGTCTATGCTACCCTTTAAATATCTCAACAAATGTTTCACTGCTGTCCAATCTTCCACTGTAGGACAATTTGCCTTTCTTCCAAGCATGTCTACGGCAAAACAAATGTCAGGTCTCGTGTTATTAGCAATAAACATCAAACTTCCCACAAAGCTCCTATACATCTCTGAATTTTCAAACTCCTTAGTCCCTTTACTATTCACATAACCAACTGACATTGGACTTTTCACTGTTTTTGCATCCTGCAATCCACACTTCTCAATCAAACTCTGAATTTTCCTCTGTTGACTCAACAACTCCCATCTTTACACCATTCAACATCTATTCCTAGATAAGACCTCAAAACTCCAAGACCTTTGACATTAAAATTTTGTGACAACTCCTTTTTAACTGCCTGAATTTCTTGTTTTGAATTTGCTGCTACACACAAGTCATCAACATAAATCACCAAGATCACATCTCTTTTTGTGTAAACACATGTATCAGCTATACTGCGTCTGTAGCCTAGCTTTACCAACTCTTCATGAATGTAAAGATTCCAGCTTCTGGCACTCTGTTTCAAACCATACAACGCCTTCTTCAACTTGTATACCTTGTTATCACCATCCTGTTGAAAACCCAAAGGTTGTTCCATGAAAACAGTTTCCTCAAGACTTGTATTCAAGTATGCAGTCTCAAAATCAAAATGATGCACTACCTGGCCCCTCCTTGCAGCCAAAGCCAACACCAACCTCAAACTCTCAGGCTTTGCTGTTGGAGAAAAAGTTTTGTCATAATTTTCAAACCTCTGTTGTGCAAATCCTTTAGCTACAAATCTGGCCTTGTATCTCTGACTACCATCCGGCATCAGCTTTTTTTTGTAAACCCATTTGCAACCTATCACCTTGTGATTTTCAGGTCTGTCAACAATTTCAAACACCTTTTTGTCTACCAAAGACTTGAACTTCTGCTCCATTGCAGATTCCCATTTCTGCTTCTCTTCATCACAACACTCCTGTACTTCCTTGTAACTTTCAGGCTCCTCTACCATGACTACACAAGCCTTAGCTTTCTGCACTTTAAAACGATCTGGAGGTTTCCTAACTCTAGTAGTCCTCCTCAAAACTATGGTCCTTGTTTTTCCTTCATCATCCTCAGTGTCTGTACTTGAAGCTTCCCTGTCTGTGTGTCTCTTTGTTTCTGTCATTTTAGGTGCAGGTGGGCGTGTGTGTGACAACTTGTCTGATGTGCTAGCCTCACCTTCAGAAGAATCTGATTCTTGCTTCACTGCCCCTCTATTTCTGGCAGTGTCTGTGTTTTTTAACTGACCTAGTCTGAAAAACACCTCTTTGTTTGAATGAATGTTTTCCCACCCAGAATGTTTTTCAAAGTTTGCGCTCCTGGAAAAAAGAACCTGATTTCCACCCAGGTAAAACCTGTAACTGTTTCCTGTGTAACCCACAAACATCAAACATCTCCATTTGGGCTGACCTTTCTTTCTGAAAGCTGGAGGTATGTACACATTTGTATACTGCCCAAACACTCTAAGATATTTTAAATTGGGTGGTCTCTTGAAAAGCATGTGGTAGGGAGTATTCTGCACAGCAGAGTTCCAAGTGCGGTTTGTCAGGTAATTAGCTGTGAGAATAGTCTCCCCCCAAAGGTGCTCTGGAGCATTGGCATCGAGCATCATACAATCTTTTATTTGTTTTAAAATGGCTATCTTTCTTTCAGCAAGGCCATCTTCAGCCGCGCAAGATGGGTTAGTAGTAAAATGCCTAATTCCCATTTTTCTTAGCCAGTTGGTCAAGTGACTAGCCAAAAATTCTCTTCCTCTATCTGTGACCAAAGTTCCCACTTTGTAGTCAAACTGTCTCTCTATCATGTTCACCCATTCCTTGAACTTCTCCCCTGCTTCACCCTTTTCTTTCAAAAGAATCACATAAGAAAACCTTGTGAAGTGATCTACAATCACCATGAAGTATTTATACCCTCCCTGAGAGGGGGGGTTACATGGCCCAGCCAGGTCACACTGCACATGTTCAAAAGTTCTCTCGGCTCTAAGTTTTGTTCTTTTTGCCACAGTATAAGCCTTCAGCTTAATCCTGCTGCAAACTGAACACTAAGTGGTTTGAGCATGGTGACATTTTAAACTCAGGACCAACCTTCTTCAATTTCAAAAGATTTGGAAAACCAGCATGACCCATCACTCTGTGAAAATAATGAATGCAATTTTCATGCAAAGGCTGATTTTGTGCGACTGCACAGCTCTCTCTGTCTATCATGTGGTACAGCTTGTCTTTCTTAATGGCTTTGGCACAAAATTCACCATTTTTAAAGATTAAACATTCATCCCCTTCAAAATTCACTTTGTACCCATCTGAGGTCAAAGCTGACACACTAACTAAACAGTTTTGCAATGTAGGTACATACAAGACATCATCAAAATTGGTACCAAAACTTGGAATGCAAACAGTTCCCATTTCTTTAATTTTTGGCCCTTCTCCATCTGCCAAAGCAACAGAAAAAACATTGGCTGGTTTTCTGCTCCGGAACAGTTCAATCTTATTAGCCATATGTGTGGAAGCTCCACTGTCCAAAAGCCAAACTGTGGATGGCTGAACTTGAGGCACACCATCTCGGCTTTGAATTGTGGCAACAAATCCCTGGTTAGCACTGTGTTTCTTTTGTCCACCAGGGGGACGTGGCTGCTGCTGCTGTTGCTGTTGCTGCTGTTGCTGGTACTGCTGCCCCCTCCTGGTATCTGCAATCAATTTTCTGCAATCTTTTCTTAAATGTCCAATTTTTTATAATAAAAGCACATTTTTCCCCTTGATACTGCTCCTTTTTCAGTTTGCATTTCTTTTGGAGTTCTCTCTGGGACATTGTGAGGCTTTGCAGTTGCAGACCCCTGCTTTCGTTGCTCTGCCTCAAACCTCCTCCTTTCAGCTTCTTGTAAAATTCTCTCACAGACTAATTCCATAGTCAATTGAGCTCCAGGCAAGGCTTGCAATCCTAACAGGATATTATCATAAGATTTATTGAGAGAACCCAATAAAATGTAAATTTTGAGGTTTTCATCTAGGGCAATGTCCCTTGCTTGAACCTGGGCAAACAAATCTCTCATTTTATGAACATGAGCCTCTGCAGAATCTTTGTCTTTCATTTTACACGAAAACAATCGTTTTGCCCAAATCATCTTTGCTAGATCAGAAGAGGACTGATGAATTCTAGCCAAAGTGTCCCATATCTGTTTCGCTGAAGTAAGATTTTTTACAAGATTTAATTGTCTCTCAGATAAGAGGAGTAGGAGGGTTGCTACAGCTTGTGCATTTCTGTCCTGGTCCGCTGCAGACGGAGCAGCCCCCAAACCAGCCTCCACAGATTGCCACAAACCCTCCCTTACCAAAAGAGATTTTGCATAAATGTTCCAAGATGCAAAATTTTCAGAGTTCAGCTTAGGGAACCTGGTTTGTTCCATCATTAATTAACTTTAAAATAGTCCAGCACAAGTCTTAAAATTGACGGCCCCTCCCGGGTGCCTCCTTCCAGGACTCTATCTCTTTAAACTGCAGCTTTTTTACAGCCTCTGGCTAATTTGCTGCTTTCCTTGCTGCTTTACAGCACTGAGACAACAGTCCATTTAAACTAATTGCCTTGAGATAAGGGAGGGTTTCTACTTACAGACCTCTGTGGAGCTTGTGCCCATAAATCAGACGTGAAAAATCCAAGCTCCTGTCTTCCGCGGATCCCCGCTGGCTTCTGTAGAGCTGCTTCCATAAATCAAGCCTGGAATTCCAGCTTGACCGTGTGCTGGCTCCCTCCAGCCTTCTGCGGAGCCCCGCTGGCCAGGAGAAAGGAAAATTGTTGCTTTTTAAATCCAGGTTCTGCTTCAGAGTTCCGGTGGATCAGAGCCATCCTTTGCTACCACATGTTAAGATTTATTGATGATGGAGTGTTGAAAACAGTCCTTTAAAACCAAACATCCAAATCCTGGAACTTTCAGCAAGCTTCTTTATTGTAAAAGAACAAAAGCAAAAACAAATAATAATAATAATAATAATAATAATAATAATAATAATAATAATAATAATAATATCATTTTCACTTTAGCCAAAGCTGGCTAAGCAGGAATAAAATCTATTTGCTACATGATTCAAGATGTGTTAGTAGCATCACCAAAAGAATGTTTTAATTAGTTCATTATAGTTCAAAAGTCAAAAAGCAAGTGAAGAACTTTTAGATTCCCAGCCTTCAGCCCTCCAAATCTCCACCCTTCTGAGTGTCGCCTATACAAGCTGATTGGATGATAATACATGACGTGTTCTAGTCCAACCCTTAATTATAATAACAAATCATGTGACTACATTTGCCATAACAATATCGTGTTTACAAAAACTGTAATATAAACAAACCCTCTTTCTCACAGAACTGAAGCTTGTTAGCTCCTTGTTTTGGGCTAAGAACACATCTGGGCTGATAACTGAGTCTAGCTCTCAAAAAAGCAACTTTTCACAGCATGGAAAAATACAGACACACATCTTTTACATTTCAACATTTTAACATTGACTTTATATCCCATTTAAACCTAACATCAAAAAGGTATTGTCTTCTGTCCAGTATAAAGCAGTAAATTCTGCACAATTCACATGCAATGTAGGATTGGCTGGTGACCATTAAAACACACATTTTACAAATCCTGGAATGACTTGTTTAAAGGAGACCAATTTGCATGAGCATGTTTTTATTTGTGTGTTTTGTTCCATGGCTGTTTTGTTCTTGGGGGGGGGGGGGAACCACCCTCTTATCCAGACTTTAAAATAAGACAGCAATGATAATAGCCAGTATAATTCAGCAGTGATAATAACAAGTGCAATTGCTCTGTGTTTCTCCAAGTCTCTGGGAGGAGAGATACATCATAGGCTAAATGGCACTGGCAATGGAGAGAGGTTTATTTTTGCATGTTAGTTGTCTTTAACAGAGAGGTGAGAATGCTGTGACCATGTGGCCCTTTGTGGCCTCCAAAGCCATCCAGGTGACTGCCAAATCATTTATTGCATTCTTAATCTACAAAGTTTCATATAGAATTGTGCTGTGTTTCAAACATGATGCCTCACTTTCTTAAAGCTCTTATGAAACCTTGGCTGGTGCTTCGTTGGGCGATCCTCTGTAAGTCAGACTAATTTATATGCATAACACATGGCATATCATAGCTCATATCTCAACACTTGCTAATGTTAACTTTGATCCATTATGACTGCTAAAGAAGCAAAACAGAGACTTTTAAATGGATTGTAATTACAGTGAACGTGTAAATAATATAGCATGTTTATTTATCTTTAAACTGACATTCCTCAGCAAAATCTTATACTGAAAACATTGAATGCTTAGTGGCAGCAAATCTACATAATTTGGAGTTGTTGCTTTTCAAATCATACTTCCACACCATTACATTAGAGATCCCATCAGGGCCTGTTAGACTGTGTAAAAACAACCTCATCATTTCTAAACCTCTCTTGGGTTTTGTCTAATGTTCTTAGATAGTGATGGAAAACCAGCATAGATGTTCAGATATTTTTCCTTTGTTGAAGGACTTTAGCATGTGATTTTTAAAAACAAAAAACATATCCCTAAAAGGCTATGGTGCAAATGAATGTACATCAAAATTCACACTTAGTGCATGTGTCTTGGCATGTGATATCTAAAAAAAAATGCTAGTAGACTACTACTTGTTGCTCATGGTATAATTTTTATTTTCAGTGTCAGCTGCACATTCTCTTATCAAAGGGTAAGTAACTCCCAACATACTGAAGGCTACATTCTACACACTACCCCCAACAAGCCTCAGAGGTCCATATATACCCTCCAACTCTCTGCACCATCGTTTCCAAATCAGTCAGTTCTGATTTTGAAATCCCCCATCTAAGACCATCCACCACCACCCTGGATGGGGGGCAAAATGCCTTTTTCTGCCCCCTAGAGGGCATATTGGCTATTTCATTTCACATTTTTATATGGTGGGTGATAAAAGTATGGAAGTCCTGTTATCCCTCTGGAGATTGTAGAGGAGAGCACATGCAACCCTTAGTTCACACACTGGCAGCCCCATATCCAATACCTGGGTGAGGACTTCACAGAGTAATGGTGAAACTCACATAGCTTTCCTTGCAAGCCTACAGTTAGTCAAAGAAAGAAGTACAATAGAAAAGGGAGGGAGCATAGCTCAGTCATAGGCTGTAAAATAGAATTATAGAGTTGGAAGATACTATAAGGGCCATCCAGTCTAACCCCGTGCCATGCAGGAATACACAATAAAAGCACTCCCAACAGATGGCCATCCAGGCTCTGTTTAAAAACCTCCAAAGAAGGAGACTCCACTGTACTCTGAAACAGCATATTACATTGTCGAACAGCTCTGACTGTTAGGATTTTTCCCCCCTAATGTTTAGGTGGAATCTTTTTTCCTATAGTTTGAATCCATTGCTCCATGCCATAGTCTCTGGAGCACCAGAAAACAAGATTGCTTTATCCTTAATATGACACCCTTTTAAATATTTAAACATGGCTATCATGCCACCCCTCAACCTTCTCTTCTCCAAGATAAACATACCTACCTCCCTAAGCCGTTCCTGACAGGGCATAGTTTACAAATCTTTCACCATGTTGGTTGCCCTCCTCTGGACATGCTCCAGTTTATCAATATCCTTCTTGAATTGTGGTGCTCAGAACTCCACAGAGTATTCCATGTGAGATCTGACCAAAGCAGAATATAATATTTCTGGCAAGGCAAGCCAGAAGCTGTTTCTGTTTCACTGACTTTCATCTTTTTTTAAAAAAAAATGTGATAAGGCTCTGTATGTCTCCAAAAAGAGGATGCTCTAGTCCTGCATGCATACTGTGCTGAGCCATGAAGAATCATATCTGACATAAAGATATGTCACTATGTATAGGGCATGGTGAAGGATGAACAAAAATGGCCCATTGCTAAAGGTGATCCCACCACCACACCACCTCCGAAACTGTTGTAAAATTTATCCGGGAGTGAAATTGTTCCTCACTCATCCATAAATAGGTTGGAGAACTTTGAGATGTCATTTCCATATAGCTATAGTTCAAAGCAAATAAATAAATAAATAAATAAATAAATAAATAAATAAATAAATAAAATGCACATAAACAATAGGAGATATCATAGAACAGATAACTGTTCTATAATAAACATAAGATCCATAGAGAATTTATAAACCATTTCATGAGGAAACCATTGATGAGAGTATGGCTAAAATAAAAACTTCTAATAATAATAATAATAATAATAATAATAATAATAATAATAAAATTTTATTTATATACCGCCCATTGGTAACCCAATCTGGGCGGTTCACAACATTAAAATAATACAGCCTAAAACCAACGTATTTCCCACCCCCCTTAAAAAACTATTAAACCAGATTTAATTAAAACCAATTCCAACAAGTTTAAAATATACAATAATAAAACAACAATAAAACCCCTGCAGCTTCCTACAAGGGAAGGGTTATAGAGGATCTGCTGAAGGGAAGGAGGGCCGAGGCCGGGATATTTATTCCGGGAAGGCCTGCCAGAAGAGATCTGTCTTGAAAGCCCTTTTAAAGCTGTCTAAAGATGTTAATTGACGGATCTCGTCTGGCAGGCCATTCCAGAGCCTGGGGGCAACAACAGAAAAAGCCCTCTGGGAGGTAGCCGAGAGCCTTGATTTTTGAGGCTCCAGCAAGTTCCTCCCAGAGGACCAGAGAGCGTGGGGAGGATTGTATGGGAAGAGATTGTCTCTGAGATAGCTTGGACCCAAGCCATTTAGGGCTTTAAAGGTGATAACCAACACCTTGTATTGGGCCTGGAAGCCAATAGGCAGCCAGTGCAGGGACCTCAAAACCGGACCTCAAACACCCTCCTAGATGTTCTGGATACAAGCCTGGCTGCCATCTTTTGGACCAACTGTAGCTTCCGAACCAAGCACAAGGGTAGCCCCATGTAGAGCGCATTGCAGAAGTCCAGGTGTGAGGTTACCAGTGCGTGCACAACAGTCTCGAGGTCCCTTACTTCCAGAAGAGGGCGCAGCTGGTGTATCAGCCAAAGCTGATAACAGGCACTCCTGACTGTCGCATTTACCTTATTTGTCATCAGGAGCGACGAGTCAAGGAGCACCCCCAGACTGTGAACACAGTCACTGGAGGAGAGTGTGACCCCATCCAGGACTGGAGGTTGCAACCCAATTCTTGGTTTCGGGGCCGCTACCGTGAGCACCTCCGTCTTGTCCGGATTCAGTTTCAATCTGTTTTTCCTCATCCAGCCCATTACCACCTGAAGACATTCATTGAGAGAGAGGACACGATCAGAATTCGAGACCGATGAACGAGACACGGAGAAATAGATTTTAGTGTCATCAGCATACTGATAACACCCAGCACCATAACTCCGTATAATCTCACCCAGCGGCTTCATATAGATGTTAAACAACATCGGAGACAAAATAGCCCCCTGAGGGACCCCACAAGTGAGTTCCCTCTTACTGGAGCTACTGTCCCCGAGCAACACCCTCTGGGACCTACCTGAGAGGAAGGACCAGAACCACTGCAAAGCAGTGCCCCCGATACCTAATTCCCTCAGGCGGTCCAAGAGGATGCTGTGGTCTATTGTATCAAAAGCCGCTGAGTGGTCTAGGAGCACCAACAGGGTCACACTACCCCTGTCGATGCTCAGACGCAGATCGTCGGTCAAGGCAACCATGGCAGTCTCAACCCCAAAGTCTGTCCTGAAGCAGGTTTGAAATGGGTCTGGATAATCGGCTTCTTCCAAGACAGCTTGCAGTTGAAGAGCAACCGCCCTCTCAATTACCTTGCTCAAAAGTGGTAACAAAGAGACTGGCCTATAGTTGTTCATATCCAGGGGGTCCAGGGAAGGTTTTTTCAGAAGCGGCCTAACAGCCGCTTCCTTCAAGCAAGATGGAACATGTCCTTCCCTGAATGATGCATTGATGATATCCATGAGGAATCTCCTCAATGCATCCCCCCCCCCGGACGGCCAGCCATGATGGGCAAGGGTTTAGAGGGCAAGTTGTTTTCCTCACCTTACCAAGCAGTTTGTCCATGTCCTCGGTACTCACTGATTGGAGCTGATTCAGAATAACTTCATTGACAGAGTCGCTGGACACCTCGCCTATAGATTCTGTTCCAACAGTGGCATCTAAGTCGGCTCTTATCTGAGAGATTGTGACCATGGTTACCAGAAGGGACTTAAATTCATGAGGCATCCCACAATATAGAGGTAATATTTAAAGGGAAATGGTTGACCTACACATCGAAGAATCCAGGAGTCCAGAATTGGAATTTAAAACTTTGGAACAACTGACCTCAGAAGGGTACAGTTGTGGTTGGCTTCTGCACAGGCAATTTAAGGAAATATTCTTGAAAGACAACAAATTGGGATTAAAACGGCAATTCAAGAGTTTGAAGAAATATTAACCTTTAATAATCCCCATAAAATTGCTTTGTTTTATAAACTTCTATTACAATTAGAGATGGAGGATGAAGTGATTAAATAAACCATGGTAAGGTGGTCTCAAGACCTAAAGCAAAACATACAGTTAGATCAATGGGAAAAGACCTGGAATAAAAGATTGAAATATACCCTGAGTCACAATTTACAAGAATTTTTTTAAAGATACAATTCAGATGGTATATAACTCCAGCCAAATTAGGAAAGATCTATAAAGGTACCTCCAATAAGTGTTGGAAGTATAAGTATGAGGTTGGTGCCTTTTATCACATCTGAAGAAATTGTAGATATGCAGAAGATATTAGAAAGCAATCCATGGTACTGTAATGGAAATTCTGCAATTTAAAGGGAAAATGGAGCCAAAGTTTTATTTATTAAGTATGTGTGAGTATGAGAAGTTGGAAAGCACATATGGCAAACTTTTGTTTTATATAACTACCAGTGCAAGGGTCCTGTATTCTAGTAAATGGAAGGCAGTGGAATGTCCGGATGTGAAGGAATGGTTAAATAAGTTAGAGGAATATGTTGAAATGGATAATCTTACTTGTATAATAAGAGGACAAGATGGAGGAAAAAAACAAAGCAATTTGGGACCTTTTAAGTAACTATATGGATAAAATGGCAGTTAAGGGTGGTAAACTTGCCTGGGGTTATACTTATGTTAGGTTAAGGGGGAAAAAGAAAAATACTTCTTCCCCAAACCGATTAAAGCAGGAAAGATGAGATTATATTATGATTTAATTTGACGAAGTTCAGGAAGTCATTTATGTTATTTTTGTCTCTTGTTTGTGTTGTAAATAGTTTGTCTTAATAAATAATAATAATAAAATTTATTTATACCCCGCCCTTTTGAGATCAATCAGGGCGGCTTACAGTAAAAATGCAGTACAACAGTAAAAACAAATTACCTCCCACCCACCCCTTATAAAGGTATTAAATCTATTACAAGTTAAAAATGGACAGAGTTAAAACAACAATCACAGGTGTACAATAAAGCGACAGAGGACTGCAGCAATATAGTGAATGGTTTTTGGGGAGACATATAGGGCTCCCCTAAGGAAAGGAGGGGAATGAGGCCGGGATATTTTATCCTGGAAAGGCTTGCCAGAAGAGTCTTTTTTGTGTTGTCTGTTTTGTATTTTGTTCCTGTATTGTATATTTGTCGTTGTCGACCGATATGTTTTTTGACTGCAATAAAGTTTTGTTTAAAAAAATAAAAATAAACAATAAGTGATATAATGAGCAAGAAAACAAGCAAAATATCCATTAGCATGCTGGCAAGCTAGAGGTTTCAGATTTGCTCCTACATGTCCTAACCACCCACCTGCTTCCCACCCCTACCCTCACCACCACTCTTAAGCTGTTGAGCACTTTCTAAGGAATAGTTTATGTATTAATCATCCTAAACTAAGAATTAGAAATGAAAGGCTAAAGCAGACATTGCCTAATTCAACAGTCTAAGAGATGGCTAGTAAGAACATAACGAAAGCATGGAGCAGCTGTTGCCGCTGTTCCTGGTAACAAGACTGTTTCTCTAAGAAAAGAAGCTAATTGTGTCTGATTTTTAAAAATGAAATGGTAACTTTCCCCACAAAGAATGCTCTGTTCCTTTAGGGCAAAGTTGGGAAACTCAGGCTTCTGGTTCATTAGTTCTTAACTGCCCATTCTGAATTCCTTAATATAGTTTCTTCTTTCATGGGTGCAACTGATGGGGGGAGGTTTCACAAAGAGCAATGAAGTATACTGAAAAAAAGAGATAAAATTTTTGAACCATATTATTATTGTTTTTGTTGTTGTTATTCATAGTAGTGTATTTTAACATGCTGTGTCCTGCCATGAACCTTGAGGAGAGGAAGGAAAGAAATAAAGTTGTTGTTGTTTGCGATTATAATTAAGAAGACAATAGCAAAAGAGCCATTATGATGTAGTGATTTGAGCACTGGACTAGCCCAGATTGGCCATGGAAATCTGCTTGGACTTGGACAAGTCATACTTTCTCAGTCTCAGAGGAAGGCAAAGCCACACACAACCCATGACTTTTATTTATATAAATACTGTCAAATAAATTTCACTTTAAAACAAATCCCTTTATATTAATATTCCTTCCCCTATACTCTTTTCACTGAACCAAATACATGTGATGAAGTTTTGGTTTTTGGTTTTTTTTAATTTATTAATAGACACAAATAACAATTACATTTAAAACACTAACATAAAATACAAATACAGACATGTCAATTTTAACAGACATACAAACACAATTGCTTCATTCATGTTTATGCATACGATTAACATTGACTTCCCAGTTGAAAATGCCTTATATTAAATTAACATTCTTAACTCCTCTTTATGAATCTATTTTAAGGACTTCTATTTCTTTATCCCTTTATCTTTTTATAAAAATATCTAGATTTTTGCTTTGCTTTTGAGCTAGGTTCACTACCAATTGTTTATTTTCTAAGTCAGTCTTACTTTGTATTGTTACACTTACATAGAACATTAATGTTGGTTTGATCTTCTTTTTAATTATCAATGGGGTACCGATTTTCAATGTTATGGTAATCTGGTGTTTTAGTAATCTAGTCATAGTGATTTCTTATTTAAGAATGTGTTGTTTTTTTACCAAGGACCATTCACTTTCTATTTTTTTCCCATTGGTTTATCTTGAATTAAAGCAGTTGGTTTGTCCATATTTATCAACTCCCAGATCTTGGACCACCATTCTTTGATGTTCGGTGTTTCTGTACTTTTCCAGTATTTTGCATAAATGATCTGGGCTGACGTTATAAGATATAAAATTACCCATCCATAATTCTTTTCTTTTTCCTTATCTAAATCTGTAGTCATATTTAGTTAAAAAAAAATCAGGTTTGAAGGGAAGCTGGAACTGAAATATATCCATTAAATTCTTATGTATGTCTTTCCAGTATGTACTTGCTACTTTACAATCCCACCATATGTGGGAAAGTGTCCCTGAATAGGATTTACATTTCCAACATTGTTCAGATCTTGTTTTCTAAATAATCTTAAGTCTTGTGGGAGATAAATACCACCTGTGCATCATCTTTAGATAATTTTCTCTGAGGTCTTGACACAGGGTAAACCTATTTGAAACTTTCCAGCTTTTCCCCCCATTCTTCTATTTTTATAATTCTTCCTATATCTTGAGCCCATTTTAACATGTGATGAGGTTTTGTTTTTAATACATCAGTGGAGCAGATTAAGTATGGTAGACAAAACCATGACCAATGGATTTGCTATCCTACTCAGAAGTTCTGAATATATAAATTCATAACACAACTGTCTGTTATGGAGGACTGCTGTCAGACACTTTAACTCTACATTTAGATTCCACTCTACCCCATAATGTTTGGAGGGACTTGTGTGATGTTACATTATCACACTGTGAGTTTCCTTATGACACTCTTGCCAAGGAATGTGATGAAATCCTCATTCAGTGTGTGACAAAATTGTATAACTCTGATATTTTGCACCACATATTACAGGGAAAAAGGGGAAAAGTAGTCACAAGACTTGTTTTGAGCAGCCTGTGGCTTCCACATGATCTGGCTCTATCCTTCCTTGTAATCACACAGTATGAATATGTAACTTACCTAAGGACATTATCACACGTGGGCCAGAAAGCGAAAATAAAGTGGAAATGAAGCATTCTGAAAATAAACGGGAAATAAACAATAATTCTGCAAATGTCATTACCTTAATTGCGAATTTACAGTAATCGCATTAAACGTCCACACACAAGCGAAAAAAGCCCGTAAATGTACTAGAAATGAGCCTCTTACACATGTGCAGATAGAGGAATGCTCGCTGGAACCATGGCAACAGCAGGGAAATGCTCCCAAATGCGCATTTGGTTATCACATTACGGTAAATTCGAAATTACCTTAATTGTGCATTTGCATTTCCTCCAATGAACCGAATTTCAAAAGATCGTGGTTAACACCAGTTTCTGTCCACTTTCTGTCCAGTTTCTGTGCGACGTCGTGTGAAAACACGGGGCAATAATCCAGTTTATGTTTGGGTTTTGTGTGGATTAACCAGCAGATTTGCCCCCGTGTGATAACGTCCTAAGAATGGCAATTGTAATTGACTTATGAAGAATCACATGTTTCGCTCAGGGCTCAGCATTAAAAGGAGCCCTACAGTGGCAGATTAGCTATTGCAGATTCCTCAACTTGTTGTCCTCCAATTAACTGGATTACTCCTCAACCACCATGCCCATTGTTTGATGATACAAATAAATTCCTAGCTGAAAGTCAGTTAATCCATTTGTTTGCACCATTCTAGGAGTATCTGTTGCTGCTATTGTATGTTCCTGCATGGCAGGGGGCTGGACTGGATGGCTTTTGTGGTCTCTTCTGGCTCTGTGATTCTCTAATTTTATGCTATTTACATAAGGAAAGAGTTTCTTCATTATGAGGAAACAAACTAAAGGGAGAGTGAATCTGAAGGAGAGATTGTTTTACGGAAAGGAGTGGGAGGCCCCTTTGGCAAAAGAAGGAATGAAGCTACCAAGTTTCCAGGAAACCCAAGCGCAGGTGTGATAGAAAGAAACAACAATAAGCCAATTTCCATGCAACTGAGAATGAGTAAAGATGCAAAGATTTCAAAAACATATAGGCTGAGATCCTGCACTGAGGACGTTTTCACACAGGCGGCTCTAAAGCCGCCTGGAAGCCCCCTGGAAGCCATCAGGAGTCATTCCGGCGGCGAAAACAGCAGCCGCCGGAATGACTCCTGATTGCCTCCAGCAGAAGCGCCTGTAATTCCTTTTTAAAAAAGGAATTAAAAAGATGGGGCTAAAGCCGGCTAGCGGCAGGGATGGCGCAGGGATTGCGCAAGATGGGGCGGGGCTTGCTGCGACGTCATATGAACACGACGAGCAAGACCCCGGAGTGAGGTAGGGATGGCGCAGGGATGGCGAAGGATGAGGAGGGGCTTGCTGCGACGTCGTGTGAACTTTTCCTGCACAGAGCCGGAGTGGGGCCAGATGGAGGTAGGAATGACTCCCTTTTTTGCCCCGTGTGAAAACGTCCTGAGGTTACATAGCTTTCAAATGATTGGGATTTGAGACCCTTATGCCAATCTTGCACAGCCAAATGCACAACTGAAAAAAGTTGTTTGTGTGTATCTTCACGTCACTTCTGACTTATGGTGACTTAAGGTGACCCTATCACTAGGATTTTTTTGGCAAGATTTGTTCATAGGTGATTTGACATTGACTTCCTTTGAGGGTGAAAGTGTGACTTATTCAGGGTCATCCAGTGGGTTTCCATGATTAAGTGGGGATTTGAACCCTGATCTTTAGACTCATCATCCAATGCTCAAACCACTGCACCACACTAACTCAACCAAAAGAGTGTCATTGCCAATTTCAGCGGGCCAGATGAATACCAATTGGTTAAATGCAATAACACTCATGCACAACTTCACTTTCACATGCTTGAATTGAATGTGGACATTGAGCCTTGGACAAAAATATCCAGCTGCTTCTGCTGGGGCATTTACACATAGGAAAACACCAACATGATTCCAGGATTCCACCTATAACTATATATTTACAAGCTATAGATGCAGGGATTTCATGTTTGAATGCTTTTTCATTTGTTTAAAAAAGAAGAACCTTGCAGATGAAAAACTAGCACGCTAGAATGTAAAGTTTTATCATACCATTCCTGAGGACATAATAGCATTCAGGTTCATCACATGGGGACCTATGTGCTTCCATCCCAAAAATGATGAAAGTGTGAAGTCATAGGCTTTCATGGCCGGCATCCATAGTTTTTTGTGGGTTTTTCGGGCTGTGTGGCCATGTTCTAGAAGAGTTTCTTTCTGATGTTTCGCCAGCATCTATGGCTGGCATCTTCAGAGAAAAATTCCCTGAGGGCAGGCAAATGTCTAATTTTTCTCTGAAGATGCCAGCCATAGATGCTGGCGAAACGTCAGAAAGAAACTCTTCTAGAACATGGCCACACAGCCCGAAAAACCCACAAAAAACTAATTATGAAAGTGTCTGCATCCCAGGAAAGCACATAAATGTGCAAATGATTTTCACACGTAGAGCATAATAATGCATTCAAAGTTCATTACTAATGCAAGAAAGTGGATAGAAAGTGCATTTGGTTTTCACACAGCTGTGGACAAATCTCGCTGTAATGGCCTAGTCTGAACAAGAAGAAGGGCTCTCCCTCCATCCACCATCATCGAGGGAGAGAAGGCAGGCCAGCTCCATCAGTAAGAAGAAGGGCTTTCCCTCCAGTCCATCTGCCTTGGTCCATGATTTAGAGGGAGAGAAGATCTGTTAAACATATTAATAAATGGATTTATTCTCTTTCCCCAGCACCATTCCCTTCTCCTTTTGTGTCTTGTCTTTTTAGATTGTAAGCCTGAGGGCAGGGAAATGTCTAATTAACCATTTGTAAGCCACTCTGATAGCCTTTTGGCTGAAGAGTGAGGTATAAATAGATTATTATTTGGAAATAACTTTTTGGCGCATGCACACAGAAGAAATAGTTGCGTCACCAGAAATCACCCAGAGAAATAAAAATTTTATTTACATAATTTTCTTCATAAAAATGTACTTTACTGTCCCTTACCTTCCAAGAAATGGTATCCAACCTAAGTAAAAAAAAATTACCCCAAAGAAGTAGGAAAGCTAGAAAAAAATCTGCTGTCACTGCATTCCTGCCTTCCCTCAGCAGCTATTCCTTTAAGAGCCCCAGCTAAAGGAAAGGCTGGAGGAGAAGAGAGGTGCTTGAGGGAGAGAAGCAAGCTTTTTCTCTGTCTGTGTGTGTCCCTGCCTTTTCCTCAGCAGCTGTTCCTTTAAGAGCCCTGGCTGAAGTATAAAAGGCTGTGTCCCTTCACCACAACAAAGCAGCACTGGAAGTAAACTTGCCACAAAGAACCATGGGAAATCTGACAACAAATAGAAAAATGGGGAGAATCCTGCAAATAACTTTCACAGTGTAGCAATTGTGCAAACAAAGTGATATCGTGAATGAATTGAAAATGAATTAACAATATTTCCCCCAAAATGCCTATTTGCTGGTTCATGTCACTTTCTTGTCGGATTCTATGTGGTTTGCACACGATGTCATGTGAAAACCATTTGCTCAATTGAGTGTAATATGCTGGATAACCATGGGTTCTTACCCATTTAAACTTCAAAGTTTCCCCATGTGATAAACTTCATTCTCTACATAAAAAACCCATGTTCTTGGGGAATATTCAGATCTTTCATATATATATACACACACATACATAGACACACACACACACTCTCCAGATCCAGCCTGCTGTAGCATAAATCCTGGAGGGGTGTGCGTAGGGAAACATATCTGTTTTTGGCACACGTGAATCAGATTTCAGGAAGGAAAAACAGAACAGAACATTCAAGCTTACCTCTTGCATATCCCACCACTTGCTGCACAGGTCAAGCTGGTTTTAACTAAGCCAATACAAATGTCTTCTTTTTTTAATCCCTGGGAAGTACTGAACACATGACACTGGACGTTATCACACAGGGCCTAAAGCAGAAAGAATCCACACCCAATCCCGTCCTATTGTGTTTTTTTTCCCCGTGTGTTCACACGACGTCGCACAGAACCCCGTCCCAACCCCGTCCCAATGCGGCATCATCCCCGTTCTTTTGAATGCCGGTTTCTTGGGGAATTACAATTGCGTGACCAGAATGATACCGCAATAATACCGCTTTCGCTGTATGTCTGATCACGCGATACGTATCATGGAGCATTTCCCCGACATGACCCATGGTTCACCGCGCTATTTCCCATGGATCTGTGAGGAAGCATCTTATGACGTGTACTTCCTGTTTTGATCGGGCAGCAAGAACATCCTTGCTGGGTTCTGGAAGGGATCTTCTCACTTGTGTGTGAACGGCAGATACGGTTCCCAGGAGCACATCTATCGCGTTTCGTTAATTGCACAATGATGCTAGTTGCGTCTGATAGCCATTTCCGTCTTGTGGGGTCAATAGTTCTGGATTGATTCCATACCGCTTTCTTGCCGCTTTGAGACCCGCGTGTGATAACGTCCAATGTCTAGATTCACATAATGGGCTGTTCCACATAAAAAGCATGATCTGAGGTGTAATAAGAACTTGACCTTGAAGAATTTATAATTAGCTCAAAAATAATAAGTAGGATCGGGACTCAATGTGTACAGGGAGAGGGAGGGAAGAGCTTTTGCAGAGACAGCATTTTTCCAAAAGAATGGTACTTTTATTAAGAGAGAAAAATAAATCAAGCAAGTGCACACATACACACAGAGGATACATGAAATCTGTAAGAAAAGTTTCACACACAAAATAGTTACCTAGAAACTCTGCACTCCTTATAGAAAAATGAACTCAGCTGCTTGCTTATGGAATGCAGTTGTGCTGGGGCAGCTGAGGAATACTGGTTAGGAATTTCAGGGATGGAGGGAGGGAGACCCCCCCTTTCCTTCCGAAACCAGCTCACAGCACACAGATTTTTGGAGGTCTTAATATAGGCTGAAAATAGTATGGAGCAAAGATTGATTATTGTATATCAAAGGATTCTGGATTACTACTCTTTAAAGTAGACAATTTCCAAAGAGTGGAGATGGGATGTTGATGTTATCTCATTGTTAGCTGGTTGTAAATCTTTGTGTCTTTGGAATCCAGAGGGTGTAAGTGTCCTGCTTTGCTGCTCCTAAGCCTAGCCCTTTTGATCTGCAAATTGTTGTAGATGCAGATGTGATCTTTCAGGTGCCTATGTGATGTGCTCACCTTGGATTCATGGTGGTTGGGCTCCTCCATTCTAGGGCCATGGAAGGGATCCACAAAAAGGGGGTTTTATATTAAATCAGTTATTGTAACAGAGGACTAAATGCCATGAAACTGTATTTCAAGGTGCCACTGTGGAAATGATTGTGTTGCTCTATGTACTGAAAGTCCCAGTTTCATTTGCTGGCATCTCCATCTAAAGCTTATGGAGGGGGAGGGGGGCCAGCCTGAAACTCCAAAAACTTCTCTGCTAGTCTGTGTAGACAATACAGGGCAAGATTGGCCAATGATATGATTTGTTGTAAGTCAGCACACTGCTGGTGTGTGTGTGTGTGTGTGTGTGTGTGTGTGTGTGTGTGAAATTAGCACATCAGCTTGAAGCCTATCAGTTAGTCTCAAGTAGGGGTAGACCTGCTGAATCAGTTCTTGAATGGTAAACTGAATGGGAGGAAAAGATAGGTTGCCATTCAGAGCAACCCACTCTGCTGTAGTGCCTAAGTGAAAGAATATTTTAAAGACTTCCTTTTGCAACATTATAGGATGATGCACAGCTAGCAAAGGTTAATTTTTTGGGAGTACAACTCCCATAATGCCCTAGCCTCTCCAGGTATTGGGGTGTACCTTGGAAGTTTGGTAGCTGAGGCTTGTCTATTCTTATTGCAGTTTCTCTTGAAGTAAACATCTACTAGTTCATATGTGTTTTCTTTCCTTATTCCAAATGGGTCTGTGAATACAATAATTACCTTAGGGCCTTTGCAGACTGCAAGAAATAGTGCACATTAAATTGAGGCACTGCCCTGACTCAGTGCTAGGGAGTCATGGGAACTGTAATTTATTGTGGCACCAGAGCTCTCTGACAGAGAAGGCTCAATCTCCCAGAAAAAAAATACAATTCCCATGACTCCCTAGCACTGAGCCAGGGCAGTGCCTCAATTTAATGTGCACTATTTCTGGCAGTCTGCAAAGGCCCTAAGGCAATCAAATAGAATTTGAGATCACCCATATTATTCTCTCTTGGTCCTTTCCAGGTCAGACTTTTAAAACATTACTAATTTTGGACTGCAACTCCCAGAATCCACCAATAAAATTGACCATGCTAGAGGCCATGCTGCCTGCTGGATTCTAGATGCTGTACTCCACAAAAGTTGTACACCTAGTCTCTGTACCTAGTCTTGCACTCACTCTTCTCTTCTGCTTGCAGTAGAGGCCAAGCTTCATATTTCTTATGCTGTGGACAGAGGTAGTAGATAGAGAAAACAACTGGCAAGAATGGGCAAATTTTGCCACTTACCCTGTTTACTATCTGAAGACTTATGTTTTCAGTAATGAAAGTATGAACATACACCATATAATCTCAGCCACCAACATTTTTACTTATCCCAAACACAGTTTATCATTCATGATTCATGTTCATTTATGTTGCAACTTCAGGATGCAACTAGAAAAAAAATCAGAAAGATGGAGAAATACCACAAGAAGCCAGTGACTCTTGAGTTGTACTGTTTTCAAAAAACAATGGTTAAAACAGCTAAGCTCTATTGTAGAAACAACCTGAACAGACTTGCAATGGTGGTTGCTTATTGAAAGATCAAGTGAACACCTACTCCCTGTGCTTGTCTAATTCAATCCATGAAACTCTTATACTTACTAGAGCTGTCAGCGAACAAGAGTCTATAGGAAATATGATTAGTTGTCCTGTTTTGAAAGACCAAACTTTGTGTGGAAGAGGAAATTTGCCAGTAAATTACTGTCTGTTGTGTTGACACTGAAGACCTTGTTTCAACAAGTTAGCTAAGAAATATATGAGCATTCATTTTGTGGCTATTCTATACAGCTTTTAAATTGCATTTAATGTTCAATTTATCTTTGTAAATGAGTGGAACCACCAGTCTAGTGATGTAATTGTTACCTAATTTTGTTCTTGAATGAGGCAACTGGTAATTTTAGCAATTTTCTTCCTGCTGCAATAAAGTTTTCAAATAATGTGTAGCTTTCAAGGACAGGTCACCATTCTGGACTTATTCTGCACCAAATTCACACATGTCATTTTCATGCAGAAAACATGTCATTCCTGTGTAGTTTCTATATAACCCAATCCACACTTATTATGTAGTCTAGCCCACTGAATTATTTGGGAGTTCTGAGTAAATACCCACTAGACCACTTCAAAGAGCTGTGAACAGTGAGATCCACCATTCAGATCTTGAGCCAAAGGAGGCAGGCTTGAAGAAAGCCACTGACTTGACCTTAAACTGCATTCCTATTAAAAATAATTGGTTGTAAGGCTCATTGAAATCAGTGAGGTTTGATTCTGAGAAGACTTGCATAGTGCAGTCTTGTGTATTTATTCTCTCAGCCACAAAATGTATATACTAATAAAAAAATCTTACAAAGCTGTAAGAATTGCCAAGAAGTGTTTTGAACTCTGGAAAAGGGTTAAATACTACTCCTCTAGGATCATTATACACAGAGAACCTTTCCACTACTTCTGTATGAAAAGCTGGATGTATCAAGGGTGTATACCAAGCAAGCACATAGTCTGTCACTGAACTGATAGTCTCTGTCTCTGTAACTTATACACACACACTCACACAGAGAAACTTCAGTGGAATGTGTCCTACATCAGCAAATAAATTTCTAAACAACACATCACATTTCCAATTCACATTAAGTTAAAGGAAATATTACAAATTATCCTGTGTAAGCATTTACACAAGATATTCTTGAAATTAGTCTCAAGCCAATGATATAACATTTGTATGCAACATTAGATAAAGGGCAGCAGAAAACTAAGCCCTTCTTTGCCAAGCAGCCTGAAACTTGTCTTGTAAAGTCTTCCAAAAATGTGCAATGAAGCCTGAATACTAAATTCTTTATTATTTCCAACACTCATTGTCTTGTCAGAAAGCCATTGTGTTAAGCAGTTAAAACAGACCTGATGTTAACTGTAAATGTTTCATTAGACAAAAGATCTCCTACTAATGCATTTAGGAGTGTCACTGTTTGGATTAATTCATGCTGCTAATTTTCCCCCAGAACATTATTCTACCATTATGGTCAATGTTTTTCAATGAAGTTCTACCAAAGGCTGCTCTAGAGTTATCTAGAACACCATTAATGGAGCTTGGAAAAACAACTTTCCCAGAATACAGGACTATCCGCTAGCTCCCTAAGGAATTCTGAAAATTATACCCCAAAGAATAACTTTTGCAAGATCTGACCATCAATAAGCAAACAGAATAGCCTGCAAGTACGTAGAAATGTGGAATGTGCAGTGTGAAGACACACCCAACTAAAGGTGGTGGCAAATATGGGTGCAACGCCAGTACCCTGGTGAGATCAAACTCTTTTACCTAAAAAGGCTCCAAAGCTGAATGTAAAGTCCAAAAAGGGGGAATTTATTTTAAAGAACAAAAGAAAAAGATTTCTCCTCCCAAGCTCTAATAGGCTTAAAATAAAAGGTACTTTACAGTTTAGGTTTCAGCAATCTTCAGTGTTGACATCTCTCTGGGTTTGATCTTGATTTGATCTCCTACTCAATGAAGCTGGTGCAGGGTCTTTCAGCTTCTGGTGCTCTTGACTTCTTTGTTGTTGATATTTAATTTAGTTAACTGCTTTTGGTAACTAATCTAGCTAAATGGTAACTAAATTGGCTAATGGTGTCTAAATTGGCTAAATGGTAAGTAAATTGGCTAAATGGTAAATAAATTGGCTAAATGGTGGTAAATAAATTGGCTAAATGGTGTAAGAAATGCCCTTTCCCTCTGTCTGAGCCTGTTTGCCACCAAACAGATAAAGTCAAGCCTGCCTAAGAAAAAACTAAAAAACCCAAACTGAAGCAGAGCTTGCTGGGAAGGGGCAAACCAAAACCTAGAAAAATGCAGGGGATTCCTACAGCTCCTCCCACAAACTAATACAGTGGAACATTCTTATGCTCAAACATACTAAGGACTGACTAAATGAAAGAAAAATGCAGGGGAGAATTTAAACAGTCCAGGCTGGACATCACATGCAGTATATTATTAAGAAGATAGCACTGATAGCTAGATGTTTCCTAAAAGAGATGTCTGTATAGATGTCAGTAGAAAACAGGAACAAAAATAGTCTTATTTTATTATTTATTTGTTTGTTTCATTTGTATGCTGCCATTCCCCCAGGCTGCCAAAAGGCTGCCCTAAGAGCCGGCACCGCAGCTCTTCCACACCCTTTCAGTGCAGCGTGTCTGCACACTGCACTGGGAGGGTGTCCTGATGCCACACGCTGTGCAAATGGCCGCCCCACCCTAGCTCCAGCCTCAAGCCAGCCCTTTAGGCCAGTCTGCAATGCCCCCATATCACACCAATATTAAAATCACTTCACTGGCTGCCAGTTAGTTTCTGGGCAAAGTTGAAAATGTTGGTTATTGACTTTAAAGCCTTCATGGTTGGGTTCCAGATTATCTCCTCCTGAATAATCTGCCCTGCACACTCAGGCCCTCTGGGGTACATTTACTTCAACCAACCAGGACTAGACTGGCAACTGTCATCCAGAGGACCCTTTTGTTGGCCACCCCTAAACTGCAGAATGACCTGTCAGGAGAGATTCGACAGCAAAATATGCTGTCTGAAATTAAAATTGTATTAAAGACCTATCCCTTCCAGCATCCCTACCCAGTCGATTTTAAACTACACATTT
Source organism: Phrynosoma blainvillii (assembly GCA_026167975.1). Lineage (NCBI taxonomy): Eukaryota > Metazoa > Chordata > Lepidosauria > Squamata > Phrynosomatidae > Phrynosoma > Phrynosoma blainvillii. The sequence goes on from JANUYF010000003.1 coordinate 38,499,156, forward strand.
TAAATTGGTATATTTTTAATTTTATGTCTAGATGATATTCATCTATAATGGTTGTCTTCATCCTATATTTATATTTTTTTAACTTATGTGTTTAAATGGTTTCAAGTCTTTAGCTATATATTGTATTTTAATATATGTTTTATCCCACCTCAAGCCTCGTGGAGAGGCAGGTATGAAATAAATTATTATTATTATTATTATTATTATTATTATTATTCCCTTGTTAATCTTAAAATTCTGGTAGGTTCATACGTGGAGTCTTCTGGTACTGTTAAGGCAAACCAATTTATTTAAGCAAACATTTCTAAGGGTATAGAGCTATGGCCCATTAAAGGTGACAAAGAAATTAAGTGGTTAATACTAAAACTGTCACAGCTATTTGTTTAGATTATATTTGTGATTACATGATGAATTCTGGAGAGAAATATTCAGATCACACTGAGAACTGCCTTCTACAAGTGAAATATGTAATCCATCATGAAATATGGGGTAATTACTGTTCAAGTTTGGCTATATATTGTTAGTTATTAATTAAAAATTAAATATGAGTGTGTGTGTTCTGTACCTTCAAGTCATTTCCAGTTTATGGTGACCCTAACAAGGCTTTATTGACAAGATTTATTCAGTGGAGGTTTGCCACTGCCTTCCTCTTAGGCTGACAGAATGTGACTTGCCCAAGGTTACCCAGTGGGTTTCCATGGTTAAGGGAGGATTCAAACCCAGGTCTCCCAGAGTATTAGGAGACTATTGCACTCGGTTATAAACCAGCTTACCTGAGCCAACTTAAAATTAGAAGTGGGTGGCATCCTGATAGTATCAGACACATTTAGCCACCAAAATCGCCACCAGGCTGCAGTCCTGCTCCATTGCTGCTCCAAGGGGCGCTCCTTGAAACTCTTTTCAAAGCTGGGAGTTTTCCAGCTTGAAAAAATGGTCGCTGGAGCACCCCTCGGAGCGGCAATGGAGCCGGGCTGCAGCCGGTTAGCGATTTCAGAGGCTAAATGCATCTGATACTATCAGGATGCCACCCACTTCTAATTTTAAGCTGGCTCAGGTAAGCTGGTTTATAACCGAGTGCAATTATATTCTCAGTCCAACACTGAAACCACTACATCATGCTATCACTCTGATTATTAGTGCTGAGCCAAGTATCTCATTCATAGGGTCACCATAAGTTGGAGTTAACCTGATGACAATTAACAAAAACAATAAATCTGTCATACACTTGCACTTCCCCACCAGGCATGAAAGTTAAAAGGCATTTTGGTGAATCAGGGGACATGAACAGGCAAAGTATAGAACAAACATGCTCACATTAATCACAGTCTTGATTGTTTCACCATTAAAATCTCCTCCACAAGACCCTAGGAAGAGGAGTAATACCATTGTGTTCATTCTGATTTGGCTTCATGATGTTTCCATGTGATGAAATCTGAAGCCAAATCAGAATGAGGTTCTTGGTTTCTGGATCCTTCCTTGAGCTGTGACCTATTCTGGGTCCTCAAAGAACCGTGGCTTCCTTGAGCTATTCTGGCTCCTTTTGGGTATGCAGGACAGGCTCCAAATATTTTGTTGTCTGCAACAGAGCTTTTAGGTTCATAGTTGTAAAAGCCAATAAGTTATATTAGCACCTCAGGCAGAACATCCTGCAAGCTCCCTTCTCCCTTCTGGGCAGTAAATACAATAAGGATAAATTAATAACTAAGGGTTTGCTGCCTTTTTGTGATTGCCCAGATGCTTTGTCTGAGACAACTGCCTTGTTTTTCCAAAATGATATCGAAAGTGGTGTTATATGTGTGGGATAGGGCCCTTATTAAAACTTGTGCACTGTCACCCAATATGATCCATGCAGCCTTAGAGCAGGAGTCATCTCAGAGCACTTTGCCTCTACTCTATTTTCTCCATTTTATGTTCCTTTGATGGTTTTGATAGTGATTTGTTTCTTTTTTTCTTTTTTCTTTTTCCTTTCCCCCCTTAGTGAAACAAAGTTTTGTTCAATAATTGCTACATTTTCTGTCAGCAGCTACCATGAAGGAAGGGTAATTTTAAAGGGCTCTCAATTTGATAAAAATTATAAATGTGAGATACACGCACACACACAATACATATATACACAATCACTGAGGATATAAATATGTGAGTGACAGAAATAACTGGCTGCAGAAACCTGATACCTTCTTGGAAAAGAACATTTCTTTTTACCTATGATAAGAAATGAAATTGTTGACTCTCAGAAATGTCTTGGGTTCCATTCAGAATAAATTTGTAGCCTGATTTCAGAAAATCATTGTTCTTGATTTAAAGAGAACATATTTCCCAGTACAAAAAGATGCAACAAACTAGAAGTCATTCATATTATGTGAGATCAATGATCATGCACTAATTTAAATGGCTTCAGAGTATAAAGAAAACCCTTTCCCCAACAATTTTAGAGTTTACAACAGAATTTTCTCCACTTTTTTGTTAAAAAAGGTGCACAGGGGATGAATAGCTGTCATTTCCTCTGCGTCTCATGGGAGAATTTGGTGTAACATGAGGACAACCCAGTTCAGCTGTCTGTTTTATGTAAGGATGTCTTTTAGTGGCTTTTCAGAAACCAACAGCAAATTAGAAATATGGGTAGGCAGGAAGGGCATAAAAGAAGGAAGCTCTGGAATGCCTTGATAAAAAAAAAAATTCAGTGGTTCATATTTTTGTCCTTTGAAAGCGGGGGGGGGGGAGAGGCAGCAAACAGCTTAATAAAAAAGAAATTGAAACTGTGGTTGAGTTAGCCATAATCTTTTGTAAATGAACTCAAAGGAGAGACAAGAGACTTACAATGACAAATTCTTCTTTCTCTGACCAGGAAATATGATATCTGCAGAAAATGGATTGCACTATTGAGAAGGGCCCTCTGTGATATGTGCAGACAGCAACATGCTGCATCATCCATGGACCAATTGTTTTGGTTCTTTGGTTTTTATATGTTCTTTTAAACTGATGTTATGTGTTGGATTTTGATCTGTTGTTCTCTGCTTCAGTCTTTGGGAAGGGGTGGGTAAGATGATAATGATGATGATGATGATGATGATGATGATGATGATGATGATGATGATTTCTTTCCATCCAGCATGCTAGGTGGGTTTTTCACCCAGTGCAATGGGAGTGCACAAGTGCCGTGCTCTCTTTTTCCTCATATAACTGAATAACAACTTTGATGATGACACTGGGATGAAAGTCAAATATGATTCTTGTTCCTGTATAATTCAGTGTGTTAGATAAAAGGTAGCTTTCAGCTACATCCAGGTTTTGCAACATGTTCATTGTATCTTAAAAAAAAATATTAAACTTTAGGCACCAGGATATAAATAAACTTGCACCATGTGAGTTGTGGGGTAATTTCTGGTCCAAATGAATCAAAGACCACATTTCATCATACTGAGAGCAAACATGTGGGTTAAAACTGTGGTTAGAGTAAAGCATTGTGGATAGGGTTTAACATTCTTTTCCCAATGAGAATTCTATTGCATCCACTCCCTGCTAGAAATGTTTATTTACCTTGAACAGACCTAGTAATAAGCAGAGCATGTCCCTTCTGCTTCTCAACATCAAGATTCCCCCAAAAAATGGTAAGGAAAATTTCCTCCCCTCAACATATTATGTAGCCTGAGGGGGAAAAAACAACAGATTTTGTTAGGAAGGGTTCCCCCCTCCTCTATTTTTGGATGTTTCATAAAACACACACACACACACACACATATGGGAAGTGGCTGAAATTTCTGAAAATTGTTTACAACTGGGCACATGGGCAATGACAATGCCATAAAATACCTATATTGTAAATCTAGTTCTGTGTGAATTCTGCCACAAATCATTACTCTAGATGACTATGGAGATTATCACTCCCAGAAATCCTGCCGGGATAGATGCAGGATTTAAAAGTCAAAACATGGATATTATCTCACTTACCCATTCCCAGGCTGTATGCAGCCCGTACCTATCCTGGGAAGCCAGTCTGCAACCCAGAACTTTTTCAGGAATGGGAAAATTCTAGCTGCAGCAATAGTCTGGTTTGCAGACAGGCTGCCCAGGATGGGGATGGGCTGCATACAGCCTGGGAATAGGTAAGTGAGATAATACCCGTTTTTTACTTTTAAATCTCATATCTTTCTCGGCAGGATTTCTGTGTGTGATAATCTCCTAAATGACTAGTTCTGGTGCATGAGAGTGAAGGACAGTCAGTCATAACAGAAAAAGGACTCTCCTTACCCTTCATTCCCTTGTCCATCACATTATGGGGGTGTTGGCTAGGATCTAGGCATTAGAGAATGACAGAATGTTGGGAGTGTGTGTGTGTGTGTCAATTCCCAACATTCTGTCATTCTATATGACTGAGTCTTGCATAGATTCCAGAGCTGGGTGACTTCCATTGCCTAGAAGAATCATAAATTAGAAAGACCTCAAAATATTTCTAGAAAAACTCCCTGCTAATGCAATAAATCCATCAATCTCTGATGGATGATCATTTATCTCTTGCTTTACCATTTCTAACAAAGGAGACTTCACCACCTTTTGAAGTAGCCTGTTCTTCTATTGAACCACTTGCACTATCAGGAAGCACATCCTAAAATCTTCTTTCTTGTAAAGTAATCCTATTGGTTAGAGTCATATCCTCTAGAGCAGAGGTAAACATGTGATCCATCATCTATGAGCCAATGCTTTAAATATTTGAAGATTATTCTGATACCACCTCTTGAATATCTCTTCTACAGACTTAGCATGCATAATTCTTTTCAACCTTTTCATGTAGGACTTGATCTCCAGCCCTTCCTCTTTTTGTTGCCCTTCTCTGGACACGTTCTAGCACATTGGTATGTTTTTAAACTGTTGTTCCACAGAATTAGACACAATACTGTAGCTGAGTTCTGAGTAAAGAAAAATAGAATATATTCCAGGTGATCTTGACATTTTATTTCTGTTGTGCAGACCACAACTACATTAGACTTTTTAAGCTCACAACATGTTAGGGCTGTGCATATTTTTATTTCCAATATAAGTTCAGCTAAAGAGGAGTGTGGACAAAATTATTCAAGTAAGCAGTGCTCCAGATCTTCACATAGTTACAGATCTGAAAAGGTTTCTGTAAATGCATTCAGCTGAGCATGCTTGCAGAGCTCCTCCCGATCACAGGAGCTATGTAAGTTCATTTGCATGAATGTATTCATAACAGAGTTTTTAGATCTTTCCAAATCTTGATGCTGAATGTGCAAAAGTACATTTGTGCTCAGCAATAATATTTAAAAGTGGCTCAGAGCTAGGAATGGAAAGATTATTCAAAATATTAAAAAGAAAAGTCCCAAGTATCAGGAAACCTTGACAAGAAAAATCTTGGACTCAGAATCTTCACAGATTAGGACTTATTATATGCAAAATTTATATGCAGCCATTTGTGAGGAGAACAGCATATTCTGAGGGAGCAACCTAGAGTCTCATACAGGACAGAGGCAAACCCAGATCTCAAAATGAAATACTCTATGGCTACAAATACAGATAGCAACTTGTATTGATTTTGTTTTACTGCTTTTGTTCTAAGGATGGAAGGAATAGTCACTGTTTGAATTGTTTAAAGATGTTTAAAAATGTGTTTCATGGGCATCAGGAAACTCTGACAAGAAGAATCTTTGAAGTTCAGGATATAGGGTGCACAAAATTCACACAAGGGTGTGTGTGCATGTGTGGATATATGTGGATGTTTGTAGAAATATTGGCCAGAATCCTGTATCGGCTATTTAGTATACTTAAATAAGTAACTTCTCCTGGCCCACCCTCTCCAAACCTGATGGAAACATCATTCAACTGTATTCCAGTCACCAGCTGAATGGTCCTCCTTCTCTCCATGCAGCTGATGTCCAGTAAAGTAGGTGGGAGGAGAGAGTTACTCTTGTGCCAATAATGTCACAACCATGACTAAGGGTCAATGTAGACCTGCCCAACACATGCTGCACCAAAGGCGTGCAAAAGAGCCACCGTTGTGGGTCTAAGCGTGGCTTTTTGCCACCTGAAAAGAGAGCAGCATTTGCCAGCCCTTTTGGGAGTGGCAAAAAGCCAGATTGGGGCCACAGCATGTGGTTGCTGCGGCCCTGATCTGGCCACCCTAAGTAGAGATCATGAATAAGGGATAATTATGGATGAGTACATATTCCATATTCACAATTACTACTTAGTCACCATTTTGACACTATTATCAATTATAACTCCCCCTCAAACCTATTGTACAGACATCAACTGCATGGGAAGAAGGAGGTCCATTCTGCAGGCAACTGGAGCACAGTATACTTAAACTAAGCAGCTGATACAGGATTGTATTTAATAGTGCCTTTTTAATTTACTTTTGATATCTCTAGCAAACCTTATCTCATTCTGCACTTTAGGTTTTCTGATCTCCCTGCAAGTACTGGCTATTTATCTGTGTTCCTCTTTCCTTTATTCCCTCTTTTTCCATTTATTATACATGTTTTTTTAAATCTGATCTGATCTGAAAGTTCTTTGTAGACCCACCCTGGTTTCTTATGACACCTCCCACTTTTCTTCCTCATTGGAATTGTTTGCTACTGTGCCTTTACTATCTCATCTTCAAGAACTCCCATTAATCATTGGCTCTTTTTTCTTTGAGCGTGTGATTTTTCTTTGTGCATTTATGTAATTTTTATCTGTGCATCTTGTGTTTGAGCATTGTTATTCCTTGGAATTAAATATTGATATATTAAAGTATTTAACTCATTAAATTATTATTCAATCAATGTTTTTTGTGCATATATTATATGCCTTATAGGCATACAAGTTTTTAAATTCAGCATCATTTTATTTCTTTCAGATCATCCCTGAGGAAAGAACATTTCTCCTAATACTGAGATTTCACAAAAGCTAAACAAACGCTTTGTAAATTGTGAATAATTCCCTCCACTATTTCCAAGAAATACCTTCCAAATGTCATCTTCCTGCGATCTTTGGTTCAGTCCTCTGAATAAAATATATTCAGGTTATGGTATCTGATTTCCTTGCTTGAATTAATTGCCTTAAAATATAACAGAATTGATACCATGCCTTCCATGCTCAAATTCATATTCATAATTGAATACACATTGCATGTTTACACATTGCATGTTTTCATTACATTTGCATTGCTCTGAGGCAAAAAGAATCAATTGAAGAGAAGCCATGGCATTCTAGAAATTAATTTTAATTAGAAATAATTTCCTAGACTTCTGGAAAAAAACACTTCTCTTTTTCATACCATTGATTATAATTAGGCTACATGTCAGATGCAGCAACTGAATTGCCAATGGTAACAACCCTGGCAATGCAAGATATTTTCAACTACTGATTGTTCAAATATTTGGAAACTAGAGTGTGCATTTGCCATCTGGGCTTTTATGGAGGGAAGTATTTACATTCAGTTCCGGTGTAATTGCTATGAATGTACAACTGACACACCCTCAAGTGCTTGCTTGTTACTTTTTTCCTGATAAGCCTGAAGATGGCACAAGCCTTTGTTAAAGCATATTCTAGTACCTTGACATTCTTCTGACATTTAAGTGTCCTCAATCAGTAATCTGTGGCTACAAAAAATACTAGTCCCTTTGTCTTGCAAGACTCATGAAGCATGCTTTCTTTTAATAGAATTCAAACATATAGTCGTGTTAGTCTGCAGAATCATTATGCAATGAGATCTTGTAGCACCTTTGAGACTAAGGGCCAGTACAGACCGGCCACCCTGACTCTGCCCCCATGCCATCCTCACATCACCCGCCCAAACAGACAGTGGGCAGCGTCAGGGCACTCCCTTGGCACAGTGTTTAAACACATTGCACCAACGGAGAGCAGAAAAGTCACTGCCTCTGTAGCAAGCATGGCTTTTTGCCGCTCCAAAAAGGAGTGGCATTTGCCAGCTCTTTTTGGACTGGCAAAGTGCCAGATCGGGGCCGTGGCATGCGATTGCCATGGCCCAGATCCAGCACACCCAGGGTGGCACAGAGCCACCCCTTAGGTGCCGTCTGTAGAGCCCCTAACTGAAATAAAGAAGTTGTCATCATGAACTTTTGTATGCTTCAGTCTCTGAGGAAGTAGACTGAAGTCTATGAAAGCTCATGCTGCCAACTTCTTTATTTCTTTTAATAGTCATCTTCAGTCCTTTTTGTTTTTCTGCACACTCTGATTTTTTCTCATTTATTCATTTGTGAAAGATATATTCCATCCTGGCATTCAAGATAACTAGCAACAGAAAAATTCAAAACAGAGATGATAGATAGATAGATAGATAGATAGATAGAATTGTATTGAAATCTATCTATCTATCTATGAATGATTTTGCAGGTAAAACATAAAAGCAAGTTTAAAAAAAACAAGTAAAAACTCATCCATAAAAAGAACCAACAGTCCCCTTTCACAACAACCAAGTTTAAATGCAAAAAGTATGTGTATCAAACATTGTCAGCTAGTCAAAGAACTAATAGAGAGAAGGCTAGACTAATCTCCCTCAGGACTCAGTCCAGAGCAAAGGAGAAGCCATTGAGAAGGCCCTCAACATGCCACCACAAGTGACAGGACTTAGAGGAGGGATTCACCTGAAGATGATATAGCTCAGTTAGACTTGTTAAGTTAGACTTGTATTTTAAATGACTTGGTCCGAAAACATATAGCTATTTATAGGTTTTATAAATATATAGATCTAGTCATGCCTGCTCCAGTTTTCCAATTGCCACTGCTTCTGCTACTGCTATTACCCTTAATATAGCAGAAGAGCAGCCTGACTCACTTCCATCATGCCAGAACTTAGCTGTTTCTGAATTTAACTGTATGTTGTGTTTCATTTAGACTGTAAACCTGGGAGGAGGGACTGTTAAATTAATTATTTATAAGCTGCTCTTGGAGCATGTTTGGCTAAAGGGTGGGGTATACACGTTTCAATAAAAGATAAATATATTTTATCATGCCATCACAATGATTACTCTGATACTCTGTGACTATATCCTTTCCTTTATCCCTGTCCTTGTGGTAGCTGTGGTCATTCGTGATTGCCTTATGTAATGCCCTGATTTGGATGTAATTTTAAATGGTGGTTTAACTCAGGGGTGGGCAACAGACATCCATGAGGGCCACATGCTCACAACATATCTCCTTTTTCCTCTGAAGTCTTTCTCAAAAATCTGATTAGAGGCAATGTCTCACCATTCCTTCCTGCCATTTTGTGAAAAACCTCAGGAGGGAAAAGCAAGCTTTGGTGGGACTGGGGGTTCTTGGAGTGGTGTGGGATTTTTTCATGCTTATGTAGTGTTCTGTATGATTTGGTGGCAAAAACTGTTCAAAAACCACACCCAAATTTTTAAGAAATAAGGGTGGAGGAATTTTAGTAGACTGGTAGCCACTTCAGGTGCCACAAAAATGAGATCCAAGGATAACATTTCCCTGCTCCTGGTTTAATGGAAAATTCATGATGAAGCCAACAGGCACTCAGACTTCATGTGGTATTCTTTCCTTATTTGGCATGACTTTTGACTGGACTGAGTTTTTCTTTTTTCTTTTTCTGGATATTGGTGTTTGGAACCCTGGCTGAAGATCTGGAGGGTTATCCTCTTCTTTAGCCTTTGGAGTTTCATAGCGTATGACTGATGCTTTACACTCTACAGCCTTATTCCTATAACACACACAATGTTTTGCCATTACAGCTGAATGGACACAACATGGATTAATTAAATAACTATTATAGCCATAATTTGGAGTGTTTGTGGCAGTATGTTATAACTCATCCTCTTGAGTTGAACGATTCAGACACAAAGCCAGTTTGCCAGTAATTTGACAGCTCCTGATGACAATGGTCTCTCTGAGTCTGACACACTGGGAGCTGAGGCTAAGGGAAGCCCTATTCCCCAGCAGGAGGTGGCAGATGCTGAAAATATGGTATCATATTTTGCAGATCTGTGAAGAGAGAAGAACAGATTGTGCCAATCTCAGCGGCTGTTAAATAGGAGACACTGATTAATTATGCACCTGATGTTTTGAGACAGTTGTCCATAAATCTCCCAGCAGCACCCTGGCATCTTTGTTGCTTGTAACCATTCTTTCTTGGTCATTGGCAGTATTTGTGTTTTCCCAATCTTGGAGTCACTACAATTAAGGGCACTGTTTTAATCCTTGCTGTCTTTGCTTATTTAGACTGCTGACTTGCTATAACAACTCCTGGACCAGCTGACAACCCCCCTCTTGTTTTGCCTTTCACCTTGATGACTGACCTGACATCTATTGCACACCAACCACTTAGTCCCTGAGTCACTTGCTGAGTGCAGCATAGAACATCGCATCTGCTTCCATCCCACATCTTTGTCTCACATCTTTATCTACTATGTTCATTCTACCAAGCTGTAGCAGTACACAGTATAGTTGTTCCTTAAACTGAATAGGATTCTTGTATATAGGTAAAAATTAGATATGAATATGGGTAGTATTCTGACAATTAAAGAAGTTTAGATGCTGTGTGACTGTTGTCCTCACAGTGGTCATCCATTTGCCTATGAGAAGCACAAAAGCAGAACATGAGCATAATATCATCCATGTACTCATACCCAGTGACTAGAGTTCGATACCCTCTGACATTTCACAGATCAAGCTGGGACATATATGGCCAAGTAACATCACAGTGTGATCAAGATGACAAAATGAGGAATAACATACAGACTAGAAGAGGCTGCTGCACCTTGCTTTTGCCTGAGCCTACTGGGAAGGGCAAAATCCAGCCAAAATTTGCTGAGTGCAAATTACTTTTTCACTTTACTAAATGAAGTAAACTGAGGACATAGGGGAACAGTGGGAGGAGGAGAGAGAAACTGGGAGATTTTAAAAGCAACTGAACAATAGAATGAAAAAGGTCAATCAGAACAGTTTGAGACTATGGTATTCAGAGCATGCCACCCCTGAAACTATGAGGCAACTGACTCTTGTTTACTACACTTTGTCTGGTAGAATATGTGGTAAGAAAACTAGGAATCTCTCCCATGGTTAATTTCTTTGTCAGTTTAAAAGCACTATGTGCAAATTCAAATTAAAAAGGAAGACTGCATTTATATATTATTAAATGCATATATCAGTAAAAGAGGAAACACATCTCAGTTGTGTTCTATTACAAAAGTATAAACCAATTAGCAGAATATCCCCCACACACATTTCTACATGAGCACTGCAGAGAATTCCAATATTCCTGTTGTACATTGAATAATAATACAGCAATAAATAAAATAGAGTGCTGTGTTTTCCTTTGTCTAAGTCAGAGATGAAGAACATGTGGCCCTCCTGATATTGGAATTTCTAACAACACTCCTGGTCTAAGATAAATGATCCTGTTTCAGCCTAAAGGAGCAGTAGATACAGATCTCAGCCCAATTCATTTTGGTAAGAAGTTGCCAGATTTCTTCATATTTAGGATGGGGTGAAAATGCAGGTTAAAGAAAAGTGGGATAAACTGAAAATGAAGGTTTTTCCAACCAGGTATAGTTTAAGTCTTAAAACTCTTGAGTTTGAATCCCCATATATTCATTTTTAAAAAGAAAAAAATGTTGAAGAAAGGGAAACAAGATTTTCCCATCCCACCCAAGTCAGCCATGGGGCTTGGTGTACCCCAACACGTAGGCTTCATATTTTAAGAAACAAGCAAAGTAGGAGGTAGGATGCACAAACAAACTCATCACAGTCATTTATTGGCCACATGAACTCATATGTAACTTTAAACAAGTCCCTCCTCCGAACATGACTCCAAGAACAGCCTCCCAGCTTTCTCTTTCACTTCATCTTCCTCCCTTTATTTCTGTGTTTCAGAGTTCTGATCTCCAGTGATATCCCCTGGGGGGCCCTTCACTGGAAGCTCCCAGTCCCCTTTCTCTATGGGGGCAAGGCCATGACCTATCTTCCAGCAGTGTCCCCACACATCCCAACAGGTTCCCTGGTAATCTAGTAGATCCGAGTATATCCTTAAGCAAAGTGGGCCCCAGTCCTCACTGGGAGACTCTTTGCCTCTCATGCTCCCACACCTTTGAATGAGCCCCAACTGGTTGCCTCCTCACCCGCTCCCACTGCCGAATGACCTGATCCTCTCACTACTCTCTCTGGGAGTCCTTGATGTTTTTCCCAGCTCCACCTTCCTCTCTCCCTCACATCAAATGCATCTCTGCCCCCTTACTCCATCTTCTCTCCTGGTCCCCGTGTCCTATTTTGGCATTCTGCCACTCCCTGGTGATCCCACAGCCTCCTTTAGGTGCTGGCCTCCCTGCAAATATGAGGAACATCCCAACCTATCAGGGGGTCCATCACACATACTTTAAAAAATATTGAATTTTCTACTCAGAAAATTAGATTCATGAGGAGGAAACAATGGCCATTTTGAAAGGTAGCAAATCTGTGCACTTTTCCTTAATATATAGTGGTTTGGGGAAGTAATTGTAATAGTAATTCAGTGCTAAAATGTGAGGCTATGTGCCAAAGTGAGGATATGCATAATCTCTTCCATTATCCAATTCTGCATCCATATGGTCTATATACAGTTTTGTTCCCTGTTATAATTAGTTTCTACCTACTGAGCATTTAAAATTTTTCAGATCTATTTCAAAGACTGTGCCCTCAGAACAGACTGTGCTGATCTTCCTAGGCTTTTGCAGAGGAGGTTTGTCAGAGTCTAATCTGGCACATAACACAAGTAAACTTGGCAGAATGGGACAATAAGACACAAAACAAGTTTCCTGCTCTTATAGAGACCTCTCAAAATGTCATATTTTATTCATATGACATTACAATAAATTTTATGTGTTGTTGAATCATATTTTTTGATATGGATAAACATACACGCTGTGTGCCCTCATCTTCAGCCCCAAAATATGATGTCTGATGAATATTTTGATTTCTTTAGAATATGATGTTTGTTTATTTCTTCATTCATTCAAAAATCTGTTGTTCTGACAAGAGAGATAGTATTGGATCTCTCAAACACATTAAAGCAACCAGTCCCACACCCACCATCTCACCCATAGGTATAGCACAGAGGGAGAAAAACAAGTTTAGTCACACACAGAGAAAGAGAGAGAGAGAGAGAGAGAGAGAGAGAGATTTACCTACAAATACTTGTGCACAATTCAATGAAAGAGAAGAAATGCAGGTTAAAGTGATCCAGGAAGAGAGAAATGTGATAAAGGAAACAATAAAAAAATTATTTATATCCTGCTTTTTGTAAAAACAATCAAAGCAGCGTACAACAATTTAAAATAATATAAAATATATACAATATCTCCCTCCCTTTAAAAAGAGAATTAAATAGTACTAAGATTAAGATTATAATCATTAAAAACAAAACAGTAATACTACAATATTACATTAACAGTGGGCAGAATCATCACAACTCACAAATTCACAAATATGAGGGTCTTTATGTGGCCAGGTGCTATTCTGGGAAGGCCTGCCAGAAGAGATCCACCTTGACAGCTTTCTTGAAGCTATCTAGGTTGGAAATTTGACAGCTCTTGTCTGGCAGACAATTCCATAAGGTGGGAGCGACTGCAGAAAAAGTCCTCTGGGAGGTTGCAACCAATCTGGTCTTCACTGGTTGCAATAGGTTCCTCCCAGAGGATTTGAGTGCACGGGGTGGATTATATGGAACAAAGAGGAACAAAGTAACATGCAAACTAGCAATTAGTGAGTATAGGCATTCAATGATTCCTAACACCAATGGTGGAATCTGGGGAGACACCAAGGTTTAGTAATACTTTCAAGTTTATGAAGATGGAACTCTCAAGATTATGACAATAGAATGTAGCATCCTAGCCTTTATTGCTGTTGTTAGCTGCCTTTGATTCAACCTCGACTCTTGGTGATCCTGTAAATGAGATGTCTCCGAGCCACCCCTATCCTCTACCTCTCTGCTTAGGTCTTGTAGGATCAGCCCCGTGGTTTCCCTTATTGAGTCTATCCATCTGGCATGCAGTCTTCCTCTCTTTCTACTGCCCACTACCTTCTGCAGCATCACTGTCTTCTCTAATGAGTCATGCCTTCTCATGATGTGGCCAAAATACAACTGCCTCAATTTAGTCATCTTAGGGTCTTTGCAGACTGGCGGATATAGTGCAAATTGAGTCCACTTTAAGGGTTAAGGTTAGGGAATCATGGGAACTGTATTTTATTGTGGCACCAGAGCTCTCTGACAGAGAAGGCTCAATGTCTCAGAAAAAAAAAATCCCATGACTCCCTAGCACTAACCTTAACCCTTAAAGTGGACTCAATTTGCACTATTTCTGGCAGTCTGCAAAGGCCCTTAGCCTCCAGGGAAAATTCAGGGTTGATTTGTTCTAGGACCAAACTGTTTGTCTTTTTGGCCATCTATCATTCTTCCTTTGGCTAAGAAATATTAGCCATTGAATAGAGTAGGATCAATGGCTCAAACATTGACCCTATCCTATACAATGGCTAATATTTCTTAGTCAAATAAAGAATGATACAAGAGGAGAGGTCTATTCTGTCAGTGGAATCAGAGACACTTCTCTGATAGCTATGTAAATTATTTTTGGTGACACGTTATTCTTCCAAGGCATTTTAAGAATTTTTAATACTTTTAGGTATTAGTTTTCTGCTAGGTTTATTGCTAGGTATGCTTTTTTTTTTTTTTTGGTCTTGGTTTTATAATGTACTGTCTCTAGTATTGCTCCATGTTTCTTGTTTCTTGTTTTCATTATCTTGTACAATCCTGGTGAGAGAGCCAGTGTGATGTAGTGTTTTGGATGTTGAACTATGGGGGTCTGAAAGACCAGAGCTTGAATCTATGCTCAGTCATAGGGACCTATTGCTTAGCCTTAGGTAAGTCACACTTTCTGAGCAAATCTCCTCTGAACAAATCTGGCCAAGAGAGCCCCTTGATAAGATCACCATAAATCAGAGTTGAGTTGAATGTATATAATAACAAAGACCCTAGTTATCAATCTAAAAATGCAATAAATAAATATAGAATAGAGGATTTCAAGCGACACCCCCACATCTGTGCAATTATTAAAGGGGAAAAGCACTGCTCTCTTTAACATCTGGCCACTGTGCCAACTGCCAAGGAAAAGAGCATAATATATGCACTATAAGACACACTAGGGTGGCATTGTCTAATGCTTTGGAAATGATTTGTTACACATTTATAAAAAAGAAGAAAGAAGAAAAAGTCAATCTCAGATTCAGAAAGAGACATGGGTTAGCAAAGCTCCTGATTTGCCAAGCTGTGTAACAAACAGCACACAGTAAGATTTTTCATAAAGATGCTCCATGGGATCCTCTCATTAAATCTATATCAACAGGAAAATTGTTGAACTGGTATACATAGCACTCACTACTACATATGGGGAAAGAAAACCATGCAAAAATACCCACTGTTTTGGCCATTGCCTCTACAGGAGAGGCCTGACAAGTTTGCCTGGCAAAGAAGTTGGGAAGAAACAATTCTGTAAGCACCACTGATGACAGAGATGGAGATCTGCCATTTTAATTTCCCATAATACCCCGAGTGCTAAATCAATGAGGTAACTGGGGCAGATGAAATTGGCAATTAGATTTAGCAGCTTGGAAGACTGGAATAGGAGAAAATAAGTAAAGGGAAGCCCAGGATATGTGATAGTAACAGGCCCTTTCTAGGTGCTAGAGTTGCCTGGAACACCAGATGCTAATGAAGAGAGAACTAAGCATTTTGTCTTCACTTCCTATACCCTCCATTTTCAGCAATAGTAAACAGTGATCATAGAGAGCCAGCATGGTGTAGTAGTTTGAATGTTGTACTTGGACTCCAGGAGGCCAGAGTTCAAATCCCCATTCACCTACAGCAGAGGTAGGCAACCTAAGGCCCAGGGGCCGGATGCAGCCCCCCGAGGCCTTTGGACCGGCCCCAGGCTGGTCCTGCCGCCGCCACCGCTGCCCGCCATGATGATATTGATTATTGTTGTTATTACTTGCTATTGGGTTTTTCTTGGCAAAATCTCCACAGGGGTTTTGCCATGGCTTTTCTGGGGCTGAGAGAGTGTGCATGCATATATATTTTTTAATTTTTTAATTTTTTAAAAAAAATTATTTATTTATTTATTTATTTATTTATGGTGCTTTGGCCCCCAATTGTCTGAGGGACAGCAACCTGGCCCCCGGCTCAAAAAGGTTGCCTACCCCTGACCTACAGAAACAGAACAGTCCTGTTAACAGAGGAGAGTTCATCAACAGGGTTGAGTTTGGGCTCTTCTAACATTCGGACAATGAGCCAATACAATTCATATTGATAATAAGTCTGGAATAATTTGCCTGGGCCATTTCTGTACTGAAAAACAGCTCTCAAAGAAGGCATAAGAATAAGAGTTCTTTGCTATGTTACTTACAGATTATTTTCCTGCTTCTCTGCCTGTAAAAACAGCAACATTTCAAGTGTTGCATTCCATCAAGGGTATGATGAGGCTCAGTGTGTGGTAGGATGAAGCTTGCTCACCGTATGACTCTCATGCTGAAAATGCCAGAGCAACATAGCCTGCAAGTCAGCAAAAGAAAATTGGCGAGCAGTAATCCATTCATGGGGCCACATGTTTACTTTGCTATGGTGCAATCTTTTTTCCTTCCTTCCTTCCTTCCTTCCTTCCTTCCTTCCTTCCTTCCTTCCTTCCTTCTGGTGATTTGTAACCATTTTTGCATAGAATTTCCTAGCCCTAGTCACTAGCTGGCTCCTATATTCCGTTCTGAACTTCTCTTGGCAGTGCATAAGAATTACTATACAAATGATGACATCTCCTTTATGTTAAACTAATAAAATGACCCACTGTAGAGCAGGTTGGACTATCTCTTACTTTAGTACAATAAAGCAAAGTTACACAATCTGAGTTGGGTACACTGTTGGGGGTTGCAGACTGCCAGAAATAGTGCAAATTGAGTCCACTTTTAGGGTTAGGGTTAGTGCTAGGAAATCATGGGAACTATATTTTATTGTAGCACCAGAGCTCTCTGACAGAGAAGGCTCAATGTCTCAGAAAAAAAAAAAACAATTCCCATGACTCCCTAGCACTAACCCTAACCCTAAAAGTGGACTCAATTTGCACTATTTCTGGCAATCTGCAACCCCCCTGTGTCCATGCTATCTTAGCGAAACTTAGTGAAACTACCCCTAGACACACCAACTGTCATATTGCATCCCTACAGTTTTCTGAGGATCAGGTCTGACCATGCTGGGGGCAGCTATCCTGCACCATGTTGAGTGGGAATTCCTATAACTCTGTCAATTGCACTGTTTTCCCATGACTTTTAACTGTATCAACTAGAAAACTATGCAGTGGTTGGGAAAGTCTCCCAGCAAGTGCCTGAAGATGCCGTTGCAGGCTTCAAACACACAGACACATTTAAATTAATTAATATATTAATGTTATGAAATCATATACTCCAAGAGTCCCCTTAGTAAGACTATTAAGTGCTTAGGATTTATTGTCTTAGAGCTACGATTCTCACAGGCACACACATCCTTTTATTAGATAGTATGTGTTTGAGTACAAGTAGGTGAGACAGCATTATGTATAAGCAGAGATTCTTCCATAATATAAATTAAGGCAAAATCTTGGTCACCTTCAAGCCTTGAGTATGCCTAGGAACATCCATTGTGCTATTCAAAGTGGTGGTTCCTGGACCAGCACTGGTTCCTGAACCATTGGCTGCCAGTCTTTGGTGAGTTTCCAGGAAAGAGAAAAAATGTAGTAAATGGGCACAAATATGATGCTGCTCCCTGACATATCAGGAAAAAATATATAATTGTCAGTCCCCCATCCCCCACATCAGATAGCCTGAGAAGCACTGCTCTAGATCAGAAGTGCAGGGTTCTTTTTATGCCAAGAGAGGACAACTTTACTTTGGCCATGAAAAACATATTGTTCTTGCTTATAATTACTCTGCAGTTTCTTTTTAATTTAATGTTCTTGCCATAATTTAAGCCACTCAATTGTTTCTGTGATTTACTGAGGGTTTGGGGTTTTTTTTTTAAAAAAAAATCCAATTAGACTAAAATAGTGCCCTAACCAGTAATAATACAGGATGGATAGGATGAAGGAAGGAGCCCCCTCTCTGTCCTGGAAGACTAGCATGCCCTGGATAGCAGTTCCAGCCTGGCATTTTTCTTGATGTGCTTTCCTTTTGTTGGAAGATCTTTTCATTTTGCCATGAGGACAAATAGAACATTGCCAAATATGTTCTCACATGTATAAGCACCTTACTGAAACTTTAAGCAAGCATGGGTCTGTTCAATGTCTGGATAGAATACCACTTGCAA
This sequence comes from Phrynosoma blainvillii, assembly GCA_026167975.1. Classification (NCBI taxonomy): domain Eukaryota; kingdom Metazoa; phylum Chordata; class Lepidosauria; order Squamata; family Phrynosomatidae; genus Phrynosoma; species Phrynosoma blainvillii. Next base: position 38,517,481 of record JANUYF010000003.1, read on the forward strand.
ACCCAGTGTACACTAGCTTGGTATCAATGAATGATGAAAAGGAGGATCTGAAGCAGGGGTCGGCAACCTACGGCCCACAGGCCGCACCCGGCCCACCGCCCCCCGCCGATGGTGACCCCTGCTGCCGCTGTGCATGCTGCCGCCACGCCGCCTCCGCGCGCATTGTGGCTGCCATTTTGTTTTCCAAAATGGTGGCCATGACTTGTTTGTGCATGCGCAGTACTCCTGTGCATGCACGAATGAGCCGCGGCCGCCATTTTGTAAAGCAAAATGGTGGCCGTGACTCGGCGCATGTGCAAATGTGGCCGCCATTTTGTTTTCCTGCGGCAGTGGTGGGGGTTGGTGGGGGGCAGCGGTGACGTCAGTGTTGCCTGGGGCCGCACACACGCATGAGCGCGTGCGCCACCATTTCTTTCCCCCCCGGCCCGGCGGAAGACCTGGGGACCAGCGACTGGCCCCAGGTAAGTAAATCTTGCCGACCCCTGATTTGAAGTTTGAAGCTAATATATTGTTTAACATTTCCACCACCCCAAATCAGTTTTTTAAAAAGTAGCTGGGGGCCCTGAATGATCAAAACTGTTTTGAATGTAAGTTGTTCTCTGAATATTTAAAGCCAGACTGATAGTCTGTAGGGATATGCTCTTTAAAAGTATTGATTCCCACAGGGAAGAATGAATAATTTAACCAATTTTCTTCTCACAGCCTTGTCCTCGAAAACTGCAGTTTTTAAAGTAGTATCACAAGGGGAAGTGGCCAGTGGCAAAGCAGGAGGGGAAGCCAAGCTATAGCCTCCATTATTGTCTCTCAATCCCCTCCCTACCCATCCTGCCCATACACCAGGAGGAGAAAGGCTAAGCAAGAATCATAGAGATTATCAAGTTAATGATGATCGCTCAGTTACCCACCACACACCCCTGGCAATGGCTTTCCAGGGTTGAAGAGAGACTTTTCTTCTTGCAGATGATGGAGAATTAACCTGGATAATTGTGAATGCAAAGCATGTGCTCTGCCATTGAGTTGGTCTCCTGCCTTATTCTGGCAATTATTTAATCTCTTTAATGTTTGTTGTTTTATCTGCCATCTTCTCTGTAATTTTACTTATATTTGTTGTTTTCAATGTATTTTCCATCCTCTTTTTAGGATGTCTCCTCCTTTTGCATGATGATGATGGCCACATTGTGAGAAGAAATGCTCTATTCCTGTGGCAGCATGTATTCTGCTACTTGTGGGGGAAGATGAAGAAGACCTGGGTGCCAAAAGTCCCTCTTGTCTAGAGCTGAGATAATTGGAAGTAAGACTGTAGAGGTCAGGGCTCCAATCTGCTTCATGTATACTTTCATCCTTTAATCCCTCCCTAGTCCTAAAGCCTAAAGATGCCAAATTTGCACCCTGCTCTCTGACTACAGGTATGTTACCTTCATGGTGAAAGATGAGAAATTGTGTAATATTTCTCCAGAGAGACATTTAAATTGCCTGCTTGGCACAGCTTCCTAAATTATCTATAAGATATTAAAGCTAAAAGAAAGAGAAACATAACCTCATAGAGACAGTGCCAACTACACGAAAATTTCTCTAATGCTTTTAAAAAAAAGAGTATCCATCTATCCAAATACACATTTGCTGGTTATAGTTGGCCCACGTTCAGAAAGACTATCCTGTGGCCATAGAAGCATAGAGTTTGAAGGGACTCCCAACAGTTATTTTGTTCAAGGAACTGTCAATATAGGGAATCCACAACTAAAGTATCCCCAACAGATGACCATCCAATTTCTGTTTAAACACCTCCAGTGAAAAAGAATCCACCACATTTGAAACAATTTGCCCCACTGCTAATCAGTTCTTATTTCCAGGATGTTCTTCCTAATGTTCAGTCAGAATCTCCTTTCTTGTCGCTTGAATCTATTGGCTCAAGCTCTACCCTCTGGAGCAGCAGAACAATTATTGCTGTGATTGTGATTGTGTACAATGAGGGGCCAGCAGCCATAGACTGTGCAGAGAAAACACGCTCATTTTGCTGTCACAAATGCACAGAGAATAACAGGCTTGTGCATGTTTACAGCAATGGAGGAATGAATGTCTGCTGCAATTCCAAGCCACTGTGCTACAATTGTGGTGTTTTTGTTTTTGACAAAGGAACACAACAACTCCTTGGGCTCCATTTACCCCTATGACTTAATAACCTAGTTTTATTTTCCCTGACAATGGTTTACTCCCTGCAAGTGGAATGTCATGCTCATTTGTCATGTCCCATTTGTCACAGCTTTAGTCACTTGAGGAAGAGTGACTTATTTTGGGTTACAGAAATGCTGAAAGAACTGATTTGTCAAATTAGAAGTGGAAATAGTTTACTAAACCATTGTGGGTCCATCCATTTTGAGTTATTTTCATCCGACAATCCTCTCCACCTATGAGCATATTCAGAAGGTACATATTGCTCTATTTATTTATTTATTTTGCTCTATTTGCATGTTAACTCTTTTTCTTTATTTATCTGTTTATTAAAAGTATTTTGATCTGCCCTTACTCTTGGGATATTAAAACATTCTTTAGAAACCTCCAGAATAAGAATGGCATAAAATTGCATAAATAATGACAAACATGCAAATCAGAAGCAGTGGCAGCTCTGGGCCTCTATGTCAATGGGCTAGTGACTCTGTTCCAGCTTTTTGTCTGAATTTAAAGGAAGCTAGCCAAGGTAATGAACCATTCACACTAGACAAATTACAGCACTATGATTCCACTTTAATTGGCACTATACCATCCTATAGAATCCTAAAATCTGCATTTGGAGGAGAATTATTTAGAATTATCAGCCAAAGGGCTCTAGTCTAGTGTAAAAATCCCAAGATTCCAGAGGAAGTTGCCATAACATCTAAAATGGAATCATCATGCTGTACCTGTGTAGTGTGAAATGGCCTCTGGTGGTGTATCACTGTAATAATAATAATAATAAAATTGGATACTTAAGCTTTAATTTTATCTGACAAAAGGCTCCAAACCCTAACAATTTTAAAAGTGGCAAACCTAACTGGGAGCAAGCTCCAAAGACCTTAGTGGGCCTTGCTTAAGAATTGACAAGCAGAAGGATGCTCTGCAAGTATGGGAGGAGGCAGTGGTGTCCCTAGGGGGGCACAAGGGGGATGCACCACACCAGGTAACACCCTAAGGGGGGGTGACACCACTGCTCCTCAAACATCTGTATTTGGGCAGAAGCAGGCTGTGGTATTTGCTTGTATGTCTTTAAATTACTGAAGAGATGGTGTGAGTGGGATGATGGTCAATGGGAGAGAAAGGAGAGGCCCCAGGTTTGTTGGTTTGTTTTTAATACAATTTCAAATTTCAAATTTTCATTTTTTTAAAAAAAAACTCTAAATTTTAATTTTTTAAAATTTTCTTTAAAAAAATCACATTTTACCAAATTTTCACTTTAATCACATGAAACTATGTATATGTAAACACATGTATTATGTACATATGGTATTGCCATTTAAAGATCATTTTAATTTTGCCAGTTGTTTATGTCACAACCATTACCATTAGATTCAGTGATATATGGGAATTACGATTTAGGAGTAAATTAGTACAAAAACATTACTAAGGACTCTTTGTGGGTGTAGTATGGGAGGAGGTCAATTGGGGGGCATGACAATATGAGTTACCACACCGGGTGACACCAACCCTAAGGACATCACTGGGAGGAGGTGAAAGAGGAAGAAAACAGTTTGCACAAAATACAGACCAAGATGACCAAAAAGACTCACCAGAAATCACTATGTCAAATCTCTCACAGGGTTCTGTAACCATTTGTTGCACAACTTCTCTCTTCCGTCAAAATGTTGACCTTTAGTTTCTGTCAACTACTCTCTAAATGGATGTAACAGATGGCAAGGAGGAACTTTCTGAAAAAAAGGGCAAGAGAGAACAGGCGTATAGACAGCAATGTAATAGATGAGCACGTTTTAAAAAGTGAGTTGTTACTGGAATTTGTCAGTTAAAACAGAATGAGCTGCTATCTAAACTGTTATTCAAATGTGTATAGCAGCCCCCAGTGACATTATTTTTTGAAGAAATAGCCATTTTGAGCTTAGAAGTAATGTTGTGCATATATTTAACCCAGCATTGGGGGATCTGTCTTCCTACAGTGTTGTTGAATGACAATTGCCACCATCCTTTATCACAGGCCATTCTGGAAGGTGCTGATGACAGTTGAAGTCCAGCTCCATGTGCTGAAAGATGGTCACTCCTTTATTTTCTTATTACGTTAAAAAGCCCAGCTTGTTTCAGGCTTTATCAAAATTGTCCTTCTTCAGGGGATACCCTATACAATACAAATAAAATTCCATTACGTATATTAACCTGGACAATACGAAATGAGTTAAATTCTCTACAATCATATAAAATACATTGTTTAACATACCAAAGTGAAGACACATCCCTTCAAACAGAAATCCCTTCAGACACTCTGAAAAGAACTGGGCCATTAAGCAAAGAGAACAAGATACTATCACTCTTTCTTATTTATACATGAACACAGGTAGTCAGGAGACGATTTCTCTGAGATTGGTCATAAGGATCTATTTTACAATTGCCTTGAATGTTTTGTCAGTTTGCTTCACATGTCTATTATATTTGTCTTTATATTAGAAATTGTAATATAAATGTTAGATTCTCCCTTCTAATATAATATGTTTTTGTTGGAATATGTGCTTTATCAGTTCTCTTTCGGAGAGTTGAAGTCCAATAGCATCTGGAGGGCCACATGGTCCCCTCCTTTGTTTCTGCTTCAAATAACCACAAAGATGGCTTCCATACATGTCTGAACACTCATACTGAACCAGGTGGTGGGGAATAGCAGCTAGTTGTAAACAGACTATGAGCAGGAAATAGTCATGTAGCCCTTTGCACTGCTTTTTCTCTTCTGTAGATTTTACATTTCATATCAATTTTTAAAAAAAAAAAAGTCTATGTGATTTGCATGTTATATATAATGTGTCCACATCCCAATGTTCAGTCCCCAAAACTTTGGGCTTTTATAAACACTTTGTTCATAAAATGCTTCAAGGAATTTTGTTCACAGCACCAACCTTGCTCAACTGCCTTTGCCACCATTTATTTTCTCTTTAAGGAACCAGCCCCTTAGGGCCTCTGCAGACCGGCCCAAAGGGCCGGCCTGGAAGTAGAGTTGGGGTGGGGCAGCTGCATGTCAGCCACCCCAAACCCACGCTGACGCCGTCCTGATGCCATGCACCATTACACACGGCGGGTGGTGTCAAGACGCCCTCCTGGCACAGCATTCTGACACGCTGCGCCAAAAAGTGTGAGGAAGAGCCATGTACTGGCTCTTAGGGTGGCCTTTTGCCACCCCTAAAAGGAGCGCCATTTTTCTGCTCTTTTCAGAGCGGCAAAAGGGAGGATTGGGGCCGCAGCGTGGGGTTGCCATGGTCCTAATCCGCCGTTTCCTGGGGCGGCCCAGAATCACCCATTTGCAGAGGCCCTTACTTTCAGATGCAGATATAGTGGCGGAACCTCCCCCACCCCACCAGAGTATCCTTACTTTCTAAATGAGGAACTTGGATTATAAATCTTGACATCCCTAATGGGAAAGCCTTTACCCTACCCAAAACTAAGATGTTAGCATATTATACCTCAAAGCCTGCTAGGATATAGCTCTAGAGAATTGCTTTCCTGAGGAGATGAAACAAATATTGTTACCTTCACTGCATCTGCTTCCCTTTCTTCTACCTTGTGAGGGAGAAGTGATAGGTGATGCCCACATTTTCAAAGTAATCAGGGCCCTGCTTGCTCTGCTGGTGCACATTCAAACAGGATTTCTTAAATTTGCAAGCAACCCTCTCTGGTTGCCCATGACAATCCTAGTAACAAGCAATTAGCCCTTGTGCTTGTTTTGCTGAGAAATTCCAGTAACAATCACTCTTTTTTTTTCTTAGCATTCAGCTGTCATTTTTCTATTTTTTAAGTCCTCCTTCCTCTTTCCTTGTTTTTCAGAAAGCCTTAAGTTCCTTGACACCATCTGCTAGATCCATTGTGACAGTCGCATTAGCAAAAAGAGTGCATCTGCATTTTTGGTGCACTTAAAAAGAGCCAAAATACCCCAATATATTTTTGTTAATACGCATTCCAGTATCTTTCAAGTCACTGGGAGCTATTCCACATCCAAAGTATGTCATGTATGTCATGGCCACACTGGCTAATTTGCATCCCATTCCCACACAAAGGGTTGGGATAGGATGCATAGTTTGCCCACACCACACTTATGCTGAGGCTGGAAGATTTGGGGGGTGGGGGATGGCCAGAGCCAATTTATGGCCTGCTGACCCCAGCTTCTTCACTTCAATTTTGCAGTCAAGGAGAACAGCTAGCAGTTATTAGGCTGGGTTAAGTGTTCTATTTTTCATCTTTCCCAACTTTAAAGGGGGGAGGAAATTGGGTTTTGGCTTACTTACCCATCCTTTTAGCCGTCTCTAATATTTTCTTGATTTATCAGTGAGGGAGGGGGGTTTCCTCCAGTGTTGTTTGGGGCCAGGGCTTCCTTTATATCTTATTGGCCTTTCTTTTACTCTGTTTTTTCACCTCATTCAGCGTCTTCTAGTTGTGAGGTTTTTGCGCCCCCCTTTTTTTCCTTGTTTTCCTCCGCTTGTTACCTGCCTCCCCCTCTCTTCTTTTAGCCCCCTTTTGATTATAGGCCCAGCAGCCATTTTAGGCCCAGTGGCCATTTATACTGGTGCACCTGCAACCATTTTGCTCATAAGCTTGATGGCTATTTTATATTCCTGCACTTGCAGCCTTGTATAGAATAGGCCTGTGGCCTGGGGGGTGGGGTGCGGGGAGTCTTATACAACATAAGAGGGTCCCAGCTTTTTAATAGCAAGCTGACATCACTGGTTTTAGAGCTAATTGCCATGCTAAGCTGAGCGAGGCCAGATGGTTTTTGGATGGGAGTCCACCAATAAATACAAGTGTTTTTGGCTTTTTATTTGCCTGCCTAGGGCCCACTGTCATAGTATCTGTGCTAGTCTGTTCATTTTTAAATCACTTTGTGACTTTTGCTGGGTGTTGTCACCACACAATGCTTTCTGGGTTATTCTTAGTATCTTATAGACATTTGAAGATAATTCATTGGCTTAATTGTGGTGATTTTACTCTTAGCTTTGTCAACCTTAGTGTTTTATTGTGGTTATTAATTAGCTGGTTTACTTACATTTTTCATACCCTGTCAATTTGTTCTGCTTGGCTATGCCACCTAGCAAATGAAAAGGGAATAATAAGGGCAAAGGTCCAGCCCCAAAGGTTCCTAAACAGATGATTTGCCAGTAGAAGAGATGTTCTCCAGGATGCAAGCCTTAGAGAAAGCACATAGGGTGTCCACTAGGGCTATTCCTCAATATTCTTAACCCCCTCAGGCTGCTTCTAAGCGTGCTAGATACAAACAAGTGTTTAACGAGATAAAATCTCATATCACTCTTTTGGAACAGGAATGTGCTCAGGTTGCTGCATGAGTATCCACATCATTGGGTGCTGAGGCCATGCCACAACCAGACACAGATGTCACACCTCTTCCAACTGTGGTGCCACCTCCATCAGGTGAGTCGAGCACCTTATACAATGCTCCTATTGCAGAATATTTATGGCCATGGGGAGTGCCTGCAATAAGAGCATTGTATAAGGTGCTCGACTCACCTGATGGAGGTTCAGCAATCATTTGTTGCTGAAGAAAGGGACAGCTGTACCACCAGCAATGCAAGCTCCACAGTGGCCACTAGCCCCACTCACTTGGGGAATGTGGCCTGACTATTCCATGACACTCCCTTACCCGCCTCTGCCAGCATGTTACTTAACCCAACAAGGGTCTCAAGCCAAGCAGGCTACAACACAGTAGCACACTATGCCATTTCCTATGGTGAGTTGTCCCTTTCTCTAGGGGATCGCCTTCTCCAGTCTACCAGAGATAAGATACTCATGGTTGAATATGTAGATGTCTTTTCCCTATTCTACCAGGAGATGGAAAAGAAAGATAAGGAGGAGCTTGATGATAAAGATAAGGAGGCTTTAAAATGGCAAAAGGTTGAACACAATTTTGCTAACTAATTGAATGGGTTCTTTATAATAATATAATAATAATAATAAAATTTATTTATATACCACCCAATAGTTGCCCAATCCGGGCAGTTTGCAACATAAAACACATTCACAATAAACAGCATCTCCCCCCCCCCCCGTAAAACATTATTAAACAAATGACATAGTTAAAATCCATTAACAATTTAAAACAGAATAAGATCATAATTAAGTAATTAAAACATTCCAATACCTCAGTATTGCACATTCCAAGGGAACCAGGGTTCAAATTAATGTAACTGAGGGGAGAGGGGACAGTCCAGGGCCGGGACAATTTAGTCTGGAAAGGCCTGCCAGAAGAGATCCATCTTGAAAGCCTTTTAAAAACTGTCCAAAGATGCTAATTGACGGATCTCATCCAGCAGGTCATTCCAGAGCCTGGGGGCAACAACAGAGAAGGCCCTCTGGGAGGTAACAGATAGCCTTGATCTTTGGGACTCTAAGAAATTCCTCCCAGAGGAGTGGAGCGTGCGGGGAGGATTAAATGGGAGGAGGCGGTCTCTGATATAACTTGGACCCAAGCCATTTAGGGCTTTAAAGGTAATAACCAACACCTTGTACTGGGCCCAGAAACCAATAGGCAGCCAGTGGAGGGACCTCAAAACGGGAGTGATGTGGTCCCTCCTAGATGTTCCTGAAACAAGCCTGGCTGCCATGTTTTCAACTAACTGTAGTTTCTGAACTAGGCACAAGGGTAGCCCCATGTAGAGCGCATTACAGAAGTCGAGGCAGGAGGTTACCAGCGTGTGCACAACAGTCTCAAGATCCCTTACTTCCAGAAAAGGGCACAGCTGGCGAATCAGCCGAAGCTGATAACAGGTGCTCCTGGCCTTCACATTAACCTGATTCGTCATCAGGAGCGACAAGTCAAGGAGCACTCCCAGACTGCGAATACAGTCACTGGAGGAAAGTGTGACCCCATCCAGGACTGGAGGTTGCAACCCAATTCTTGGTTTCAGGGCTGCTACCATGAGCACCTCTATCTTGTCTAGATTCAGTTTCAATCTGTTTTTCCTCATCCAGCCCATTACCGCTCGAAGACATTCATTGAGAGAGGAGATGCCATTGGAATTCGAGGCCGACGAATGAGACAAGGAGAAATAGATTTGGGTGTCATCAGCGTACTGATAACACCCAGCACCATAACTCCATATAATCTCACCCAGCGGCTTCATATAGATGTTAAATAACATTGGGGACAAAATAGCTCCCTGAGGGACCCCACAAGTGAGCTCCCTCTTACTGGAACTACAGTCCCTGAGCAGCACCCTCTGGGACCTGCCCTAGAGGAAGGATCGGAACCACTGCAGAGCAGTGCCCCCAATACCTAGTCCCCTCAGGCGGTCCAAGAGGATGCCGTGGTCTATTGTGTCAAAAGCCGCTGAGAGGTCTAAGAGCACCAACAGGGTCACACTACCCCTGTCAATGCTCAGATGCAGATCGTCGGTCAAGGCAACCATGGCAGTCTCAACTCCAAAGCCTGTCCTAAAGCCGGTTTGAAATGGGTCTAGATAATCGGTTTCATCCAAGACCGCTTGGAGTTGAAGAGCAACCGCCCTCTCGATAACCTTGCTCAAGAATGGAACTAAGGAAACTGGCCTATAATTATTCATGTCCAGGGGATCCAGGGAGGGTTTCTTTAGAAATGGCCTAACAGCCGCTTCCTTCAGACAAGATGGCATATGTCCTTCCCTGAAGGATGTGCCGATGATGTCCACAAGGAACCTCCTCAACGCATCCCCCCCGGATGGCCAGCCACGATGGGCAAGGATCAAGGGGGCATGTTGTCTTCCTCACCTTACCAAGCAGCTTGTTCACGTCCTCGGTACTCACAGATTGGAGCTGATCCAGTATAACTACATCAATGGAGTCGCTGGACACCTCACCTATAGATTCTGTTCCACTGGTGGCATCTAAGTCGGCTTTTATCTGAGAGATTTTATCTGCGAAGAAGTTGTTAAATGCATCACAGCAGGCCATTGTCGGGTTAAGCAAGGGATTTGGTGCAGGGGGTACCTGCGTCATCTCCCTTACCACCTTGAACAGCTCTGCTGGACGGGACTCTGCAGACGCAATACGTGCAGAAGAGAAAGCTCTCTTTGCTGCATGTATTGCCTCCCAATAGGAACAAAGAAAGTTCCTATGGTGAGTTCTGTCAGATAAGAGTCGAGTCTTCCATCACCTATGCTCTAATCGTTGGCCAAGCTGCTTCATTCTCCTAAGCTCTGGCGTATACCAAGGCTTTCGGTTTGAGGTGGGATGGCAAGGACGCTTGGGAGCGATTGTGTCAATAGCCTTGGTAAGATCGGTGTTCCATGTCTTAACCAGAGCCTCGACAGGGTCACCGGCATTCCCCACCATTAAACGCTCAAAGGCTTTTTGGAATCCAATTGGCTCCATTAGCCTTCGAGGGCAGACCATTCTAATAGGTCCACCACCCCCGGCAGGGCAGATATTGGCTCTAAGTTCCATCTTGACCAGGAAATGATCCATCCATGACAATGCAGAGGTACTTACCACCTCCACCCATGGATATTCCTGTTCCGTACTAAAGACCGCATCGAGTGTATGACCTGCACAATGTGTGGGCCCGTTGACCAATTGGGATAGGCCCACGTTTGTCATGGTCTCCATGAACTCCCGAGCCACACCTGTTAAGCTGGTCTCCAGCGGGATGTTGAAATCCCCCAAAACTAAAAGTCTGGGGGTCTCCAGCAACAGCTCGGAGACCAGCCGTGTCAGCTCGGTCAGGGAGTCTGCTAGGTAACGGGGTGGCCAGTAGACTAGCAGAATCCCCAATCTATCCCTGGTCTTCAGGCTAAGGTACATACACTCGAAGTGGACCGTGTTTCGGACAGGTATCCTGGTCAAGATCAGATGGTTCTTATGAACTAGAGCAACTCCGCCCCCCCCCGCCCACTTCCTCTCACCTGATCACTAACAGAGTACCCGGCTGGGAGGGGCTGCGCCCATGTGACGGTGCTGTCCTCTCTCAGCCAGGTCTCTGTAAAGCAAGCCAGGTCGGCAACCTCATCCAGGAGAAAATCCTGGATGATATGAGTCTTGTTTTTTACTGACCTGGCATTGCAAAGGAGCAGAGTGAGGTTGTGTGGGATGGTTGGTCTGCTCTCCAAGCCAATCTGAGAAACAGAAGGAACTGAAGGCGGGATAGCTACTAAACAGCGATTCCGTCTTCTTTTGTAATATTTGTTCCTTCTGGTCCAGCCATACCTCCCATTCCCCAACACAACTCCAATATTCGTGCCCATCCCATTCCCAGCCTCAGGTAAGATCATAGACATTAAAGCCACTAATAAGGGTACAATAATTGGGATAAAGGACAACCCAGTTCCTCATCCTCATCTCAGATAACAGAACCCTTGACAGTAGACACCCAAATTCCAACCCTACAATCTCCTCAAAATATGGAATGTTGTAAACAACCTCCAGTTCCCTAAGGTTTTGACAGCAGGGGAACACAAAAAGGAATGCAGAGGTATGTCCTGGTCTAAGCCAAGGGTACTACAGAATTAAAGATATTATCTTGGACATAAAACACCATCCACTTCTCATCCTTTGCTTCCTCGGTGGCCGCGCCGGCCCTCGACCGGCGAGCGCAGCAGGGGGGGAGATGTTGCTGGTGGGTTTATATCCCCCGCGACGTCCACTCCCGGCTGTGCTCGCCTATGGCAAGACTGCTGGAGGGCTGCCTCCCACAGGTGCCTCAGAGTGGGCCAATTAGGAGGCAAGCCAGCCACCGGGCAAGCAGGGTTCCAATCCCTGTCGGTGAGGATACCAATCCTCCACTGCCGCTGGAGTTCTCTGGTGAGCGGGAGGGGTTCTAAGTCTCTACTGATGCGGACACCGCCCCCTGCCTCCCGCAGGTGTCTTAGAGTGGGGCAATTAGCAAGTAAGCAGCTTCCAAGCAAGCAGGGTTCCAGTCCCTGTCGGTGAGGACTCCAATCCCCCGCTGCCGCTGGTGTTCTCTTTTTCCTCCCGGTGGCTGTAGCTCCGTTGGGGAGGGTGTTAAGGGGTCAGGCTATATAGCCTCTTCCCAGCTCTCCTGGCCCTTCCCCTGGGCCCTCCCACCGTCGGAGCGATGGTACTGGGGATGGGGGCGAAACCTATGCAGCCCATGTGTGCAACTGCCTTGATTCAATACATGGATATTATACACCAGGCTTATGTTGACTACTCTGGGCCTGCTTGGCTACTATATGGTGAGGCTTTCCGTATGCATGCAGCTATTTACTCTATTTACATTGGGATCTTTTGCACTCCCAACTCTGGATGCAACTAATGACACCAGTGCGCCCCATGCAAAGCGGTTGTACACATAGTGGACATTTGGTCCACAAATCTGGTTGCGCTTCATCTGCCAAGATGCAAGATGATTCTGCTAAATCCCAAAAGCTTCTCTGTTGGAAATTTAGCTTTCAGGGATTATGCAGCTGTAAGGTCTGCAAGTATAAACATGAGTGATCAGTCTGTATAGGGCTTCACTCCTTTCAGAATTGTACCAGAGGTGCCAATCAGGTGCTAATAAAGAAGGCCAGTACAATAAAAAAGGGGGAGGTGCCCCTCCACCTTCAAAAGGGTTCCAGCCCAATTAAGATAAGGGTACTGAGGCATCTTTTGTCCTCATACCCTAACCGTGAAGTGGCCCAATATTTGTTACAAGGTTTTTGTAATGGTTTTCACATCCCATTTCAGGGAGTGTGTGACCCATTGTTATCTAATAATTTAAGTGTATTAATTGCATAGAGCACATTGAAACCAGTTTTGGGAATACAATCTCCAGTCCTGGATGGAGTCACACTCTCCTCTAAGGACTGTGTTCGCAGTTTGGGGGTACTCCTAGATTCATCGCTTCACATGAAGCGATGTGAATCTCTATTGATTTAATACTGTTTTAAGGGGGGGAGGGTTTTTGGGGGTTGGGTACTGTATATGTTTTTATGGTTGTAAGCTGCCCTGATTGGGTTACCATAGGGCGGGATATAAATAAATTTTATTATTATTATTATTATTATTATTATTATTATTATTATTACATGACTAGTCAGGTGAATGCAGTGGTCAGGAGTGCCTGTTATCAGCTTCGGCTGATACGCCAACTGTGGCCTTACCTGGATATGAGGGATCTGGAATCTGGTACATGCTCTGGTAACCTCACATCTGGATTTCTGCAATGCACTCTACATGGGGCTACCCTCGTGCTTAACCCAGGAACTGCAATTAGTACAAAACATGGCAGCCAGATTAATTACTGGAACATCTCAGAGGGAGCATATAACACCTGTGCTTAAATCCCTCCACTGGCTGCTGATTAGTTTCCGGGCACAGTACAAGGTGTTGGTGTTAACCTTTAAAGCCCTACATGGCTTGGGTCCATCTTATCTTAGGGACCGCCTCTCCCTGTATGATCCCCCCAACGCACTGCTGTCCTCTGGGAGGAATCTGCTGCAACCGATAAAGACCAGGCTTTCGCAGACCTCCCAGAGGGCATTCTCTGTGACCACTCCCAGACTGTGGATTGGCCTGCTGGATGAGATCCGTCTTATCACCACCCTTGCTGCCTTTAAAAAGGTAGTAAAGACGGATCTCTTCCGGCAGGCCTTCCCAGAATAGCTACCCGGTTAAATTGGAGTCTACTTGATATCCTTTTTTCTGCCATTCCAACAGATAGGCCAAATCTGGGTGTACTGTTGTTTTTAATTGTGTAATTTGATTTTAATCTGACAATAGTTTAATCCTGTTTTAAGGGGTGGCACGGTCAGGGGGGGAAGCGGGTTGGACAACGTTTAGAGTGCACCTGGCTGAAAACTCGACTCTTATCTGATAAGACTCATCATAGGAATTTCCTTCATCCCTATCGAGAGGCAATATGTGCAGCAAAGAAATCTTTCTCCTCTGCACGTATTGCATCTGCGGAATCTCATCCAACAGAACTGTTTAGGGTGGTAGGGGAGCTGACACAGGCTCCCCCTGTGCAGTACCCTTAACTTAACCCGACAACAGCCTGTTGTGATGCTTTTAACAACTATTTCACAGATAAAATCTCCCAGATAAGAGACGACTTAGATGCCAGAATTACAGCAGAAGTGACTGATGAGGTGTCCAGTAAACCTATTTTTGAGATTAGACTGTATCAGTTCGAGCTGGTGAGTACTGATGATGTGGACAAGATCCTTGGAAAAGTGAAAAAGATGACATGCTCCCTCGACCCCTGCCCTTCTTGGATGGTTATCCAGGGGGGTGATGCCTTGATGGCCTTTCTCAAGAAGGTCATCAATGCATCCCTTAGGGAAGGAGTTGTTCCATCAAGTCTAAAGGAGGTGGTCATTAGACCACTCCTAAAGAAGCCTTCCCTGGACCTGAAAAATTACAGACCAGTCTCCTGTTTACCATTTTTGAGCAAGGTGATCGAGCGAGCCATCACCTTCCAGCTCCAAGCAACCTTGGATGAAACCAATTTTCTAGATCCATTTCAAACTGGCTTTAGACCTGGATATGGGGTGGAGACTGCCATGGTCGCTCTGGTAGATGACCTGCACCTGAGCACTGACAGGGGGAGCGTGGCCCAATTGGTGCTTCCAAATCTCTCAGTGACTTTCGATACAATAGATCATAACATCCTCCTGGAACGCCTGAGAGAGTTAGGAATCAGAGGCACTGCACTCCAGCGGTTCCGTTCCTTTCTCTCAGACATGTTCCAGAGGGTGTCACTTGGGGAGAGTTGCTCCTCAAAAATGGAGCTAAAATGTGGCGTTCCACAGGGTGCCATTCTGTCCCCGATGTTGTTTAAGATTTATATGAAGCTGCTGGGAGAGATTATTAGGAGACATGGGGCTGGGTGTTATCAATATGCTGATGACACCCAAATATATTTCTCCATGTCTCGGTCAACTGCTATGATGGCAGATGGCAGTTCTTCTCTCAATCAATGTCTTGAAGCTGTAATGGACTGGATGAGGAAAAACTGGCTCAAGCTGAATCCAGACAAAACAGAGGTACTTACAGTAGGGACCCCGAAACCAGGTCCTGGGCGGGGTCACACTCTCTGCTAAGGACTGTGTTCGCAGTGTGGGGGTGCTCCTGGACTCGTCGCTTCACATGACAGATCAAGTGAATGCGACAGTCAGGAGCGCTTGTTATCAGCTTTGGTTGATATGCCAGCTGCACCCTTTCCTGGAAGTAAGGGACCTAGAAACTGTAGTACACGTACTGGTAACCTCACGACTAGACTTCTGCAGTGCACTCTTCATGGGGCTAACCTTATCCTAACTCAGAAACTACAATTAGTACAAAATATGGCAGCCAAGTTGGTCACCGGAACATCGAGGAGTGATCATATTTCACCAATTTTAAGATCCCTCCACTGGCTGTCTATTGGTTTCCGAGCACAGTATAAGGTGTTGGTGATGACCTTTAAAGCCCTAAATGGCCTGGGCGCAACTTACCTTAGGGAGCACCTTTTCCATATAATCCGCCCCATACTCTCAGGTCCTCTGGGAGGAAACTGCTTCAACTGATGAAGACTAGGTTGATGGCGACTTCCCAGAGGACATTCTCTGCTACTGTACCCAGAATATGGAACGCCTTGCCGGAGGAGATCCGTCAGATAACCAGCTTAGAAGGCTTTTAAAAAGCCGTTAAGACGGATCTCTTCCGGCAAGGCGTTCCATAGTCTGGGCGCAGTAGCAGAGAATGTCCTCTGGGAAGTCGCCATCAACCTAGTCTTTCTCAGTAGAAGCAGAATAACTACTTGTCTGTTCTCCTACCATACTCCCCCCACATTTTTAGAATGCCTAATGTTTTTAACTCCGATTATGGTTTTAATCTTTGTTTTTAACTGATATCTGAATTTAATATATTTTAAGGGGGGTTAGTGTGTTTATTAATATGATTTGTTGATTATTGTGGGATAATTTATGTATTGTTTTAGATGTAAGCCACTTTGACTGCTTTGGCAAAAGACGGGGTATAAATAAAATTTATTATTATTATTATTATTATTATTATTATTATTATTATTATTATTATTATATGCTAGGGATTGATAATGCTATTCCGTATGCTCTTTCCTGTAAACAGATGGAACATTTCAGGACACTGGCACCAGAAGCAGCACTGATGCCAGAACTGATGCCTGAACATCTGTGGAGCCTTGGCCACCTGAGGTAGCAAGAGCATTAAGTTTGTACATTGCACCATTCACCAGGCAGAGCTACCTTAGGGCTTATATATATATATATATATATATATATATATATTCAATTTAGAGCTAGACACACTTTAACTCTTAAACTCTCTTACTTCCACATGTGTCACATTTACTACACGATTGTGTGTAATTCCATGGTAGAGGATTGACTCCTCCTTCTATTCAGTTGTGCCTTTCAGTGATTTCATTTTGGCTGGAATTACAAGGGGTTTGTGACACAACTGTTGACTTCTGCATCAGAAAAGTGTTTGAGGGCTGGACTAGGGAGAGGGGTAGAGTAGTGAATGCTAGGATACCGCTTTCTCCAGATATACTGGAAGGTTTACACCAAGTATGGTCTGATATTTGCATATGGCCATATGAGGCTCTACTATTCCATGCTGCCTCCTTGGCGGCATTCTTTGGGGTATTAAGAATAAGTGAATTGGTTTTGTCCTCCAAATGAGACACATCTGGAAAGGCTTTATATTTTGCCGATCTCCAGGTTACACCCCAGTCTGTTACGCTGTTAATTTGTTCTTCTAAAACTGACCAGCAAGGAATTAGCTGTAAAGGGTAAATTGGTCAGGACAGGAGAGTTGTGGTGAGTGACAAAGAAAAAAGAAAAGGACAAGGAGAGAAACTATCACTCACTTTCTGTTCTGACAATGGGAAAATGTAATGGGTCTTTGATTTTGATGTTTCTTCTCCTGTGGTCTCATACCCATAGGACAACACTTTTTTAAAGGTAAATTTGTAACAATTTGAAATGATCTGTAGACTAATTCAATAAATCACTCATATTCATACTATAGGACTACACTGCCTACTTGTTTTAGACTTTTTCCAGACTGAGTTTAACATGACTGGGGGCTAAATCTGTAGTTGTGGCTTGTAACTAAAACACTCATGCCTCCACATTTGCTAGAGTTAGGGACACAGGACCCCCATGAATGTGGAAAAACTGCAAATAACATAACACTATGTTTTTACCTGAGAGAACACCTCTCTAGGAATGTCTAGGTCCTCCAGTGCAATTCTGTGATCAGCATCTGCCAGACATTGACCATAGATTTGTGCTGGAGGAACTACAAATACCTAGTGGTGTTCTCTAGGAATTTCTAAGTCCTTCAGTGAGACTTTTGTTTAAAGTTGAACATAGAGTTGCGCTGGAAGACCTAGAGATTCCTAGAGAGAACCTATTAATAAAATCTGTGAATAATCAAATCTGCAAAAGTGGAGGGACAAGTGTACTAGTCTCTACTGTTTTAGAACTATACAGGGCTATTTTGCTTAATGCCATCACATTCTGGATTTTTATGCACTTTCCCTTAATATGTGTATATTCGTGGACACTTTCCATTGATAACATGGGAGATTCTACTAGCAGCACAGAAACCATCAGCATAACCTTATGTCTTACAGGAGCACACAATCCCACTACAGCAGAAAGGTAGTGGTAGGAAAGACTGGCATCTTATAACAATGTAATCCATGTTTACAGTCATTTTATGATTGCAATGATCAAAAGTGTGTCCCCTCCATTCTATATTTAAAGCCTACCAGCCCTGCCCAGCCATTTCCAAGGTGCTAGAAAGTGGGGCAGTAAGTAATGATATGTCCAGCCCCTTCCCAGTGAAAGGGTGTGCTGAGACAAGTCTCTGAGACACACAGCTTTGACATGATTCTGACAGGACCCTACAGAGGTCTCTGCAACTACCTGTCTCAGCATTGGTTGCCAAAGAGTGGGCTGGACATATTGTCTCACCCTCCTGATCTCCATCACAGCATTCTCTAGCAAATGACAGTGTTAGTGGGGTGGTGAGGTTTCAAAGGTTGGAGGGTTGCATCAGGTTGGAGGGTAGCATCAGGAGACACTGTCCCATAAATCCTGTCATTGTGTCTTGCAAAAGAGGGTCTTGGCCAGGCTCTTTGACTAGTCATTATTCTTTAGTTTTCTACTTATGCTTCTACTTAGGTTGCAGGTGAATAAGTGAAATGTCAGTTTGAGCCCAGCTATTCTGGGCAGATGGCAATGAGGGAGGAACTTACAAAGGCTTGCAAGAAAGCCAGAGAAAGATGAGCAATTGCAAAGAGCAGAAGGACTATCTGTATTGTTTACTCATTTGTTCTCTCCCTGCACATTGATTCAGAAGCCTCTAAGCAATAGGGCATTGCTTCATGCACTCAGCAGTATTTGGGAGGGGTGCTATGAGCCAGTAAGAAATCAAGAAGGTGAGTAGCTTGAGAGGATGCAAGGAGCACAGTTCCATCCACTCAGCTCCCACCCAGTGTTAATGCTGTACATTTTCATGGAGGTTGAAAGGTTCACTAGAATCTTATTCTGACAGAATTCAAAGATATAGGTATGTTAGTCTGTAGAATCAATATGTAGAGAGATCTTGTAGCACCTTTGAGACATGCACTGAGGAAGCAGACTGAAGTCTACAAAAGCTCATGCTGCCAATTTCTTTCTTTCAGTTAGTCTCAAAGGTGTTACATACTTACTGGCAGTTTGCTCTCAATTTTCAGTGGCAACTACATGTCCTCTGCCACCAAATTTTGGGGGCAGCTTTTTAAGTGCTCGACTATTCAAGAGTATGAAGGATTTGGAGACTCTGAAAAGGTGTCTCCTTGGCTGTCTGTGGCCTCCAGGATGCATTTTTCACACCCCAATTTAATGTAAGCTTAAACTCTTCAGATCCTATGAACAAGGTGTTGCTGGTTCTCATGACATATTCAGCAGCTGATGATATATGCATATGCCCTTTAATATATGTGGGGACTCTTCCTGATCAATGAGACATATCTCATTATTTTTACTTCAGTATTTGCACTTTCATGCAAAAGATCAAATCCTATTATTCAAAAACCCTTAGTAACCAACTATCTGAGAAGTAGGCAAACATCAGACTGTCCAAAGCACCAGATTAGTGAGAAAGGAGGACATTATAGTTCATCAGCAATAACACTACCTTTCTTGTACCTTTGCAGCTTGCTAGGAAAAAGTACTAGCCGAACAAACAAAACCAAAATATAGTTCAAATCAGGGGCATCATTACAGGTTGTGGGAAGTTCAGAATATACCAGATGACACTCAGAAGGGGTGAACACCCAGTGGGGTGGTTGCTCCTATCTGTCTTAAGATTCCTTTGGCTGCCCCCTTCCACTTGACAGGGCAGCTCTGCCATCCATTGGCTGTTGCCACTAGTTGCCACTAGTGGGGGTGG
Organism: Phrynosoma blainvillii; assembly: GCA_026167975.1. Classification (NCBI taxonomy): domain Eukaryota; kingdom Metazoa; phylum Chordata; class Lepidosauria; order Squamata; family Phrynosomatidae; genus Phrynosoma; species Phrynosoma blainvillii. Next base: position 38,537,053 of record JANUYF010000003.1, read on the forward strand.
GTGCTTCTGTTCCTTCCAGGTCTGACAGGGCTGCTGACTGAGCAGAAAAAAGATTGCTAAGAGGTGACAGCAGCTCACAGCAACCAGTGGCCACTGGTGGAAAGGGTTTGCCTTCCAGATCTGGCAGATCTACTGCGAAAGTAAGTTGCTTCCCTTTCCTGTCTGCTCAGCAGTCCTGCCACTCCTGGAAAAGACTACTGGGCCCGAGCAATATCACACCCAGGTGATCTGTCTGGCAGAGGGGAGCATCTGGGGTATGTGCCAGGCAGCCTTGGGATAACAGCATGAATTACTGCACTGTGTTGACACCAACCATAGTGATGCCGCTGGTAATAATAATAATAATAATAATAATAATAATAATAATTGTTTATTTATAACACCCTTTCCACCAAAGGGTAGTTTATCAGAACATATATAATCAAAAATGATTATAAAACACCACACTATAAAATGCTAAAATACAAAAATATTAAAATAACATTTTTATTAAAATAAAATCCTCATTAACTTATTCTGATGAATAAAGAGGAAGGTCTTCAACCCTTTATGAAGGTAGATCAGATCCTCCTTCATCCAGAAGTGCAAAGGAAGACTGTTGCTTTGTCTGCAGATCTTAAATTTCTAGATGGCACAGACCATGCTAGCCGAGCTGCCAAATGCTGGGGGAGCTTAAAGCGCAGGGCCTTAAATATTAGGACCAAAAGCTTATAATAAGTCATGGCCCAGACTGAAACCAGTGGAAGGATCTATGAGGGGAAGAGACATGTGAGCATTTGGGGACATTTAAGACAACCAGGATGGCACTGTTCTTGATTAAAACCAGAAGAGTAAGAGAGCAGGAAGGTAAACCTGCCAATATTCCAGGCATGAAATAACCAAGGTCTGGACAAGCAAATGGGCAGTCTCAGCAGTCAAAAGCCTATAGAGCCTCTGGATGTTCAAAGATGGAAGTTACATGTCTTAGCAGTTGCCACAGTAAAGGGGCATAGGGACAAATAATCACCCAGAAGGACTTCAAGGTTCCTGGCAACTGAGACAGGGGTCAGTGTGTATAACCCTATAAACATAATGAAGGGCATGAAAATGGGACTACTGGGTGGTATAAATCTAAACAAAAGGATGCTGCTGCCCTGTCAAAAGAAGTACCTAGCTATTGGAAGGATTGTAGCTTGGAAGAAGATGATAGTAGACTTGGGTGACTGTCAAAGATTAGAATGCCCCCTATTTTATGCAGATGGTGCAGTTTTCTTGTCTCTTTCAAAGGTAAGCTTGAAGTATTAACTGAGGGCATTTATGGAATTTGTTGTTTTTGTTGTTAACTGCCTTTGTGTTGATCTTGACCCATGGCAACCCTATGGATGAGATCTCCAGGGGCCCCTGTCCTCTACTGCTCTTCCCAGCTCCTGCAAACTCATATTTATGGTCTCTTTAATAAAGTCCATCTATCTAGCATGTGACCTTCCTCTCTTTCTACTTCCCTCCACCTTTCCTAACATTATTGTCTTTTCCAACTTATTTATTATGCAATATGATACCAGAAACTTGCAACAATCAACTTTAGTAAAACTTTTATATATATACTTGAGGACTAGAAAATAAAACAGGTCACACCATTCAAATATTTAGGTGCCACCTTTCATATTTCTTTATTGTAGGCACCCCAGAAATCCTCACCCCTGCCCAGAACAGGAAAAAAACTCCATTGTTACACAGATGTAACTCTGACATTGTGACTACATTTGATACAGGATCTTAGCAATGGTCTCTAGATGTTAGCTTCTGGCTGAAGCTGCAGTTTACTGGTGCATCTTTGGGATTCATTTGTTGTTTTTTTCAGCAGCATCAATGTTAGTATGTAACACAAAATGCTTAGCAATATATTCCAATTTCTAGGTTTGTCTGTACCTCTTTTTCTCATTGTGGTTTATTACTAGGCAAACACTTACCTTGTTTGTTGAATAAAGGACATTGGTATCTTAATACTAATATTAGAATATTCAAATTATGAGTATCCTTTAGAGCAGGGGTAGGCAACCTTTCCCCTTTAAGGGCCGAGGGACTTCAGCTCCCAGAATCCCAGGAGCTATTGGCCAACATGGGACTATTGGCCAACATGGCTGAGGCTTCTGGGAGCTGAAGTCCCTCGGCCCTTAAAGGGGAAAGGTTGCCTACCCCTGCTTTAGAGGCTGGCCAATATATGAATGCTCTTTACAGTGAACAATTTTATCACTGTATAAAGGAAAATATAGAATCTTGGGTTCCCATGTTGATTTTTGCCAGTAATTTTTAAGGGTGACAGAATCAGACTGTGGTCTCTCATTTTCTTGAAATTTCCAGGTAGGTCTTTTGAATGGTGGTTGGAGTACTTACTGACACCTGAGAACAAAACTATAAAAGCATGAGTGGCTGGGCTTCATCTTCTGGTCATAAAGACACAGATGGGGTTTCACTGTACCTAAACTAATCCTGATCTATTGCTATTATTAAGCATTACTGTTCTAATCTAACTGGGCATGTTATTTTCTCTTAACTCTCACATTGTATAATAACAATCATGATATTGTTACCTAGTATTAGCCAGGCATAGCAAACATATTGTTAACCAGATATTGCTACTCTTTGTGGTAGCAAAGGTAAAATGGCTATAAATATTGTAGCTATTATGTTTTACATCCTATCTTAAGATTCTATCCACACTGCAGGAATAATCCAGGTTGACACTGATACAACTGCCATGGCTCAATGCTATGGAATTATGGGATTTGTAGTTTTGTGAGACATTTAGCCTTTTCTATTAGGGAGCTCTGGTGCCACAACAATGATTCCCAGAATTCCATAACACTGAGCCATGACAGTTAAAGTGGTATCAAACTGGATTCTTTTTGCAGTGCGGACACAGCCTTAGATATGCTTTAGATGTTTTAAATTAAATCTATTTCATATTTCATAAATTACTTTAATGCAATTTGTATGTTATGTGGGTGGAGGAGGAGTTTGAATGTTTGTTCTATTTAATTTCTTGTTTGGGCCTATGACCTCTGTTATGATCTTCTGGGCTCAGGACCAACACTGCAATCTTGTCCTGACTCTTTCCACATATATATAATGATTGCATCTTTTGGTTTTTAGCTCCTTGAATTATAGAGGGAAAAGGAAGCAAAAATTATGGGGAACTTTGGTTTTAAATGCCATGGTTATCTATTAATGCATTGAAATCAAATGTCATACCTTCACCATGGCTTCTCACACAGCTTCAGTATAATAATATGGTTTATGGTAATCCTTTTGAATAGAAATAGTTGCAAATTTAATGAAATTTTTGTGCATTGATTATTGTGAAATATGCAAGTCATATGTCAAAACTTGCTATTTGCAAAACGAAGCATGTATCTAATTCATATTTTTTTTAAAAAGCGGCCAAGTCACTTTGCACTTCAACAAGGAAGAGGATATTTTACCTGAGCTGACAAGGCAACAAGAAGAAGTTGTTTATCAAATAAGATGTGCTGAAGTTGATAAATGATGAATTTATCCAAAGAAATGGAAGCAATTCTTTATATCATGTATATTAAGACTGACTATCAAGTTGAAAAGTCACGTTGTGCTATAGAGGAAATCGAGATGCATTGGCTTATAGAAAAACTCAGCTTTTCTAACTTGCCACTGACTATAACAAGTTTGACACAGGCAAGGTTACAGGCATGTGGGCCATAACTAGAAGGAACAATTAGAAACAGGTAGGAGGTCAGATACTGCAAATCTCAAACAGGAAAAGGGGTCACCAGGCGGGAGGTGTAGCCATAGACAGTCTGCAGATCATCTTAGATTGATACAGAGGCCATCTGATTCAACCCAGGCCTGAATCTGAACCTTAATTACCAGATCCAATCATTGTTCTTTCCATTGGCTTATCACTGGAAATCAACAAATGGCTATAAATTTTTGTGTTTTTCCAAATGGGGTGATATTTTGGTAACAGTAACCCCACATGAGTTGATTTCTTATGCCCATTTTGAGACAAATGGGCAGAAGGTATTTTGCTACATGCCTTTAAATTTTGATTGTTCTTATCTACAACTTCTCTAGGCCTGGGTCTCTGACTCTGTGAACATGTCTTGTGCCAAGTGCACACTCATGTCTTCCAACTTCCAGTAGGTATATAATACAGCACTTGGTGTGATAAAGTTTGACTTCTGTATCCACAGATTCTTCATCCATGAATTCAGGCATCTGCAGTTTGAAAATATTTCATATATATATATATATAAAACCCTTGATTTTGCCATTTTATATAAGGGACATCGTTCTACCATCCATTGTATTTAATGGTACTTGAACATCCATGGATTTTGGTATTCATGGGTGTATGTGTCCTAGAACCAAACCCCAGCAGATACCAAGGGCCCACTGTATGATGGAAAGACCTTGCATTCCTGATGGCAGAATAAATGGTTAGCCCTCATCCTCCAGTGTTATTGTTTCCACTGGGAACCCAGTGTCCAAGCAGGGGGAACCTAGCATCTGCCACTGAAGGGTGAAGCACCTCTCCTGCTCAGAACTGTTAGTCATGGTTTCAGTCCAAATCAATTCTCCTAGAGTGACCTCCAGTTTGGCCATCAAACTTGATAGTAACAGATCCTTACAGCCAAATTGAAATACAGGTAGTAAAATAATAGCTTAGCTGATCTAAAAGCTTAGGTCAGGGGTGGGCAACCTTTCCCCTTTAAGGGCCGAGGGACTTCAGTTCCCAGAAGCCTCAGCCATGTTGGCCAATAGTCCCATGTTGGCCAATAGCTCCTGGGATTCTGGGAGCTGAAGTCCCTTGGCCCTTAAAGGGGAAAGGTTGCCTACCCCTGGCTTAGGTAATGTTTACCACTTTCCCAGCAATGTATGGATCAGTGAGGAGACCCCAAAATACACAATGCCACAAAGCTGCACTATTATCAAGGATAATAGCATGCCTACTGTATACAACAATACCATACTAAGCTTTGCTTTTCTATTGAAACTATTGTTCATTGTTAAGGAAGCCTCAGGTTGAGCAGATGACAGCAAGCTATTGAGTTTTCTAAAGGGAAAAGGGCAAAGAAAAGTAATGAGGAACAAACAGCCCTGGGAAAGGAGCACCTGAGTTCGTTTACAGAAGACATGCAGTCAATGTTTTAACTTGCACTCAACTTGAAACCTTCATGCTCTCAGTAATGTTGAGGTGAGTCATACTATTTGAACATGACTCAAAAAATTTATCATCTGCTTGTTAGCTTTTGTGCTTCCTTAATTATGCAAATAAGGAATTATGATAATGCAATCCAAATCTATGCCATATATTAGAATCTGTGAATGTTGGGAGAAGCTTTTTGTCACTTTTTTTCTTTCTTTCTTTCAATGCCAAGACAGAACTGACTTATGCAAAAGTCTTGTTGTTATGTTTTGCAAACAACAACTACAATAATCAATTGGGCAAGATAAAAATCTCGTTAAGGTTTCTCTGTAGGTATTTTGAAGTAATTGGATGCAACATTGAACACCTGTCAGTGCTGATATGCTAATCATGCTGTTGGTTAACTTAAGTACCAACGAGGACATCCCAGGGTTATGAAAGCATTTGCACTATCTGAACCATCTCCCTCTTTCATGAAGCTTCAATCAAATGCAACCTGAAAGATTTCCGTTCAGACAAAATAGGGAGCAGCAGGCTCCCTATCTTAGGCCTGTTGCTATGCAGCCAGTTGTACAGCAGCCAATTATTAGTCAGGGAAGGAAAAGGAGGCTCTGACAGGTATGCCATAGCAGTACTGTGGAAAACAAGCTTGTCTGCTTACTTTTTTAAAAAAAGCAGCCAGCAGAGCATTAAATCAAACATTTGTATTAATGAGAAGAAGGCACCAAGTCTGAGGACACTTCACAATTGCAAGTATCATCAACCTCAGGCTTGTGATCGTATCCAGAATCTGACCTTGTGTGAAGAGAAAGGTGCTTGCATGAACAAATTGCCTCTGATTTTTAAGATGCCTCATTTTATATGCCATAAATTCTGAAACTCAGCCCCATACTATTTTTACCCCACTAATGTTGTCAGAGGAATGACCTGTTTATAGAGAAGAGGGAGGCATATTGTAACTGAGGCTGCAGAAACACAGCAACAGAAGCATCTCATTTATTCTGCAGCTTTGCCCTCCCTCATTCATAATCAGACCCAGGAAGTAGAGAGAAATTTGTGGCCTCATGTGTGGAGTTTAATCAGCCTTGTGTAACATTTTGGATCCTGATACAATTTCACATTTTTTAAAATTTGGATTTTTTTTAGCCTAGAAACTGTATGTCAAAATTTGACTGGTTAAATAAATGATGCAGATAATTATTACTCGATACTCCTGCCTGCTTTATTTATTTATTTATTTATTTATTTATTTATTTATTTATTTCAGCCTCCACCAGTTTGGTCTTCTACAACTCTCACCATTCCTAGCCATTGCCCATCCTGGGGATGATGGGAGCTGCAGATCAAAACATCTGGCTGATTTGCTCAATTCTATCAGTTACCAATGGCAACTGCATGACTCCTAAACCATGAGTTAACTTATATTATCAAAACTGGCAGTGCTGACCATCTCATTAGGGTTGTGTAGGTGGTTCCTAACCCAGCTATGGAAACTGTACACAAATCCCTGGATGTTGGCTGCATGGTCTGGTATCAACAACGTCACACTTTTTGTGTGTGTACACTGGCTCATCCAATAAGAGCATTTGATTGCAAGACCTCTTCCAAGTAGTCCTACTAAATTAAAGTATAATGGTTCGATGTATTGCGCAATGTATAGAGAATACATTACTGTATATGCTGCATTACATTGAGGGCGAGGGGGAATCTGTTGGCAGTGCAACTGCCATATCCATTGTACTTTTGCACCATAGATGTCATCTGCCAGTGGTGGCAGCAGTAATGGTGGGAATAATTTATTAATTTAATTCAAACAAATGCTTAAATCTTCAACAGATGCTTAGATCTTGACTAGTCTTTCACCTGTCAAGATATAAGCCTGCAGAAGCAGTTCAGCCTTGAAAAGTAATGAAAGACAGTTCTGACATTTCATCTCAACATCAGAGGAGGGATTTAATTCCATATTAGATGCTTACATTCCAGAAAATGCATTTCCGGAAAATTCCAGTAAACAGCATTCTGTGCAATCATGCTGGCCACATGATCACAGAGTAGTCTCTGACAGCGCTGGCTCTTTGGCTTAGTAAAGGAGATGAGCAATGCCCGCTATGGCCAGACACAACTTGACAACCTTGACAACAGGGAATACCTTTACCTTTACCTTTATTCCTGAAAATACCTGGTGTAGAAAATACCTGAAAATATTTCAGCAATATTGTTGGAAGTGATAGATATATCAGTTTCAATGAATCAGCTATTAATCAAGTTTTGTTGATGGCATTACCAGAATGACCCCCAAGTCTCAGAACAAGAAGTGAGCAAACTTATATGTGCTATAGCAGCAGAAAAAGCACTTGGTGAGGATATGATTCCATCACAGGTCTTCAAGAACAATTCTGAATGGTGGATCCTTTTGTTAACAAAACTATTTTCTTATATAAATTCTGCAGGCATTTATGAGAGATGGAAGCAGAATATAACTTTTCTAACTTACAAAAAATGAAATAAATCAGATCAAAATGATCAGCCCATTAGTTTACTGGATATTAGTCCCCAAACCTATAGCTGTTTCCTCCTCCAGAAGCTGACAAGTTGGGTGGATAAAAATAACATTCTTCATCAAGAATAAACTGGATTTAAGAAAGGTCACAGTACAGTGGACCAGATTTTTGTGTTACATTTTTTAATACATAAATACACCAGTGACCCTTTCAAATGGCTTTTTGCTGCATTCATGGCTTCTCTTCAGCCTTTGTTTCAATAAACAGGAACTATTAGTGAGATAAGCTTGACAGGACCAATATTGACAAAAGGCTGTTACTCCTAATTCAGAAATTGTACATTAATACAGCCATGATGGTAAGGATTACTAAAATTGGAAGATTGATGGAGGAAGTTTGTACAACCAAAGGAGTCAGACAAAGTTCCCTGTTAGCACCCCTCCTATTTAATCTTTATATTAATAATATTGCAAGTATCTTAAACTGCCCAGATCATTTCCCACTTTTGATAGAATACCAAAAGATGGGAATCCATTAGTATATGTCCATGATGTTGGACTGTTATGTATGAATAAAATTGGAATGAAGAGAAGTCTGAATAAACTTTATTAGTTTTGTCAAACAGAATAGCTTAGCATAAATGATGTTAAATCTAAGGTGATGGTAGTTTGGTAAACACTTAACCTAAGTACAGTTGGAATTTAATGGGGAATAAGATAGAACAGGTTTCCTCTTTTAAATATCAGAGGGTATGATTTTTTTAAAAGACAGCCATAAAACATCAAATTAACAACACAGAAGTAATCTCATGCTATTTTGGAATTTTTCTCCTCTGGGAATGGCAGGCTGGTAATTTCTGCACTTGTCATGTTTGGTAGCTGAAGACTTGAAGAACCAGGACAGCATTTTAGTGAAAATTAACTATTGCTTTATTCTGGATTCTAAGAAACAGAAAACCACCCCACAACAGTTAGAATTAACTCTGAGTTTCCCCAAGTTAACCAACACTTTAAAAGTCCTTTGTCCAGTTCCTCCACACACTTGTAGCTAGCACCATTTGTCCACTTCAAAGGCGCACTTTGAAGTTTTGTTGTTGTTAACTGCCTCTGGATGAGACATCACCAAGACCCCCTGTCCTCAGCTGATCTACTTAAATCCTGCAAACCCATACCCTTGATCTCCTTAATAGCCCATCCATCTGGCATGTGGATTTCCTCTCTTTCTACTTCCCTCCACCTTTCCCAGCACTATTGTCTTTTCTAATGAGTCTTCTCATGATGTGTCTGAAGTACAACAGCCTCAGTTTGGTCATATTGGCTTCTAGGAAGGTTTCTGGCTTGATCTGCTTTAGGATCCATTTGTTTGTCTCTTTGGCTGTCCACAAGATCCTCAACACTCTTCTCCAGCCTCACATTCTCTCAAATACATTGATTTTCTTCCTATCATCTTTCTTAACTGTCCAGCTTTCACATCCATACATGATAATAGGGAATACAATGGCTTATATGATTCTAACTTTTGTGCTGAGTTGTATATCTTTGCATTTTAGAATCTTTTCAAGTTCTTTCATAGCCACCCTCCCCATTCTTAATCTTTGATTTCTTAACTGCAGTCCCCATTTCTATCAATATTTGATCACAGGTATGGGAATTATTTTACTATTTCTATTTCTTCATTGTCTAGGTTGAACTTGTGAAGGTCCTCAGTGGTCATTATTTTTGTTTTCTTTATGTTCAACATTAAGCTTGCCTTAGCACTTTCTTCTTTGATCTTCCTTGGTAGGTGTTACAGCCCTGTGATGTTTTCTGCTAGTATTATGGTGTCATCTGCATATCTTAGATTGTTGCTATTCCTTTCCCTATTTTCACTCCTCCTTCTTCTGTGTTCAAGCCTGCTTTTCTAATAATATGTTCTGCATTCATGTTGAACTGATAAGGTGAAAGTAAACTTGTCTGTACCCTTTACCAATTGGAAACCATTCTGTTACTCTGTGTTCTGTTCTGACAGTAGCCTCTTGCCTGAGTACAGATTCCTCATCAGAACTATCAGATGTGTTGGAACTCCCATGTCTTTAAGGGCATTCCGTAGTCTTTCATGATCTATGCAATCAAAGTGTTTGCTATATTCTATAAAGCACATGCTGATTTTCTTTTAGAATTCCCCGGTGTGCTCCATTAATCATTGTATGTTTGCACTGTGGTCCCTGGTGCCTCTTTCTTTCCTGAACCCTGCTTGGACCTCTGGGGTTTCTCTCTCCATGTATCACTGGAGTCTATGTTGCAGAATTTTGAGCAGAATTTTGCTTGCATGAGAGATCAGTGCTATGGTCTTATAGTTGCTGTAGTCTCTTGTGTCTCTCTTTTTGTGAATGGGGATGTACATTGATTGCTTCCAATCTGTTGCCATTGTTTTGTTTTCCATATCTGTTGACATATGTTGGTCAGCACTAAAGTTGACTCTGTCAATGTAGACTGCAGCAGTTCAATTGGAATATCATCTGTTTCTGGTGATTTGTTTTTTGCTATTTCTCTTATTGCAGTTTTCACCTTACTTTTTAGAATTTGGGTTCATCTTCATATGGCTCTTCGTTTCATGTGTCCTTCATCTTGTCATCTCTATTGTATAATTATCCTGTGTATTGCATCCAACATCTTTTTATTCCTTCCTGGTCTTGAATTATGTTATTTTTATTGTCATAGGCATCCCAGTCCTTGGTTTGAATTTTCCTTTGATTTCTCGGATTGTGTGAAATAGGTCTCTTGTTCTTCTCTTTTTGTCGTCTTTTATTCTATTCTTCTCAATTCCTGTCTCCTGCCTTCTCACAGGAAAGGAAGGCACCATCATAAACAGTCATACACAGCCCCAGTTGTCCTGCTGTAGTCATCTGCCCCAATCTACAGCTTCCTTTAATTTTCACCCATAGCTAACTGCATTGATTTACAATCCCCCTTGATCTCCCCACTTCACACACATCCCTTTGATGGCAGATTCATATGAATGCATAGGAATATGACAGCACTGAAAGTGTTTCTAGGGAAAGTGATTGTCCAAATACAATAAGATATTGGGATCTGAGGGGTAAAACATAACAACTTGAATGACCCAGACATCTGTCAAAACAGGTTTCTGAGGTACCTCTGGAAATTCCAGCTGTGTTTCTCAGGACAGGGACAGGTGTCGTATCTATTAAAGTTAGTGCTCAGAATTCAGTCCTTTTGTTCTATAATAGGGTTTTGGATATGTCAGAGGACTTTCTTCCTAAGTTGTGTTTGTGTGAACAATGGAAGAAAAGTGGCTGGGCTAAGTTACGCCAAGATTTACTAACATTTAAAATCCTTTCAGCAGACATTTTTCTTCTATCTGGAGTTAAAAATAAGATGAAGCATTGGATTTACTAGCTGGATAATAATCAGGATTTAGTCCTAATTAAATCTTCACTTTTGTCCCTCTGGTACTGTTTATTGAAAACAAGTAATAGAAGAGCTCAATAATTACAAATGCTTACCTTTGCCCTATTGAGAAATGCATTTATGGAATTACATTTCCAAACTATGTCATCATCATTTTCAGATGGCAGATATAGAACATTCCAAGAAAACTAAGGCTTTGCACCTGTGGTGTGGAAGAGGTAGAGAATGTTCAGAGAACTCATTAATTTGACTTTTTCTATGTATATACATATAGATATGTATTCTTTTTTACTTGTGTAATCACAGCCTCAGTGCTCAAAATTCCTTTCTTAATTGAGAACCTGAAAATACACAGGTTAAGGATGTAATTTTTGGCTAATTTTGTTCCCAAAGTTAGCAATAAATAATTTTATCAGTTTTCTTCCCAGTGCAAGGAAGTATTCAAAAACTATGCAGTTTTCAAATACTATTTTCAGTTTAGAATTATTCTGTGCAAAATTCACATGTGTGGGAATGAGTTTGGCTCAGGAAACAGTATTTTTGCACAGAGAATATTTCTGCAGAGAAATTCTATGACCCTTTTCACAGAATAAACTGCAGTGATTCGCATCAGCCCAGGATTCTTCTCATCAGGATTTCTTGCTACTCATGAAACATATTTTTAACCATTTGTCTTTTTTTTTTCTTTAAAAAAATCAAATACTCTTTCAATGTCTAACATAGATGCACACTGAGATTGTAACACACACTCAGTCATGATGTTCCTGTCGTGTTTCTAATACATAGCACTAAGAGGGGGTATACTTGAATCATTTTAGTGACCAGACATTACATTTCCACTGATAGTAGTGGGGATCAGAAAGTACAAAGTTTTCCAAGTAGTCCACAGACTGCTGTGTGAGTATATCTGGACTGAAGCCACTATGAGAAAGTAGCCTTGATCTTTGTCAGGGAACTAATATCCTAAAACCACACATGTGAGAAATTCCATATACCCAGCATGTTCCTGGGTGAGCAATCTTGAGAATGAGAGCATCCTATTTCCAGCATTATGGCCATTTTCCTTCACTGTACATTTTAGTAAAAACAGCAATATCTTTCCAGTAAAGATTGCTACTCAGTTTAATTTGTAAGTTTATGGCAGCAGGGACCAGTTCTTTCAACCTATGTTAGGAACATAGGAACCTGCATTATATTGAGTTGGACCATGGGTTCATCTGCCCTGTGTCATCAACACTGACTGGCAGATATACATTTGGGATTTTCCTAGCCCTGCCTGGAGATAACAAATCTGGGGCCTTCTGTATGCAAAACATGTACCTCTCCACTGATACAGATTAAAACCCTCCACTCATGGACATTGACAAATAAATAAATTATTGTGAGCAATTTAGAGACTTGTGGAAAGAAGTTCAAGGGGAGACCAAATATTCCCATATGGGTAATTTAATGTCATCCAAAAATAGCAAGATTTGAAAATGTAGCAATCTAGTTAGCTTTCCATCTCTCTATATTCATTCTGCAAATTCATCTTCAGTTTGATATGGGCTGTCCATTCTAGCTAAAGTAAACATGCAAACATTAATTTGCTTTATTTTCTGCTTCAGTAGTTCACGTCCTCCACAAAAAAAAAAAAAATCAGTCTGCCTCTTTAGAAAAGCAACTTCTCAGCTCTATTTTAAAATGGCTTTAGAAATAGTGAAACTCAAATATGCATTGCTGAAGTGTTTATGTCAAACTAGATTATTTAAACAAATATTTTGATAGTGCCAAGGCATGGCCTTTCACACAGATGTCAAAGTTATACTTATAACACTTACACGAGCAAACCTCAAAGTCTGTAAAACATTCACTTGGGACTGCCCATAAAAATGAGAAATCCCAATCCCTTTTTCTGAATTATCTGGAACATCCAAAATAGCACTCATTCCTACATATATCATAGATTGTTCCAGGTGTTTCAGGGATTAGGAGCCCTAATTTTGCTTGGTTTACCAAGATATTTGAATACAGCATGTAAAGAGTGGGAGTCAGAGCAGTGTAATGGTCATGTTGGACTATGACTCTGGGAGACCAGAGTCTGAATCCCTGTTTGACCATGTGAATCCACTGAGTGACCTTCAGCAAGTCACACTCCTTTTAACAAATTTTACCAAGAAAACCCTGTGAAAGGTTCACCTTAGGGTTGCTATAAGTCAGAAATGACTGGAAGGCATACAACAACAAACAACACTGCAAAGAGTGTTATTGCCTTTGACCACCACAAATGCTATGTAGAAAATGGCAACAGTGATGGATTCTTAAACTCTTGCCTTTGGCCAGTCCAATCTCTCTTCAGTCAAGGCTAATCTCTCTCTTATGAGGTTATGATGAATAGAGGTTCCCCTCTCATTCATCTGAAGACTCTCCCAGACAACATATGGTTAAATGTTAGGGGAATGTCCACTCTAATGAGAATTTACATCATAAGGTTTATATCACAGGTAATGAAATGCCAATTGACCAATCAGCTGGGCAGAACCGGAAACTTCAAGAACCTTCTAAGCAGAGGTTTTAAAATATATTTTGGACTATGAGGTTTTGAGTTTTTCTCTGCCTCAGGGCTGTTTGCCTGAGGTAGATGACCCGGATGCTGGTCGAGCTGGGCAATGAAGTCCAGGCTCCCAACATCCAGAAACATGTGCTAGCTAGTGATGTTAGCTCTTTTTGTTTTGTTTTATTTGGCTTGGCTGAAATGATTGTATTCTTTAACTGACATTTCTCTGCCTGCAAGACAAGGAGGTCTTGTATGTAATGATACCTTTTGTTCTAGAATTCCTGAGTTAGAATAAAGCTTTTTTTTAAAAAGTACCCTGTCTTTTCTTACACTCCTTCTACATGTAGCTTGACTTGGCTATGTGGCTACTGCTTGCTTAAGTTATCAAGGGAAGGAACTACAGATTACTTGACAAAGTCCTAGTGTGTTATTGAGGGAATTCATTCTAACTCACTAGGTGGTGGCAGCTTGGATAGATGGTCTCAAGGGGTTCCATTCAGCCCTGCAAGAGTGGGAAGGGGGATCCAGGAGACTGGGACTAATGATCTTCTCTCTCTCTTCTCAGTGGCCATTATTTTTGTTTTCTTTATGTTCAACATTAAGCCTGCCTTAGCACTTTCTTCTTTGATCTTCCTTGGTAGGTGTTACAGGCCCATGATGTTTTCTGCTAGTATTATGGTGTCATCTGCATATCTTAGGTTCTTGATATTCCTTTCTCCTATTACCACTCCTCCTTCTTCTGTGTTCAAGCCTGCTTTTCTTATAATATGTTCTGCATTCATGTTGAACTGATAAGATGAAAGTAAACTTGTCTGAACCCTTTACCAATTGGAAACCATTCTGTTATTCCATGTTCTGTTCTGACAGTAGCCTCTTGTCCTGAGTACAGATTCCTCACCAGGACTATCAGATGTGTTAGAACTCCCATGTCTTTAAGGGCATTCCATAGTCTTTCATGATCTATGCAATCAAAGTGTTTGCTATAGTCTATAAAGCACATGCTGATGTTCTTTTAGAATTCAATAGTGCACCCCATTAGCCATCGTATAATAATAATAATAATAATTTTTATTTATAGCCCGCCTCTCTGCCAAGCAATCGAGGCAGGTTACACAAGTTAAAATAGACAATGTAAAACAATCCCAACCCTAATCCCTCCTCCCACCCCCTTAAAACAGTATTAAACAGGAAAATGTTAAAACAATGGGCTACTACATAAAACAAAGCAATAAATAAATAACCTGCCCAAGCATCACAGGGAGGCCGGTAGAATAACAGACAGGAAACGACTCCCCAGGGCAGATGTATCCGGGGGATAATATGTTTGCAATGTGGTCCCTAGTGCCTCTTCCTTTCCTGAACCCCACTTGGACCTCTGGGATTTCTCTCTCCATGTATGGTTGGAGTCTATGTTGCAGAATTTTGAGCATGATTTTGCTTGCATGAGAGATCAGTGCTATGGCTCTATAGCTGCTGCAGTCTCTTGTACCCATTTTAAATCTTCTACATGAACATCTGTATGCATATGCAGATAGGTTTTCTTTAACTTTATACTATGCCATACACCACTACCCAAAGCTATAAAATCAGAGCTTGGAAGTAGGATGTTATAATCAATGCAGTTATCTATAACATGTATGGAAGGCCGACAGTAATAGAGTAATGAAATGAATATAAGTAAAGTTACTTTATTGGTCTAATCAGTAATCATTTCTAATTATGTTCAAAGGTTCATTTGAAGAGTACTTTGAGTAGTATTTTGACAGAAATTTCCCCAGTTTTATTTTCTTATTAATCTCAAGGAATTTTCTTCCATTTTATTTTTTTTTGGGTAGAAAAAGTAATGAGTAGAAGAATAAACAATGCAATCAGTTATCTTTCCACCACTGTAACAAGTAACATCAAGGTGTTACTTTCCAAACAAGCAATGGGAACAAATCTTTTAAAGAGCAACTTTCAACCCTCTGAATACAATAAACTTCTTCTCCCTCTTCCTGTTAGCAGCAGTAGGAGCAGCAACACTAGCAATGTGTATGTTTATGTGTTTGTGTGTTTGTGTATCAAAAAAAAAATCAAGTAGACAAAACAGATCATATGAAACAAGACAATAGTTAAACTGGAAAATTAAACATGCACTCAGCAAAATACAAATTCCAAAGGCCACTCTTTATCTCCTGGTGGAAGGTGAGTAGAAATGGAAACAAGCAGGACCTCCAAGGGCATGGGTCTCACAGCAAAACCACTGTGCTGAATTTATTATATCACAGACTGGAGGGCTCTGTCTGTGCTGGGTCCTGTGAACAGCACACTGATTTCTTCTGATGGGGGACACCTGGTTTAACAAGACTATGTGTGAAAGGGATCTAGGAGTCCTAGTGGACCACAAGTTCAACATGAGTCAACAGTGTGATGCTGCAGCTAAAAAGGCCAATGCAATTTTAGGCTGCATTAGTAGAAGTATAGTATCTAGATCAAGGGAAGTAATAGTGCCACTGTATTCTGCTTTGCTCAGGCCCCACCTGGAATACTGTGTCCAGTTCTGGGCACCACAATTCTAAAAGGATGTTGAGAAGCTGGAGAGTGTTGAAAGGAGAGTGACAAAAACGGTGAAGGGTCTGGAAACCATGCCCTATGAGAAGAGACTTCGGGAGCTGGGGATGTTTAGCCTGGAGAAGAGATTGTTAAGGGGGATGTGATAGCCTGTTTAAATATTTGAAAGGATGCCATATTGAGGAGGGTGCTAGCTTGTTTTATGCTGTCCCAGAGAACAGGACCCAGAACAATGGATGCAAGCTGCAGGAAAAGAGATTCCACCTCAATATTAGGAGGAACTTCCTGACAGTGAGAGCTGTTTGACAGTGGAACACTTTCCCTCAGAGTGTGGTGGAGGCTCCTTCTTTCGAGGTCTTTAAACAGAGGCTGGATGGCCATCTGTCGGGGATGCTTTGATTTCGAGTTCCTGCATGGCAGGGGGTTGGACTGGATGGCCCTTGTGGTCTCTTCCAACTCTATGATTCCATGATTCTATGATTGCATTTCTACTAGCATTGCATGCATTAGAAGAAAACAAGGGAAAATTTGGCCCTTCTGATATGAAGAGAGAGTGGTACAGTGAGTGATGGTATAATCTACTAGTTTCACTTTCTCTTTTTACATCTCTAGGTCTATCTGTCCCAGCCATAAAGAAAAAAATGCAAATCTTGATTAATTCCTTAAAACGTAATGCTCCTTTCCTGCCTTTGCACAGGTCCAATTCAATGTGTACAAGCATTTCCAGCACAGAAAGCAGCAAGTTGTACCTGTCTGCTATGGAGCTGATGAAGATGAAGAGAAAGAGAGCAAAAGTGGCAACCCTGATCAAGCAGAACCACAACTGCAGGCATTCAAACCCAGAGTTTGAACAACTAAGCACTCAAGTCCTAGGTTTGGAATGATTAATATGGCCGTTTGACTCTGTCTCACATTAAATGTTTTTAGATCACAAATTCTTTATAGTTTAGGTATGATGTAACTGAATTATGTTAATTTTTATATAAAATCAAGTGAAGCAACATTTTCAGCTACCTCTGAGTGCAGTCTGGGGAATGCAGACTCTGGATACAATTGTCTTAGACACAAGCGGTCAATGTATTGACAATATATGTACTGTTTGAAAATATGAAACTATATGAAAATATTCAAAAATTGTTTTAAAATATGTTTCTAAATCTTGACAGATTAAGAATCTTCACACTTTGGGATTTATTTTGTGCAAAATTTGCATGGGTTGTATTTGTGCAGAAAACACAATTTTTCTGTGCAAGAAAGAACATATTTGTGTAGAAAATGTCTATGTAAAAATATGTAAAAATAGTCTATGTAAAAATATTTTCTGTGCAAAAAATACTGTTTCCTGAACAAAAGACCAGGTGTGAATTTTATGCCTAATAATCCTAAACTATGAATTGTCTTTGAACCCTGTGCATTCTTCAAAGACTTTCTCATAGAGGAACAAAAATTGCTAATATTATTCCCTCCCTCCTTCAAGAATGAAATTATCAAAGAAATTAACATGACAGAGGTTGGACTATATGGCCCTTATGGTCCTTTCCAACCTATGATTGTATGATTACATCCCTAGTTCTATTCCACTTAGTTCAGAATGTGGTAAGCCTTTCATGCTGGTTTTAGGGGCATCTTACTCATTCTCTTGAGTGGGGTCTCAAGACCTGCCCTAAATGCACCATGGTGAAAGAAAAGTGTTGCATCTCTCTTTGCAAAGGGTATTTGCACCCATTAACACCTAGGACAGTGATGACAAACCTTTTAGTCACCGAGTGTCCAAACTAAGTGGCCTTCCGCCTTCCAGAGGTGGGACTTCCGAGGGGAACAGGATTTCTGGGGTGGGACTTCCACCCTATGGAGGTGGGACTGAAGGCTTGGGAGGAGGAAGAACAGGCATGTGCCTTTTCCTCGTCTTCACTGCTCCGTGTGCCAGGGAAAATGGCTTCGTGTGCCATCTCTGGCATGTGTGCTATAGGTTTGCCAACATGAACCTAGCATGAGAAAGTGATCCCATCTCCCTGATGGAAACTGAAGAGGGATGCAGACAGTGAAAAGTGCCGTCTTCAATCCCAGGAAGGGGAGGGGTAGGTGAACGCCGGGCACCCCAACCCCTTCCTGAGGACATCATCAGAGTGCCCACCATGCAGCCCGGCACCTCTTCCAGTGCCCCTTTTCGCTCCTCTGAAAGGACTGCTATTTTAGTGCTCTTCTTCAGAGGCACCATAAGGGTGGATCAGGGCCGAGGCGTGGGGCAGCCTGGGTTCCAGTCCACAGATTCTCGGAGTGGCCCATGGCCACCTGTCTGTAGAGTAGAAGCATTTTTAGACTATAGGAGAGAATCTAAAAATCAAACCATGGCCTGGCATTTCAAAAGGCCTCCTATCAGAAGTTTTCTCAAGACTAAACAAAATGTGACATTATTTGTATCATTACCCCCATGAATTAAGTAAACAGTTAACTCAATGGCTAATAACATCCTTTCAATGTAAGTGTAACTAAAGTAATGATTAACTTTGAGTGTCAATCCTTCCCACAACTATCTTGCCCTTTCTAATATCAACATATCTGATTATTCTTCATGTTTGAATCATTGTGGCCTTTGGATCTACCAGTTCAGTCAATAAAACCTAGTAGTCTAATGGGCTCAGTAGCTGAGACCTTCTTTCCATTTCATCTCAATCTTGAAGCCACTCTGACAAAAGGAAAGCCAAGTAACCTGTTGTTGTTATTCTGTGTCTTCAAGTCATGCCTAACATATGGTGACCCTAAGGCAAACCTATTATGGGGTTTTCTTGGCAAGATTTGTTCAGAGGAGGTTTGTCATTACCTTCTCCTGTGACTGAGAGAGTGTGATTTGCCCAAGGTCACTCGGTGGATTTCATGGCCAACACTCAAACCACAACATGATGTTGGCTTTCCAAGTAATCCACTGGTGCTACACAAAGACTTAGGGGCTAAGCAGACGGCTAATTGGGCCGTCTTGGGGGCAGGGAAGGGGAGGGGCAGCCGCACGATCGGCTCCACAACCCCTTCCCCAGGTCGTCCTCCGAGCAGCCGGCCCTCCACACGGCCGGTGCTGTGAGGAGGACCTCCCACCGCAGCGTTTGCACGCACTGCGGCGGAAGAGTCGATGAAGGTGCACCGCAGCCTTTTGTGGCGCACCTTCGGCGACTTGTGAAAGGAGTGCTGATTTAGCGCTCCTTTCAGGGGCAGTGAAGCTGTGCCACGGGATCGAGGCGTGGGGATGCCTCGGTCCCGAGGCACAGCTTCCTGGGGCGGCCCACGGCCGCTCGTCTGCTTAGCCCCTTAGAAAGTTGGAAATGTGTTGTGTAGTATTTTTCCAAGCTGCTTCTGAAGCTGCAATTCAGAGCTAAATTCTGCTGATGGCTTGCTCACCCAAAAATTGGGGGATGGAGTTTGATGCTGGAGATAGTTTTTGAAATTCATTGTTGGCCAGGACAAGCAAAAGGTAAGGTCTATTTTTAAACAGTATCAAAAAGGTGAAAAGTAGTTATTTTGCTTTTGTTAAACTAGGGATGATGAAATCTCTCTGTTTTGCTTCCTCCTCCATTAGATGTTTTAAAAATTTGAGTTCTTTCCATCTTGTTGATTTGAGAATTTTAGTAAATACCATATATACTCGACTATAAGTCGACCTCATGTATAGGTTGAGGCCAGGTTTTGGGGCCAAAATTATGGATTTTATATGACCCATGGATTTTATAAGTCAACCGTAAAACTTAGGGGCATGTAACAAAGGATCTAAAGGATGAAACAAAGGAAAACGATGTCAACGAACTTACAAAATTCCACCAGGCATAATTGTTTGTGCTCATACTAAAGGCTGAATGGATCAGAGAGTAGAGGTGAGTCAGTGCTTCCAGGAGAGATTGCATTTTTGCCTTTTATCAGGGGGTTTGTTTTTAAAAAATAAGAGTTAAAGTATAGCACTTACATTGATCTGTGGATGTTGACTCTGTCTTTTTGGGTCAATTTTTAGACTAAAATTTCTAGAGTTATACATGAGTATATACAGTATTTCAACAATAACTGAAATGAAAAATGAACTTGTCTTCAATTGCTAAATTCAATATCAGATCATTGAATTGCAGGAAGTGCAAGATGCCCTATAGAAATATTCTCAGATCTTTACAATGTTGGCAACATCACTGAGGTGCACAGAGAGGAGGCCTAGACATTTTTGGCATAAAGGAATGGGCCCCTGGTTTGAAAAAGCCTGTGCCGAAGCCAGAACTCATTAAGGAATATATATAATCAATATAGGAGAGATAATTGCCAGATATTACCTCAATCCTATTTCACCACCAGAAGACATTATAAATCACTTTTGGCAAGAAAGAAGAAAGAGGCAGTTCAAAGGCAATGGACATCATTGATATATTTCTCCCTAAAAAAACAACATCACAGGGATGACAGGGAACATCAGTGTCTCTGCCCCTTGTAACATTCCTATAAATGTATGGGAAGATTATTTTTCCATATTGTATAGAGACAGTGGGGGTCAGGTTTCCACAACCCCTGATGAGTTCAGCCCATTCTCCCTGAATTGTTTAGATACTCTTCAGTGGCCCTTTGTGTCCCAAAAAGAATTAAAGATACTAATTACCCAGATTAAATCTGGAAAAGCTCCAGGGCCCGATTTAATCCTGCCTGCATTCTGAAAATAAACATATCATGGTGGGCACCTCTACCTGCTGTCCTTTTTACCCTCATTAATCAGACAGACAAATTACCTACTAGCTAATCACAAGTGATTATAATCCCTATTTATAAGAAGGGAGATAGTAATGACCCATCCAGCTACCAACCCATAAGCTTACTTTCGGTTGTGGGTAAACTTTATAGCCGATTTCTTAATAATCGTCTTTCCAAATGGATAGAGAATGAGCATATTATTGGCGATGGACAAATTGGCTTTAGAAAGAATAAGTTAACCTATGATCATTGCCTGGTCTTGAACCATCTGGCTGAGAAATATTCTAACTCTCAATGCAACAGTTTATACGCTGAATTAATTGATCTGAAATCAGCTTTTGATCTAATTCCAAGAGATTATGGACCAAACTCCTTCCCTCCTCTATTGACAGGAGAGCATTATGGCTTATTATGATTCTGTATAGAAACACGACTATACAAGTGAGATGTGGTATCCAGGGAAATCTCACAAAATCTATTCCTGTTGACAAGGATGTGCATCAAGATTGCATTTTGGCACCTTTATTATTCAATCTATATCTTAATGATCTTTCAACCTTTATTATCGCAAAAGTCTGTCACCTGCCCAAATTGGGCTCAGTTAGAATTCCCTTATAGCTGTATGCAGATGATGCAGTTCTCCTTTCATTTACTAAAATAGCTCTGAAAAAAAATGTTGAGAGCTTTTGGGGATTATTGTGAAGAAAACTGCTTAACCATCAATTATAGTAATACTAAAATCATGGTTTTCTCCAAGAACCTAAGTTGGTCCAGTTGGGTCATAAATAGATATAGGTTAGAGCAAGTTAAACACTTCAAGTACTTAGGAGTTATTTATCAATCAATGGGTGGTTGGGTATCCCAGCAGTCTACTGCTATCCAGTCAGCAATATATAAACGAATTACCCAGCACTATAAACAAACTAGTGCTTTAGCACTATTAGTAGCTGACCAACTTAGGTTCTTGGAGAAAACCATAATTTTAGTAATACTATAATATATATGGAGGCCAATTTTTACCTGCTGCAATTAAGGTGTTCCAAGCTAAGGTCTTGCCACAATTGCTATTTGGCATCCCAATTTTGGATCCCAGGTTTTTCTTTAGTAATACAACAGATCCTTTCAGCTTACCTTTGGAAATTATTTGGGGTACCCAGTTGTGTGCCATCAGCTGTCTTTTGCTTGAAGCAGGTTGTCATTCAGCTGAATGTATTGCCTTGATGAGGGCCTGAAGGTATTGGCTTAAGCTTTTCTATGCTGGCCCTGAGTCTGGATATTCATTTCCCATAATGGAAGACAATTATACCACACTCTGGTCTACAAATATCAGGGGAAAACTGCAAAGATTGGGCTTTTCAAACAACCCTCATTACACATTATTTGCCTAGGGCGCAGCAGATTCCGGCACACTATATAAACAATATTGATATACAATATTCTTTATCCTCTGCCCACACAACATGTTCTCCCATCAGTCTAGGGTTGCAGTTTAATCTTGACAGGGGGCACATTATTTACAAAATTTGACCATCCCAAAACATGTTTACTAAAGCACGATTTAATGTTACCCTGTCTGCCTTGTTAGTGGGCCGCTTTAAGGGAACCCCTTATAATCAATGTGTCTGACCTTGAGGTGAAGATTCTGCCGAGACACTGCTGGTAGCACAGTGGTTAAATGCCTGTACTGCAGCCACTCATTCACAAACCATAAGGTTGTCAGTTCAATACCAGCCAAGGGCTCAAGGTTGACTCAGACTGACATCCTTCTGAGGTTGCTAAAATGAGTACCCAGCTGCCCCGGCTAACCATGGATCGGGGGCGCAGCTACCCCATGCTGCACCCATGATCCTCCCTTTTGCTGCCCCTGAAATAGCACCCTAAGAGCCAGCATGCAGCTCTTTAGCACCCCTTCCCACACAGCACATAAAAATGCTGCGCCAGGAGGACGCACAGTGTCAGGACGTCGTCAGGCAGGGGTTGGGGCGGCTGGCATGCTCTACCTCCAGGCCGGCCCTTTGGGCCAGTCTGTAGAGGCCATAAGATTAATTTCACTTCTCCTGCTTAGGTCTCCAGGTAGACCATTCAACTGGTACCTGGTGTACTTGTTAAATGACTCTGAGAAAAGTAAAACAGAAGTGGTTCCTCTCTGCTGCTAAAACTCATACGATTATGGCCCACGCATAACAAACAACCCTGTCTATTGTTCTCTAAGTACCCATACAAATATCCACTTTTGTCCCTTTGTAATGCAACCATGTAACATCTAATATATCTGCAAATGTCTGTATTATATTGCTATTTTAACAATTTTTTGTATATATTGTGTTGCCTAATGGTTGTTGTTGTTGTTGTAAATTCAATAGGTATGACTGCTTTTAACAAGAAGAGATCCAAGTTGTATCTGCCTACTATATGTATGATACAATTGAGGAGCTTCACCGGAAAAGGTAATGGTACCTCTTGAAAGCCAGTGTGTTATAGTGGTTTGAGCATGGGACTGACTTCTGGAGACCAGGGTTTAATTCCCTGCTCAGCCGTGGAATCCAATTGGGTAACCTTGGGTGACTTGCATACTCTTCGCCCCAGAAAAACCCTTGATATGTTTGCTGTAGAGTCACCATAAGTTGAAAATGACTTGAAGGCACATAAGAACAACCCTAATTCAACACTAAGATGACTGAATACAGACCAGGCTTTTAAGAGTAAAGCACAGCGAGCTCTAGATCAGGATTGACAATGTGTCCATTTTCATTTCTCATACAGTTCTTTC
The DNA here is from genome assembly GCA_026167975.1 of Phrynosoma blainvillii. NCBI lineage: Eukaryota > Metazoa > Chordata > Lepidosauria > Squamata > Phrynosomatidae > Phrynosoma > Phrynosoma blainvillii. The sequence continues at coordinate 38,560,694 of JANUYF010000003.1, forward strand.
CCTTTGAAACATGCAGAAGTGCACAAATTTTGGAAAATACCTATTAAAAACAATCTGAAGCACATCTTTTACATCCCTAGTTTTAATTCACGTAACACCAATTTTAGCAGCACAAGTTTCACAGAGCAGCAGGATAAACAGACCAAAATCTTAAAAACTGTTATGGTCTTACATGGAGGTTTGGGAAGGCAATGGATAGCAATTGGTATAAAGGAATGTACTCACCCCAGTAGTCAATAGCAATTTAATTTGGTGTGGAGGTCTACAAATTTGGCATTAGTTAGGCAACTAAAGAATAATGTTGCATATCTCTTTCCGCAATGTCAAAATGTTATACTGGACTAACCCCTGATTACTCTGGTGCAAGTCACCAAGTGAATTTGGGCCATAAATAGCTTTGTTCCTGAACTAAGGCAAATGAATCCTTGCTGTATACAAAATGAAAATTACTGGTAGCTACGAAAACAAAAAAATCTCCTTGATACAGGGTGTAGAGAAGATGCAAAACATACTTTCTGCCCATCTCCCCATCCCCTTTTAAGGTGGGGTATCTGATGAAGCATTTGAATGCATCTGGAAAAATTGGTTAAAATATCCTGAGTCAGATGGCCTCACAAAGAAATGTGGTTTAATGTACATCCACACTACCATGTTGTTTAATGTGCAGAGGGTGCTTGAAGAGAGACATTTCTTACTTTTTTCTTGCTTATCTTTTGGAATTAGAGGACAGACTCTGCTTACAGCTGAAAGAGGGGTGGGAGTGGGGCTTTCCCTACACAATTATGGCAGTTGAAGTGGAATCGTGATGCTCTACATTTGTAGTATGAAAGGGCCCAGAATGTCAGCAAGGAGTAAAGCATGTTTTATTATTGTGTGTCTATATATTCTCTGTGTGTGTGTGTGTGATGGGCTATCATTTGTCTATCATTACTGTGAGTCAATTTTTTGGTCCATCTAGTTCTTTACTAGGTGTGTAGGACATCATTTTCCCCCTTGTTGTGCTATCTGGCATCTTTATCATTGAGCAATACCAGCAATTGAATCAGCAATGTTCTATATGCAAGGCTCTACCTGTAAGCTATGGTGGTGCTTCATAGGTCTCTTTTTTTGCTCCTTTTTGCAAGATATTTAATGCAAACAGGACTGTGTGCATTAATTCAGTCTCCTTTGGACATGAGTATAATTCAGCACAAAGGACTATTTCTGAAAAGGAGAAACTGAGACATTGTGTAATGAATGCTGTGTAGATATTATGAGGCATATTGAGGAAAGTGGTGGGGGAAGATCACTTGGGAGCTTATCATGGAGTGATCTTATAAGCTTGAATAGAATTTGTAATTTAGACTGAAAGCTGTAATCAGTGGGATGACAGCTACTGAACAATGCCACGTTGTCTTTATACATTGACAATAGAATCTAATTAGAAAGAAAAAGTTTATTTGAAAAGTAGGTAAAAAGCATCCCTAGACTCTTCCAGAACAGAGTTTTTAGCAAGACAGGAACCAGCATTTATACACTTCTTTTACATATTTACTGAATTTATTCTCTGCCTTTCTACCAGAAGGTACTTAAAGAAGCCATAATAATTTCAGATTAGAAGCAAAGTTTTGATGAAAATAGAACATAAAACAAATAAATTGAAGTGCAATTATAAAAATAACAGACACAGCCAGCACCTAGCCAAGTAGAGTTCATTCAGCATCAGACCAGCTTACCTACTGATAGCTTCAACTTGCTTGTTGGGGTGTTTCAAAGTCTGGTAGTAACCACCATGAAGGATCCTTTCTATGTCTCTACCAGACATATATCTGATATTGTTGTGGATTTGCAAAGTACCTTCTCTGAAGTGTGAAGTCGTAGGCTTTCATGGCCGGCATCCATAATTTTTTTTGGGCTTTTCGGGCTGTGTGGCCATGTTCTAGAAGAGTTTCTTTCTGATGTTTTGCCAGCATCTGTGGCTGGCATCTTCAGAGAATACTGGAATGGAAGAATACTCTTCCATTCCAGTATTCTCTGAAGATGCCAGCCACAGATGCTGGTGGAACATCAGAAAGAAATTCTTCTAGAACATGGCCACACAGCCCGAAAAACCCACAAAAAACTACCTCCTCTGAAGTTTTTAAATCCTGAGCAAGCTTGCATAAGAGAGTGAAGTATTTCAAATAGTCTGGTTTTAGATGCACAGAACTGCCTTGAAATCATTTTCTCTTGGGTACTTCATGGTTCTATTTTCTTTCTTTTATAAGACCAACCACATAGACGTTTACATGACATAGCTAGTTCTCAGGGGTTAATGATGGAAAGCTAATATGAAAGTTGGATAAGTGGAATTTTAAACTTTCCTGTTGGTAGCTATTCATTCTTGCTTGTACTTTTTTTTTAAAGGCTAGTTCTTTTCCATCACAGAAAAGCTGACAAAAGCACCTTATTCTGTTAGTTTTTCAGACTACTTACAATTGAGTGGTTATAGTTCAATCCTGTTGTGGCCTAGTTTATTGTCTCATAGCTGGAAGCAACTGAGCTAACTCACAAATTTTGCTCAATTTACTGTCTATGTGAGACAAAACCTTTTGACTATTCCTGTCAGATAATTATGACATAATCTTTATTTTTCCCCCAGCCCCCCCCCCCCCGCCTCTTTTAATACTATTCAGGTTGCAAGCAGAGCATCCATTAAAGCCACGTAAGTAGGTTTCTACAGTCTATAAGATACAGCAGGAAAGAAGGGACTTTGTTAGAAATGGTTTGGAATATTGATTCATTTTGCTCTCTGACAATTATGATTTAGTTTTGCTTTTCTGACTTTGAGGCAAAAATACTCTATTAAACTGAAACCACAGGAAAATCTCCTGAGGTGACTGGACTTGTGTATGTTTCTAATGAGATTACTCATATATTTCTCTGAAGCTGAGAGGAGTATGACTTGCCCAAGGTCACCCAGTTGGTTTCCATGGTGGAGCAGGGATTCAAACCCTGGTCTCTAGAGCTGTAGTCCCAAGCTCAAACCATTATGCCAAAGGCAAACCCCCTCTGAACAAAGTCAACCAAGAAAACCTCATGATAGTGTCGCCTAGGGTTGCCATAAGTCTGAAATATTGTGAAGGCACAAAACAACAACAAATATATGTAGTCATTATGATACAAAGTTACAAGAATATGAGAAGAGTCCTGCTGGATTGGATCAAAGGCCTATATGGGTCTAGCTTCCTGTTCGCCACAGTTCCTCTGGGAGGCCGAAAAGCATGACATGAAGGCAATCACCCTCTCCTGTTATTATTCTCCTGCAACCCATATCCATAAACAGATCCTAATAGAAGCATACAGCCTAGGAATGGGTTGGAAATGTATTTGGTTAGCATCCTAAAGTAAACCCAGGGTGAGTAGCTGCATTGTTTCCAGGAGCCAATTTTCTGCCCCAGAGATTCTCCAGGGGCTACACAGGCTTCCAAACAAGGAAAACCAAAGCAGAAGGGGCCAGAAGGCCACTGCTTGATTTGAAAAGCAGTTTATTTTTTTAAAAAAAATGTTAACAACCATCAGAGACTTGGTGCAGCAGCAATGGTGAAAGAGCCATAATGAGATGGCTTCTTATGGTAGACTGCCTTCCCCACCTGCTTGCCTCTTTCTGCTATCAAAGAGAAAAGTCCACATGGCCTTAGGGATCTGGGCCACCCTCCCAAAGAAACTGCCTTCATCTTCCCCATTCAGCACCAAAAGAGATTCTTAAATCTATTTATTTCAAATTGATTATTTTAAAATATATTTCATACATAGATCTCAGTTCTGAATGGTTCAGCATAGTTAAATAGTTCTCTGTGCAGAGCAGTGCTACAGCTGGTTATTCACTGAGCCATAGCTGTACCATAGAGTTGCTGCACACACAATCTCCATGGCCTTTTTTAGCTTGGTGAGAGCAGGAGCATCACTAGAGGGACACTAGGAGTGCAGACGAAACCAGATGACATGATAAGGGGGTTGGGTAACATCACATCTCCCCAAAATTTGCCTTTGGGCAGAAATAGACTGTGACATTCACCTTCATCCCTTTAAAATGCTTAAGAGACTGTGTGGGTGAGGCAAGGTTCAGTGGAAGAAGAAAGGAGAGGCTGCAGGTTTTTGTTTTTTTAAAAAAATAATTTTACATTTTATTTTTTTAAAAAAATTAAAATGTTTTAAGCATTTAATTTTTTTGAAAAATATTCTTTTTATGTTTTCTTTAAAAACATCACATCTTACCAAATTTTCACTTCAACCACATGAAACTATGTACATGTAAATACATTTAGGCTGTGTGTATTATATTGTAATTTAAAAGTATAATTTTAATGTTACTAGTTGCTTATATCACAACTCTCACCATTACATTCACTGATATACAGGAATTATGATTGATGAATAACATTAGTACAAAAAACTTTACAAAGGATTCTGTATGGTGTGGTATGGGGAAAGGTCAATGTGAGGGTGACACCAACCTTACTGATGCCACTAGTCCCACCATCACCACTCTCTACAAGGCACAGAATGGCCATGTGTGGTCTGCAGTGATTCTGTAGTTAATCCATGGAGGGATTTGACTGGTGCAGAGGGAGAAAGGGAATATCAACCTCTGCATCAAACAAAAAGAGACATACGCTGGCAAAAGCTTGACTTATACCAGCATATGCCACAAACAGGATCCCAGACTGGAAGTGCATCTACACTGTACAAATAATATAATTAGACATGACTTTAACTTCCATGGCTCTATCCTACAGAACTGTGGGATTTGTAGTTTTGTGGAGCACCAGCACTCTTTGGCAGGGAAAGACCTTGTAAAACTAAAAATCTGAGGAATGGAGATACAGCACTAAAAGTAGTGTCAAACTGCACTATTTCTACAGTGTACAGCCCAATATGGAAGCTGTATACTCTAAGAAACTCTAAGAAATCACATTGTGGTGGTTGTTATATTATCCTTATTTCTGTTTCAGGTGTAATATATGACAATTTCTTATTTATATACCAAGTCTCATAAAACTAATTAGGGGGATACAGTTTAAATATATTTTCTCTGTGGATTGGCATTAAAATGGACTGAAGACTAGCTTATATTTTGCTGTTTCAAAACCATCCAATAGATACTAGTAGACTATCTTAATGTAAATATATTAGAATTGGAAAATGCATTGCCTAGAGGAATGGAGAAATAAATGAAGGATGGTCATGCTTATTTGTGCACTCTGTTACAGTCAAAGTGTTTTTTCTATATTCTGCTAGATATATTATATTTCTACTATGCTTTTTGCATTGCACAAGATTATATTCTTTGAGCAAATATAATCTGATGCAATAAAATTGTTATTTCAAGAGTATGTCAGAGGTTGTCGTGTGGATAATTTATTATATCAAAAATGTATTAATATTGCTTGTTGCTTGGAAGGAGAACTGATGACCTGAGACCAACATTATGGTTTAAGTTGACAGAAAGAATCCACTTGGACTTGTAGGCTTATTGGCAATTGTTTCTGTGCATCACTCTGCAAGGAGGATGACCGCCTAAAGAAAATATCATTTATAAACTTCAATCTTTCAAAATGTGTAACTGTTACAGTGGAATGGAAATGGCTGAGAGAATCATAGATTTAGAGCTGCTGCCATAAAAATTATGGATAATTTCAGCTAAAGGTGCTACATGTGATGTTCTAGACCAAGGACTCAAGAGGTTAGAGTTCTGGTCACCATCTTATAAGTTCCTGCAGTGCTGTTTTCCCATTCATGAATGGGACAAGAAGGGACAATGTATCTATGGCTCATCACTCAGCAACCCCTTATTCCTTCTCTTTTCTGCCTATGGAGAAAGCACGGCTTGACAATGGTATAGTTATTTCAAGACACATTTGTATGTGCTCAGATTTCCCAAGAAACAGTTTTAGACAGTTGTGATTGAGGTCCATGGAAAAGAATGCCCTGTGAGTGACAAACACAAGGATAAGTCCATCTTACACTTGTGTATTTATTTTTATTTTTTGTTATTGTGGAGATTGATATTCCCCTCAAGGCTCACACTTTTGCTGTGATACCCCCTCCCCATGGCCATGCCATGACTGGTAAAGAGTGTGGAGGATTGGTGAAGGATCTGGCTATGACCCATAGTTGGACATAGGTTTATTATATCATCCACCAAGGCTCCAGTATTTCTCAGTGGAATATGCCATTAGTTTGTTTCTGGCTATGCAGCTTCTCCGCTACAGTCTCCACCAGTTACGGAACAGTTGTTGAAGGGAACTATTGCAGCAAAACCATGAGCACTGAGGATGATGAGCAGAATTCCACCTGCACAATTCTTACACTACTCCTGGAAATGCAGGCTCATCAGCCATCCTATGTTAACTTGTGTACTGTAGGCTTCTCTGGTGCTCCAGATGGATTAGGATCATGCAATTTCTTCTGTACAAAAATGCAACTTATTCCTCTTTGCTACATGCTTTTCAATACCAGTGTGTAGTTTTGTGTATGGGTGCATGTGTGTGTGCACGCATGCCTGTGTAGACTGTAGGTGTTGCTATTATGTTTATTAAGATAATAGATAGCTTTTTTATATACTAAATCAAACTATTGCCTCATTTGCTCAATCATATCTGTACCAGTAGGCAATTGCAGTGTGCCTGGGGTATATATGTGTGTGTGTATTGCCCTTAGAACTTACAGTGTCTGTATGGACAATGTAAAATGCTGCCCTGAACCCAAACCCAAACCAAAATCACAAAAGCAAAAGTGACTAGAAGCCCACTTCTGATTTTGTACAATGAGTAATTTGTATTGCTAACAGTGCTGGCAGGCCTTGAAATTTACTTAAAGGTCAACAGCTGCTCCTGGAGGCTTCTTGTTTTGTTTTTCACCAGAAAGAGTGTGATCCAAATCCAAAGTGCTGAAAGGAGCCAACACTGCAGAAACAGTCTTGAATGCCTCATGTGGTCCCAAAGCTTCACTTTAGACACCCCTAGTCTATGCTGAGATGGCTTAAATACTTTGAAAACTCCAGATCACATCTGATCTTGGAATTTAAGCAGGGTCCTTCATTTCTGCATTATAGACCTTGCTAGTACATGGATGGAGGACCTCCAAGAAATACCAGGTGCTGCAGGCTACATTTCAGAGGAAGGCTATAGCAAACCACCTCTGAATATTCCTTGCCTAAGAGAAACCTTAAGGAATTCATTGGAGTCACCCTAAGTCAACAGACAAATTGAAGACACACACAGAAGGAGGGAGGGAGAGAGGGAGAAACAGCAAGGGGTGAAGCAGATGGGGCAAACAAGATATGTGCTCTGCTGTTGAGCTACAGGCCTTCCTAGAGAAATGGAAAGCTCTTTCAGTGATCTCTGTAAATTGTGTTGGTCCTCTCTATATGATTCTCCAGTCAACCCCTGGAAGTCCACCCAAAATGGCCAGTGATTACAGATTAGAGAAGTTGCAGTGCAAAATATCTGGTGACTTAAGGGTCTCCATTTCTCAATTATAACAGTGACTTATAGATGTGGAGTTACCATTCATTCTTGGTGTTAACAGTTTCTGGTTTTGATAGAAGCAAAATACATGGCAGGCTAGTGATGATTTCCCCACCATGACATTTTTCTTTAGTCCCTAAATTTCTAGCATTGTAGACAGTGATACACTGAAAATTGTTCACACTTAGAGTACTTATATTTGCTATGTTTGCATTCCCTTTGTAACTCTGGCTGCATCTACACTATAGAAATAATCCAGTTTGACACCACTTTAACTGCCATGGCTCAATGGAATGGAATTCTGGGAGCTCTAGTTTTGTGAGACATTTAGCTTTCTCTGTCAGAGAGCTCTGGTGCCAAAACAAACTACAGTTCTCAAGAATTCCACAGCATTGGGCCATGACATTTAAAAGTGGTATCAAACTGGATTATTTCTGCAGCCTGTAAGTGATATAATAATAATAATAATAATAATAAATTTTTATTTATAGGGTACAACAATATTAAAATAGTACAAAGTTAAAAACATTCCCTTATCCCATAATCCCACCCTCCCATCCCCTTAAAACAGAATTAAACAACAAACCAATTAAAATACAATATGAAATAAAATAAAACATCAAAATAACATGAGGAATCAGTCTAACAAGTCAGGGACCCATCTCTAAGCCAACAGTTATTCCGGGAAGGCCTGTATGGACATAGCTCCATCCTATGGAATCCTGAATGTGTAGTCTTGGGTTTTAGCCTTCTTGGCTAAAAAGTGCACAAAACTACACAGCAGCTGGTGCCTCACAAAACTGCAAATCCCAAGATTCTGTAGTATGAAGCCATGGTAATTAAAGTGGGGTCAAACAGCATTATTTCTCCAGTGTAGATGCACTCGATGTCTACCCTTTTTCTTTGGATATCTAAACTGTATTCCAAAATGCTCAATCAAAGTTTTAAGTTACCAAGATGGCAAAATGCAAAATATTTTAAGCTCCGCAGCTCATTTTAAGTGTCTACCTTTTAAGTTAATGCAACAGGAGAAATTGGGGACTGGATGCAAATTTCATGGGGGGGGGCAGAATTTCTATTGGAGGAAGCCCCTCATTTGTCCCCCCACCAACAAATGTGACCAACAAATTTAGAAACCAGTGTGTTGAGTAGCAGTAGTACAAGGTAAAGTACATGTGGCTTCTCTTCCATCAGTATTTGTATTGGCTAATAAATGCAACCCTACTACTTGCTTTTGACTGGATCTGACTGCATGGTAGGCAGCGAAGAGATGGTTTTGGAATAAATGGTTTTCTTTGCTTCAGAATTATATCTGCTCTATGGCTCATTTTAGAGGCTGGTCTTGGGCCTTATGAGGCTTTAGTTGATTCAGTACATTAAGAAGAAGAAAAATAGCCAAGTGATAGGGCTTGATGCCATGCAGTGTGGACTATCTGTGGGTGTTCAGCTCACCTTTACAGCTGGATGTGTGGACAGCAGGGCTTCCACTTATTTTCAGAAAACCCAAGATTGAGCCCCTTAGAATGAGTTTAGCTTAAAGTAAATATTTTTCAATATCAGTTAAAGTTATCACCTCATAAATTAAGTATCCTTCTCTACCCAGTGTCATAATGGCTATAGGCTGGTGCTGTTTTTGTCAGAGCCACATATGCTTTATGGCTAATTATTCCAAACAATAGCAGTAAGAAACAGAATTGTTCCTGATTTTTAAACATTTTTTTAAAAAAACAAAACATTATTCCTTTTTTTTTTTTTTTAAAGGAGAGTTTCATGTCACAATTTTTTAAAAACAAATCTACAAAGGAATCTGGTACATGTGTGTGAAATTAGTTGAGGTGCTGCACATGACTTTGTTGCTATGACCATCAAATCAATAGACTCACTGCAACTCTTATGAATGAGAGGCCTACAGATCACACTGTGATCAAAAGCCCTGCTCAGTCTTGAAAACTGAAGGCTGTAGTTTTCTTGAGTCTATCCATCTGTAATGCAGTCTTGTTCTTTTCCTACTGCCTTCTACCTTACCAAGCATAATTGTCTTTTTTAGAGAGTCATAGCTTCTCATGATATGTTCAAAGTATGACAGTCTCAATTTAATCATTATTTCTAGGAGTTCAGGCTTGATTTGCTGAAGGACTTATTTGTCTTTTTGGCAGTCCACGGTATCTGCAGAGCTCTTCTCCAGCGGCACATCAAATGGTTTGAAATGCTTTCTTCACTGGCCAGCTTTCATAACCATACGCAGAAATCAGAAATACTGTGGCATGGATAATCCTGACTTTGGTATTCAATTATATTCACTTGGCTAGCTTCACTAGACTATTTTTCAAGAAATCTCAAATACAGTTAAATTAATGTCCAGCTGATTGCCCATAGTCCCTTTCTAGAACCAGGAAAGCAAGGAAGGTAAACCCAGCACATTGGAGACTACAGGGATCCAGGAATCTAATGGCAGAGTCAGAGTCACATGTGCATTTGGAGAAAGTAGTTACATCACCCTCAGCATATGCCAGTCAGAATAGTTTACAGCTGTTTTTCTGTGTGGGTAGCTGTAGAGCAACAGAGGCAAACCAACCAGCCTATTAAATGTTCTACACACTGGAAAAATAAATCAGGGAAGAGAAGAACCCAACATTAAAAATATTTAAGTAGAAAAGAAAAATACATATACAAAAAAGACCTTGACGAGATATAGGCCAGAATCCTATTGGGTAAGCCCAACTACGGTAGCCCTATTTAATTTATTGTTGAATAGTGCTTCTGTTGGCTCTCCTCTATGTCCTGCAGGTGTGCAGGAACCAAAAGAAACACACACTAGGCCCAAACAGAGGTGCCAACATTCAGCACTGTCTGAGGTGCTTGACCTCAACAGTAGCTCACAGCAGAGTGCAGAAGCATAACCCAGTATGCAGTATTTGGCAATAAAGCACCAACCAACCTGAAATAACGCACAGACACAGTTGACTTCTTCCAAAGTCCTTGGAGGCTCTGACAATAGAAGCTCTGACTTTCACCAACCTGAAAAAGTTGTAGAGTTCTGAGAGAAGGTGCACTTTGTCTCATAACCCTCAATAGAGGCAGATACTTTTATCAAGAAAGAAAAACTTTTTATCAAGAATTTGAGACTCAAAAGATTATTTTCCATTCCTAGTGTAGTGTAGTTGTTTTGAGCTATGACTCTGGAGACCAGGGTTCAAATCCCCACTTAGACATAGAAATCCACTGGGTGACCTTGAGCAATTCACACACTCTCAGCCTCTGGCAATGGCAAAAACCGCTCTGAACAAATCTTGCTAATAAAACCCTGATAGATTTACCTTAGGGTCAACATAAATTGGAAACAACTTGAAGGCACACAACAACAGCAACAAATGATGGACACTGTTAGGTTAGCAGGCCAGTCTACTTGATGAATGGCCACACATACCCAGAGGAATGTGATTGTATCATTGCATTGAGGTAACTTGGGGCATCAGCCAGGCCTCACTCAGTCTACTGTATCTCTTGACATGGATGAGGAACACTGGCAACCCTGTAGAACTCCTATGCCTACAAAGCATCAAGACAAATGTGTTAAAATCTAAGAGGCTCATGCATACAGCTTATAAAAAGCTACTTTGAGTGAAGAGCATTTTGGGGTGCATGCAACAAATGCTCTAGACCCAGGTTAGGCAACCTAAGGCCCGGGGGCTGGATGCACCCCCCCGAGGCCTTTGGACTGGCCCCAGGCCGGTCCTGCCACCACCGCCCCCCACCGCTGCCACCGCCCGCCATAATGATATTGATTATTGTTGTTATTACTTGTTCTTGGGGTTTTCTTGGCAAAATCTCCACAGGGGTTTGCCATAGCTTTTCTGGGGGTGAAAGAGTGTGCATAAATATTTTAAAATATTTTTTAATTTTTTTTTAAAAAAATGTTTTATTTATTTATTTATTTATTGTGCTTCGGCCCCCCAATTGTCTGAGGGACAGCAACCCAGCCCCCAGCTCAAAAAGGTTGCTGTGATATATGTGGTATGTTTCTAGACAATAGCTTCTATCCATTGCTCTAGACAATAGCTTCTATCCATTGGTTCTCCCCCCCCTCCATCTTGAATGTCCCTGTCCAGTTTCCCCATGTTCTGAATATTCCCCTTCCTTCTTCATGTTTGTCTATTTAATATGTTATTTGGCTTTTTCTTGTTCATTGCATAGTTTTGTTGGCCTTTTCCAGTGATCATTGGAGTGTCAGGCAGTAACAAATGTAACAGCAAGCTTTTGTGATGTCAGTCTTTGAACACTAAAATGAGAACCTGACACACAAGCCACTGAGCAGATGGTGCCGAATCCAGCTTTCCTCCTCCTGAGCTGGATGAGAATAATCTTGAAGGGAAAGATTCCATATCCAAATATGAATCCCTGGAGGAGATGTGTGTCAAACTTGTTAACTGCGCCAATGGTTTGCTTTGCTCTGCAACGTGGGTTGCCAAGAGGGTCAGCTTAGCAGCAGACACTGCAGTCAAAATGAGATATCATAATATACCTGGCAGAAGATCCAGCTTCCTAGAAGATTTTGTGTCATTTTAGCATCCTGCCCTGGGAAAACCCTGACCCAGAGCATCTGATGGCCTACATCTCTGGGGACATTTAAGAACTTCTGAAACTTGTTTCATTTTGCTATGTTGTTAACCTAAATGTGTGGGGCTTGTAGAGCCTCTGGTGGCAGCAGCAGTCTATCTTCAATTACTTTGGGGAATGTTTAATTTGGCTTTATGGGAGGTGATAACATATGCAGGAACAAAGCACCAATTATACAGGCAGTAATTGATATGGAAGTGGATGGAAACAGACAAAGAACTCCGATTGAGGCCAACAGTCATTGTAATGTGTATCGGGGCAACTGCAAAAAAAAGTTACATTTTAGGGTACTATTTATACCCTTAAGGCCAACCCCAACCAATAGAGGTTTGTGGAAAACCAAAAGCTTGATTGACCCTCAATGGAAGCTGAGAAGGTTTCCAAAGTGAGAAGTTTGTTTTGATATCTGGAAGATGAGAGGGGCTTGATTTTGACAGATAATGTTTCATAGATTTTAAAACTCCTAGACAAGAACTGGAGTTCCAAGGACAATGAGGGCAGAAAAGGGTTGTTCGGGAATACACAAGAGATGAAAGGGGAAATCCGGTCTTGTCTGATCTGGCAGAATTCATCTTTTAGTGTTTGGTTTCTGTCAGAAATGCAAAGTTGGAGGGGAGAAGGCACTCTTCCAGCAAGCTCCTCCATCCCCACACCTTTCCACTTGGATGGGTCTATGTGTCATTCACACTACCTATTCCAGTGATATGTATGCCATATGTTAGGGCAGGGGTAGGCAACCTGTCCCCTTTAAGGGCCGAGGGACTTCAGCTCCCAGAATCCCAGGAGCTATTGGCCAACATGGGACTATTGGCCAACATGGCTGAGGCTTCTGGGAGCTGAAGTCTCTTGGCCCTTAAAGGGGACAGGTTGCCTACCCCTGTGTAGGGGATGCAGATGCTTACTACGGTTCCTTTGGCCTTCAGATCTGAACTTTCTTTTTTCTTTTTTTCTTTTTTTGTCTTGTTCCTCTAAAATGACACTTCAATGCTGCTGTTATCTTATTCTTATCTTATTCTAGTATATTAGTATGCTACGTTTTTGCACATTATTATATGGCTCCCCTGGCAATCTTAATAAATAAACTAAATCTTACTTTAAATCTTACTTCATGCAGGTCTTTGACATTTAAGAAAGGTTGAGCTTATAATCTAAGCAGATACTGTTCCCTTCTTCCCCAGATTTGCTTTCTAGTTATCTTTTAATTAATCTGTGTCATGTTAACTGCATTTGTTTTACTCATTTTATTGTTTGCTGTCATGAGTCTGATTTGTTTTTTGTTTGTTTTGTTTTTTTGTTTTTTTGAGAGAGAGAGAGAAAGGTAGGTCTAAATCTAACAAAAAATAATAGTCACCATATCACAACCATATGTGTACAAATGTGCAGGGGTAGCTGTGCTGGCCATTTAGCAAATTCAAACAAAAATCCACCAAACAGTGATACCTTTATTGGCCAACCAAAATGAAATGAAGAATATATTTATTGCAATCTTTCAAAGCTCCACTGGCTTCTTCATCAAGCAAAATGTTACAAACCAAACAGGAGAAATAATTGGAGATGTTAGTCAGATGCCTGCATTTTGATGTTTTATTTTGTCCTTAGTTAAGATGGTAAGTGGACATGTGTACAGAGTTGGCCAGCCAAACTTTTTCAAGTAGGTTTGGGAGAATTACAGATTGAGTAGGCCTAGGAAAGATGAGTAGATTTTGTGTAGGCTTGGGAGAGTGGACTGAACCCTAGAAAGCTTGGTATGACTAATTTGTATTGCATTCTGTGGGCAAAATCACTTGGATTTGTTCTGACTTGGCAGCTATTGCTTTGACAGTCAAAAGATACATGTAGCTAGGGCTCCATCTAGTAATCTAGATAGGCTTCAGTTTATGTGGACAAGCTGCTTGAATGTTTGAAATGAGCCAGTCATCTCCCTTCTGGATTTTAAAGTTTGCAAGTACTGTGCTTACCACCTGGCATCAGAGATGTCTTTCTTGTCTGTCTGAGAGAAGATGTAGCTCTTACTGTTTTTGAGGAGCCAGTGGTAACCCTTGTTTTAAAAACCCACATTTTTATTCTTTGATTCTAAATAATGAGGCACTCCAAATGTTCTTGAACTGCAACTTCCAGCATCCTCAATAGTTGCTTATGCTGGCTACAGCTTCTGGGAGCTGCAGTTCAACCACATTCAGAGGGCCCATTAGATTACTCTTGGTGTAATGTAATATTCCTGAGCAATATACTGGAAAAGGTGGTGGACATCCCAACTCTACATGGCCTTGAATGATAACAATTGCCTAAATCCTTCCCAGTGTGATTTTGTCAGTAGTGTTTGCTATAGAAACAGTAATGGCCACTCGGGGAACAGGGCTTTACCAAGACATTTTGGCTGAGGTGAAGAGCAAGATGATCATAGAATCATAGAGCTGGAAAAGACTGCAAGGGCCACCCAGTCCAACCCCCTGCCATGCAGGAAGACACAATCAAAGCCATCCAGCCTCTGTTTAAAAACCTCCAAAGAATTCCACCACACTTTGAGACAGAGGACGTTTTCACACAGGCGGCTCTAAAGCCTCCTGGAAGCCCCCTGGAAGCCATCAGGAGTCATTCCGGCGGCGAAAACAGCAGCCGCCGGAATGACTCCTGATTGCCTCCGGCAGAAGCGCCTGTAATTCCTTTTTTAAAAAGGAATTAAAAAGATGGGGCTAAAGCCGGCTAGCGGCAGGGATGGCGCAGGGATTGCACAAGATGGGGCGGGGCTTGCTGCGACGTCGTATGAACACGACGAGCAAGACCCCGGAGTGAGGTAGGGATGGCGCAGGGATGGCGAAGGATGAGGAGGGGCTTGCTGCGACGTCGTGTGAACTTTTCCTGCACAGAGCCGGAGTGGGGCCGGATGGAGGTAGGAATGACTCCCTTTTTTGCCCCGTGTGAAAACGTCCAGAGTGTTGCACTATCAAACAGCCCTTACTGTCAAGAAGTTCTTCCGGATGTTTAGGTGGAATCTTTTTTCCTGTAGCTTGAATCCATTTCTCCATGTCCTAGTCTCTGGAGCTGCAGAAAAGCTTGCTCTATCCTCAATATGATATCTCTTCAAATATTTAAACATGGCTATCTTAATCTTTTCCCCAGGCTAAACATATCCAGCTCCTGAAGCCGTTCCTCATAGGACATGTGATGTTGACTCATCACATCGTTGATTCATGTTCAGCTTGTGGTCTACTATGACTGCCAAATCCCTTTCACATGCACTATTGTCAAGCCAGGTATTACCCATCCTATATCTTTCAGGGATTTTGGCCCAACCAACTACAGATCCACCGAACAGTATCATTATCTAACCCACATTTTACTAGTGTTTTTGCAAGATATCAAGATGTGCTACATCCACAGCATTCCCTTCATCTATCAAGCTTGTAACTCTATCGAAAAAAGAGATATGATTAGTCTGGCATGACTTATTTTTAAGAAACAAAACAAAATATGTCCTCTCTCATTCCATTTACAAAGACCAGCTGGACCAGCACCTGAATCTTTCTCCACCACTCTTGATAGATCAATGTCTTTCAGTACACATGAAGGCAGAAGGGAACAAGGGAGGCCATAAGGCACACTGCTTTCTCCTCCATCACTTCTTGCTACCTCCCAACATCTGCTGTCCATTGCCACACTCTACCTAATACTCATAATAGGGCCATCTCTGTAAGGGAATAGGTGAAAATTGAGTGCAACACTTGTTGGTTCTCCTGCATGCGTGTTCTTATTTTGCATTATATCTCTCTTGCTCATTGTCTATTTTTATTTTTTTTTAATTGGAAGAACTTGTGGGAGCTGCACAGCCTAGAACAGGGGCCGGCAACCTACGGCCCGCGGGCCGGAAACGGCCCCGTTAGCCGGACTTACCGGCCCAGGCCGTTGGTTGCCGCCGTTGCCGCCGCCGCGCGCCGCCGCGCGCGCACGTTTTTGGCCGCGCGCTTGCTGCAGCCGCCATTTTGGATGTCAAAATGGCGGCCGAGACGCGTTCGCGCATGCGCAAACGCGCCGCAGCCGCCATTTTGACATCCAAAATGGCGGCTGCTGTCACGAGCGCTACGTCGGCGGCCGCCGCGTGTGCAGGGGGGTTGCACGCGGCGGAGGTTACCCTCCTCCGCCACGTGCGACCCCTCCCGCACACGCGGCAGCCGTCGCCGTAGGCCGCAGCGTCCACGGCGAATGTGCGGCCGCCATTTTGGTAGTCCAAATCGCGGCCGTTACGTCACGGCTGCGATTTGGACTACCAAAATGGCGGCCGCACATGCGCCGTGGATGCTGAGGCTGCAACCGCGGCGGTGGCGGCGGCATATGCGGGGGGGGGTTGTGCGCGGCGGAAGGGAGTACCCTCTTCCTCCGCGCACAACCCCCCGGAACACGCCGCCACCGCCGCCGCGGCGGATGCAGCCTCAGCGGCCACGGCGCATACGCGGCCGCCATTTTTGTAGTCCAAATCACGGCCGTGACATCACAGCCGCGATTTTGGACTACAAAAATGGAGGCCGCGCATGCGTCGTGGCCGCTGAGGCTGCAAGCGCCCCGGCGGCGGCGGCAGCGGCGGCGTGTTCGGGGGGGTCATGCGTGGAGGAAGAGGGTACCCTCCTCCTCCGTGCACGACCCCCCCGAACACACCGCCACCACCGCCGCGGCGGTTGCGGCCTCAGCGGCCACGACGCATGCGCGGCCTCCATTTTTGTAGTCCAAAATCGCGGCTGTGACATCACAGCCGCGATTTTGGACTACAAAAATGGAGGCCGCGCATGCGTCGTGGCCGCTGAGGCTGCAAGTGCCCCGGCGGCGGCGGCGGCGGCGTGTTCGGGGGGGGTCATACGTGGAGGAAGAGGGTACCCTCCTCCTCCGCGCACGACCCCCCCGAACACGCCACCGCCGCCGCCGGGGCGCTTGCAGCCTCAGCGGCCACGACGCATGCGCGGCCTCCATTTTTGTAGTCCAAATCGCGGCCGTGATGTCACGGCCGTGATTTGGACTACAAAAATGGCGGCCGCGCGTGCAGGGGGAGGGCAAGCACGGCGACGTGAGTCATCCCCCCCCCCCCCCCGGCCCAGCTGAGACCTGGGCAACGGGAGACCGGCCCAGGTCTCAAAAAGGTTGCCTACCCCTGGCCTAGAAGGTAAACATTTCCTTATATAAATAATATGTGGAAAGCTAGTGTGTAGTAGCAACAAATATATAGAGTGGGGTATTGCACATTTCTGCTTTAGTCCCAGTAGCCTCTGAAAACAATCTTAGTTTATCGATTAGTCTCATTTGCTACCAAAAGTTTCCTTCCTCTCCCTGACAGTTTTACGTATTACAAGGCTGAGAGCAGACACAATTTGTGGCAAGCTATGGAAGCACAAGTAATCCTTGTGCACAGCACACTGTTTGCACACCAGTCTCTTTGGAATGGTATCATGGCAACAATGGACAAAGTTTAGTAGTGCTTCAATGGGGCTAATTTCCCATGCAGTTGCTCCTGCTGAGCATTCTCCACAGATTCTCTAAAGCAATAATTCTCAGACTATCTGATGCAGGGGACTGGCAATTATTTTTTCCTCATTGTGCCAGAGACTTGCACATTAACTATGCCCATTGGCTATAATTGCTTTAAAAAAAAAAAACAACCATGGAAACTCATCAGCAGTCAATGGCTCAGAGAATGGCTTCCAGATGCCACTACTTTGAGTAGCACTGGTCCAATGTACATACGGCTACAGAGAACAGAAACCCCACATGAGTGATTAATGGACCTTAGTGGGATTTATGGTAGCCTAGACTGCAGCCATTATGATTACAGCTTAAGTAGCTGGACAACTGAACTGCAATGGGCAGTGGTATAACTTTTACAGCTACTGTTTCATTAATTAATAGTGCTGAAATCCCAGCTATCAAGAGAAAAGCTTTTGACAGAACATCTGCTCATCTTCAGACAACTGTTTTCATGATTAGCAAAGCATGGCTATCTCTACTAAATCCCCTGGCTTTCAAAGCAGCATATTAATGAACTGCTCTGCTTGACTTACTTATGTTGATTTCAAGAGGGAATGGAAGGTGTGAAGGGCTTGTAAAATAATCATCATAATTGTCTCTTGTTGCAAGATATCACTTCCAAGGTCTAGGAAGCTATGGCAGGGCCTAGCCTTTGAAAGGAGTATTTGTGTTCTCAGTGTGTGTACAAGTTTTTGTGTTTTTTTAAAGCAAGATTTGTAATTTCATCTTGGATTCTGGAAATATAGGTTAATATCCCCTGACTTCTTTTGGACCACTCAGCCTGTTAGTAACTCACATTATTCAAGGGTATAAATGAGAAATGCATTCCATCTACATATAATTTTGTTTCATTCTTTGTTTACATGGCTAAATGTAGGCCTGATCCAGAGATTTTTAGGCCTTTGGTTAGAATGTTTTGACTTTGGATGGCAGGATGGGTTGAAAGGCCAGAAATGTGGGGTTACAACTCACTGTCCTCTTGCAGTTGCTGTTGATAATCACTGAGGTATAGGGGAAAGGATCATTCCTTGATTCAATCCAGTGTTTCAGAATTAATCACAGGTTAGCTCATTGTAAGATTTGTACTAAACTGGAGCATCCAGAGCAAGGGTAGGCAATCTGTCCCCTTGAAGGGCCGAGGGACTTCAGCTCCCAGAATCCCAGGAGCTATTGTCCAACATGGGACTATTGTCCAACATGGCTGAGGCTTCTGGGAGCTGAAGTCCCTCAGCCCTTAAAGGGGACAGGTTGCCTACCCCTGATCCAGAGAGTTCCTGGAATGAAGAACAGGACTCCACTTGTGACCATTCATAAGAAAGAAACAGAACATTAAAGTAAACCTGCAAGTCTGAATTGAGATCTCAGGTCTTCTAGCAGCTATCACCCACCCAACTGGCTAAAGCTCTCTTGATTCAATAATGGTACTGGCAGGTTTCAGGATTAATAGGCAAGATGTTCTGAATGTTGTTGTTTTTTAACTTATATTTGTCAATCTGTAGCTAGCTAGAGTTTTTAAGTGTTTTATTTGTTTGATCACCTGAGCTGTTAAGGTTGTAAACACCAGTATGCTCTTGAAGGATGGACAAACCTAGCATTTCTCCTAAGAATAATCTTAACTTTCATTTTGGGGGAAAATTTATTTTTAGTTTTGGATTTTCAGGGGGAAAAATCATTTTCAGGATTTCGCCCTCCTCCCAACACACACACAGTTTATCATTTTATTGACTATATGCCTCCTAATCCCTTTATTTACCACTTCAGTTTTATTTTGCCATGCAAATAGCATTTCTTTATACAGACACATAAATCTTTCTTTTTAAAAAAATAATCTCTGGGAATTACCACTGTGGTTCATTCAGTACAAGGTATAAAATAATAATAATAATAATAATAATAATAATAATAATAATAAAGTTTATTTGTATCCCGCTTATTGCCAGACAATCCAAGTTTAAATAAATCAAAATCAGTTTAAATAAAAACTTTGTTGGATGATTAGTCTTCAAATGTTCATGAACACATGGAATATTGTACACATGGCTCCTAGACATGCAAAAACATCCACATGAGAAGCCTGTCTCTGCACAGGGAGCACATGTATTTTGTGAAAATCTTGACAGTAGACAAAACATCACTGGCAAAGGGCATGCAGTGTAGGGTGCTCATGATGTAAATGCTTTTGTCAATCCCCAGAAGAGACCCACTGAATCAGATATAATCTAATAAATTAGCATATACTCTATATATACTCTAATTTAGGCAATACTCTAATTTGGGCAGGCAATAAGATTCTGGCCCATGCGTCTCCCTTCAGAGAAAAAAATATCCTTCATTTGAATTGTTGCCTGAGAACAAACATATACAGAAAGGCATCCTGTGTTTGATGGGATTTATGATCCAACTTCAGTTTTAAAATGAAGAATCATGAGAAATGTTAGACAGGGTTTTGAAGTTGCCAAACAGCAGTGAAGTTTACAGTAGAAAGGAGACACAGCTGGCTTACTGGTTGATTGGTCACAGTCTCCCCTACAAATTAAATTAATGATTTCTAAATTTGTATCTATAATCTGTTCTAATCTGTTAGAAAATCCAAATTGGATCAAATATTATCTTTTGTTGTCCTTTTTTGGTGATGGGTTTCCTCTTTTTTGGCTGCCCTGCTGCTGTATTACTACCATATTATCAGCCTGAGTTTCCAAAGCCTGTCAACAATCCACAAGTTCCATGGCAGATTTAGTCTCCTTATATTTAATTGTTCTTTGCTCCCACAGCTCATATTCCAATACTGACATCTGCTGGAAGAGCATGTTGCATCAAGCTCATTTTCAAAATGGAAAAGAAATAATGCAGTGATAGTTAAATTAGCTACCTTATCTTTTCTTTCATTCCTTTTCTTTCAAAAAAGGAAGGAATCCTTGACAATGCATAGTCTTAGCTGGATTTTTATTTTATTTTTTAACAGAAATAACTTGTATGCATGGTAAACCATGTTAATTCTTTAAAAAAAACTCTTAGTGAATAATGTCACAGTTGTGCTTATGCAATAGATGTGTCAAATCTTATCTGTTGTTAAAATAAAGAAATGCAATCTAATCTATAATCTTAAACAAGTAAAACTGTAAGCACATTTGTCTAAAGTCCTTCAAGTGTGTGAAGTATATACAAATCTGAGTGTTTTATTCAAAGGTAATTCTGACCTATGTTTATAGGTCATGTTCCACTTTCTAAAAAACAACATTCCCTTTTCTCTATTTGTGTTTGCCTACAGCATAAACCATTGGAAAGACTAGACAAATTAGAACTCTAGTTCTAAATCTGTGGAGCAAAAGGGCAAGAGTGTGATTACTTGCTTACTGGATATGACAAGCACTTTTCCCATTATTGTGCCTGCTGTTTCATGTAGTAGTGACCCAGTTGGAAAGTTCATTTCAGAGATAACTGTCAGATCAAAATAGAGGACAAAAACTGTGCTTAGCTGAAAGCAGTTTTGCTAATCCCTGCCTATGTTGATGTTTTCCAAGGGCTGTTTGGATTCTTTCCTTCCTAAATAATTAGAGCAGAAGAGAGGGGGCAGTTTGTTTCTAATTTTCTACTTTATTTTTTAAAATAATGTTTCTATTTTCCAAACTCAAAACTCACGATTTGCATCAGGAATTTCTCAAAGTACAATACCCACCCCATGAGGTTAAAAAACAACAACACCCTAATTAACAAGGCAAGACTGGTACTCGGGATCACCCTAATGTAAGACAGACAAAACACAGAAACTGACAAAACACCAGTAGTCTTCACTGATAGCTCCCAGCTGTGATAACTCAAATGCATCCTCAGTGAGGAAAAACCCTTTTGGGAGAATAGTACTTCCCTCTCACAGGTTCTGAATTGCAGACTTTTACTTGCCTGAAGACCACTTCCAGACCTACTCATCTACAATAAGACATATACCAAGGAAAGCAACCAAAATGGTGAAAGGTCTGGAAACCATGTCCTATGAGGAGTGACTCAAGGAAGCTGGGCATGTTTAGCCTGGAGAAGTGATGGTTTAGAGAGGATATCATAGCCCTGTTTAAATATTTGAAGGGATGTCATGTTGAGGATGAATCAAGCTTGTTTTCTGCTTCTCCTAGACTAGGACTCAGAACAGTGGATGCAAACTACAGGAAAAGCACATTTCTGTGAAGAAAATAAGATTGTTGTTTTTTAGCAGAAAATAATATTTTGTAAGCAGAAAATAAAACAAACAAACCAAACCTTATTTTATGCACATAAAATGCAGTCTTCTGCTAAAAAAACACAAATTAGTGTTTTTTGTGGGTTTTGTTTTATTTTGGGATTTGTGCATTGAATAAGTCTCAAAAAGCAAATAGCATTTGAAAAACGCAGTTTTCAACAAGTTTCTCATGAAGAGGAAAAAAATTGTGAAATTATTTGTTCTCATCTTTAAGAATTAAAGATTTATACCTCTACATTGGACAAACTAGTCAGTCTTCCTGGACATTGGGATAAAAGGACACAAATCTGACTTTCAAACGGCAATACCATTCTCTTATCCCTGGGGCCGGGGGGAAAAAGGCTGAGACCAACCAGGGATGGGGAAAAAGAGACAGATGGATGGATGGATCATGGAATCATAGAGTTGGAAGAGACCACAAACACCTTCCAGTCCAACCCCCTGCCATGCAGGAACTCCCAATCAAAGCATCCCCGACAGATGGCCATCCAGCCTCTCCTTAAAGACCTCCAAGGAAGGAGACCCCACTACTCTCCGAGGGAGTGTGTTCCACTGTCGAACAGCCCTTACTGTCAGGAAGTTCCCCCTAATGTTGAGGTGGAATCTCTTTTCCTGGAGCTTGATCCATTGTTCTGGGTCCTAGTCTCTGGAGCAGCAGAAAACAAGCTTGTTCCTTCCTCAATATGACATCCCTTCAAATATTGAAACAAGGCTATTTGGATAAATGAAGAGAGAGATATAATATAACTTCAAACATGCTGCAGAACATTTTAGCTCTCCTGGGCAATTAATTCTGACCTACAAATAGTCATTCTGGATCAAAATATATTTTTAAAAGGTCAAAGAAAGATTGAGAGAACAATAGCTGAATAGAAATAGATTTACATATTCCAACAGACTAGCAGAGGTATGAACAGACAAAAATGGTTTTGGAGCATACCAAATTTATTAGTATGTGGTATACATGTAACAAAGTAATGTGGTATACATGTAGTAGTATACATGTAACAAAAAAGATTCTCCTCAGAACGTTTTCCTACTTTGACGGACATGTGTCACCTTATACAACTCTTTGAAAGTTTATGGCCAGTGTCACTATTTGAAATTATGTAATTGCTTGAATACCTGTGGATGGTGTAGGGCAGGGGTAGGCAACCTTTCCCCTTT
The DNA here is from genome assembly GCA_026167975.1 of Phrynosoma blainvillii. Taxonomy (NCBI): domain Eukaryota; kingdom Metazoa; phylum Chordata; class Lepidosauria; order Squamata; family Phrynosomatidae; genus Phrynosoma; species Phrynosoma blainvillii. The sequence continues at coordinate 38,583,707 of JANUYF010000003.1, forward strand.
AAGGGCCGAGGGACTTCAGCTCCCAGAAGCCTCAGCCATGTTGGCCAATAGTCCCATGTTGGCCAATAGCTCCTGGGATTCTGGGAGCTGAAGTCCCTCGGCCCTTAAAGGGGAAAGGTTGCCTACCCCTGGTGTAGGGGAAGGAGGAGGAGGAACAGGCATGTGCCTATTCCTCCTCCTTCCTGATCCTCCCCAGCCTCCAGCTGCCACTCTGGAGGCAGCTGAAGGCCAAGAATGGGATGAAGGGAAGAGGAGGAACAGGCGTGTGCCTGTTCCTCTACTTCACCCTTACCCCCCAGGCCTTCAGTTGTCTCTGGAGAGGCAGCTGAAGTCCTGGAAGGGTGGGGGGAAGAAGCCCTGCCCCTGGCACCAGGTAACACGTTGTGCTGAAAGACCTTTTAGTTTGGGCACTTGGCCCCTAAAAAGTTTGCCATCACTGATGTAGACTGTTCATCAGAGAATGCTGCAGTGTGAATCTAAAATAGAAACTTATAAATACACTTGTCCCTCCACATTTGCAGATTTGACTTTGGAAGATTTGATTATTCACAATGTTATTAATATGTTCTCTCTAGGAATATCTATGGTCAACTTGAACCAAAAGTTGCACTGAAGGATCTAGCAATTCTTAGAGTGAACACTCCACTAGGCATTTGTAGCTCCTCCAGCACAATTCTATGGTCAATGTCTGGCAGATGTTGACTACAGAGTTGTACTGGACGACCGAGAGATTCCAATCAGGTAAAAACATAGTGTTTTTGTTATTTGTAAATCCTGTGCCCCTAATCCCAGCAAATGTGGAGGGATGACTGTAGTGAGAAAATGCAAACAGAACAAAGAATGCTACCTGATATATTGTAGCCATGGTGACACAGCAGGATGCACATTACACTCACCTCTCTATCAACCTTATCAATAAACAATTTATCATTTGTACTACGCAGTGGTGGGTGGAGTTCAGAATGGCACACCTGCCCATAGTGTTCTCTGAATTATTTAAAATAGCAAACCAGGAGACCTAGTTCATACACTGTGGAATGTCTTTTTGCCACTGATAGAAACTGATTGTGTACCACAATCAGTTGGCCATGCCTTGGCACACTGAATTTTTTCAGTCTCCTCCAAAGCTCCAGAGGGGCTACTGTGCCCACCATTTTAACACATTGGAAATTATGCTTTGTTACATTACAACATTTTTTTAAAGGCAAATTACAGCTGATTGGGTTTCCTCCAACAGTCTGAAATGGCTTAATCTACCACACTGGGTTGATTCTGGGACTGGTAGGGCATCTGGATGGTCCCAAAGTCCACCAGGGGCTTGTCAGTAGTATAATTTTCAGCCCTTAAGTCAACAGTACTACCTCTCAAATGTGCTAACATATGAAAAATATGTTGTTATGGTTTTCTACATCAGACTGGACGTTGGTAGAACATATCTGAGGCAAAAAGTGGATGGGCAAACAGTTACAACCACAGACAAATCCCAGGCTGCAGTCTGTTGGGGTCTGCATTCCTCTCATCCTTGACTAGTAGCAACCGGTCAATACAAAATCAGTCCATCTGCTTGTGCAAGATTTCCATGCACACACTGAGCCTCTGAATATGCATAGGTAAAAAAACCTTATCAGATCAATGCAAATGTATACTCGTAACTGTAGCCAGCCCTAAGAACTGTACGCTACTAAGAGCTCATAAAAAAAATCTTTTAAAAATGCAACTCTCACAATGCCCAGCCACTATGGTTAGTAACCATGCTGACTGGAGGTTTCTGGGAGTCATCATTGAAGATGTAATTTTTTCAGCCTCCAATTCCCCTCCTATCATATGGTTAATATTCAGGTATATGATGGCTTGGCAGACAGACCATATCACATGGGAATGAAAGAGAAACCCTGACGAGTAACCCACACAATCTTAATCCACTTATTAGTGTACTTGCACAAAATTGGCCATACATTGGGCTGACCTGATTTTATGTGGTGTTTTTGGAGAAATAGTAAGTGCATGAATAGTTTAAACAATCAGATTATACAATTTGTGGTGCCATGAGGTCATACTTGACCTCAATAAAAGCCAGGTTAACAAACCATTCAAATGAAAAAGAAGTAAATGTAAGGAAAGAAAGGAATAAGATACATGGCATGAGAATTATGATATATCAGTAAACTGGCTCTAACGTAGGTCCATAATTCAAGTTTCACCTTGTAAGTCCTTTCTCTTGGTGTCATTTTGAAGGATTTGTAATACTGTGTAATATGATGGAGAAGTAATCCATACAGGAAGAAAAAGGGACACAAGTACCAGCAGCTTTAGAATATAATGCAGGATTACAGGCTTACACAAGTTACGCCCAATATATCTGAAGTGGAGATGGTGTGGTATCCAGGTGGTGTGCAATGAAAGACAGCATCTACCAGCATAAATGGAATAGGAGCAATTTTAGGCAATTTCTCTCCCCTCCCACCAACTTCTCCCATCTAGTCCCAAAAATCCCCATTGCTGTTGAACTGATAGAAGGGGAATGGTGGCTGCTTTGGTGGGAGGTGAGTTGGCCCAAATTACCCACTTCCTGTTCTACAGATGCTTTCCCTCAACTGTGGGGCACAAACTGGATGACATCCTTAGTTTTGGACAAAACAGAACTAAGCTGATTATGACTTTCCAGAGAAGGGACCTAAGATATTAAAGGGTTGGCTGTAGTGAATAAAAAAGTGAGGCAGCTTACCATCTCGCTAAACCTCAGAGCTCTATGGTAGATATGGGGAAAGAGCAGCCCCGGAATCCCCAAATTTGGTGAGGGGCCCATTTTTTAACAGTTTCCCAGCTCAAAACAGTCCCATTGCCCTCCCATACCTGCAAATGTAGTGGCTTGCTTTGATTCACCGTTCAACCCCACCAAAAGCGAGGGGGAAAACACAGCCAAAATTTGCTGGAAGTGATGTACCATCATTCCTGATGTCTACAGGTGCACCAATGTAGCCCGCAGTAGTGAAAATTGCCCCCATGGCCTAGGCACCGTTGCCCATCCAGCTCTATGGGTCCTCTTACCTTCTCAGATAGAAAATTACATATTTCACTGTACAATTGTAATTCAGGTACAATGCCGCATGGCAAACATTTTAGGTGATTATAAACGTAAAGCTCCAGATATGCCCCATATAAAATCGTTGTATCTTAGCTCCAGTTCGTGTTTCCTCTCCAATCCCATTTCAAAAAATCTGACTGAAAAACAAATCCCTCCTCACATCAAACTTGAAAAATGAAAAGAAAATAAGTAAGAAAGAAGTTTTATTAGGGCAATTTAACTTTATTTTTTTTCCATACAGCTAGGTCAACTATAGCAGTAATAATAAAATAAGCATAAAAACAAATTGCAGCCAGGACAGAGTACATAATTTGGAGCAACTACCAAGCAAATTTAAGTCTGTGATTACATAATAGTAAAAACCAAGCACATCTGTCCTTTCAGCAGATGAAAATTGCAGGGTTGCAAGAAGTGCAACTTTACTAATTAATCTGTGTGAATTTTTAGAGTAAGTCTAATGATCTTTATTTTTTTCCCCTCCCCTTCACTTTGGCATCATATCTTACTCATGGTTTCTCAAGTGCTATAGGTTAAAAATGGTAAATTTGATAGGGTATGTTTTTTCACCTGCTAAAAGAACAGGATTATTACAGCAATAAAAATAATTACATAACAACTACAGCTATGATGTTTGGTTTTGGTTTGCCTGTTGACTATTTTTTTTTAAATCTCTGTGCGTGTGAAAGTCAATATTGGTTTCTGTTTGGTTGTGTGTGTTTGTGTTTGTATATGTGTGTTAGTGTGTGAATAATAAAACTACTGAAATTTGTCAGAAACTGGATTGAATAGAATATATATCTTTTATATATATATATAGATTTTCTCTCTCTCTTTCTCTCTCTCTTTGATACTTTAAACATGCAGTAGTTGTTTTGAGTAATGTACAACACATTTGACCCATAATTTCCCTTTAATGGTTTGAAGTACCTGTTCATTTGAAATTTTGTTGCTTAAAAAAATATTTTTTCTCTGATTTTTTTTTAAAATAAGTAATGAACTTCAGGCAGATTTTGACCAGTGCAGCTTTTGTTAGTCATGAAAACTGGGAAGGATAACCAATCTTTCCAGCTGGAAGAATCCTGGCAAACTAGAAGCTGTTCACATAAAGCAAAGCAACTTTTTTCCAAGGGGTATGGAGTGCTAACTCTGTGCCACTTTTTTGCAAGCAATTTTGTTCAGCCTGTCATTTTTATTAGCCTTAACAAAACTCCTTGTATTTATAGACATTTTTATTCAAAATAAGATCTTACTATTATACAGGTTTCTCTCTCTTTTTTGACTATATACAGAAGTGCAAAAGGTCAAACTTCTCTCTATACTTTCCCACATGCTAAACTGCAGCATAATCAACCCTCAAGAGTTTGCACACGCACTCACACATATTATAATTCTTGTTTTACGTAAACTTTTGAGTATTTGGATTATCAACAAAAAAAGTCCCTTGATCTATTGATTATGCAGCTTATTTATAACAAGGCCTGATATTCAGGGATTTCAAAAAATATTCAAACAATATTTTAACATTTGAAATGGATACAGTAGAAAATAAATTTTTATTCTAATATCTAGGAACTAGATTTTTCTTTTATAATTAATTACAAACAAAATAAATCATCAAAATATTACTCAGTTGTCTGCCAGGATCGTTGCAATAGCAACAACTTAACTTCTTACTTAGCAATGATTATATAAGATATCCATATAAAAGATCTTTGTTCTTTTAATGAAACTAGACAAGAACTAACAATGACTGATATTCTTACATTGTAATATTAAATCAGTAAAATATAAATCATTTAGTTAACAAGAATACGAATATTCATGACACTACATGTAAATTCAAAACTGCATATGCTATGAAGAAAAAAACTTTTTAATTTTTTTTCATATTTTGAAAAAGTCATCAGTAAAATCTAATAAAACAAAATCCTATAAACTGAAATGGCATTCATCTGGTAATAGAAAATGAACATGATCTAATAAATGTAAGAAATAAAACTACTATTTTAACGAGAAAAATATGTAATATTCTCTAATGTAAGTAAACTACAATAACATGTGAAGTCACCTATACTTTCTTAACACGATTGAAATTACATTGGTATGGGTTTTAACCCGTAATGTAATAATCTAAGGCTTTAATAGATGTACAGTACAATCAGTAAAATCAACACATCATTCTTTTTTTTTCAATTAGAAAGCATCTCTCAAGCATAAAAACTTGCAAGTAAACTTGGAAGTATGGAAAGTTCTAGAACTGAACTCTCACCTCTTCCATTCCACACTATACTACCAGTGACCTGGCCCCCATCTCAGCAATCTTTAACTTTGCTGAATCCAGCAAAATATATCCTTTACTAGCTGCAACATCCAAACCACAAAAATGATTTCCTTTGGATGAATCCATTCTTAAAAACTTGAACGCACATCTATTTTTGTTTCATTTTTGTAAAGGCTTTCTAAGGCTATAAGTAGTTAGAACAGAAGAAATCACATATAAAACTCACCTCAATATTTATCCCACCTAATGCCTATTTCTAATTAACATTTCCATTTATGTCATTATTTTGGTTTTTATCGTGCATCTGATGTCAGTGCTTCTCTCACGATTAGTCACTATTTTCTAGAAGTGCACGACTTTGAATTGATGCATTTGAGCATAAAAGCCAAACCCATCTTCTACATTTAGAGTCTCTTGGACTTTGGACAGAGGTTAAAAAAAAAACTGAAGCAAAAGAAAGTTCCTTAAACATTAACAGTGTCTCAGAAATGGCTTGTCCCTTTTCTTTTCTTAAAAAAGAACAATTATATATTGTGTTATATAGTATAGTTTGCATAACTATTACAAATGCAAGGTATTATAATAATTTATTTAAGTTTATAAATCCAGTATGTGTAGGAATAACTTGTATGTCTAGGGTTCTTTCTATTTTGCTTTGAAGTTATTGTGCTGTCTACTGTTATCTAAGATGGCCATTTCTGAGACAGCTTTGGTTTAAAACTGAAGGGTGCCCTTTGACTGATGGCAACTAGCAAAATAAGCAAAAAATAAAATAAAATAAATGTGATTCTTAATGTAACACTGAAGAAATAATACTCTATGTTAATTACAGTCTATGGCACTTCATGAATCTTTAAACAACATGGTACTTAAAGCCATTGATGTGCTTTAAAAATATACACAGTTGTGGTTTTTACTTGGCACATTCATCTCTGTCAGATACCTCTTTTACCACTTCTTACAATCTATTACATTTAAAAATATTACTCTTAAAACAAAACAAAAAAAGGGAAAATTATACTGTGCATGCACGGTCTCTTCTATAATGGCAATTTTAAATACAAGGTGCACCTTTTGTTATTTGTAAACCTTGAAAGAAATAAACTTGCTTAAAAAATTATATCTTGGTCTACAGACGTACCAATACATAATAGATTTATGGCTACATCACAGTCTGTCTTTTCAAGATGACATACATGATTATGTAGGAAAAGAGTCTAAATGCATACTTTAGCTGTGTATGCACCGCATACCTGTGTGCTAGAAAAGATAGACAATGTTGTAGTCGTTAGACAATATGATCACCCCAGCACAAATATCTATTCAATGTACAAAGTATATAGGCAACAGTGTGCAGTGGAATTCCAAGTTGTCGTTTTATCTTGTTAACATGCAATATGTGGATGTTTTACTGCTGAGGAAATTCAGGTGCTGTTATTGACAGTATATACATTATGGCTAATGACTTGTCCTGTTTCTTCATTTAACCACACTGTCCTCTTTTCTTTTATATGATCTGTAAAAAAGAAAAGGGGGAATTTAAATTTATAAGTCCTCTTCTATTCAATAACAACAATGTAACAATCTTAGGCTGTGATCCTATATTCATTTTCCCGGAACAACCTGTTGAATTCAAAAGAACTCATTTCAGAGTAGAGATCTGAAGGCAATCAAATGCAATTTATCTAATGAAGTACAAAGATTATAGGTTTTTGTGGGGTTTTTTGGGCTGTGAGGCCGTGTTCTAGAATAATGTATTCCTGACATTTTGCCTGCATCTGTGGCTGCCATCTTCAGACAAAGTACAAAGATTGTCTGTCTTTCTGTTACATTCCACTTTATTCCAAATCCGGGATTCAAAGTGGTTCACAACATAAATTAAAAAGAGCATAGCTAAAATTAACTAGATTATTTATTAAAAACAACACTCAAAACAAATTTACATAGTTTAAATTCAACAAATGGGGCGGGGGAAGGAGGTCCAAATGTCTATATTAAAAGGGAGATCTTTGCCTTTTGGCAGAAGAAGAGCAGCAGAGAGATGGCCAACCACGTTCTGATGAGATGAAGTTTCACAGTCTGGGAGCCACAGGGAAGACCCTCTCCTGTGATCTCACCCAATGTACCTAGGAAGGGGCTAGGGCAAAGAAAAAAACCTTCCCCCAAAGATCTCAGAAGTCAGGCAGTCTCATATAGGATGATACATCTTTCAGATAGGGTTTCGTAGATCATGACTGGCACCTGGATAATAAACAAGACAGAACAATCTAACACCCTTAGGCTGTGATCTTATACCCACTTTCCTGGAAGTAAAACTTGCTTAGCAAAAAGGGACATCCTTCTAATTAGACATGTACATGATAACAGCAAAAGCAACTTATCTAATTAAATACCAGTTAATAAACAAGGTGGCAAGATCCTTTTTCAATAGACAGTGGTGTTCCCTTGCCTGATGACACTGGGTGTGGGGAGTGGTACTTCTGGTGGGGTTTCCAGGGTGGGAGGGCACCAAAGAGCTCCCGCGCTAGGCCAAGAGGGCCCCAAAAGCCCCTACACTGGGCCATGAAGGCCCCAAAAGCCCTTATGCAAGGCCCAGGAGTCCTGAAATGTCCCAGCACCAGGCCGAGGCAGCCCCAAAAGCCCTCCACTGTGCCATGAAGGCCCCAAAAGCCCTTGTGCAAGGCCCAGGAGTCCTGAAATGTCACAACACCGGGCCGAGGCAGCTCCAAAAGCCCTCCACTGGGCCCAGGAGCAAGCACATGGGCGGAAACAGCACCCACAGGGGGTGGGGATCCAACTTTGTGTCACCCTCCCTTCCCCCGCACCCCCCAGTGATGCTACTGTCAACAGGGTTGAACAGTATGAGGTTATTTTTCAAATGTTTTCTGTGGAGTTTTGAAAGCTTACAACATGTATATTGTGCATTTTGGTTGGTCCAATAAAGGTATCAATGTTTTGTGGATTTTGGATGTTGTTATACTTTGTTCATCAAAGTTCATCAAAGTTCTCATAGGTGTACTCTTCTGAAAAGGTGTAGCTATTTTGCCCAATGACAAGAATGCCAAGAGTGATTAGACCATCCAGGCCTGCACTTATGACACAGGACGGCATGGGATGAGCTGTTCTAAATAACTGGGGTTCCATATGGTGGAATAACAGATCTGGAGTTGTTATGTGCATCGAATTAAACATGGGTTGGAAATCTCTTAAGAAAATCAAGTTTTGGTCATGTCCCCAACTGTATGACCGAATTATGATTTTGTTCTCTCACCTATAGATAAGTATGTTTTCAGTATTCTGCCAAGTTTTCACACTTTTCAGCATTTTGTTGTGGTTGATCCCTCTATGGTCATTTGTTAGCTTACCCAACCCTGTTAAGATCACTGAAATGAGTCAGTTGAGACCTTTTGAATGAAAGCTGGGAATGCCATTCCTTCAATTACTGTTACTGACTGGGACTTCTGTGTGTCTCCCCTGCCTTTGCTAGGCCAATCTACAACAAAGCCAATTCTAGGTCCAGTATAGTTATTTTTTCTGTCATGTGGTTTCTCTGCTATCACTTTTGCAAGAATGCCTCGACCCCAAAGGCCCCTGAGAATGAGATGGCTGCAGTCCTTTTCTGGGTGCAATACTAGACTGAGAGTAATTCTAAATCACATTAAATTTCCCTACCCCCATTTCTAGGTATTGTGAGAGAGGGAGTGGAGAGGTTGAAATGGTATGGAAGGGCATCCAGGGACATAAATTTGAATGGATGGAGAGGCTGACAAAGATGTATGATGGTATATTTTTCTTTTTCTCATGTTAGAAGGGGAAATTCTCAGGGAATTTATTCAGAATGAATTCCATCACCAAAGGGTGTTCCTCTATTCTTCAGGGATGCAAATTTTTGATGAACTCAACCTCACATACAAGCATCAATGGCTCCCGTAGTTTTCCCCTCAGTGGGAGAGAACAAGTATTTCTGTGCAGTTTTTGCCCACTATTCTATGGGTTTACATGAGTGAAATACATGTTTATTTTTTATGTCTCTGTGTGTGTAAGATACTTGTGGTGATTTTGCATCAAATACACATGAGGTTATTGTGTGAAAATAATGGGACTGTTGTACAAAAAAAGGTGATTTTCACTTGAAAATAATGGACTTTGTACAAAAAACATCTTTTTCACACAAAACCCAGTTTTGAGAAATATACTGTGCAAAATTAGTGTTTCTGCACAATTTTTTTTGTCCACAGTGTTTTTAGAACAGTGTTTTTAAGACAAAAAAGTGTTGACTGCAGACACCCCACCCTATTTTTCATGTAAAAAAAAAATATCTAGAAGTACAGAGGAGATTTTGCTAGCACACAGAAAATTAGGGCTAACTGCAGTTGATCTAATTTACCATTAAACCTGGTTGGACTTATTTTTGAATGAGCAAGCATAGAGTTGGAATGCATGTGGCAGACTGGAGAGTTTCAGCACAGTATTCTCTCCAGAACACTGTGGTTTAGTATTTGGCCTTACACCTGAACTGGCCCATTAACTGGGTTCATATTACAAGGGATAGAATACAAACCTTGGAAAGCAACATGAAAGTGTGACAAAAACAGTGAAAAAACTTACTGTTTGGTGATTAAATGTCTACATCTGTGTGACATACTTGTGGCTAGTCAGATGTTCGGCAGATATTATGGGTATCTATTTGAAAAAAGAAATGTAAATTATGGATAATTTGTTCCATAAGAATATTTTTATTAAGGTATAATAAAGTATAATGAATGAAAGGTGGCGGAATTTTATATTGTAACCACATGTTAACAAAAACAGAGATAGCAATTTAATTGAAAACATTCCATTAATGTATTATTTCAACCATTATTGATTGTTTAGAAAGAAGTATAAATTAACTGTTAAAAGTTCATGCAGTGCAGTAATTTCAAAAGCCCTTTTTGTTGGCCTACACAGATTTTTGTGGATTGGGGTATTTCAGATATCCAGTGTCAGGAAAAAAAAAAAAATATAGACCTGTGGGGCTGTGGATTTGCAAGCTTAATTTTGAGATGCTATCAGAAACCACAAATACAGCTATAAAGATCCTGTTTACTGGTTAAACTGAGCTGATACTCAATGAAGCACACTTCAGAGAGGGACAGTGTAGTGTAGTGGTTGAGTGCTGGACTAAGACTTGAGGAGACCAGGGTTCGAACCCTTCCACACTCATGGAAACCCACTGTCACACTTTCTGAATTTCAGAGAAAGGCAAGGGCAACCTCTCTTTGAAAAAATTCTGCCAAGAAAACCCAGTGATAGGTTCACTGATAAGGTCACCATAAGTCAGAAATGACTTGAAGACATACAAGAACAGAATGCAGTACTGGAACTGTGAACTATAACACCCTGAACATTAATTCAAAGTTGATTTGGAAAAACTTCAAGTATGTGGCAATTCATGCATTGTAAGCTTCCTTTCATCCTTGAAACAGGAATGCCACCTAAAATTTTATTTTGGTATCTATGAATCTAAATACTTTCCCAAGGTCTTCTCTGGAGCAATCCTATGCTAAGATTATTCCCGATAACATTCCAACCTGTCCACTGATGAGAGAGAGAGGTCCTACATTTTCTAATTCAGCCTGCCAGATGTAATTCATTATTTGCTCAAGTAAAATTCATTATACTAAACAAAGCATAATCCATCTGGTCAGCTCCCAAGGTGAAGTTTATTCTTATTAAAAGCTTGAGTGGAAGAAGGTGTGTGTAGATTTTCAATGCACTACCTGCTGATGTTATTGTCTGGTGCTATTAGTTGGTTATTACTATACCTGATGTACCATAGATTCTGTTGTTACTGTGGTCATTATTTTGTGCTTTCAATTTTTTGAAATACAAAATCTTGTTTCTAGTGTCTCTGGGAGACAAATGCAGAATTCTTCCTTTAAAAAAAAATTATACCCACTGACTATAGGAATATGCAGACCACAGATGCCTGGAATGTTCACAGGCTATTCTACAAACGGGGCAGCATTGCAATTAAAAATTAAATGCCAGACTAGCTCAAATAGGATACAGAAGAAACACTATTACAAGGAAAAGTCAAATATGACCAATTACTTCCATATTTTGACTCCTCCCGCCAACAGTCTGGAATCTTGTTCCTGTTGGCTTGTTCTGAATGAGTACATAAATCGGTAGGACCAACACAGAACTGAGATAGCTCTCTTAACTGAGCCAACCTCAAGGCTTCCCCCATTTCTGATACTTGTTCTTCAGGTGCCCTCTACACATTTCTATTGTATTTCTTTGCACAACAATGTGCCCCAAGTGTAATGAAGCTTCTCATACCATTAGTTTTCTACCGCAGCAGGAGAAGATGTTGCACCCAGCTGTGTAGAAGCTTCAAGAGTAGTGCTGTCGAAACAGACCAAGGACCTTCAGCACCAGCCAGTGAAGATGAAGGGGCCAAATCTTAAGGGCTTCTGCATGCATGCACATTTTTGATGGCATTACATCAAGTTAGCATTGCTTATGTACTATATACATATATTAGTCATATATGTATATAATGAGGCTTGGCTGAAAAACTTCACCAAAATACATTATGAAGACCGAGATAGATATGCATGAAATGATCAGATTGTAGAACAAAAAGAGAAATCCTAGAATATGGGTAGGGAAATCATTGGTTTTGTTTTTAAAATATGGAGTGGGGGGAATTGTTGGGCAGGGGAAAATTAACCAGTGGCTTCCCCACACTTCATAATGGAGTTCCTCAAGGACATAGGTAGATGATGAAAGAAAACAACTTTTAAGATAATTGAACTCTTCCTATACTATTTCCTGCTAAATTTGGTATTAAATTCCTGGCATCCAGGGAACTATCACCTTTATTTATGTATCATCATTGAATGAGCATTTGGTAGAGGTTTTTCTAAGATTTTGAAGAATCCTAAATCCAAATCAAATTGATTCAGAGAGATTCAGGAGATATTTGAATTGAAGCAGGATGCCTCCAAAGCAGGCTAAGTGCAGTTTTAAGCTTTGTTAGTAACTTGCCTTCAGAGAGAGACAGAGAGAGATTGCAAAAATGGAGGTGTCTCCCCAAGTTCATGATACTCTTAAGTAGGAAGAGAGAAAGGGATCTTCTGATTTTATGACAGTGCTAGCTTTTAATCATATTATATGATTTTATCAGCACTCTCTAATCCTAGTGCTTTGGGACAGATATATTGAACTTTATAGAATGGTTTCAGTGTTTTGCTAGTGCTCTCTCCCAGCAGCAGGAACATGAAAAATAACTGTGAGGTCTGTGGGACTTGAGAGTTTGTAGCATTTCATGCTTGCTTGAAAAATGTTGGGACATTCACATCTTTCTACGTCAGCTATTGTAAGTTCCACCTCTGTCATTCACTTACCCTGCCCTACTGCATTTTCTGTGACTTTGATGTCAGTTGAGCAAAAGGCAAATAATTTTTTTAAATGTTTTGCATTCACCTTAGTTCCATTCCTCTTTACAAATTCTTCTGAAATTTTGCAACTTCCTTAGGGATGCCTCTAACTCATGGCAGTTTCATTCAGATTGCCAGAAAAGTCTTGGAAGGGACAAGGGTAAGTGAATCATCCCCTTCTAAATTTGAAGACTGTCTGGAATGGCCAGCAGGAAGGAAAGCCTATCTAGCATTCAACGCCAATCACAGTCCTAAGAATGCCAAGAAGAGCAGCTGAGAGGGGGAGATAAAAAGAAGAAGCTTATCTGTTGATCAGGCAAATTTTGGGGTATGAGGAGTTGAGCTGGGCTTCTTTCAAGAGGGAGGATTTAATAGTAGTGCATCTCAGAGTTTGAAAATGGTTAAGGTAGATACAAGCTGATACATAAGCTGATACATTAGGCCAATTGCTTGCTTTTTTGAAACAAACTGTTATTCAATAAACCTGCTGTTATTATTCCTGTCTCAAACATCTGCACTGCATAAGTGGAGGGGAGAAACTGAGAGAATTCGTCATATATCTACAAACCTGAATCATTCACTGGTCTTTTCTTGTAGTTACTTTAGGGCCCCTAAATGTTAAGTCACACAAGGGGTGACTTAAAGCTTGGAGGTGTGAATTAAAGGTTAAGGAGCAAGGTGGATGACAGTTGCCAACATTTATATTCTAAGTGAGTAATGGGTAAGCTGTCACACTGTCCTTTACAAAAACCTCTCAGAATATACTTCTGAAAATTTGTAGGATTCTTAGCTAGCACCACTTCTGTGCTTTATATCATTTTTGTCCACAAAACCCCTTAGGGGAATATTTTTCCTGGGGGGGGGGAGCCCCCAAATAGTAAAGGCTGATGATACACAAAGCTCCTGGAACCTATTCATTTAACTCTTGGTAGGGTCATCATCTTTGAAAGGGCAACCAGTATTCCTTTAAATGCCATCCATTTCTGCCTAGAAATAAAGATATTACTGGCAGTCACCCTTTAAAAAAATAAATAAAAAAAAAAGATTTTAAAGCACTGCACTACAAATATTTTGCTGCAACTAGGCATGAGTAATCCACTCACTAGGGCTCAATACTTCATCCATTTCTGACAAACACTGGAAGAAAAAATATTTTTGATTTCCAATAATAAGTAACGGGAAGTATGATGATCTGAATTTTCCAACTGACATTTGGATTTTGACCTGAAGCTGAATCAAGCAACTTTGTAATTGTTTTGAGCCAAATTAGATTCCCCTCACCTGAACTGAGGTCTCCTCATGTAGTAGATTTGCAGCTCTAGCATTTGGGGCTACTGTAAAGGTGGCAGTAATCATGCATTCCACGCATAGCAGCCTTGTTGCGCATAGCAGACAAAGAGGATGTACAAATAAAGTCTTGTTCTTCTTACACTGGCATTTATATGGAGTTATAGTAAACGTGAATATGTTTGGTAGGAATGGCTGCGTAATTAATTTGCAACTTTTAGGTCCAGACCACACAAGCAGAACCATTTCTGTAGGTGGTCTCTATATGTGAAGTTGTAACTTTAACATATAACATCCCACGTACCAATCTTTTAGACAGAGCAGTATGAAAGCAACAATTTAGCCCTGATAACTTAGACAAGATTTACGTGTGATTTGACTCTTTCCTTGCCTGAGGATTCTCCCTTGCTAGTGACCAGCTGGGCTCTAAGAAATGCAAATGAGACATAATTGGAGGAAAAGCTATTATGGGTCAAACACCTGAAGATAAACTCTGCAAGTGTGAGAGGGATAAAGGGGTGAAATAGAGCACCCTGAAAGTCCAGCTTTATGCTGCCCCTTGGGTGCTAGATCAGGGCCACAGCAACCACATGCTATGGCCCTGATCTGATGTTTTCAGGCCCAAAAATGAGCGGCAAAATGCCACTCCTTTTTGGGGTAGAAAAAAGATGCCTTTGTCAAAAATGGCGGCAGCTATTTGGCATTTCTGCCACATGGCACATGTAAACACCATGCCACAGAAATGCCGTGATGCCACTCACTGTCAGCGGGAGGTGTGATGCTGGCTTGGGGGTGGCATCAGGGCATGCACCATGCATACGCCACATCCACACACCACCTCCAAACTGGCGTTTCTTGCTGGTCTGTTTCAGCCCCAAGTAACCCCCTTCTCTTTGATCCTTCCTGCCAAGAGATATATGACCCCAAGATAATGTGCAGCTTGGCATCTCTCCCTTTATAAAATATGTTAAATTCAAAGTACAGTACTGACATTAACAGTCTAAATCATCTCGACTTAACTCTGATCTCTCTTTTGGAGAGAAGTGTCATCTAACATATAGTCCTGGTTTTCCAACCACTCTCCAATTTTTACGGGGGCAGGGGATACCTTCTTCATCTGGAAGTCAAGATAAAAATTACAATCCTCTTTTCATAGTGAAAGGCTATGTATGTTTATTTAGAGGTCTGTAATACAGTTTTCAGTGGTGCTTATTCTGAAGGTATGTTCTACATCCAGATGTCCATCAGCAATGGGTAGCACATCAGGATCAATTTTGTAATCTTAAATGGCAAGTTTTAAAACTGATAGGTTTATTTTACTTTAGTGTCTATGTTTTTAATATATAGATTGCTTAGACATCCCATAGTGCGATATGAAGCGGTATATAATGAAGCTGCTAGATAATAGTTTTCTATGCATGTTAATTCAGTTTCTTCTCAAGAACAATTACTTCAGATAAACCACAGGACAACTTCTAGTGTTAGTGAAATGCTGAAAAGTGACTTACAAATGTATCAGTTCTGGGAAATAGTTCAAAGAGAGTAATGCGCCTGTGCCAGAGCCCCTCATGTTTACTGTTTGAGGCCAAGGACACAAAATGGTGCCTTTCCCCATTCTTCATGAGAAGCCAAACATTGGCCACTCTGGATAGGAATTATGGTAGCTGTCGTCTGACACGTCTGAACAGCACCAGAGAATGGAAAGCTGGGCATTACTATGAATTCTGTATCTGGATGGCCTCAGTATGATTATTTTTTATCTTGCCATGAAATAATTTGCTAGTCTCCAAGCTATAGTCTCTCAGCCTTGCACATCATTCTACCATAATGCTAAAATAATACTAGCATACCTGGCTGAGTGGTTGTAAGTATAATGTGCAAATATTTTAGGTACCATCTTCAGTCATTTTCATTATATAGGCCTGAACAGCCATTGGCTTCTGAGCTATACATAATTCTAGCCAAACAAGTGAGCTTTACAGAGTGGTGATAACCTTCTGAGTACATATGCTTAAGTTTATATGTCTTATACCATGTATTCTGGCCCATTAGGCAGTTAAACAACCCCCTTCGTTTTCTTGCCTTCCTGTGTAGAAAAAAGTGTGATTTAATAAAACAAATCTGACAACCTGTAATTAATAGCCTAGGAACATCATGTTGTGGGATATATCAATTTTAATAGTCAATTAAATTATATGGTCTAAATATTTGAATTCCTGCCTATATGGCGTGACTAAATTCCATGTTATCAGATAAATTATGCAGCAATGTGGGAGCAGATAGTATCACTATGCTTAAATTTTCAAGTATACCAGTTTAATTACTTGGCAGTTTGTTACTATATTTAAGTTGCTGTGATTAATTTTTCACATAAGACAGTTAATGTAATTGTCTAAGGCTAAATGTAGTTGGTTTGCAATGAACATGCTATCAAATATTTTTTTTACTGATGTGCAAACCGAGATAAAAGTTTAGAATTCATGTATCCACACATGAAAGCTTCAATAGTGATTTTCCTTTCATTCTGAACATTTCAAATATTATATCCTGATATATATCTCAAATATTATATCCAGGCATGGGAATTATGGTGTCCACGGGCTGTATGCAGCCCTGAATGCTATATTTGTGTCATTGTGGTGATTGCATATGTGGGAGAAATTGTCAGAAGTGTATGAGATGTTACAGATATCAGCCAGTAACTGCATGGAAATAGTCAGAAGACTAGCTGAAGTCTTCATCCAACTCAGCACTTCAAAGATAGAGTGGTGGTCCACACACCTCAGCAAGAAATTTAATTGGAACTTCTCCCCTGTGGGAAAAGGGAGCCTGTGTCTGACAGCTTTGTTGCACTGTACTTGCCTCTATGGATCTCTGAAGCCTCTGGGATCATTCACTCTGAAATAAGAGCTCTCATAGAAAACAGAAATTATAATATAATCTATTATCTGCATCCATTAAATGCGACCATATTTAATGAAATACTTTGGCTCTAGTTTTGTCTGTTTCAGAGTGAGTCCTAAATCTATCAGGCCTCAGATTAAGAGAGCTCCTTGGACTTCTCCCCTCATTGTTTCCAAAGTTTTTAAAAAAAGAAAAGAAAAAAGAAAAGGAGAATGGTGCTTCCAAAAACCTCCATTACTCTAAAACAAAGTTCTTCTCATTTTCTTAAAAAGTGGAAACACATTTGGAATATTTTACTGAAAGGAAATATTCTCAGCAGGCCTGGAGGTGGTAGAAAATAGTCGACCCTTCCTCTAAATCCTTCCTTGAACAATTCTTAATCAATGCCAGTGGAATTTTATGGGGTAGGAATACAAAGAAAGAAGTATACTCTTGCTTGATTCTCCTGTATGACTTTTCCTTTTTAAAAAATTATGGTGGCAGTGGGGAACGAAGAAATACACTAAGTGTTTCGTATCACTCAGGAAGTGAAATTTTAAAATATTTTAGCACTGGAAATGGAGGAACAGCTCCTTTCTGAGCATAGACAAAAGGCTAATTGTTATGCTGCAGAACTTCAGAGAATGTGTAGGCCAACAAGAGGTACAAACAAACGAAAACAAAAGAAAACAAAAATCCCCATGCTCCTTCAAAGCACCGATTCTGAGTTAAGTTTAAGAAACAAAGCTGTAAATTAGCAAACCTGGTTGGCTGTGGCTGTTGCAGCGAAGGGGACGCTTGTGGCAGATGTTGTTGCTGCAGACACAGTGGCGGGCGTAGCGCCGTGCACCATGGGAACTTTCGGAAGGAAAATCATATAAGCAAACATACAGAGGAGTGTAGCAGTATGGGAAACCATGTCAACAGGTGGTAGAATCATTGAGGATGGTATTTATATCAGCAAATAAGCCGTGGGACAAGATATCACCACCAACAAAGTGACATGCAATCATAGTGCAAAGCAGACAACATTCCAGAGAGCAGAAAGAGGGGGAGAAATGAAAAGGGAGGGAAGAAAAGGGAAGGGAAAAATGCTCATTACCATCAAGTTATGGGAATAATACAATTAAACATCATTATTTCAGTTTATATTCAACAAAATTAAAAGAGCTATACATTAAGTCCTTATATTGCTTATAATAACCATACCCTTATCCCTCCCATTTTTTTACTATTTATATCATTATAACCCGCTGGTATAAAATCCTAATTCTGTATTACTTGCATGAAATATAGCACTGTTTTCTTTTTCTTTGGTTTTTAAAATGAAAAACAGTATTTCTACAACACTGGAACTCAAAGTCCAGTCAAAATCCACAACAGCTGATAAAGGGGAGGGAAGCTGGGATGTGTCATAAAGCAACTTGATAACACTAAAAAGTGCATGTCTTCTAGGTGGTCTGTGTCAATTAAATAAAGCAAATGCATTTAATTGACAAGTGTTAGTGCAGGGTGAGGGAGAATGGATTTGCACAACAGCGATATGTTAAAAACCCAGCAGTGGATTTTGAGAGTCCATGAGCTGCTAAACAAGTTTTAAGATAATCAAGAAACAAAGCTGGCACCTACCAACACTTGTAGCGGGTGTCATGCACAATATTGAGCCTGCCCATCATGCATTGCAACAGGAAGGTGGATTTGCAAAGGGAAAAGAATTAAAACAACCCATCACATGTGTAATTAGGAAAATCTCATTTGAACAAAGAAGAAAAAATTGGTTATTATGGGAAACACTGGCATGTAATCATCAGCACAGTCAAATCAAACAGCAAGGTGGTGGTCAATTAGAACTAGTCTGACATGAGCAAAGTAGGGGGAGAAGCAGACTGAATTGTGTGCTGGTATTTTGATTATAATGAGTTAGGCAGTAACGAAAATGTAGCTCCAACATCATGAGAGAAGTTTTGCCTCATTTTACATAACAGATTTACTTTATCCTTTCTTATTTATCGTATCAGTCTAATTTCAAACCTACTTCCCTTGAAAGTGGTTTAAGTACTATTATTATTATTATTATTATTATTAAAACTATATAAAACATTATGACATTTTTCACTCTACTGCGATTCGCTCCCTGCTTTTAAATAACAATACTGGATAATGTCATGGTTTACACTTGTAAAATATGAGTCATGTGCACACTACATTGGCTCATTTGCAAATTATCGTAGGACTGCTGGTTGTAAGTATGCTACTTTGAGTCTCTGGCCTGGTTCATATGTTACACTAAACCATGACTTTGCACTGACTGAATAAGACAAAGGCCACAATTCCATTCATTTTTATCATTACTACATTACTACAACCAGTGGAATATTGGTTCTTCCAGATGTGTGCATACATGATGACAAAAGCAAATTTTGTGCCCTATGACAGTTACAGATGTGACAACTGATAAATTCAATATTTTGATGATTTCACTTCTTTATTCATAAGAAATGTTTATTGAACACCTAAAACTTCCAATTGTCCAATTGTCTATCTCTAGTTTCTCTAACACACCAAACACAAATTTCTGCTTGTTGGTTGCAACATAAATTCCCTGGTTTTGTTATCTAATTTGGGCTGCAGCTGACTAGAGATGTAAAGGCCTGGGGGGGGGAAAATGACACACATACACATTTCCTCCCAAATGTTTATTTTTGCTGAATTATTTAAGAAAAAGTGTTTATATATTTTCATTTCCCTCACATTATTTTTAAAAACCATGGAGCAGCAGTGGTGGTCTGTAGATGGATGGCAATGTGTGAGCCATTGGCTGCCAACACATGGTGAGTTTCCAGGAAAGAAAGAAACTCTCGTGGTTTTTTCCAGCATGTTTATGTGTAAAGAAAATGCTGCTCTCTGTCCAAAAACATTATGCATGCAAGTGTGAAAAATTACTTCCAAATGTCTCTGAACTCTCAACACAAATTATTGTGTGCAAGAATGAAATGAGTGAAGATTTACATCCCTACACTTTGCAACTGCTAAAAGAAGAGGGGAAAAGTTTCCTTTCTATCTCTTATACTATGTCTTCCACATCTCCTCCCCTAGTCCTGAAAATCTGCTTCAGAAGGTTTGGGGACCTTGCAGGGCAGTTTGTAAGTCAGGGATGGGCAACTGTGCAGGGGCTGAGGACCGATTTCTTCCTTCAACAGGCAGAGACAGCCATGTGTACACACAAAATTTTACTATTAATATAAATAATAATAATAATAATAATAATAATAATAATAATATATTAATATAACACTAATAATTTATATCCTGCCCTATATCACAAGATTTCAGATAAAAATAATTTAAACAGTCTAAAAATACAATAAACAATATCACAAGATGAAAAGCAGGTGTAAATGATTAAAATAGTTTTAAGTGCATGGCCACTGTTTTAAACTGTTTCAACCTTTTGAACATGTTTATAACTTGCTAAAATTACTGTTTGTTCCAAGACCCTCTATGTTCCAATTAGCTGTGCAAGCTAAAGAGAAAAAAACATTCAATTTTTCCTTGAATTAATCTTCTAAATTTAACTAAATATGTGATTTTAATTTTCGCTTATCCTGGTACTTGATATTTGAAACCAACACACACTTATACATAGGCTTTGCAGCAAATGAATGTGAGGCAGCAATGAAAACCTATAGTACAATAACTTGCAGGAATGGAAAAGACACTTGTGTATGACCCCTTTGTTGATCATTAATTTAACAAAGAACACCGTTATCATGATTTCCACCCTGATTTCAACAGGCTTAATCTACTAACAAAAGGGTAAAAGTAATGTATTTAATCATTCAAACTTTATCTTGCATTTCACATAAAGTCAAAGTGTGATTTAGACTGGGCAGGGGAAAACGTTAGGATTTCCGTAGCAAAATTTTACCACATAAGGCATTATGTCCCCATTAAGCTATGAAACAATACTATTCCATATCTTGCTGAATGAACTGAACTTTCATGCTAATTATATTCATAATTACATTTGTTACTTTGCCATTGATTTTAAATGGAGTAGAAGGGGTTTACAGAAGTAGGAAATCATTGGCTCTCAAGACATTTCACTGTACCACACATGATTGCTTGAGAAACAATGATCTAGAGAAGCACATATCTCCAGCTGCTAGTCTATAGAGAGTCAATTACCTTTATAAAAGGTAATACTCATAATTTTGACAACACAAATGGTATTCAGTGACAAGTAGTCTTCTAACAAAAATGGCATTTACCTAGAATTCCTAAAGGCATCAGATGTCATCTTATCTTAGAAGCTAAGCAGGGTCATCCCTAATTACTATATGGATGAGAGACCACTCACGAATTCCAGGGTCTGTAGGCTGTATTTCAGAGGAAGGAACTGGCAAAACCACCTTTAACTATTCCTTGCCTAAGAGATACCTTCTGAACACATTATTTACAAGAAAACTCCACAATTGTCTTGAGATTGCCATAAGCAGGAAATGAATTGATTTCACAATGCACCCGATAAAATATAAGTTGCCTTCAAGACTGCACTTGCAATGCATTCTATATTCACATCTTAATGCTGTCCCCATCAAAAGGTATTTTATCTCTCCCAAAAGGCACAATGAAACCTACGAGTGAGAAAACCAATGGCAAAGCTTCAAAAGGCTTGAGATTTGTGGATGCAATGGAAGGATGTCAATAATTTGGCTCTAAACAATTGCATGGTTATTGTGTCACCGCTTCAAAATTAGTAAGTAGTGGGACACACAAGAACTATTTGATGAACTCATTTGAGCAAAGGGGTCTTACAGCATTTAAAACAAATAAAAAAGAACCATACAAACAGCTTGAGAGGTGTGAAATGAAAGATTAGGCAAAACAGGCACAAAGGAGAAGAATTCCAATGCTGTTTTGAAACATAAGATGGCATACGTGGGAGATGCAGATTTTCACATTAGGCCAGAAAGCACCCAACACCTTGCTTCCAAGACAGACATACGTAGAAACTGCAGTTTAGCAGCAAGACCATCTTCCTTTCTTGCTTGTGAGGGGCCAACCCTTTCCATCAGACTCACTAGTGAATATCCAGAATTGTACTAACATCTGGGAGCTCTCAAGGTGATCTTGTTTTTCTCTTGGCTTGAAAGGACAGGGGATGTTGCACTTACCTGGTGGAAGGAAGGCTGTGTGCTGTTGCAACTGCATGTTTGCAAGAGCCTGCTGGTATTGGAAGATACCAGTATTAAAGACTGCGGTGGCACCATTGGTTTTTTCAAGCGCAGGCCTCTTTGGTAACGGGGGGAGTACAGCTTGAGGAATTCCCTAGTGGTAGATGAGTATAAGAGAGCCAAATTAAGGAAGGGGGGAGTGGGGGAGAAAGAGAAAGAAAGAAGAAACAGAAATAAAATCAGTAGGAGATAAAACATTTGTGCACCACCATCTTTTTTTGTTTCTTGAGCAAGCAAGCAGCGGAGCGGACTTTACTATTAAAACAAAGGGCAAAGCCAGAGATTTGTGAGAAAGTATTACTTTTTGCCCGTCCAATATGACACTGTAGGGTGATGATGCATGACATCTATACACTAGAATATTCCACTAAGTAAAAAGCTCCAGAGTTCTGTTCTGTTTTGTTTTGTTTTAGTAAGGAAGCAGCAATAATGGGGGAGAAAAATAAAGAAAGCTGCACTGCTAGCTCCATGAGTATTGACAAGTCAAAAGCCATGTTAAAGAGAAATCTTACAGAGTGAATGAGAACAGGTTAATATAATATTAAAATTTTACTCCCACATCCCCTGAAATCTAACTACACATGCAAAAAGAAAAAAAGGGGGAGGAAAGTACCACACCATGCTGGTACTTTTAACATTGCATTACAAATGTTAAATTTACATAAGAATATAGTTAAAGCCATGCCAACCAAACAGATACAAATAAATAGATATCAGAAATATTATACACATTTTTTTTTAAAATCCCATCTTACTTCAATTAGAAACATGTACAAGGTTATTCAACTGAATGTGGGGTCCTAGATCTTAGGGACACTGGTTGGGAAATAAATGCCATTGTAAACTGTATAAACTTCCCATGAATTGGATCAGGAAACCACACTCAGTTTTTCCCCTTTTGATCTTACATTACTTATTTACAGGAAATAAGGAATATTTATGCTGAATTTAATTTTAAAAATTTGTATCTACAGTAAAGCTACATGCCAAGCTAAAAGGTGAAAGGTCATAGTACCAGGTCAAAGGTTGCCTCGAGGGGTCGCTTCAGTGATTTGACAGCCGACTGAGTCTTAATTAGCAGGCAGCGAGCACATGATGGCAATGGGCCAGTGGGGTTCAAGCGCATTAACATAAACAGCAAGCAGAGGTGCATCATGGGGGCAGCAGTGCATTTTTGGGTAGGTGAGAAAAAAACAAATAAAAAACAAATCATCGGAATGCCATATACAACAAATAACAAGACTAAGCATGCACAATAAAGGCACTACTGAGTTGTTATTGTGAGGATACACCTCTATGTAGTTAATTACAAACAAGATACTCTAACAGGGAAAGAGTGAAAGAAGGATAAAAGAGTGAGAAAGAGAGTCTGCCTTCTGTATTTTTGCTCAAGTGCCCATAAACACAGAAAAAGGCCTCCCTCCTCTTGTCCGATACTATGCTATGAATATCACACAATAATGTTTCACATGGAGTAGGATTTTAATGATAAAATCATGTAATCATGTCAAAAATAAAGAGCAACATTAACAGCGAAGTAAAGAACAAAGAAGGGACCCACTGAAACAGCTAACTGTTAACATCCCCAAAATGACATTCTAAGTAATTCAAACATTCCACAATTTCTTCCAGAGAGAGCAGTGTTGCTATGCCATGTCACACTCAACTTTCCTGATGTGCAACATTATTCATCCATAGATATATTTAAGAGAAATCAAATTCCTATTTCAGCCCCTCAAGTAATATTTCCATCCTGCTGTTGGAAGCAACTGCTGCTAAGTAATTCCAGAGATCACTCCCACTTCCATACAAAAGTATAAAGTTATTGCCAAACTTCATACATGTGGAAAAGGTCATGTAACTGTGTTTACACAAGTTTATCAGCATGTATCAAATATTTGTTTATTTTTGTTCCTGACTGCAAGAATGTGTATTTTCAGTATTTTTTTTCTCCCAGTCCACAACTGCTTCTGTACAATTTTCACATACTATTCATACTGTTAGGGATCTTGTAGCACATTTGAGACTAACTGAAACAAAGAAACTGGTAGCATAAGCTTTCATAGACTTGAGTCTACTTCCTCAGATGCAGGAAGATGCAGCTTCTTTCTTTCAGTTAATCTCAAAGGTGTTATAAGATCCCTTTGCATATAGATATTCCAGACTAACATGGAAGTCTCTGAATTCTCTTCATGCTCTTGGACTCTGCTGGGAAAATTCATTTGTACAAGAATACACATGTTTTTCTTGTGCAGAAAATGTTTTTGCACACAAAAAAAGGAACTTTTGTGTATTTGCTCAGATAGCAGAATTGCAGAATTTGAGCAAATGAACAAATTCTTTTGCAAAAATAAATAAATGGCAGTTTTCCCAAGCAGAAAGAAATACTTTTGGTAGGAAGAAATTGTAGTTTTTGTACACATTTTTGAACAGGAGAGAATACCTTTCAGATATAGCATTGTTTTCTGCCTCAAACACATTTTCTGTCCATATGTAAGTTTGCATGAATGGATTTCTCCCAATTAAGTCCTGAAGTGAGAAAAACCTTACAGCTGTTTTTCTTCTCCTTGAGAGTATGTCAAGGTACACCTTCTTGACTGAACAATGAAGTATCAATTAGTACACTTCACGTTCTTATTCCAAATTAGCATTTTGTATTCCTTTGTTCTTCACTGCACCCAAACTATGTTTCCAATTTGGAACTGTGTGTCAGGTATTTTTTTGGGGGGGAGGGGGGACTGATTTTCATAGTAATTGCTATTGCACCTGCATCCTTTTTACTACATTTGACGCAAAAACTTAGAACAGATGTTTGAAGTAGCTGGTTTCTAGATTCATGAATCAGCTGTGTTTGATCCCATTTTGGAGAAAGGCAGGATATAAGTTCAATAAAGAAATAAATACTGGCAGCTACTAGAATAAACTAGCAGATAGTAAAACAAGGCAACCTGAAGTACAAGTAGAATCATACAAACTGGTCCTCTGATAAAAAGAACAAGTCTGTAGTGCAGATACAAAGTGTATCTACATTAGAATTTTATATCAGTTTTATAGCAGTTTCATACCTTGTTAACTGTTATGGCTCCATCATAAGAAATTCAGGAAGTTGATTAGAGTTCTCTGAATTTCAAATACCTTGCCAAATTACAAGTTCCAAGATTGTTTAGGATGGAGGCAGGTGGTATGAAAATGATAAAACTATGTAGTGCAGATACACCACAAGGATAATGAAAACCATAAGAAAGAAGAAAAGGTGGTTCAATGGGCAGGAAGTGAAGCTGTGTGAGATCAACTATGCAAAAGCTTGTACTCTCTAATGAAATATTACCCTTGCACAAACACACCAAACCCAAGAAACAGAGCACAAGAAACAACAGATCATGAGAGGAATGCACTAGTGTCTTGTATAATTCTTATGTAGCAGATGACATGTAAAACTCTGAGTCTGGACTCATCCTGATAGGTATACACATGCAACTGGCTAGACAAAAACATGTATGTGAATCACCACACTAAATGTGTATCTGTAAGTACAATGATAGGTACACATAGTTATAATACGTACATTTGGGCACATATCTATATATGTAGAAGCTAAATTCACAAGGAGAAACTCTATTGTTTTCTACAAGATCTTAGTTTTTTTAAGCAACACTTGAAACTACGTATGAGCAGCTCTTGCTTGAAAGCTCTCTGAAATATGGAGGGGATGGGATACCTGAACAATCATGTCTTCCAGCAAGGAGTGTTAAGATGTTAATTTTGTTTTGACACTGTCAATGTTTCTGCTTTGCAAAATTTCTGGACTTACCATGGCTGCAGCCGTAGCTGCTGCCTGAGCAGCCGCTGCTTGGTTGACCTGGTACTGGGCAGCTTTGATCTTAGCTTGCAGATGTGCAGGAGGATGAAAATATTTGCACTTTTCCCTTGAGCATCTCCCTTTGATGTAATCCATGCAGACAGTCACGGTGTTGTCATTGGTATCAATCATTGCACTGTCGGCAGGGTGAGCAAACCGGCAATCGTTTTCTCCTCTGTTACAATTGCCACGCTGATATTCTCGACATACCTAGGGTGGAATTAAAGGGCAAGCGGAGTTATTTCAATAGAGAAAATGAGACACAATGAAACAGACGTGATCAGGACCTCTTTGCAAGTAATCCTAAAGTGCATCTAGGCAATTGTTTTTGTCCCACCTTGGGGCAATGCCTAGTATTAAACTGACTGTTTGGCTGTTATGCCTTGTAAACTGAACTCTTTATACTGCTGTACCAGAAAATGAAGCCTTGCTGCTACAAACCAGACTACAGAATCTTACAAAGTAGATTTAAGTCTACAAAAGCCTATGCTACCACCTTTTTTCTCTCAATTAGTCTCAAAGATGTTACAAGATCTTTTTCTAGAATCTAAGCCCATTTCCCCCCACTATGAGGCAATTACTCAAATTTCACTGTTCCATTTTTTTTCCAGAGGACTGCAATTATGTTCATAATTCTTTTGAAAGGATTTTCTAATTATCTGTCTGGCGTGTCATGTTCTGTTTTAACTTGTGTGAGCTATTGTGTGTGTATGTGCCTTCAAGTCACTTGCTGATTTATGGTGACCCCATGAATTTTTTGTTTTGTTAGGCAAGGAATAGTCGTTCCTTCCTCTGAAATATAGCCAATAACACCAAGTCTCTATTTCCTTCCTAGATTTAAAAGCAGAAGTAAGCTATTTCTGGCTTGGCTAAATAATGTAATCTATTTTAGCATTGGAAAGTGTAATCTCTTTCTCTCTGTTTTAAATTAACCATGAACTATGTTAGCCACCTGTTCCAAGATCCCACCACAAGAGGGAGTGCGCATACATATAATGCTTTTTCCTGTCTTCATATTTTCCTTTCCCACTGTTTTACTGCATTCATTTTAATACTTACGCATAATAATAATAATAGGAGGTTTCTTTTATTATTGACATTAAGGCTGCGATCAAATGTGCAAAAGCGCTAGCAGGACCTGAGAATTAGTATTAATATTTAAAAGGGAACAGAACCATCCCAAGAGATACTGCCTGAGTAAGAGTAACACATGGCACTCCATATCCAACCAAATCAAGGTTTATAATACCCAAAGCCAACCAACAACAAATTTCTAGTACCTCTACATCTCCCTGGCAATAAAAAAATACAATAAATAACAGAGTAAATGACATTTTGCTGCCTGATGGGCAGCTGCCTCAGTCTACCTCAGGGCTGGGCTTTAAAAAAAAAGTCATTTAATATAAAAATATTATATTTTGCAGTTCTTTCAGTGACCTTAACTATGAAGTGCAAACTTAATCTAAATTAAAGATGAACAAGAACCAAGAGACACACAAATGTTGAAGTTAAGGCTTTCTGCCTTCCTCTCATTTTATTTAAAAAGCAGTGGATTGCCAGGTTCTAGAGCTCTCCACACCTTTATGAAGTCAGTTCCTTTATTTCATTCATGCAAGAAAGAACAAATAATGTAAATCCTTGCTGGTTCAGATGACTATTTTTTTGGTTCGGTTTTGTTGCATTTTCAAAGAATTATCTGTGTTTGGGGAAGCTGTTTTTAATTATGTGTTTGTATGTGGGTATAACTCAACACTGGAGACCAGAGGCTGAATCCCTGCTCAGAATCACTCCGAATCCCTGAGAAGGTCACACTTTCTCAGCCTCAGAGGAAGGCAAAGACAAACCCTGTCTGAACAAATCTTGCCAAAAAAAAACCTGTGATAAGAATCACCTGGGGGTTGCAACACATATGTTAGTCTGAAATATCAATATGTGAAGAGATCTCATAGTACCTTTGAAAATAACTGAACAAAAGATGTTGTAGCATAAGCTTTCATAGACTTGACTGTATCTGCATTGCAGATATAATGCAGTTTGACACAGCTTTAACTGCCATGGCTCAATGCAATGGAGATCTGGGATTTATAATTTGAAATATTTAGCCTTCTCTATCAGAGAGCTCTGATGCCACAACAAAACTACAAATTCAAGAATTTCATAGCATTGAGCCATGGGAGTTAAAGCAGAGTCAAACTGCATTAGTTCTGCAGTGCAGATCCAGCCTTGGTCTACTTTTTCAGATGCAGTAGACCAAGTCTACGAAAGAGTATGCTACAATTAATTTTGCTAAGTCTCAAAGGAGCTGCAAGATCCCGTTATATAATGACAGATGTATGTAGGTGTGAGGGCAATTTTTATGCAGTTTGTGATTCTTGTTTTCTTAAGAGATTTTTGTTTTTTAAAAACATTCTTTATTGGCTTGTTTCAAAGGTATATGTGTTCAGTACATTTGTACATAATATTTGGACAAAGAAAAATACAACCTCAACATAAACACTAAAATTAAAGAATCCACAATTTTTCTAGTGAAATGGTCAATTTGGATGCCCTTGCTATTGTAATTTCAGTCAGAAAGAAAGTATAAAAATTGTAGTCCCTTCAGTTTCAGTCAGTGGTGATGAGTTGCCCCACGGATGTTTTCAAAGATGCTAACTAAATTAAATCTCTCCAAAGCTTCAGACAATCTTGCAGCAGATACAAGTCAGATGTGTTGCCCTTCATGTGTGTGTATAAAACCATACAATCATTTTGCCTGCTCACAATAATCTGTTTACACATTATTTTACTAGAAGATTTTTCAATCATGGGCATTTTTTAAAAAATTTTTAAGCACTGGATGGGTTGACCACATCATTTTGAACTATTGTCCTTGTGTGTTTGTAAACTTAATACAAAAATTAGCTGTGCACTGAAGCCATTTCTGCAAAATGGGAAGAAAGTGAATGTGGGGGAGTGTTCATCGATTTGGTTAGAAGACCAAAAAAACCCCCCACAACCAAACTTGCAGTAGTTGCTTAATTTTCAACATGGTATCTCAGTGTGTCAAAATTGAGGCCTTCCCCTTCCTTTCATCTTCAGGGAGATGAATTCTGTGAATAAATTTACATTCTTAAGTTGAACAGCAATTTCAGAGCTTGGGAACGTTGTTTATTTTTGACATCTCCCAGAATCTCCCAGCCAACACAGCTACTAACCATGCTTTTTGTGGTAATCTGTCTAAACAAATAAAAAAGAACCACTTGAATAGCAAGGATGGTATGTTCTCTATATATGTTGATTGTGGTTATGAGACAACGCCAACAATTATATAGGTTGAGAACTTTACAAGTTTGACCCTCAGATGTTTCTCTTCAGGTGTCTGGCCCTCACATGTCTGAGGGGAAGCCTTACTGATTTTTAACAGATCAAATAATTTTGTATTTTTCATTTTTGTTAATCCATATTTCTCTTTATCTGGGAGACTCACAGTGATATAGTTGGAGAAACACATGTTTCTCGCTTCATTTTTTGATTTTATTGTTTTTTTGTAATGGATTGTTTGTTTGGTTTTAGACTGTATTATGTTTTAATCTCTTAAAGTTTAATCTTGTTTTAGGGGGTGGGAGGGGGGTTATGGGGATAAGGCAAGTTTTAACCTTGTATGTTTTAAAATGTTGTAACCCGCCCCGATTGCAGAGCAGAGGCTAGAAACAAAAATTTATTATTATTATTATTATTATTATTATTATTATTATTATTATTATTAGCCACAGTGATTCTCAGACACAGATACTCTGCTGCAGAATGCACTCTTTAATGCTGCTTTAATTATTCCATGCCTTATATCTCCCTGCCTTTTCCACATGAACTTAAAGTGTTGTACCTAGAATACTTGGTAATCTCCCATCTAGGCACTGGCAATGGTACTCAGACCTACTTAGGTTCAACACAATTTTGGTATCATCTGACTTGAGATAAAGCCCATACTACTACCAATAGATCATGTAAGGAAGCATAATATTACTCTCTGTACTTTGTAAGAAGGCCTACCACTCTGCTAGCATAAAATCAATGGTAACAACAAAAATCTCTAAGCCATAAACAACTTTGTGCAGCAAATATAGCCTACAACACCTGGCATTTGTTGGCAATCTCCCAACCATATGAGGATGGAGCAAGCTTGTTTTCTGCTGAAACTAGAACACGGAACAATGGATGCAAGCTACAGGAAAAGAGATTCAACCTCAACATTAGGAGGAACCTCCTGACAATGAGAGCTGTTCGACAGTGGAACACTCTCCCTCGGAGTGTGGTGGAGTCTCCTACCTTGGAGGTCTTTCAACAGAGTCTGGATGGTCATCTGTTGGGAATGCTTTGATTGTGATTTCCTCCATGGCAGAGGGGTTGGACTGGATGGCCCTTGTGGTCTCTTCTAACTTTATGATTCTATGAGTCTATGGGCCTTTGCAGACTGCCAGAAATAGTGCAAATTGAGTCCACTTTAAGGGTGAGGTTTAGGGATGGGAATCATGGGAACTGTATTTTATTGTGGCACCAGAGCTCTCTGACAGAGAAGGCTCAATGTCTCAGGGGAAAAAAAACCAATTCCCATGACTCCCTAGCACTAACCCTAACCCTTAAAGTGGACTCAATTTGCACTATTTCTGACAGTCTGCAAAGGCCCTATATTAACCAAGGCTGACTCTTCTAGTTTCCAAGATTAGACAGGATCTTGTGTCTTGAAGGTACCTTTTTAAAGAAGTTAGTTTAGGGGTTTTTCTTTTGGTTAGAATTTGGTCTTGGAGATAAAATTTTCCATCTTTGTCATGGATAAACTAAGTCCTTGGGGGTGTCATAGCCATTTTGCCTTGGTTTTCAACTATGAAACGGCAGTAGAGACTTACCCAAGATTTCTGTTAAGATCTTCCCCTTGACTACAACTTCCAGAATTCCACAACCAGTATAACCATTGGTTATACTGGTTGAGAGATTCTGGAAGTTGTAGTCCATAAAAGGAATTTCCCCAGCTCTAAACCTACCTGCCAAGCAAGTTGCAGCTTTAGAAAGCCATGTAAACATGACCAGAAATGTGAAAGGGAAGGGAGAAAGTGGACCCCAGAAAAAAGAACTGTTATCTATTTATAGTGAGAAAAATCTTATGATTGTTGAACAGGCACTGCTGATTCATAATCAAAATATTTTTTTAAAAAAACAACCTAGAGCTGTCTGACTAAAAGCAGAAGTACCGGCTTCTGGAGAAGTAGCAACCAAACCCCTAGAAGGACAAAAAGCTCAGATCACTGGCTGGCTTGGCAGAGTTTTGTCTTTGAGAACTGCGAAAATGACAGCCATGTCCCCTTGCCCCACTTAACACACAGCAGAGCATGAGCCCCACTCTGGAGAGAAGGCTGCCTGAACTCTGCAACACAGTAGCAGCAGATCGAAAATTGCCCAATTAGCCTTGAAAAGGAAAACCACCTCCAGCCATTTCACTTCCCTTGCATCCTTCTTGCTGTGTTTATCGCAAGTTGCTAATCAATGCAACAATCACTCCACACAGCTCAGCTCATAGTTAACAGCTTTTCCTGGATCCAGTCAGGGTTGCCTGGTTAAATCTAAGGTTTGGGTGGGGGGAGAAGGTATGCAAAGAAAATCCTTGGGCATTTCCTTAGACGGTTCAAAATCACATCTCTGAGGCTACCTTACAATCCAATCCAAAGTGGTCTCCAACACTTTTGGGGAAGTGGGGTATGCACAGGTAGACTAACAATGGTCATGTTCATTCACATTGCTCAAAACAGTGGAGCACAGTATTTAGGATAGCAACATTTATTATGTGGAATACTCTTTCTCCTGGTATTACAACAAGTTTTGCAATTCTTGTCTTTAGGTGCAAGCTGAATACACAACTATTTTTTACAGCCTGCCCCAGTGTAGTTCAGGGTAGCATGTATTTTGCTTTTACAGACAAACAGCAGAAGAAATCAGTACTGTGAGCATTAGAAAATTGAAGACACTGAATCTCTACCTCAGTGTTATTTCTCTTTCCTTCTGCTCTCCATTTTCTTTGTCTGCTTTCCATTTTTTTTTCTTCCTGAACTTTCCCCTTCTCTGTCTAGGTGCTCATTCAGCCTTTCCCTTCCCCACTCTAGGCCCTTTAGATGGAAGCAACACAGGAACTACCTAGAAGCCCTATCATCAACTGCCCTGCTCCAATCTTGCAAACTCAGGATCATGACTTCGTTTATTGAGTCTATCCACTTATAATGTGGTCTTCCTTTTTTTTCTGTTGGCTTCTACCTTAACCAAGCATTCTTATATTTTGTAGTGAGTCATGTCTTTTCATGATATGTCCAAATTATGGCAGTGTCAGTTTAGTGATCTTGGCTTCTAGAGAGAGTAAGAATCAATAAAGTGGAGCTATCCAGTTTTTTATTGGTGTTCTGTGCAACTGTGGCCAGTGAATTTGAATTTTTTCATTGCAAATAATCATGCAAGACCATAGTAACCTATTAATCATGTAGTTCTTAAATGTGAAGAAGTATCCTAAAACAATATCAAGGCTACCAAGAACATTTCCTGGCTGAATGGAGATTTGAGCGCTGGTCTCAAGCATTCCCACCACTATTCTACACTGCCTCTTGATGTGGTACTTGTTAACATAAGTGAGTGTCGCTATGCAAATAGCTTAAGTACTGTCATGTTCTTCTTCTCTGGTTAGCAAAGGGATGAAATAAGGCACAGCCATCCATCCAGTAAGAGACCAGACCAGTGAGCTAGCATCTAGATACTTGTATAAATCACCTCAGCCACTGTGGTCTATTTTAGTTCAGAAGCTCTTTTTCTGGCTTCCCTGTAATTTCAGATGGGTAACTCAGAAGTGACTCATAAGCTGACCCTGCCTGACACTCATTAGGATGCAGCTCAGGTGGGAAGGATGAAGTCCTTGAGATACTATTAGATATCAACTCACAACTTCTGTCACTACTAACTATGCTGGCTGGGCATTGACAGGAATTGCAATCCAACAACATTTGGAGAGCTGTATGATTCCCACCCCAGGCTAGAAGTTCAAGAGCTTCTGTGGACTATACCCTTGATACATGAACAGGCTGATTGAAATGTACAAGACAGCTTCCACAGTTCAGCAGCATAATGGATAGTTTGCACACAGGACCTCCCAGGTTCAATCCAGACCATGGATCTTATCACATGGGGGAAATCCCGTACAGAAACAGGATTTAAAAGCTGAGAGAATGCCACAAAAGAGGGTTGATTTTTGCACACATAGCTGTTAAAGTGTGGTTAACCTGAACAGAAAGTAGCCAAAAGCTGCTCCTTTTTACTTTTATTGTGGGGTTTGTTTTATAAATTATGGATATTTAAAAACAACATTAAACCAAGTTCTAGTTAATTCCTTCCTATCATCAATTAATGGATCAGATTGGGAATATGTGAACAGTATCTTTAGGACAGGGGTAGGCAACCTTTTTGAGCCGGGGGCCAGGTTGCTGTCCCTCAGACAATTGGGGGGCCAAAGCACCAAAAATAAATAAATAAATAAATAAATAAATAAATAAATATTTAAAAAATATATGCATGCACACTCTCTCAGCCCCAGAAAAACCATGGCAAAACCCCTGTGGAGATTTTGCCAAGAAAACCCCAAGAACAAGTAATAACAACAATAATCAATATCGTCATGGCGGGTGGTGGCAGCAGCAGGGGGAGCAGGGGGTGGCGGCGGCAGTTGGCGACCCTGGGCCTTAGGTTGCCTACCCCTGCTTTAGGAATACAATCAGACCTGCTAGTATCAGTTGAGATGAAACAATAGTCTAACTTAATATAAAACAATTCCCCAAATACAGAATTTTTATGTGTAACCAAAAGTGTGATTCCAACATAATCTTCATTCTATACACTTTTAGCAGTAAATATGAACTAATGATCTTACACCAGGGCATCTGAGAAACATTAATGATAAAATAGCACAGATTAGATGAAAACCCAGCCTTGCCATTTCCCCATGCAACCAGCCAATTTTTCTTCACAATTCACAAGTAGTAAGGTGCTATTTTAGATGTCTTCCTTATGGGGACTGACAACAAATGGAAAGCTTTCTCATGCATGTATAAGTGATTTATGTGAAATCAGATGTCTGGTGGCAGGGTTGTTGCTTTTTGATGCAGTACAAACTGTTATTCTTACTCTGTAAAAAGTCAGTCTGTGTTGTTCCCCATCCCCATGCCAGATATTTCTGCATGGCACTAGTCCCAGTGAAAAGAAAATAGGTTAGAGAAAACAGGAATTGAAGCAAACAAAATAATGGGTTTGCCAATGCTGTGACCATGTGTAGACATAATACTTAATGGTTGTTTGATTTTCTTAACCATAGTTAAGCATTTTGTCCAAATCATGGTGAAGGATATGACAAAAACCAGTATGTGAAAGAATGGTTTGAAGTGGTTTTGCTTCGCCTTACCGGGGATATATGCATATTGCATAATTACAGTATTTTGAGATCCCTTTAATTGTCATGGCTACAACTTCAGAATCCTGGGATCGGCAGTTGGTTAAAAGCCTTACAATTCTCTCGAGCATTTCCCAAAAGGACATCTCTCTGGTAAAGAACTCTAAATACTGCACCTCACTAAAGGTATTATTATTATTATTATTATTATTATTATTAGGCAGGATACAAATTCCAGGATTCCATAAAATGGAGTCAAAGCATTTGAAGTGGAATCTAAGTGCTATAATTATGAGGTGTGGATACACTCTGGGTAAAATTTTGCAAACCATGATACATTGCATTTTGCAAATCATGGTTAAATCTATAAATGAAAAAAAAAAAAAAACAATTGTAGCACATGTTTCCCCAGTTCTGTGCCAACTTTGCCTACTGAATGACAAAGCAAATAGTAATACTAACTATATACTCTGTTGGACAAGGTTTAGCTCAGCAAGCTAAGCTGAGTAGTATGGAGTAGTCAGATGTTTTAAAGATTACTTTTTTGGAATAACACTCCTGGAATCTTGCTGCCAGCAAAGCTATTGGCTACACTGGCTGAGGAGTTCTTTCCCTCTCTGTATATAGGATAAGGCAACAGGTCACTGTTAGCACTAAACAGTTATTTCTTATTAGTTTATAGATTTCTATCCCACCTTGAAGAATATTACAATGGGCCTTTATAGACGGCCAGAAATAGTGCAGCTTGAGGCCACTTTAACTGTCCCAGCTTAGTGCTAAGGAATCATGGGAACTGTAGTTTATTGTGGCACCAGAGCTCTCTGGTAGAGAAGGCTCAATGTCCCAGAAACAAAATACAATTCCCATGATTCCCTAGCACTGAGCCAGGACAGTTAAAGTGGCTTCAAGCTGCACTATTTCTGGCAGTCTGCAGAGTGACACTGAGAACTAGAATAACATATTGGTTTGAGTGTTGGACTAGGATTCTGGGAGACCAGGGTTCAGATCCCTTTTCAGCCTTGAAACCCACTGGGTGACCTTGGAGAAATCATGTTCTCTCAGCCTCCAGGGGGAAGTAATGGCAAACCTCTTCTGAACAAATCTCGACAAGAGAACCCTACGATAACTTTAGGGTTGCTGTAATTTGGAGGCACACAACAACAACATGGAATATACATAGGAAATAGCAATATTCGGTTTTTAAAACTATCGTCAAAAATAATTATCAGATCTGTGCTTTAGCATTTATGTTTCACTTATTAAAAAGTCATAATGAAAATGCAACAAACAAGCATGAAGTGGACTTAATTTGTAACTTGCTTAGAGCAGCACAAGGTTGGTTTGCAGCCTATTTGTCTATGGATGTACTAAGATGCTAAAAACTCGTCAAACAATCTCCGATAAGGGACTGTTTAGGGCAAAGGACAATATCAGCTACAGTGGAAGAACACTTATAGCAAAAGCTGATACATAACAAATATGAGGCTTGAGGCAGAAGTGTAGAAACAAGCATGGAATGGAAATGAGAAAGGTTGTCAATTTCTTACCCTGGTAGGATGGTGGATAAACTCAAGAGCTTTGCAACATTACTCTGTTTTACTGTAACTCTCAGAATCTCTCAACCAGTTTGGTTATGCTAGCAAGGAGATTCTAAGAGCCATAATGCAAAAATGTAACTTTGCCATATTTTAGCTACAACACTAACAATAATTCATTCATGTCACTTTACAGCCAGTGGGTCTAAGACAGGGATAATAACCTAGTTTAGCCATGAATCACTGGGTTTGCCATTAAAACTCAAAATTAGCTTGTAAATTAAATCTAGCAGATTCATACTTCTCCCCAACATCATTATAACTATTTTTGTAAAGCCCAATGAATATGAGTTAATCAATATTTGTTATACATGCAGGTTCAGTATTACTAAACAGTCAAGCTCTGCCATCTTTTTGTAATTAATTTTATTTAAATATACTATACATAAACCTAAAAAAAAAAATCTTAACAATTGTTAGAATATAGATGGGTTATACAGTCAAAGGTGAAATGTAGAGATGTGTGTGTGTGTGTGTGGAAATTTTCCTCATGAGAACAACATCTAGAGAAACAAAGTGAATCTAACACCAGATGGCTAAGAAGTCATAAACATGTACTTTCCCAAAGGTACAACTCATAGACACAGACTTTGTTATGAAAAACAAGATATATCAAAAAGGTAAATATCGTTAGGCTTGGGAAAATAGTCACGTGGTGGATGATGGACAGCAAGAGGCTGAGTTAATATACATCATACAGGCATTATCCAATCAACATAAAGTTAACACTTAGAAGGTGGAGTATGGGAAGGGCCTAGAGAATCCTTTGATTAAGAATGTTTATTGTTCAAGATGTGACCGTGTGGCATGTTTGTCCAGCAGTGGTTTCAACTGCAACAAGTGGAGATCCTAATGCTTTTGGATTGTTAAAGATGTA
Organism: Phrynosoma blainvillii; assembly: GCA_026167975.1. Lineage (NCBI taxonomy): Eukaryota > Metazoa > Chordata > Lepidosauria > Squamata > Phrynosomatidae > Phrynosoma > Phrynosoma blainvillii. The sequence continues at coordinate 38,620,690 of JANUYF010000003.1, forward strand.
ATCTTTCATGGCTGAACTGGATTAGTTCATCACAATGGATTTCACTTAGTTATCTTATTTTGCTTTTACATGCATTAATAAACTATGCTTGTGGACTTTACAATGTGTCTTCTTGATTGAGGAAGACAGGATCCTGAAGAAGGGAAGCTGAGCCAGTTGATGGTAAGAGATACAAAGTGGCTGTGGATCACAGCAGCCAGCTTGTCCTGCAGATTCTGCTGGGTGCCAAAGAGCATCACTGCAACACCCATCATCCACACACTGACTAAATACAATCAAAAGCAGCAACCTAAACAATACTACGAACTTCCTATCAGTTCCATTGACAACAAATACCATATTTATCCTCAGTCTTACATCATGTTCTTTATTCTATTTTACTCATATATATTTTTAGCTCTCTTCCAGAAAAAAACCCCAAACCTCCCGATATCTATACAATAAGTTCGCTATACAAAGTCCCTTTACTATAATGCTTATATGTCTTTTGATTTTTTTGTCATTTCCACATAAAGTTCCATGAATTTTACTATTTTAGCTTGCTCTAGTCTGTCTTCTCTTATAATAATCATCCAAAGGAGGCCAATCCTGATCTATTTTTTCTAGATCCATATGATTCAACAGAGCTGTTAACTTATCAATTTCTCTCATTTCATATAACTTCAACAACCAATCATCTATAGTTGGTATTTCTTGCTTTTTCCACATCTGAGCAATTAGCAATCTTGCAGCTGAAATCATGTATAACAGAATTATCCAAAATTTTCTTTGTATTATCAAATTGATATAGTTTACTATGTTTAAATAAGTATAGTTTAGGTTTCAATTCAAACTTGATTTTGAGAATATCTTGAATTACTTCATGAATTTTCTTCCAATATAATTCAAACTTGATTTTGAGAATATCTTGAATTACTTCGTGAATTTTCTTCCAATATAATTTCATCTTTGAGCACCTCCACCAAATATGAAACCAAGTACCAATATTTTGCTTGCATTTCTAACAAGTATTTGACTTTGTATTGTATATTTTTGCAATCTTAGCTGGGGTTAAGTACCATCTCTGCTCCATTTTCCAGTAGTTTTCTTTCAGGTCTTGTGATTTGGTAAATTTTTCCGTTTTCCTTCTTGCATATTCCTAGTTTTCTAAATCGATTGTTTTCCCTACATCCTTTGCCCATTTAATCATATTTTCTGAAATTAAGTCCCTTTCTTGTCTTCTATCCATCAATAATTTGTACAATTTACTTGTTCTTTTCTTCTCGGGTTTTGTCAGAAGATCATCCAGATCTTTTAAGTCTTCTTGAAAGTCTTCTATTTTGATATCCAGCTTGAATCTTTCTCTCAGTTGTATATATAGTAGCCAATGCACTCTTGGATCTAATTGTTCCAGCTCTTCCATTGATTTGAATTTCAAATTGTTTTCTTCCAATTTTTAAAGTGCCGAATTTTTCGTCTTATAAGACACACTTTTTCTTCCCCCAAACGAGGGTGGGGAAGTTGGTGCGTCTTATAAAGCGAATGTCAGTGGTTTCCCCCCCCCCCAACCCTCGGTCTGCGGCCCGGCCCTTCTGTGCAGCGGGCAGGGCCGGCAGGAAGGAGAAGAAAGAGGAGGAGGAGGAGGAGGAAGAGCGGGAGGAAGGAAGCCTCCTGGATGCCTTGCCTTGCCTTCGGCAGCACCAGGGAGGGAATTCCCTCCTGGATTCCTTGCCTTGCCTTGCTTTGCCAGCGCTAGGGAGGGATCTCCCTTCTGGACTCCTTGCCTTGCCTTGCCTTCAGCAGCGCCAGGGAGGGATCTCCCTCCTGGACTCCTTGCCTTGCCTTGCTTTGCCAGCACCAGGGAGGGATCTCCCTCTGGACTCCTTGCCTTGCCTTGCTTTGCCAGCACCAGGGAGGGATCTCCCTCCTGGACACCTTGCCTTGCCTTGCTTTGCCAGAGCCAGGGAGGGATCTCCCTCCTGGACGCCTTGCCTTGCCTTGTTTTGCCAGCGCCAGGGAGGGATCTCTCTCCTGGACGCCTTGCCTTGCCTTGCCTTCGGCAGCGCCAGGAAGGGATCTCCCTCCTGGACTCCTTGCCTTGGCTTGCTTTGCCAGCGCCAGGGAGGGATCTCCCTCCTGGACTCCTTGCCTTGCCTTGCTTTGCCAGCGCCAGGGAGGGATCTCCCTCCTGGACGCCTTGCCTTGCCTTGCCTTCGGCAGCGCCAGGGAGGGATCTCCCTCCTGGACTCCTTGCCTTGCCTTGCTTTGCCAGCGCCAGGGAGGGATCTCCCTCCTGGACTCCTTGCCTTGCCTTGCCTTGCCTTGCCTTGCCTTGCCTTGCCTTGCATTCAGCAGCTTGTCCTCCAAACATCCTCCTCACGAGGGCTGCACGAGGAAGGAGAGAGGGAGGAAGGAAGCCCCCCCTCCTCCTTCTACTTCTTTGTGGAGCCAGAGTGGACAGGTGCCCCTTCTTTCTCTTACTCTAAGAGCCTAAGCAGACTGCCAGAATTGAGGCACTGCCCTGGCTCAGAATCCCATAATTATTTATAATTCAGAATAATTCATAATAATTCAGAATCCCAGGAGCTATTGGCCAACATGGGACTATTGGCCAACATGGCTGAGGCTTCTGGGAGCTGAAGTCCCTCGGCCCTTAAAGGGGAAAGGTTGCCTACCCCTGTTCTATGACTCAGGGCCTTTGCAGACTGCCAGAAATAGTGGAAATTGAGTCCACTTTAACTGCCCAGACTCAGTGCTAGGGAACCATGGGAACTGCAATTTATTGTGGCACCAGAGCTCTCTCACAGAAAAGGCTCAATGTCCCAGAAAAAAATACAGTTCCCATGGTTCCCTAGCACTGAGTCATGGCAGTTAAAGTGGACTGGTGGGCTGGATGGCTGGATGTCGGCTGGATGGCCATCTGTCGTGGATGCTTTGATTGGGAGTTCCTGCATGGCAGGGGGGTTGGACTGGATGGCCCTTGTGGTCTATTCCAGCTCTATGATTTTATGATTCTATGACTCAGGGCCTTTGCAGACTGGCAGAAATAGTGCAAATTGAGTCCACTTTAACTGCCCAGACTCAGTGCTAGGGAATCATGGGAACTGTAATTTATTGTGGCACCAGAGCTCTCTCACAGAAAAGGCTCAATGTCCCAGAAAAAAATGCAGTTCCCATGGTTCCCTAGCACTGAGTCATGGCAGTTAAAGTGGACTGGTGGGCTGGATGGCTGGATGTGGGCTGGATGGCCATCTGTCGTGGATGCTTTGATTGGGAGTTCCTGCATGGCAGGGGGTTGGACTGGATGGCCCTTGTGGTCTCTTCCAGCTCTATGATTCTATGATTCTATGACTCAGGGCCTTTGCAGACTGGCAGCTGGGAACCATGATCTGACGCCTACTGGGAAGATAAAGAGGCCCACTATCACACAAGTGTGTGAATGGGTTAAAAGGTCATGGGACTCCGTGAAGGAGGACATTGTTATAAAATCCTTCAAGAAGTGTGGCATTAGTAATGCCTTGGATGGAACAGAAGACGATGTCTTATTTGACACCAGTGAGGAAGAAAGTGATACCAATGACTGCGTGGATCTGTCCTCATTCATTTCTGATAGCAGCGAAGAAGAGGAATTCTTGGGGTTCGAATAAAAACATCACAGCCTTATTTTTGTTACTTTCACTGTTTACTGACTTTACTGACTGTTAATGAGAGTAAAGATAGTTTTTAATATGTTACATGGTTGACATAAAATTGTTCTTAAACTGCTGTTAACTTTATACAGTTGATATAAAATATTTTACTACAGTATTTGGTTAAGAATCTTTTTTCCTAGATTTTCCTCCTTTAAAATTGGGTGCGTCTTATATGCCGGAGCTATATTTTATATCTCAACCATTTCTTGACAGCCGTCCATCTTCCAAAGAAGGCTTCGTGTAGAGATACCCAAAGTGGAATTTTCCTGTAAATTTTCTTCTTAATTTCCTCCCATACCTTTAGTACACTCTTCTAATCACATGATGTTTGTACTGCTGCTTTTCCATACCATACATATCCGTGCTAACCAAATTGGTTATTAAATCCTTCAATATTCAATATTCTTTTATTTTCCAGTAAGATCCAATCAAATAACCAATTTAGGGCATTTGCTTGATGATATAGTTCTATATCTGGAATGCTCCTTCCTCCTTCACCTTTGTGCCGTGTCATCATTAGCCAATTAATTCTGGCTCTCTTTGCTTTCCAAATAAAGTCCCTGAGATCTTTATGCCATTCTTTAAAAATTTTACTATTATTATACACTGGAAGAAGAAATTCATTTTAGGAAGTACTGTCATTTTAATCGTTTCAACTCTTCCCGTCAATGTCAAATTCAATTTACTCCATTTTATCAAATCCATCTTAATTTCCTTCCATTTTGTCTTGTAATTATTGTTGAATAGGTCTGTATTCCTCTTAGTTAGTCAAATTCCTAAATATTTAACTTTGGTTTTTACTGAACATTCAGTTATTTCCTGAAGGTAAGCTTTTTCCTTTTTAGTCATATTTTTTGTTATTATGACGGTTTTCTTCTGGTTTATTTTAAATCCCTACATCTTACCGAATTCTTCTATTATTCCAAAAATTCCTGTGATTTGTTGTTTCGGGTTCTCCAAAATAATAACCACATCATCGGCAATTTATATTCCTGGTCTTTAATCTTCATCCCTCTTATGCTATCTTTTTGCCTTATTCTGTTCATTAACACTCCAGATTCCATTTTGGAAGGCATGCACATGCTCCTCTCCCCCCAGAAGATCTGAGGGCCAGCGAACTGGCCCCCGGATCAAAAAGTCCGGGGACCCCTGCCCTAGGTGGTTTTAAACGTGTAAGCTAATTACCTCCAACAAGCTGGGTACTCATTTTAGTGACCTTGGAAGGATGCCAGGCTGAGTCAACTCTGGACCCCCTGGCTGGGATTGAACTGACAACCTTGTGCCTTGTGAGTGAGTGGCTGCAGTACTGGCAGTTAACTACTGCACCATCAGGGCTCCCTCCTGCCAAAAATGTTTTTGAAAACACAAAGAAGTGAATGAAAATATCATGTTGGTTTTTAATTTTCTTTAAAAATATGTTAAACAGGGTCTTGCATTCTATGTAAAGATTACTTGACACTTAATGCTTTGAGGAGACACAATTCATCTTTCTTTCTTTATGTTCAGAAAATGGGTGTTCCTGGGATTTAGTAAACATCAAGGGCTACAAAACCATGCGGATCTACATTTGTTCCCAGAGCCATACCACCTCCACTCCTGCTTTAACCAAGCACATGTGACAGTCCATCAGAGAAGTGTTGTGATACATCACACTATGATGAATGGAGTGGAACAGAAAACACCATTACACACATGTTATTCCCAGGCATTTATCAATGAATATGCCAAAAAAAAAAAAAAAAAAGTGGAGATAATTTTAAAACATACTAATAGAGAGCTATCATTTGAATTTATAAAGAAAGAAAGGATCAGTTTGCATGTTATTCAAATCCTGGGAAATACAGTGGCTCATTAACATTCCCATTTACCTTATCAAGTACTAAGAATTGATGCTAGTGACATATGACAATATAGGTAATAATCATAATCATAATCCAAAGTCCTGGTGGACATAAAAGTATATAAAGAATACTCTTTTATGAAACAGATAAGGAAGAGGTTCATACAACAATTTGGGGGCAATTGCCCACATCCTGTTTATGATTCTACTTTTAAAGGGAATATAAATTGTCACTTATCTTGTTCCTGCATACAAGCATAAAAAAAATATAGTTTTCTCTCTGCCGGGTGAGATCACAAGAAGTTTTGCAAATTTTTAAATTATTTTTCTGATTTCAGAATATTTTTTCAGAAAATAAGAAGATTTCTGCAAAGTTTTATAGGCAAATAACACTCTTCATTTACAAAGCAAAGTGTTTTATCCTCCCAGTCTTTCCCCCAATATTTGGGCCAAATAATGCTTTTTGCCACATATATATAAAATAGAGGTAAAACAGTTGCCTTCCCCCCTACAACATATAATCCATGTGTTGAGATACCTTCGTCACCAAGGATCAGGAAATATGAAAATATATTTTACTTCGGACTACAGCAACTCAGCACAAAATGTGTGGTAAGACTGTGGCAATGTCCCTGGAGTAGAAGAAGTTTGGGTCTCTTTGCTCTTCCCTGCCTCTCCCTTCTCCACCCCCATTTTGGCTCTTCTGCTGGGAGATCTTAGCTAGCACAACAATTCAGTTGCTCAACTGCCCTGCCAGCAGATCTCTGAAGTCAGCCATCAAAAGAGGTTTCTGCCTAATCCTATAACACCTTACAGCTAGCACATTTTGGATGGGCAGCAAAGACTATGCTGCCCATCCAAAGCATTACAGACCCATCATTACCTCACCTGCAAAGAAGTTTTGCCTTAAATGCCAAAGCAACCACTTTATTGTGCTAGCTATTTATGTTCCATTACTTTTAAAAATGAGCAAGAATCAGAACAATTTATGATGGGTTATTTCCTACCTCCAGTCTGTCGGTCCTCATTAACTTTTGTGCTGCTGCCGCTGCAGCAGCAGGAACCGGCACACCAGGATTCCCTGCAACCAGCATCGGTCCTGTTGGCAGGATCTCTGCTGGGACTAAGCCAGGGGAGACAGGCCCCAAGTAGGGGTTAAAGGCCGTTGAAGCATTGGTGGCTAAGCTTGGTGCAACTGAAAACATTGGCTGGGGGAGAAAAAAAGGGAGACAAAAATGTAAATATTAGCCAGTGCTTTATATTAACAGTGCTTTACATAAAATGTCATAAAACACTTTAAATAAATGTTTTACACAAAACTCTTTATATCTGACTAACTCTGTTATATACATGGTGATTTCTACACAATGCCAGCTCCCAATTGTCCCTTCCAACAAGAAATAATTATAGGATAGCATTGCTGCTCTTGCTAACATAATGCCCACTCTGTACTAGACATGGAGGATGTATATGTTTATCCACAGCATCTTTCAAATATCCTGTTATTCATTACTGTAGCTACTACTACTTCTACTACTACCGTAATATTCTTCACCATATTACTTGTATATCCCCTATGACTGCCAAGAGCTCTACAAAAATAAGAACAATTGAGTTGTTGTTTTTACTGGAATATTTACTGTTTAATCATTTTAAATTATATGATAACATATGAAACATATTCAGGGGTAGCCACGTTGGCCATGCAGCAAAATAAAACAGCCCAAAATTCACAAATGAGTGATATTTTTATTGCCCAACCAAAATACAGAAAATACATTATGCAAGCTGTTGAAGCTTCACTGGCTTCTTCATTAGGCAAATGTCATACAGGAGAACAAAAGTGACAACATTAAGGGCCTTTACAGACTGCCAGAAATAATGCAGCTTGAGTCCATTTTAACTGCCCTGGCTCAGTGCTAGGGAGTCATGGGAATTGTAATTTTTTTCTGAGACATCGAGCCTTCTATGTCAGAGAGCTCTGGTGCCCCAATAAACTACAGTTCCCATGATTCCCTAGCACTGAGCCAGGGCAGTTAAAGTGGACTCAAGTTGCATTATTTCTGGCAGTCTGTAAAGGCTCTAAGTCACAGGCCTACAATTTGTCTCAGAAGTTATTTCTGTTGTCACTTAAGATGATCCAGAGAGATATCAATACAGGCGGAGGCCATTCTCCTTCTTGTCCATGTGGGGAACAGGAACAAAAAGAAATAAAAGACAGGCAATAAAATTCCAACTAGATTAGCAACAGAACAGTAACTTTTCTTCTCCTGTATGAAGTTTAACATCTTTGTCTGATGAAGAAGCCACTGAAGCTTTGAAAGCTTGCATAATGTATTTTCTAAATATTCGTTGGCAAATAAAGGTTATCACTCTTTTGCAGATTTTATCTTGTGATAATATACGAAGTCTTTATAAGGGTCCACCCATGTAAATCATTGCAGGATGTGTTTGCAGGACCAGGCCAGAGCTGCGAGAGTCATAGAAGGATCAGGGCTACGCCAACAGGCAAAGCCAGTTCTACTCATGCAGTACAGCTGGAACAGCTGGAGGTACAGCCATTTAAGGGCTGCATTGGCCTCTCAACCATTGTTACAGCAACACAGTCTTCTGAACTTCCTGGAGCTGCTCTGATTGAATTTCACTTTGTTTTGCTAGCCTTGCTGTGTTGAGACCTTGGTCTGTTTCTTGACCTTACTTCCTACCTCTGGCCCATTAGACTCTCTAAGGACCAGGCAGATGGGTGGGAAAGAGTGGCCTGAATCTGCTCTGCTCACAAGCAGGTCAGGACTATGCTGACCGCACTGACCTCTCCCAAAGTGGGCTGCGGCCACAGCACCCAATCTACACTGTCAGAAGCCAGATTATCTCAGCTCTTTTTTGCTCCATTCCAAAGGTGCACTGCTTTGGAGGTGTGCATCGTTTGAACACCACACCTCCAAAGCAGCTGGAACCCACTTCATTTGGCCTATCTGTTCTGGGCCTTAGTTCAGCATCCATGGTCCTAGTCCTGGCAGCCTACCTTGGTGTTCAGGCTGCCCATGCCTTGGACCTTGACAGCCATTGTGGCCAATTTTTGGCACTCTTGACTGTTTTGATAGGCAGTAGCGATCAAAGACAATGGCACAGACAGAGAGAAAGAGAGATTGAGCATGACTGAAAAATACCTTTCTCAGCTTTACACTCTTAAGGTACTTTAAATAAAAATTGTTGAGGATTCATCTGAGGAGCTACATTACTTTGAAGCAGGGAGTCTTGCTGCATGAGAAATGGAAACGGAGCCAAATAGCAGCTTTCTCTGTGCTTTACTTCATGATGTCATAACACTTCAATTCCATGGGAGAAGGCTATAAAACAGTGGGGGGTGGGTTAGCTGGAAAAATCCAGCTAGAACCCAGATAGAAGTCATAGAAATCAACAAAAGATACGCTTTGACAATTGGGTCCTGCAGGAAAAAAAACTGAAATGCTATGATGTCATGCTGTAAGGAATGGAGAAAGCTGCTACTCTCCAACTCCATTTCAGCTTTGTTTTCTCATGTGATAAGGCTCAGGGTTTTATCCAGATTTTGGCATATGTCACTTTATGCATTTTCAGTAATGGGCAGTCCCTTCAGGCCCTGAAATGCAACACAGATAGTCAAGAGTCCTTGCTGATCTGGCTGAGTTGTGTGAGAGGGACCCCTCAATATATGAAACATATAGTCTTGATCCAACCTTTAACTAGTAAGAGAAGGTTCAACACAAGATTATTTGCTAGCAATCTAAATAGAAGGTTCAGATCTTCTGAGCCCTTACCCAAACCACACTAGAGTCTTGATCTGGATTAAATTTGATGCACTTACTCTAGAGTAAAACAAGATGTGTCTTTTGGCTTTGCCTTTCAAATACTGGCAAGTTTATACTTTCTACACACAAAGCACACAGTTCTACACTGACAGACTAGTATAATTCCAGTCCAAGTCAATTTCATGTATATTATTCAAAATTCTGTTCTAATCAATTTCTGCGCTAATTTCCCATTTTTAAAAAGTTCATGACAATTTATATTTAAATACATATTTAAATATGTATTTTGACTTGTCACAAAACACACATTTCTTAATGTAGTTTCCTTAAAAGCTCCCATCCTTCAATTTATGTCATTCTTTAATACATGTTCTGAGCCATGAGTTTTGCAAAATCAAAAGGATAAAACCAAGGATAAATGTTTCCATCCAGACATCAGCCTGAGAACTGCAGATCAAGTCAGTTTGCTCAAAATGTGGCCTCAATGAAATCATCCAATGCACCCTTACTCATGTCAATGACAATCATTTATAGCTCTCAATAGCCTCAGGACCACAATTCCAACTCATTAAAAGAAGGATATCTTATGAGCTCAGAAATAACCAAGTCAGTCAAATTGGCAGCTAAGTTTGGTGCAACTGACAACACAGGCTGGGGAGGGAAAAAAGAGGAGAGAAAATGTGAATATTTGTGCCTGCCCATTAGGTGAATTGTCTGAGAGAAGAGTATATCATACAGAAGATATGAAAGAAAATAAGTTATTGAAGGCTAAGATGTCTGGTTCTGTTACTACTAGAGACAGAAAAGAATGTGAATGAACTTAGTATTTTGTGAGAACTTGATTCCACAATCTTAACTTGGTTTCCAAATGTTAATTTTTTTCCCTTTAACATCTTTGGTAATCTTGTACCTTCTCATTCTAATTTAAGAAATGTTATTCTTGTCTCCCAAGAAACCATATTCAGGTGGCTACATTGGAAGAGGTACCTACAGAGTAGGGACAGAAAGAATATTAAAAGATATTTGAAAAATGCCCCAAACACATGTCAGGAAACCCTGATGAGAATCCTATTAAAGTGAAAATCTTCAGAGTTTGGAACTTACTCTGCATGAAAAATACATATGCGGCGGGGTGACATAAAAAATAACACTTTTGTGAAGAACATGCCTTTTCTGTACAGAAAGTGCTGTTTTCTAAACAGAAAACCTGCTTACTGTGCAGAAAATGCAATTTCCAGTGCAAAAATGCACACGTATGTGTGCACACAGTACTGTATTTCCTGGTGTATAAGACAACCGTGCGTATAAGATGACCCCCAACTTTCCAGTTAAAATATAGAGCTTGGGATATACTCAACGTATAAGACTACCCCTCTTCCAATGGGGGGAAATGAGAAAGTGTTGGGGGGAAAGACTGCAAATATACTAGGTGATGCATTCTGGGGTATGTACAATTTGCGGCCAAGTAAGTGACCCTGGGCATGTCACACACTCTCAGCCTCAGAGGATGGTAATGGCAACCCCCATTTGAAGAAACATGCCAAGAAAACCCCATGATAAGGTTGCCTTAGGGTCGCCATAAGTCGGAAAGGACTTGAAGACACACAAGAACAACAAAAAAAGTCTGCAATTGTTTCATAGGTAGTACATGGGAATAGAAGCTAGCATGGTGTGGCGGTTTGAGAGTTGGACTACCACTCTGGAGACCTGGTTTGATTCCCCACTCTGCCATGAAACCCACTGGGTGAACTTGGACAAGTCACACACTCTCAGCCTCAGGGGAAGGCAATGGCACACCTTTGAACCAGTCTTGCCAATAAAACCCCAGGATAGGGGTTCACCTCTTATCCGCTGCTGCCTCCTTCTCCTCTTATCCGCTGCTGCTTCCTCCTCCTGCCTCACGCCACACCACGCCACCCCTTGCTCCTCTCCTCCTCTCACTTGGCCTTCCTCTCTTTCTCCTCCTCCTGCTTTGCACTGCACCATCCCTCCCCCCCTCCACCCGGCGTATAAGACGACCGTCAAGTTTGGAGAAGATTTTCCTGGGTTAAAAAGTAGTCTTATATGCCAGAAAATACAGTAAGTGCAAAATTAAGAACAGTATTTGAAAACTGTGCAGTTTTCAACGACTTTCTCAGAGCACGAGTAAAAATAGTAAAGACATTCATTGTTGCTAGTGAGAATTATAGTTATGAAGATTTACATTCCTGCTAAAGGGCAAGAAATAGATTGATTAGCTGAACTGCAGGACAAATAGATGACAAACCTATAATGTCGCACAGAAATATGTAAACTCCAGTTGATGTATCTAGGTGCTTGCAATCATAATTCCCATACTATTGTGGTGATCACAAATATAATCTGACAGGAAAACTTAAGTAGCAAGAAGCTACAATATTTTACTCTCAATTGGAGGGTGGGCAAAGCGAGACCTGTTGGCATTCCCCCTCTTAAACCAATAAAGTAGGCTAACATGGTAGGCTTCTGGTTTACTAATCCTGCCATGTCCTTAGTTTTGTGATTGACTGAGTGGGAGCCACTGCACCATTTTTAAACTCCTAAGGATGCCTGCTATTTCCCTACACTTTCCACTTTGCAGAGCTACTGCAGACCTTACAGAATTCTGTCTCTTTTCTCCAAGTCCTTACACTTGGGCGTGCCTTATGCAGCCTCTGCCACTGACCTCTCTTCTTCTCATCCTCAGCTCGTGTCTGAGAACACTAAAGCTTTACCACAATTTGCTCCAGCCTCTCCCTCTAGCTTGCCCAGCGATGTTGAAAACAAGCAAACACAGAGAACAAGAGAACATGAAAAGAAAGGAGAGAGAAAGGCAGGAGATCTGGAGTGGGCATTATTGGAAGGAAGGATTGTACATACAATACCTCTCTTCTGGAATTGAAAATGGATTCTTATGGGACAATGCTCAGGCACAAGTGAAGCCTTGGGTGAGGCAGAAAGACAGAGCTTGCTGAAAGCAAAGGCATTGGGATTGTTGAGAGGGAGAAAGGATTTTTGTGGTGGTTTTCTGGGTAAGGAAGAGTCTTGACTTTGTGGGGAGGGGATGTTTTCTGTTTAGTTGCATACAACTGGGACAGAAGACAGGGAAGGTTTAGATGCTATAGACACCTCTTCTCTATTCCCAACTGGAAGATTGATTGATCATTTCTCACCTTTCTTGAAGCACGTAACTTAAGGTGGCTCACAACCAATTAAAATAAAACAATTATTGAACTTCTCAGTAAAAACTAGGAAACATTGCCCCCTGTTCTGATGGTTGATGAGTCCGATTACCTGCACCAGACTGCACCAGTACAACAACAACAACACAACACTTGTAAAAACTAGGCCCTAAAAGTAAAAAATAAATAAACTGCAATCTGATGGCAGCTGACATGAAGTGAGTGTCTGTATGTTTATTTGTATTTGGGAATTAAAAAAGGGGGATTCAGCTTGTTTGCATAAGCTGAAAGGCAAGTATTACCAGTAATAAAGTGTATGAAGAAAACAGCTACTGACTACATCTGCATCCTTCTTGGGGGAATATTCATTTCCCTGCGGCTCACAGTCAGGTGGATGGAACATGAGCAAGAAAGTTACTAAGCTGCTAGAGCCCAGAAAAAAAAGAACTCGTTCATTCTGGTTCCAATGACTGCTGAGTCACTTTATGCTCAGTGGCCAAGTCACTGGTTAAAAATTAATGTCCTTGATTCCCTGGTGATAATGCAGCATCATTCTGCTTCATTTTGAACAAAATGCTGCTCAAATAAGAACGATACCTTTCTTTCTTTTTCTTTTTTAAACATTTTGGTGTCTCCCTTGCAGTCCAGCTAGAAAGATATGCCTCTGCCACTTCTTAAAAAGGGGTGTAGTCAGAACAAAGAGATGGCATTGTGTTACATCTTCTGTAAAAGCCACACGTATAGCTAATATGCTATAACACTGACATAAGGAATGGAATTCAGTTGCACTATATACTATTATTCTTGAAGGAAAGTGGAAAAAAATTGTAAGCAAGTCACAGCCCACTGCCCATTGGCTAAGTCCAAACTGCTCTTCTCATTTCTACAGCTGTGACCCACTCTAAGCCTCCAAATGATGATGTGTTATCACTGCCTGCCAGAGAATCATTGTGTAGCTTTGCATCATTTACTGGCCTGCCAGCCTCTAGTCTTCAGGAAGCTGTTGTCTACTTGATATCTTCTCCTATTCCTCAAAGTGAATCTATTTTGATATCCTGGAAATGGGTTCCACTTAACAAGAGTGTTCATATAGGGATGTAGCTAGGACAGGATGTGTGTGAAGCTATTGGCCTACCCAAATAAAAATTCTGCCCCCACAAACCAAATGTTCCTTTGGTTTCCAAATTTCTATCACTGCAAAAAGTGAAACACTGAAAACTGTTGACACTTAAAACTCTTCTATTTGCTCTTTGAATTTCCTTGGTAACTTTGCCTATCCCCTTTCTTTCGATGACTAAACTTTTAAAATACTCAACTGGTTTTAAGTTGCCACAATGTTAGAAATGTGGGGATTGAAGGAAAATTTCATCAGCATTCCTACTGAGGAGGCAATGCCTTCATTTCCGCCCCCCCCCCCCAGCCTCGGCTTACAAACACATCAGTTTGTGAGTATGCCCATCATGCACCTCAAGGACTTGATGGAGCTCAAAAAGCATTCTAGTACACTGGTTTTGTGAACCTGGTAGGCTGGTGTTCAGCCATCTCTATCAACAACCTAACTGACTCTCTGGCAAAGTGTTTTATGGAAGAAACTCAAGTATATCCCTCCTGCAGTCCCTATCCATATGAGACTATGTCTTAGAACAGCTCATGCATGTTTGAATGTCATTTGTTTTCACATTCACTTTCACACACACATTTTAATAGAAAATAGTGGCTAAAGAGACAGGATGCTACTTTATAACGGCTACTGAGCAAACATCTCCAGAAAATTTAAAACAAATGGTATCTACAAAGGAAGCCTTTTATTGTAAAATTGGGTTACTTGCTATTTGCATTTTCAGCAAGAGATCACTATTTGACCACAAGAAGCTCTGTTTACTCTCTGGTCTTTTGCAAAGTAAAGTCCTGGCATCTGCTCTGAAGGGTTGCCCTTCTAAGGGCAGTAATGAAAGTGGATTCTAAAGGTCAAAGGTCATAGGCACACAGTTTAGATTTAACTCACAGATGACCATGCGCAATGCAGCACTTAGTGGCAACGACAGTAGTCTTTTACAGCAGCACAACAAGCTCAGACAGAAACACAGAATTTCTGCAAAGGTATTATTTGTTTATCAAAATCAAGACAAAGAGTTTCTTTCTGCAAGCATCATAAAGGTTAGGAATGCTCCTTTATGGTGATAGTAAATTACATGCCAGTTGGTATTTGGAAGAAGATAGTCTCAGAAATATTTTTTCTTAGCTGTTTTACTTTTGGACAAAGTTTCCACACATTTGAAGAGTCTATGCTTACAGCAAGCAATTATCTGGTGATATAATTGGACTTTAAAATTCCTTTAAAGGAAAATACCCAGTTGCTTCCCCAGTCAAATGTTGGCTCTGCCCAGTTGCATGGAAATGGACAAGCTTTTATGAACAATGCACTGATTACATTATAGGTTTACGCTGTGTTTCTTTCTGTTCTGCCCTTCCTGCCTCCCACATGCCTCCACAGTTTGAGACCACTCAGGTTCCTGCACAATGTGACCTTAACATAAGCCAGTGGTTCCCAGTCTCATCTCTCCTTAGATGCTATCAGCCTGAAACTTCTATCATCTGCATACAATGGAGACATGGTGGGAATTATAGTGTACATGATCACACAAGGTGAGACTGACTGCCATTAACTATTATCAACTTCATTCCAATCATCTGAGGATGCAATTTTGAAAATGTCTAAGGTTGTCCCCATCAAAGCAACAGCAGAGTTATGGCTGGTGTACATGTTTTGTCTTTGCTGTCTCTTTGATAACTTGAGCATATCTTCCATATTTTCCCAAAGTAGATTCTTCCATCTTCATAAACCTAGGCACCACCATTCTTTGGGCCAGCCTTGGCTTTTTTGATCCTTTCCAATCTCTACTGGACTATCTTTTCATCCTGGTTAAAGAAAGTGGGAACTGGCTCTCTTGGACAGAGATGTGAAGGCTCAGAAATTGCAGAAGAAACCTCCAATTCGACCTTGGCATAGTATGCGATTACAACCACTAGTTATTTAGAAACATGTACTCTCTCTTTGATCAGGAGCAAATTAATTAGGTCCAATCTTCCACCTGATATGTGGCCTAGGGCAAGGAAACACCAATCCAACTCCCAGGGACATAATTTCATAATATCAGTTTAGGACTTTAGGTACTGACAACAACTGAAGCATTCATTTTGTGAGAGAGCCAGTCCCACCTTGCACACAACCTAAAGAAAACAAATAGCTACACAAGGCAACATAAATAAGAGCAAATATTTACTAGAAGAAAGATCAAGCACCTATAGCTCTCTAAAATACAGGAATGAGTAGAATGGCAATAATGATAATTCAGCATGCACAACTTTTTAAAAAAAATCCTTGGAGTATTGTAGAGGTGAGCAAAGCACAGACCCTAATGTTGGGCAGGAGCTGGCCTCAACTGTTCCAGTCTTTCCTATACTATGCTTTCTGCTGATTAAAATTGGCTTTCTGAAGGCCTGGAAAAAATAGAGAGAAAACAACCCTTTTTCCTGCAAGCTTTCTTTTACAGAAAAAGTTTTTAAAATGGATTATGGAATATTTTCTTTTAGAATGATGAATAAATGTTTGACACAAGGTGTTAGTGAGTTTATTCTCCCCACATTATTTCTAATGACTATGGAGCAGTTAGATTATGTACAGCAGGGGTAAGCAACCTTTTTGAGCCAGGAGCCAGGTTGCTGTCCCTCAGACAATTGGGGAGCCGAAGCACCAAAAATAAATAAATATATTTTTTTTAAAAAAATAAATAAATAAATAAAAAATATGCATGCACATTCTCTCAGCCCCAGAAAAGCCATGGCAAAACCCCTGTGGAGATTTTGCCAAGAAAACCCCAAGAACAAGTAATAACAACAATAATCAATATCATCATGGTGGGCGGTGGCAGGACCGGCCTGCGGCCGGTCCAAAGGCCTCGGCGGGGCTGCATCCAGCCCCCGGGCCTTAGGTTGCCTACCCCTGATGTACAGTATCTCACATCACTTCAATTCCTGGGGTCTTCACTTCCTATTCTCGTTTGTGTGTTTTTTTTGTACCCAAAATCCAGCAGTATTTAAAAGAGGTGTGTACAGACAAAAAAAGGTGCTTTACCTCTGCTTGGCACTATGGAGGACCAGAAGAAATAAAATGATGATGTTTTACTAAAATTGATGGTGCCTTCTATTTTTATTGTTTACTTCTGCCAGTTTAAAAGGAGTAAGCAAAACTAAAAAAAAAAAAAATTGCCTGTAGGTCAGGTGTTCTTTACTATTTCTTAGCTGGTTGCTCCATTTGTATGAAAAAATAAAATTTTAAAAAGTAAATTCAATTTGTACTTATTTTCTGAATAAACTGTACTTTTACAGTAGATAATACATTTATGCCCAGCCAGTTTATAAAGAATGTATTTTATGTTAATAAAGTAACACACAAACTTTCAATTTGTAAAGCATGCCAATATTGCATTTTTCTTTATCTTTCTAAAAATCACATTGCTTCAAAAATTCCAAATTTTTTTATCTTTCTACTCCTAGAAGCATCTAGGAGCTGTGATTCACCTTTTAAATAGGTAACAGCCCATACCTATTTGACATTAACAAATGTCCTGCATCTGTATACCTAAAAATGGTAGCTTGTTATTTGACTTGATAGGTTTACATGATAGAGAAATTTGTATCTCCCTTGTTTATAGCTATATTGAAGGAAAGGGGGAAATTCAATAGATAAAGTATGATGGGAGAAAAAGACAACTAGAACAATGCACATAATCGAATAAAGCAAACAAACTATTGACCTCTTATGTCTTGACTTGAAATATGAAATTGGAGAATGTCATGAGCTGACATACTTTCAATCCATTTCATGGGCCTGCTTTACATATAACCTATTTCCTACACAAGGGTGCTTCTGTGTCGAATATAATATGGTGGTGGAAGAGTAAAAGCTTCTTGACACACACCCCTGCTTGCCTACCAGCTGGTATTTAAAGACTGTAGATTAAATGCTTACACACATTTCATGTAATGTGTAGCTTTGCCAGAAAAAAGCAGTGTTCCATATGCTATCATGTCCACTCTGCCCTTGCAATCATATGTTAACTTCATACCACCTACTAGTAGTACTGTCACTGCAGCTGTTACTCACAGTAAGAATATACTTTTACTTGTTTTGCAAGCAATGAATAACTCTAGAGGCCCATGGATTTTATTATAGTAGGAAAGAACAGCTCACCCCACTCTGCAAGGACTGACTTTGGAACTCTGCATGCTTCTCTTGCAGAATATGACCTTTTCGTCTGTGCACACCTCTTTTAAGTACTGCTGGACTTTAGGGTGCAAAGAGGCGAACCTTCTCAGATTACATTTCAACCTATCTCAAATTCACCAGCTCATTTATTAAAAAAAAATTAAGATTAACTAAGGACTGAAATGAAATGAGAAGGAAATGAAGATAAACTCACACAGCACTGAATGAATCAGCAATGTAAAAGTGTGCTGGTATGCAGACAATATTTGGCCCACTATACCCTATAGGAATTAAGAAACACTTTTGAGGGGAGAACAACTGTTATTGAGGGGATGATAAATGGCAGAAATACTTGTGTGTGTGTGTGTTTGTGTTTTTTTGTCTTAAATGTCTACAATCCAGTGTCATCTCTGATGCCAACTAGGGAATATGTCTTGTTGGTTTTCTTATTTCCACATTTACTGGAACAATCATAAGCTAGAACTCAACAGCCTGGTCTTCAATGAGGGTTCCACATGAGCAGAATCATTCCAGCTCTTAGAGTAACATGTTGACACTTCTCTAAGTCAAAGTGCCCCATGTACATATCTCGAGTTTCTCCACATTAAGAAAAGGCAAAGGCTTTTAGAGAGCCAGGAACTGTCAGATGAGTATCCTTTTCATGCTTATTATAAATGTCAGAAACCCAAGATGCAGGAAATGCTTCCAGAGATAGCAAGCAGGGCAAAAGTGAAAGGGAGAACAAGCTGATGTGTTCATCCAGAATTGCAGGCTTCACACATCAGAGAATAGAGTAATAGGGAGTATGTAATCAATCCCAAGGTGCTCCCAGTGCTCTTATCATACTTCATTTCTGTTTAGTCCCATGGTTTCCTGGAGAAAGTTTGAGGGTGTTTCTAGATATATGTTTCTTCCTTCTGAAAAAGTGGTTTTTTCTAAATAAAAAAAGATTTTACCTATTTTATTTAGAAACAATGAATTTATAGCATTAAATTCCTAGGGTTCCATATTAGTGAAGCAGTGAATCACCCCTAGGCCTTAGTTGAAACAGTGAAGCAGTGGTTCTTAACCTCTGGCCCTCTAAATGTTTTGTACTTCAACACACAGAATTCTGAGTTTTGGCCACACTGGTTGGGACTTCTGAGAAATGAAATCCAAAACATCTGGAGGGTCAAAGGCTGAAAATCACTGCTTTAAAAGATTAGTCAAATTGCTGAACTTTATTCCCCAAACAGCTTCAGCACCATGGACATAGCCTTCCAAGCTCAGCCCCTGCAATGGATTCACTGCCCTCATGATATGAAAACCACCAATAAGAGCAATCAATACATTTTTCCATATTATTGAAAAGTGGAGGAGAATCAAAGTCTCAGTGAAAGATAATCCAGTACTCAGTTTGGCATCAGCTATTGGTAAGATACCTAACTAAATGTGTGCCTGTATTTAATGGCAGATTTGTGGGTAGGATCCACCCTTAGGGGCTCTGTGCCACCCTGGGAGTGCCGTCCTGGGAGCACTGGATCAGGGCCGTGGCCCTGATCCAGGTTTTTGCCACTCCAAAAAGAGCTGGCAAATGCCGCTCCTTTTTGGAGCGGCAAAAAGCCACCCTTAGCACTGCTACTTTTGCCCCCCTTTGGTGCAGCATGTCTACACACTTCACCAGCGGAGTGCCCTGATGCCGCACACCGTGCAGCAGGATGGCAGCAGTGGGATGGCCAGCTTGTGGTCGCCCTGCTCCAACTCCACCCCCAGGCCAGCCCTTTTGGCCAGTCTGCACAGGCCCCTAGTCATGTTTAAAGTAGATCCACTAAAATCCACAGGACTTAAGTTAAATTAAACTGAATATTACATTTAAGTGATTTAAATTAAACATATTTAATTGAATTATTTTAAAATTACATTTAATTAAACTGTATTGAATATTGTGGATTTGAGTGGGATCTAGGTATGACTAGATTTGCTTATATTTATTGGAAGAACAATATTTTTAAAGGCCATAATTATCAAGGAGGAAGGGAGGAGAATGGCAAGGAGCAGTGTTGGCACTGTATGGAGACCAATTTTGCATAAGTTTAAACAAAAAAAAAATAATACCTCATGAAGTGGAGCACAAACAAGGACAGATCCAGGGCTGCCGCTTGGACTGCACTCCTCTTGCTGTAAGAGTATCAAATTAAAGGATCTGGATTATGAAATTTCTTCTGCATTTTATACAGTAATAAAAATAAAACCTCTATGGTATTTTTGTCAGCAGTGCAGCACTAAGAGCCTCACTGGAAATACATCATGAGCAAACTGTAAATCAAGAAGATTTTAATTGCATGCAGCTAAAATCATTTGCATATTATTTTCTGGAATGAGTCAGATACCAAACTAAACTTGGTAGATCTGCTGCGTAGACCTGCTGCATTTCTTCAGCACCTGCAGTGCTTCTGTACTGAAACTGGCAGGCCTCAAGTGCAAAAACAAAACTGGGGGGAGGGGGAACAGTACAGTAAAACCATGTCCTGCCTTTCCCTTATACCAGCATTTCTTCTTTTAACATTTTGAAATCCATTTCTTAAACACATGAGGGCTGGAGGCTTGTTTTTATTTTTAATGAAAGGGTGGTTTCTCAGGCTTCAAACATGTAACCTTATATTGCATGGATCAATTCTGATTGGGGGTGCTGACAGACAAGCTATCTTCTGGGTGAAATCTAAAGTTTTAAAGTGAAGTTGAGGAAAATGTACCACATAAGCAGTGTTTGCCTCAGGCTAACATTATCAAGACACAACCTGTCTTCCTGCTTAAGTAGATAATGGGAGGGCAAAAGCTAGAATTCCAGGTATTTTGCACCTCAATACCCATTAACCCCTGCCAGCCTGCCTCAATAGCTGGGGATAACTCAAAGGGAATCTCAAAAGACCTGATCACAGCTGGATGGGATATTACAAGAGCCTGCCAATGCTGTTTGCTTCTGTGATATTGCTTCTTCTTGTAACAGTTAGATAAAATTACATCATTTTACATGTGCTGCCTCACCACTGTCTCCAATGAGGGCCAGCATTAATGGCTTACTGGGCTAGATTCTGGAAATATTGGTTTTTTGGACTATCACTGACCAGGCTAGCTGAAGGATCTAGGAATTTCATTTGTTTATTTGGTTAGGTAATTACATGATGACCCATCCTAACCCCCCGTCATAACAAAAACAGTTTAAAAACTATTTAAATAAATTAAACTATTTTAAATGATCGCTGCTTCAGAAGTTAAAATGTTAAAAAGTACAGCAACCCATCCCCGCATTAAAGGACAATTCTGCAACAGCCAGTTAATAGCCAAACAACTAAGCAAAAAGGTCTTTGCTTGCTGGCTGGCAGAAGGATTGTAGACTAGCCTGTTAGTATTGGGTCCCAAGGGAAAATTGACATTGTGGGATAGTGCAGCAGCCATGATGACACAGCATTTGGCCACAGCTGAGTCATGCAGCCTCATGCTGATGAAACAGGACATGACATCATGGGGGTAGTCACCTGGTGCTGGAAAGCACAGAAACTGCTGCAAAACTGCAGTGTCACTCAGGTGAGTGACAGGTGTCCAGGAGGAAAAGGCAGGGCCAGAGAGCCATGTGGAGCACAGGCTATATAAGGCACAAGCCTCTGGACACACATGTGGATTGTGGACTGTGGGTTGAGTTCGTGGATTCCTGTTGGAGTTGCGTTGGTGTATGCTGTACATATCTGTATATAGAGCAACAAAGATTAAAGCCTCATTCATGAGACGTCTGGCTGTGGAGTCTCTGTGCTCTATTGGGAAGGGGAGAGGAGTTTCTCCAGCTGACAAGCAGCCTGCTTCATCAGAGAAGTCTGGATCCTGCTGCTTCATGTTACGTGGTCTCCACGCGCTGCGTTACCATGCCTAACACGGGTTATGGGCCCAGTTTGTGCCAGAGGTGCTGACTAGATGCACGTAAGTGGCTGTTTGTGTCTGCATCCAGAAGAGCTGCTTTCTACTATCTATAGTGCCGGAGGGCAAAGAATTAAGAAGCCTTGCTGTTTAGCTGTGTCTTATCAACTCCTGATAGTGATAGCTGGGAAGGCTGCCAATGCTGAGTTTTGTTTTGATTACGGGCAAGAATGGAATTTTTAAGGTTCCCTAAGTTGACCGACAGCAACTATTCTCAATGGGCTGTTTACATGGAAGCTACTTTGATAAGAGAGTCTATTTGGGAACTGGTGGAACAAGGTCTCACTGCTACAAATGCTGAAATAGACAGAAAAGCACGCACAACTATCTGTCTCAGCTTGGACCCGAGCCAGCAGTCCACGTGCGAGATAAAAGGTCTGCCCAAGAGGTTTGGTTAGCTTTGAAAAGTGTGCATCAGTCTGACTCCTCCCTGTCTAAAATGCTTTGGTCAAAAAGACTCTATGCTTGCAAAATGGCTCAGGATCAGCCTCCAGAGGAGCACCTAGCCAATATGAAGCATTTGTTCCTGGAAGTGCAGTCCAGAGGAATCAAGGGAGCAAAAGGCATACCTCCTGTTGAGCAGTTTGTCCTCTGATTCTGACCATATACTGTACAGCCTCTAGGGAGTGCCAGAGAGTCAGCTCACAGTAGACCTTGTAACTACACGTGTATTGGAAGAATGCCAGAAGTGGCGTTTTGAGACTGGCATTCAGAGACAGCGACAGACAACAACAACCACACCACCAGAGGCAGTTCAAGGGACTGAGAGTGCTGCTGTCTGCAAGGTCAAGAAATGTTTTGCTTGTGGACAGCCAGGGCATTTCCAGAGGAACTGCAAGAGGTCACCTGCTGCCAGAGGGAAACAACAATGCTGGTCTCCTGGAAACAGGAAAGGAGTTGTTTCGGCAGTAAAGGACAGTGACTCTCAACCTCATCATGCTGATGCTGCCAGACATCAATGGATGGTCGATAGTGGCACGACCCATCACGTCGTGAACCAGAGGTCCTTGCTGAAGGACAGGAAGCCCTCCTGTGTCAACAAAGTGGGCTTGGCTGATGGGGGTTCAAGCCAAATCAGAGACATGGTGACAGTGCATTTCCCAGGGTTTGACAAGGACTTTGAGAATGTACTGTGCGCCCCCCAGTTACAGAATTGCTTAATCAGTGTCTCAGCACTGGCTGCAGAGAGCTATGCAGTGCATTTTGAGGGGGATGAATGTCTCATCACCAGAGGGGGGGCAGGTTTGTGCTAAAGCTCACAAGCAAAATAAGCTTTACTATTTGGATGCCCAGGCAGGGTGTGCTACAGTTGGGAATGTGACATTGCACTCAAACTGTTTACACTATCTCCACAGAATATTAGGACATACCGGGTTCACAAATTTGGAGAGATTGAAGGTGGTATGTCCTGGGCTAAAGTGGGAGGATTGCAGCAACCACTTGGAATGTTCTGTGTGCAGCAGGATCAAGCTGAGGGCTTATCCCAGGGGTAGGCAACCTTTCCCCTTTAAGGGCCGAGGGACTTCAGCTCCCAGAAGCCTCAGCCATGTTGGCCAATAGTCCCATGTTGGCCAATAGCTCCTGGGATTCTGGGAGCTGAAGTCCCTCGGCCCTTAAAGGGGAAAGGTTACCTACCCCGGCTTATCCTGTTGCAAAAAGGAGCAAGTGCACCACCCAGAGGCCATTCCAAGTGGTGCATGCAGATATTGCAGGCCCTTACACCAAATCAATAGGGGGCAGCAAATATCTGATGGTGGTTGTGGATTGCCACACAAGGTACACCTATGCCTTCACCCTGAAGGAGAAGAATAAGGCAGCTCCCACATTTAGAGCCTGGGTGGAGATGGTCGAAAGGGAATTCGACTACAAGGTGGGCTCCCTGGTGACAGACCGTGGCGGCGAATTCCTTTCTTTCAGTCTGGGGAACTGGTTGAAGCAAAAGGGTATCCGCCACAACACCGCTAACCCTGCCACCCCTCAGGAGGACGGATTGGCAGAGCGGAAGATAGGGGTGCTGACACAGATAAAGGATTGTCTGATGCTGGATGCTGGGGCCCCAGAAGGTCTTTGGGGGGAGGCAATCCTGACAGCATGCCACATTAGCAACAGACTGTGGTATTCAGCTGTAAAACAGACCCCATACTTCATGCTTTATGGGAGGCCACCCAATTTGAGTTATCTGAGGGTGTTTGGACAGTTTGCCAATGTGCTGGTTCCCCAAAACTTTCGGAAGAAAGGTGACCCCAAATGGCAATGCCTGATGTTTGTAGGGTATGAGGGGAACAGCTACAGGTTCTACCTGAGGAATGGGCACATCCTGTTTTCAAGAAGTGCTAACTTTGAGAAGCACTCCGGGTGGGAGAGGATTCACTCCAACCACGAAGTTTTTGTTAGACTGGAACAACAGGGTGGTGGTAGTACTGGGACTGGAGGGGTGGAAACACCAAGAAAAACATCTGAAAGCCAGCCAAGCACCTCCAATCAGCCCACAGACACACAAGCCCTCACTATCACTACACCTAAGGTTGAGGCATCAACACCTACATCCGTCGACATAGGTGTGCAGAGCAGTAGTGATAGTGAGGATGAGAGGGGCAGGACAAAGGTGTTCATTCCCAGGAGGACCCAAAGAGTCAGAAGGCCCCCAGAATGGTTTGTAGTTCAGAATGCTAGGGTGTGTGCTGCAGTGGCAGAGGAACCAGAAAGTTTTCAGGAGCTTCTCACATATCCCAGGGAGGAACAGGAGAAGTGATTCCAGGCCATGGAGAGTGAGTTTGACTCACTGGTGAAGAGGGAGGTATTTGAGGAGATAAGTAGGCCAGGTGACCAGAAGGTTGTAGGTTGTTGGTGGGTCTACAAAAGGAAGGAGATGCCTGATGGGACCTACAAGTACAAGACCAGGCTAGTAGCTAGAGGATTCTCTCAACAGAGGTTTGAAAGCTACGACAGGACCTTCTCTCCCACAGCAAAGCCAGAAAGTTTGAGATTGGTGCTTGCTTTGGCTGCCAGGAAAGGACAGATAGTGAGGCACTTCGATTTTGAGACTGCCTACCTGAATGCCAAGCTAGAGGAGGAGGTTTACATGGAACAGGCACCAGGTTTTGATGATGGCAAAGAGGGCAAGGTCTACAGACTCAAGAAGGCCCTCTATGGTTTGAAGCAGAGTGCGCACTGCTGGAACATGTGCATCCATGAGGAGCTGGTGAGGCTTGGATTCACAAGCAGTGTAGCGGATGCATGTGTGTACAGGAGAGGAGGGGTCACTCTGGTGATTTATATGGATGACCTCTGTATGGTTGCTCAGACGGAACAGGAGGTGAAGGCCGTGCAGACAGAGTTGGCCAGGAAATTTGCTTTGAAGGACCTGGGGAACCTCAAGGCCTATCTTGGGATTGAGGTTGAGAGGAATGCAGATGGTATGGTATATGCTAAGTCAGACCAGGAATATTGAAAGGTTGCTGCAGAAGTGTGGCTTGGAGAATGCCAAGGTGGTAAGAAGTCCCATAACTCCAGGGTTCACCAGCAGTGCAGAGTCAGACAAGGTGTTTGAACATGCAGATCTGTATAGGTCAGTCATTGGTAGTCTCATGTTCATCGCCAACAACACCAGGCCGGACATAGCTTTTGCTGTGGGCGTGCTGAGCCCAAGGTGGAGGACTGGACAGCAGTAAAAAGACTTTTGAGGTACCTGAAGGGCAGTAAGGAGCGGAAGCTGGTGTTGCAGGGAACTGAAGCCCAGCTAGACTGTTATGTAGACAGCTCCTTTGCATCGGAGATGCATGACAGAAAGTCAGTAACAGGGCTACCCATCAGGTATGCTGACAGTCTAGAGGAGCAGGAAGCAGAGCTGTGTGGCACTGAGCACTTCAGAGGCAGAGTTTGCAGCTTTGTCTGAGATGGCAGGGGAGGTGCAGTGGATCAGGCAGCTTCTGAAAGATCTTGGTGAGGAGTGCACAGGTCCAACGGTTGTGCACGAGGACTCACAGGCCTGTATTGCCATGGCTGAGGCGGAGAATTTGAAGAACAGGACCAAGTACATCGGTGTCAGATAACAGAATGTGAGGGAGATGGTCCAGAATGGTGTTCTGTGTCTGTCCTACATCAGTTCGGAGGACAATATGGCAGACATCCTCACAAAAGCTCTGCAAGTGGAAAGGCATGAGTGGTTGGCATCGGAGTTAGGCTTGGCACCAGGAGTGGCAGCGGAAGCTCAAGGCTCTGGAGAGTGGTAGGTTCAGCCAAGGCATTGGCAGAGTGGAGAACATCTGGGCCAGAGGGCCAGAAGATCTAGGCCAGAGTGTGGATGCACTAGAAGAGATGTGCCTGGAGTGGTGAACAGTTTCCAGAGTAGGGGTGCATATCAGGAGAGTGCTGCTAGGAAAAGAACGGGGTTCTGAGGTCTAGAACGGGGTTCTGAGGTCTGGGGCACACTAGGTCAGGTTGACAGTGGCAGAGACAGGGGACCAGAGCACTAGGAGCCAGCAGGAGGACATTGGTGATGTCAGACTGGTGGGATATGACACACTAAGGAAACTAGGAGGTTCACACGCAAACACTCCAAGTAAATGAGCTAAGAGATGTGCACACAATGTACATTTTGGAGGGGATTGTTAGGATTGGGTCCCAAGGGAAAATGGACATTGTGGGATAGTGCAGCAGACATGACGACACAGCATTTGGCCACAGCTGAGTCATGCAGCCTCATGCTGATGAAACAGGACATGACATCATGTGGGTAGTCACCTGGTGCTGGAAAGCACAGAAACTGCTGCAAAACTGCAGTGTCACTCAGGTGAGTGACAGGGGTCTAGGAGGAAGAGGCAGGGCCAGAGAGCCATGTGGAGCACAGGCTATACAAGGCACAAGCCTCTGGACACTCATGTGGATTGTGGAATGTGGATTGTGGGTTGAGTTCGTGGATTGCTGTTGGAGTTGCGTTGGTGTATGCTGTACATATCTGTATATAGAGCAACAAAGATTAAAGCCTCATTCGTGAGACGTCTGGCTGTGGAGTCTCTGTGCTCTATCGGGAAGAGGAGAGGAGTTTCTCCAGCTGACAAGCAGCCTGCTTCATCGGAGAAGTCTGGATCCCGGTGCTTCACATTATATGGTCTCCACGCGCTGCGTTACCACGCCTAACATAGCCTCCCGATGGAAGGAATTCTAAACCACTAAGAAGGCCCTTATATACTTCTTCACTAAACACATCTGTGTAAAACACACACACACACACACACAACCATCTTCCCCTGTGGATCTCAAAAATTGGGCAAAATCATATAATGTCATACTTTCAAGTTCCAGCCCTATTCCTATACTTTTGGTCATTACTCATTTCAAATACAAGTTCCCCCACCCAAAAGAGAATGAGTAAGAAAAAAGCAAGAACAACAAAAGAACAAGAGGAAAGAGATATACTACTGTCTGCTTTTTTATCTGCTTTCTCCTTTCTCAAAGCAGTGGAGAATGGGTTCACCATGTGTCATAATAGGAAGGAGCACCATTTGAGGACATTCTGCCTGAGGAACAACCCTCTCTGATAGAGGATACATTGGGTCTAGCAATGCTTCATATTTGCTATGACAGAGTGCAGTGAAATTATGTCAGTTCTATGATGCCACAATAGATGGTGGAAATTATGAGGAAAGACAGGCTTTCCTTATGCAGCACATGCTTTAGAAAGGTACTTGAACTACAGCTCCTGAAACCTCCATGCTGACTAGAGGATTATTAGAGAAGTAGTCCCCAAAAATTCCAGGAGATAACCATGTTAATTTGTTCCACAAAAAAACAATTGTGTTTTGGCATTAGAAAAGCATGCTAGTTTTTAAGGTATCACAAGTTTCATGTTTGAAGTCCAAAACAGTAACATTCCTCATTGTAAAATTTAAAATTCAATTAATATATGGATTTCCCACACACACACACACAATTGTATGAAAGCCATGACCTTCTGTAGTGTCAAAGTGCAATTATTCAAATGTATGGATAACAGGTCTCTCAGTGGACTTGTCAGTGAGCACAAGAACTAGGTTCAGAAACAGTATTCCTCTGAATATCAGAGGCTGGAAGTTGAGCAAAGAGCAGGAGGCACTTGATGTTTTCATGCTTCTTGTTGTATATTTCTCAGAAGATACAAGCTGACCATTCTTGGTCAACAAAAAAGGATCCAGCCAACTGCTGAAATGAGAAGTCAATTAAGAGGTACCTATAACCTCTTCCCCAACATACAATCTTATGTTATTTCTCTATAAGGGGACAAAATAATGCTCAGCAGGGCAATGTGTGTCTCATTATGGCTAGTGAAACCCAGTTTAACTCTATTGTCTTCATGCAAGGCCTACACAAACTATGGGACATGATTAATGACCACTACCAGGGCTTGCAAACATTACTTTTTGAACCATAATTCCCAGAATTACCCAATTCTGAGAGTCATTGTTCAAAAAAGTAACATGTCCAAGCTCTAACTACTATAGGTTTTAAAAAACAAAAGCACCTGATTTTACTAACTTCTTCTGTCTATGAAAACTGAAAGGGGAATTACCCTTTCTCAGAAAAAATGCCAATTCTATTACATTGGCTTTGCCACATGAACATCAGTAGGACCCACTGACAGGCAATTATACCCCTTCCAACTAAATTCACCAGATGACATTGGGCCAGTCATTCTTTCTCAATCTGGCCTACCTCACTCTCCGATGAAGAGAAGCTGTTGTGAATTTTAAAAAGGGAGGACATCTAGTCTTGTAGTGAGTGGGCCTACTGCCAGGCAGATGGATTTTAGATACCTTGTTAGCATCATGGCCAAACATTAATAGGTGTCCAGTGGCATAAAAGATTTAATTTGTATTAGTAACCTTGTTGCATAATTTTTGCATTTGCTTTGCAGTTTGAGGATGGGGAAAGATATGAAAGCTGAGAATAGGGGAGTTGATCTTTGTTGCTAACCCTTAGACTGTTCTGATAGCTACTGGGTAGAGAAGGGTCAGGTTTATGTACTTTGACTTTCTTTGTTTGGTTTTCCACTATGTACCCCATGAGAGTCCATTTGTCTTCTCCTGGGAGGGTTTGTTGTTGTTGTTGTTTATTTGTATATGGCCATAGATTTTCATGTACCTTTACAGAAACAAACAAGTCAAAACATTAAAACCAGCCCAAAGCGTACAATCTACAACCCATGTATCTTATATGTCCATGACAGGAATTTGATTTCATTGACAGCCAAAGGGATAAGTCAGGGTAGAACTTATGTGGGGGTCACAATTCAATCATTGGATGTGAGAGGTTCTGGAGCACACCAGTGAAAGAGCTGAAATGCTTCTCTGCTGTGTACCATCTACATTACAATATCATTTACCATCAATACAGCATATGCTATACCAGTAGCATGTATCAGATCAAGACAATTGAATTTGGTGAATGAAAGGCAGGGTTTAACACATTTAACATGCCAGTGTAGTGTAGTGGCTTGAGCATTGGACTATGAACCTGGAGACCAGGGTTCAAATCCCTGCTCAGCCAATGGGTGACTTTGGGCAAGTCACGCTCTCTCAGTCTCAGAGAAAGAGAGGCACACAAGAACAAAACCAATAAATAAAGTCCTTCTTGGCTTTTCTATCACATTACAGCATGACAAAGAAAGCAGTTCCTGACATATACCAGCCTCTCCCTTTGTTCTCCTCATGACTGGGCTTACTATCAGACACGGCTTACTGTGCAAAATTGTCATGACTATGTAGAATAAACCTGTCACTCTGAAATAAGTGCAATTCCATTGAAATGCCAGGATCTAATATGGTAAAAGCCACTTTCAGACTTCTGAAACGATTTGTTCTTGCATTCAAGAATGAAATAAGCAAAGATTTACAACTCCATCAAAAAGGAGTCCCCTTCAACTGCACCGAAAAGCCCCTCTAACCCCAGAAAATGTCTGCATTTTTGACAACCCACCTCCCTGCAGCTTCATGGGGAAAATTTATTCTGTTCCAACCAAACTGAAAAGTGAACTGTAGAAGCAAAAAGAACTTTACTACCTGATGCAGAGGAGGATTTTATTTGCTACCTTACTGCTGAATTGTCAAGTGTTAGGCTTTCCTGGCATGGGTAAACCCAGAATAGATGCAGGGGCACTATAATTAAAACCAGAGTTTGAAAACTTACCAATGCTCCCAGTAAGCAAGTGGGTACTCTATTCCAAAACAAGTAGTCTTTACAATCTTTGGTTAAAACATGATCTTCTTACCCAATTTAGAAAACAGGAAGCAGGTTACCTTTTAATAGTTTTGCTGATTCAGTGAAAGGGCAGTGTCATCATCAACCTTGCTGCATTCTGGCTACCTTTGATACACCTCCTAAATCTTTGTTATATAAATGACCAGCTACCTAAATTCCTAAGTATTTAAATAGCCATTAGGAGGAGTTGCATTTTCCATTTTCTTTTTCAAATTTCTTCTTTGCTTTTCTCATCATCAAACTGCATGGGTTTTTCCAGCCATCTTATTATATCTAACTTATTTCCACCCTTCAAATTGCTTTTCACAGTGCTATTAAACCATACCAGCATCTCCTTGGCCTTCTCTGTATCAGTCTTAATTTATCAAACACATTTTATGTGCACCTTATATTACAGTGGTTTTAAATAAACCTTAACACGAGTTTTGAATCTCCTTACTATCCTTCAACTTGCTTTTAACCAATCTCCTTATTTGGAGGAATTGTTCCTTTTGAAATTAAATGTGACTGTGTTGGGCATTCCATTTTCCACTTACATATATAGATTGAATTAGACAGTATTGTGGGCACTGTTCCCAGCATTTCAATAATACATTTCTAACTAGATACTGAGCATCAATCAGTATTAAAAAAAGATTTACTCTCATTCTGGAATCCTTACTGTTTGTTCCATAATGATGACAAATATTTTTCTATGTCTAGAAATTCTGACTTTGGCCATGAAACATTTAACCATTCCACATAAGAAACTACCATTATGTCTACCTAAGGGGAAAAGAACACTTTAGAAAGCAGAAAGAAAACCCAAAATTATAATATTTTCTCACCTTCAGTGTTTGGTATTGATAAATGGAATCAGTGTCGATGAAATATGCAGATCCCTCCCCCCCTCTTTTTTGGAATGTCTGAGGCATATGGTTCTATGAAAAAATAATAATATTGAGTTAACTAATTAAAATATTGTCATTAATAACCATATTTATTTAAAAAGATAAACAGCTAATACTTTAGATTTCAAAGTGATGGAAATGTATACCTATGCAATAAAATAATGGCATGTTTCCATGTACACAAGTATAAATCTCAAATTCTTTACACCAAGGAAGGGGAGCCATGGTCCTCCAAGTTTCTTTTGGATTCTAAATGCCATCAGATCCAGCCATTTTAGTCAAAAGTGAAAAAATATGGGAAATGAAATACAACTACCAGAAGGTCACAGTTTATATGGTCTAATAACAGAAATGTGGCATGGATCTTCCATCTGAGGATTAGCTGTTCTGTGGGACCTGTTGGATTTGTCCCAATTTTCTGTAAGTGGCTATTCTTTTCTCTCTTTAATGCTTTTCAGTGATCTTGTTAAAATCAGATCAGGCTAAATCAGATAGTATCATTTTTAGAGAGATACCACTTCCTGACAAGCCTTATGTTTGTTTATACACCTCTGCAGCTTGTTTATTGGTGATTATGCCTGCATTTATTTTTAAGTTTCATTTCATTTCACCAAGGGAGAGGAAAACCATTCCCAAAACATTAGAGAGCAGCTGCTGATCAGAACTGAGAGCAATAGATTCAAAGGACTGACAGCCACATCCAATGTATAGTTAGTTACTTTATATCAGTATGCAACAATGCTCATCAACAATGAACACATTATGCCTCTTAAGACTTTATGAGAAATCTACAAAACACAGCTATACAGGAAAACATTATCAGAGGTAACTTGTTTTCCTATCGCTGTCCTGTGTTGGTGATTTCTTTTGGATATGTCAAATACCTGGTACTGTTTTAATACTTCAAAGAATGGTGGTTAATAAGTTGACTTTGGTAGTAATCTTACATTAAGTAGCTTTATAACTGAGAACATATCTGACAACATATCTTCTTCTTTGTTTCTACCCTTCTAGCTTTCTTTAAACATTTGGTTGAAGTGAATGAATAGCTAGTATTAAAGCTTTTATTCATCCTCTCTGCTATAATGTGGATGTTTTGGGGAGAGAGCCTTCAGGTCTCTGACAGAAATAGAGTTGGGGGAAAATAGTTTTCTGATCATGCTGTCTGTGAGATCCTGGGAGCTGTAGAGAGAGAGAAAAGTAACTTTCGTAGGTTCTGGGTACAGTACATTGGTAAGCTCCCAAGTTCAATCCATAAAGTATTCAATTAAACAATTGCACGTAGAGAGAAAAGGAGAATCCATGCCTAAGACCTTGGACAACAGCTGCTGACCAGAACTGAGAGTTCTGAACTAAAAGGACTGACAGCTTCATACAATATATAGTTAGGTACGGTATTATCGGTATGCAAAGGGTTCTTGTAGCACCTCTGAGACTAACTGCAAGAAAAAGGCTTGGTAATATAAGCTTCTGAAGACCTGAGTGTACAGTCGCCTCTCTGTTTTAGTGGACTTGAAATCGGCTGTCTTGATTACTCACGGAGGGGCGAACCCCATTGGCTAAAATGGTGCACACACTCATGGCATACACACAGGGCCACACATGAGAGTGCCCCCCATTCAAGCCAATGGGGCTTGAATATGCTTGAATTTTTGTTTTCACCGGGGAGGTCCAGAACTGATCCTCCACAAAAACAAAGGGGCAACTGTACTTCCTCAGATGCACTGAGTGGGATAGTCACAGATAGAAGGGAGAAATTAACAAAGTACTGAGATATGGTATATTAACTAAATACTATATATCCCAAACAAATGAAACTACCATTTGAACATGATGCTGAATTATATTTTACAATGACACCATGTGGCTAACACTGCAAACCATCAAATACCCAAACAAAATAATAAGTAACACAGAGTTTCTCAATTAAAGTCCAAATGTTAACCCAAGTCCTTCTGGCATCTGCTGCAGAAAACAGGTAGTTGTAAATGGAGGCTGGTGGAATAAATTTCACAGATGGTAAGCAATGTTCTCTTTAGTCTTCAAAGTAAGGTTGTTATATCAATGATGAGTAACTAGCAAGTGGCAAATAAATGAATACTGTGGAGGAAAAATAATTCTGGTAGCCAATAATTCTGATAGTAAAGCAAAACATTCTGATAGCACAATCTTTCTGGTAGCAAGACAACTACCTCTTGAGTTTTTATATAGCCATTTTAATATCTGAATCTTCTTCTGCTGTCATGGATTATATATCTTAGCTCACAATAAACTCCCGTATTCAGTGTTCAGGATGCTGTTTTCAACAATATTTCCCAACATTCTAAATATGTAAAAGTAACAACATGAGATACCCTATATCTTTTACAAAAATATTTACCATTTCTTAACATTAAAAGCTTCTCTCTCTTCTGGAACAAACAATTTCCCATTTAGCAAAATCAGTCTTTCTGTATACTGTTTTCTGCAGGAAATTTTATACAAACTCTGAATAATGGTTTTCAGGAGAAATTCCAATACAGTAAATTCTATTAAATACACATGACTTAAAGGCACATGACTTCTTCAAAAATTCCATATGATTTGGTAAATTCAGTATATTCTGGGTTCCTATAGAGTAATGCTACAATTTCAGTATATTTATCTAGTGAGGTTTGAATTCATGAGAATCATAGTGTGTTGTATGTTGATGATATTGAGTTTCAACCAGATCCAGGGTTTCAATACATGGGAGTTGTAGCATTCATGTGAAGTGTTACAGTCATGCACCTTTAAGAGAATTTATTGTATTGGCCAGGGTCCGGCAACCTACGGCCCGCGGGCCGCTTCCGGCCCCGGCCCCCACGCCTACTGGCCCAGGCAGACCCCTGCCGCCACCACTGCTGCCACAAGCATTGCTGCCGTGCGTTTTGGTTGCCGTGCACACTGTGCGCGCCACGACCACCATTTTGTTTTCCAAAATGGTGGCCGCAGAGCATTTGCGCATGTGCAGGAGTACTGTGCATGCGCAAACATGTCGCGGCCACCATTTTGGCGAACAAAATGGTGGCCACGACATGCGCGGAGGCAGCGGTGGCATCGTGGGGGGGTTGTGCGCGCGCGTGTGAGTGAGCGTGCCGCCATTCCCCCCCCCCCTTGTCCCACCGAAAGATAGAACTTCGGGGGACCGGCCCCCGGCTCAAAAAGGTTGCCTACCCCTGGTATTGGCAACTGCCTGTTTTTGCAGCAGAGGCCAGAAGAACTTGGGATAACATTTGGACTTTAATTGAGAACTCTGTTTTACTTATTATTTTGTATGGGTATTTGATGGCCTTCACTATTAGCTACATGGTGTCATTGTAAAATATAATTCAATTATCATGTTTAAGTGGTGGTTTCATTTGTTTGGGATATACAGTTAATATACCATATCTGACTACTTTGTTAGTTTCTCCCTTCTATCTTTGGTATTGTTTGTGAAACCTTCTTGCTGTGGTTGTTTTTCATGGGGTATTCACAAACAGACCCATATATTGCCATAGTCCAGGCCTCAGAGGGAGAAAGGAACTGCTGGACTTGATCCCCTTCCCCACTGCCATTCCCTTCTCCTCTTGTGTCATGTCTTTTTAAATTGTAAGCCTGAGGGCAGGGAACTGTCTAATGAACCATTTGTAAGTTACTCTGAGAGCCTTTGTGGCTGAATTTGTGGCTCCAAATAAATAAATAGTAATAAATATATGAACAGGCTGTGTGTGTGAATAGCAATAGAAACCCAAAACTTGTTGGTATGGTATTGACCCAGGTTTTTCCCCATTGTTCTAGGCTTATGGAGTGGCCGATATCTTGGGACAACTTATCATCTGGGGCTTGATCACTTCTTCTTCCAATTTGTATGACAGTAATAATTTATAAAATTTCTTGATCCTGTGGTTTTCTTCTGATTTAGTTATTTTTTCCAATCTCAAGTCTGCTTCTTGAATATTATTTAGTTTTTTTTATCTACACCAAATCTTTTTTTTAATTGATAATATGTAAACCATGTACATCTTAATCCTTCATTCTTTAATTGATCTAATGATTTTAGTTCCATTTCTTTCTCATTTAACAAATCCTCATATGTAACCCATTTCAGCTCGTTTAGTTGTGTTCTGTTAAAAAATGCTTCATTTATTGAAGCCCACTTGGGTACTCCTTTACATATTCTCAGTTTAGTTTTTAACCAAACGCATAAAAGGGATTTTCGAATATAGTGGTCATTGAATCCTTTCTCTACTTTTAATTTTTCATTAAATAAGTACCCGTGCCATCCAAATCTGATATCACTGCCTTCTAAATGCAATAATCTTTTATTCTCTAATTTAATCCAATCTGTCAACCAATCCAACAAGTTAGCATAATAGTAGATTTTTAAATTTGGTAATGCTAATCCTCCCCTGCTATTTTTGTCCTGAAGTGTTTTAAACTTTACTCTGGGTAAAGATCTGGAAAATGAAACCATAAAAAAGGTTATGATTAAGTGGGCTCAGGACATTGGTGAACAGATAGATCTAGAATGCTGAGAAACATCATGGGAAAATACCAATAAATTTACACTTTGCCAAAATTCAAAAGAAAATTATTTAAAAATGTTTCATCAGTGGTATTTAACCCCAGCTAAACTTCATAAAATCTATAAAACGGGCAATACAAAATGTTGGAAATGTCAACGCCCTGAGGCAGATTTCTATCTCTGTGCCATGTTTTAAAGGGTTTATCATTTGTAATTATTGGTAAGTTTTGGAATAGAAAAATCATTTTTGGTACAGTGGTCATCTTGATCGATGATATCTTCCCCATCCACGATAAGCCCATATTCTCCCATTTTTTAGATCTTTTTCCTTCCATTTTGTTTTGTAATTATTTTTAAATAAATCTGAATTCTTTGTAGTAATTTTAATTCCTAAACAATTTGTTTTCTTTACTATCTGGAAATTATTATTCTCTCTAATTATTTGTTTTTCTTCTTCCGAGACATTCATTAATAACATTGCCATCTTATTTTTATTTATAGATAAACCAGAATTTGAGCAGAATTTCTGAATTGTTTCCATAAGGGCTCCTATACTATCAGAAGGGTTTGCTAGAGATATTGACAGCTCATCCGCAAAGGCCCATATCTTAAATTCCAATTTTTAAATCTTGACACCCTCAATTTTAGGGTTTTCTTTAATTGCATTATTTAATATCTTTAAAGTAGTTATAAACAACAGAGGTGACAAGGGGCATCCTTGTCTTACACCATTTTGTATTTTATACTTTTTTGTTGGTTCCCCATTAATTATCAATGCCACATTCTGACTGTTATAAATATTCCTTATCCATTTTATATAATTTGTTCCTGTATTCATTTTCTCCAAAATTTTGAACATAAAATTCCAATTGATCCTAATCAAACACTTTTTCCGCATCCAGGAAGATTAAAGCCAATTTTCTATCGATTTTCTTTCCACGGTATTCAATTAAATTAAGAATTTAATTATATATTAATATATTAATATTATCCTTAATATATCTTTTTGGCAAAAATCCAGCCTGATCTTCATTAATCCAATCCATTAATACCTTTTTCAACCGTTCTGCCATTATATTTGCAAAAATGTTATAATCATTATTTAACAGAGCAATTGGTCTGTAGTTTTTTGGATCTAAAGAGTCTTCGTTTTCTTTTAGAATCAAGATAACATTAGTGAACGACCATGATTCCGGTGCTTCTTCCTTCAAGATTTCATTGAATACTCTTTGTAATGGGCAAATTAATTGTTCCTTGAATATTTTATAAAATTCTGCTCCCAGACCATCTGCCCCGGGGTTTTTCCCTGACTTAGATTTTTTGAATACTATTCAAAATCTCCTCTGTTGATATTAGTTTAACAACTCTCCTTGTTGCTCAGTTGTTTCCCTAATTTTTTTGGCTTTTTAAATAGTTATCAATGTTGTCTTCCGTGATTCCCTTTTTGCCAGCTAAATCTGAGAAATAACTGAGAAATATTTCTTTTATTTTCTTTTGGTCTGTGATAGTTTCTCCTTTATTTTCCATTTGTGTAATAGCTCTTTTCTCTTTTTCTTTTTTAAATTTATATGCCAATAATTACCCTGTTTTGTTTGCGTGTTCAAAATTATTTTGTCTAATATATTTCAATTTCTTTTCCAGTTCCTCCTTTGTAATTATCAATATTTGCTTCTGTAATCCTTTAATTTCCTTTTGTTTATCTTTATCATTTGGATTCCTCTTCAAATCGTTCTTACTTATGCTTATTTCTTCTTCATTTTTTAACTTCTCCTGTTTCTTCTTTTTCATTTCAGCATTCTTTTGAATGAAAAAGCTTCTAATAAATGCTTTGGCAGCATCCCAAACAATATGAGTGGGCACTTCTTTATCTAAGTTTTCTTCAAAGAAGAGAATTGTTTTTTGCTCTATTCACTATATTCTCATTACACAGAAGATGTTCATTCAGCTGCCATCTATAAGCTTTCGTATTTTTCCTAAAAGTCATTAATACCGGATTGTGGTCAGACCATGTTTTCAGAAGTATATCAATATGCTCCACCTTTTTAATTAAGTGTATCAAGATAAATAGAAAAAAACATGTTCAATCTAGCCCATGAATTATGTGCATTCAAAAAAAAAAAGTATATTCTTCTTTATATTTAAGTCTCCATGAATCTTTCACATCCAATCTATCTATCATTTCAAAAAAGTTTTTTGGCAGTTTCCCTTGATTGCTTTTAATCTTTTTCTCTGAACACCTAAATACTATATGAGTCATCATCTCATTCCAGTCACCCATGGCGATTATATTATCATAATTTAATTCTTCTATTTGTAACAGCAGTTTTTTGTAGAATCTATTATTTCAAGTAGTAATTTTCCTAATTGGCTATTTGCCTCCACTATTATATACCTACTTTTGGGATCATTTGTTATTTCTTTTGTTTCGAAATTTTTATTTACATAAAGGGCCACTCCTTTTTTCCTCTTGTCTTTCATTGCTGAGATAAATTCATTTCCTAATCTATAATTTCTTAAGTATTTTTTTATCTTTTTCCTTGTGAGTTTCTTGATGTGAGTTTCTTGAAGACAAACTATATCTAGTTTTTTGTTCTGTTTTTACTTAGATAATGGAATATTTTCTTTCTTTTCTGGGGGGAATTTAAACCTTTCACATTCCATGTTAAACATGTGATTTGATTAATCATTTCCCTCCTTTCTCGCTCTTCCTAAACTTCTGTCGTGTTAATTAGTTTCCTTTCAATTTATACCTTTCTGGGTCCCGTTCCAAATTTGTCTCTTTTTCCTGTACATCCTCTTCTTCTTCTTCTTCTTCTTCTTCTTCATTTGATCTTACCAGATGGATTAAATCTTTTTCTAGTTCCCCTTCTTGGTGTTCCTGATGTTCTTCCAGAAGGTTTTGTCCTTCTAATGTTATCGCTTTAAGTCTTTCCCTGTTTTTTCATTCTAGCCTTTTTAGATTCTGTTTATTCCTGTCTTTCCATTCTTTGTTCCTCCCTTGTTTGCATTGTATCTTCCTTCCCTTCTTTTCTATCTTTCTTTCTTTCTTCCTTTCCTTTCTTTTTCTTTCTAGATACTCTCCAAAGCTTTTAGCTTCTTCCACCGATCTGATTATGATTTTTCGATTGTTAAACCAAAATGCCAAATCTTCTGGTTGAATCCATCTGTACGTAATATTATAACAACTTAATGTATTCATAAAGAAGGTATAATCTTTCCTCTTGTGAAGAATTCTCATAGGGATATCTTTGAAAAGCTGGAGTTCTCATCCACCAATTTTTAGTGGGGATTCATTATGCAGTATTAGCAAATTGTCTCTTGTTTGTTTTCTTACAAAATGAATAATGATATCTCTGGATAGGTTCCTTTGCTTCGCGATTCTTGAGTTCAATCTAAAAATCCTATCGATCTCTAATTCAAAAACGTGTTCCTCTCTTCCTAAAAAGGCCGCCAATTTTGTGAAGAATATTTTCATCAAGTCTTCCTCCCCACCTCTCCAGGAAACCTCTAATTTTAACATTTCTTTCTCTCAATTTTTGTTCCCACAAAGCTTTCTCATCTAATTCCTCCTCTCTCCTTAATTTAATTTTCTGAAATTCTTCCTCTGCTATTTCTGCCTTTTCTTCTAGTAGTCTCACTTTTTGTTTCGTTACCGACATTTCATTTGCCAATTTTTTGACCGATTTATTTATTTAATTTAGTTCTGGGATAACCTGGTTGAAGGGCCACTGTTCTGAGGTCTGATATGGAATGCCAGGCAAGACTGAAGTGTTCTGCAATCATTTTGTGTGTGTGTGTGTGTGTATGTGTGTGTTCCCATTCCAATTGTCTGATTTATGTCAATTTATCCTCTGGGAGAGAGACTGCCCTGCTTGCTCTTTTCACACACAACCTGCTTCTATAGGTTCCTCCTGGACACTCCACTCCATGCATCTGAGGAAGTAGACGCAAGTCTACCAAAGCTCATGCTACTAATGTTTCTTTCAATTAGTCTTATAGGAGCTACAAGACACCTTTGCCAGCGGTGACACTTCATGAGCATTTGTTACAGGAAAACACAAAGCATTTATGCCCTGACCCCAAAATCAAATAAAATCAGGGCATTTGAATTAAAACTGATTTGTGGATGAGAACTATATAGATAATTGCTACTTTTTCTTCAGGCTGACATATGTTTATGGAAAAAACAAACAAATAAAACTCCATCTATACTCAACCAAGCTTTCTCCCCAGTAAGTGTGCGAAGGATCATAGACTTAAGCTGCAATGCTAAGGGGAATCAATCCTACCAGATACAGTGGAATTTACTTCTGTGTAGGTGTATTGAAGACTGATCTGTCAGGATAAGCTGGGACACTGTGTCTAATTCACATCAACCAAGCAAAAACAAGATTGTGAACTGATGCTAGGGCATATATCTAAAACAAAACTTCAAACTGGGCCCCTCTGCCCTACCTCATGTCCTTGTCTCAAAGGAAAGCAAAACCATTATTGATAAGCACTATAAGAAACTACTGACACTTGTAAATAGAGAACTGCAAACTGCAACTCTCTCTTTTGCACTGCCCCTTTAACTGCAGGTGTTGTTCTTCCTCTGATATTGATCCCATTACCACTGCTGTTTCCAGTAAAAGAAGAAGGTACTTCTTGAAGAATAATGCAGTACTGCTGGGATTAGATGGTATGAAAATTCCTTTCTTCTTCTCTTTGCCTGGGGTCAAAAAGCTCAGAATAGCACTGTATTAACCAAAAAGAAATGTCCATGCCAAAGTTATGGGTAAGCCAGTGGGGACTGTGAAGAATGATCATAAGGGACCGACAGAATTGGATGGGCAGCAGGCAGAGGAAGCAAGTAGGGGTCAGGAGAAGTAGGACAGCTTGACAATGTTTCTTTAAAGAATAGAGAAATGCTGCTGTATTACAAAAGTGCTCATCCTTTCTCAAGAAATGGTGTATACCACTTGTGACATAATTGCTATTTTGGATGACTACGGGAAACAAAAGCACCACACAGTGCAGGTAGGATCCAACACAGGATGGGTCCCGTCTACAATGCCTGATGGGCCAGATTGATCTTTAGATATAATCTTGCCCATTTTAAAGGAGAAGTGCTTATTGCAGTACTCCAAGGGTAGAGAAGCTTTTGCCCTTCTGATGCTTCAGTACCTGGAAACTCCAGCCAGCATGGACAACAGTAATGGATTATAGGCATTATTGTCCAAATCATCTGAAGGGTTTCAGGTTCTGCATACCTGTTTAAAATGATAATTTGCCCTCCCCTCGCCACTGATGTCTGGGTGGCCTGTCATATTTGTGTTCTGTAGTACGTACACAGTTGTCTCTGTAGCTGGCCAGGATGAGGCTACAATACTTCTGCAATACTACCCAACCCCTTTTCATTCTTGACAGTTGCTATGAATTGCAACACTAGTTAGGAATAGCAAAAACAATGCTCACCACTGGTTGTAATGGGGCACCAGGCATCATGGCATTGGCTAGTTGCATTTGCTGGGCCAGCATGGCCATATTCTTCTGCTGAATCAGGTTATTGCGTCCATTGATCTCCAATTGTGTTTTTAAATGTGGTGGCGGGTGAAGATATTTGCAGTTCTCCCTTGAACATCGTCCCTGAAATACAGCAAAATTGAACAATAACAATGAGCTTTGCTAGCTATGAATTAATATATTACATCATTCTGGATGAGCTACTTCCACTTATCAAATTGTTGTTGTGTGTCTTCAAGTCATTCCCAACTTATGGTGACCCTAAGGTAAACCCATCAGAGGGTTGTTTTTCAGTTTTGTTTTGTTTCAAAATATTTCAGAGGGGGTTTGTCTTTGCCTTCTACTGACATTTGAGGGAAGCTGGGATTTGAACCCTGGTTTTCAGAGTCATCATCCAATGCTCAAACTATTACACCATGCTGACTCTTATATTTATCAAATACCACTGTGATTTCAGCATAAAACTACCCAAAAATGCGCCTTCTTAATGTTTCCCCCCCCCCCCCCCCCTGTATGCCTATTTTCAGGGTAGTTATGTACAATCTGCCAGAATTGATTTTGTTTACAGATGTTGAAACTCAGTAGTGCTCGGGAAAATAATAGTGCAACACTGTTGTGGATCCAGCAATTTTGTTTGTCACCAAATACCTACAGCCACCTAAGTGTAAGAGTAGCAAAGAAGATGATGCAAACCAATAAATCTGATCTTTGCTGTTGTTGTGGCTTATCATTACCATACATATTTTAATAGAAATTGAGCTCATGTATAAATGGAGGACAGGTTTTAAAGCCTAAATTATGGATTTTGCTATGACCCATGGATAAGCTGAGGGTAAAACATAGGGGCATATAACAAAGGTTCTAAAGGATGAAGCAAAGTAAAACTATGTCAAATAATTTACAAAATTCCAGCAGGCATAACTTTGTGTTCACCCTAAAGGCAGGATGGATGAGAGAGGTTTTTTTTTTTTGGGGGGGGGGGGGTCAGTGCTTCCATGACAGATTACACTCTTGCCTTTCACAAGAGGATGATTTCTTTTTTAAAAAAAGAAAAATAAGAGTTAAAGTACAGTACTTACATTGACTCAAGTTTCTTGGGTCAATTTTCTGACTAAAATATCTAGACTTTTATATGAGTATATACAGTAGATGCATTTTGGGGGAGGGGAACCTTCACAGGTATAGTCTTGTGGCTTCTGAGAGTCTCCAAATTTGTCACAAAGTGGAAATCAAGTGGCTTCTATCACAAAAGGATTTTGGAGGTAGTTGGCTATGAAGGCAGCTTACAGTGCAACACAACAAACCTGCTAAGTGCCTTTCTGTGCTCCCATTTCCATGCTTAGCATAAACCCAGAAGTGAAGGTGAAAGATCTTGATCAAATAAATTCAATGCAGCACAGCTCACTACATAGTGATGCCATACCTCAGTGTTACAGTTCTGTCCACTATGGCCCCAGGGACACCCATGCCACAGACAGAGACATCTAAGTAGGCTGAGCCCAAGGCCCTGTGACAAGCTGAGCTGAATGAGCACATCTGGTTCCTGAGGCAAGCTTTGCTAAAACATACCCCAAGTTTGAGGAACAGCAGTTAGTGAACAAAATTAATGCTTTAAATGATCACAGTTAAATGGGCAACAGTGGCATCCATTTACCCAGGGATACATTAAAAATGAAGATATAAAGAGACTGAAATTCCTTCTTGGCAGAACAAATGGCTTAATCGAAATGGTTCCAATTCCCTTCTTTTCTTTAGTAATCAATCCAAGAAGAAGCAAAGGACATGAACACCAGAACTTTAATTTCAGCTTAGGGCTGCTTAGATCAAACTTTCCTCTGCTCTCCTTTTTTGTTTTTTGTTTTGTTTTGTTTTGCAAGAACAAATTATGCTGTACTTTTGCAGGGAAGGCTACAAAGCCTGTGTTTGTTATGGGTCTGCCAGTGATTCAACTTGAAGCTCTCTTGTGTCAGAGTGAATGGTTTATAGCTACCCATCTGTCTCTGTTCCTGTCAGCCAAATACATATGACTCTCATTTTTGCAGCTAGCTCATTGTTATTTGCATAACACAGTATGTGTGATAATGGGATTTTACATAATTCTTGAGGTTGGGGTTAAGTAATACCAGTAGAGCAGTTAATCAAACTGACTCTGTTGACATGGCTTTCAAAACATATGCATGCAATTACAACGAAAACTCCAGAGTATAAGTGTGAGGACCTCCAAAATGTGTCAGAATTACAAAGGATATGCAACATGGTAGTAAGAAACAAAGGATGTCCACACTACATAGTATGATAAAATATAAAGGAGGTAATTAGACAATTAAATAAATAGGACTGTGATTAAGGATTAAATGGAAGAGGGAAAACATTAGAAACTAAAGTCTCTTTCACAGTATACAGTTGGCCCTCTCCATACAGGGATTCCACACCCACAGATTCAACCATTCATGGCTTGAAAATATTTCCCCTCCAAAAAATTCCAAAAAGCAAACCTTGATTTTGTCATTTGATATAAAGAACACCATTTCATTACACCATTGTATACAATGGGACTTGAGCGTCCACAGATTTTGGTATCCATGTTGGGTTCTGGAGCCAAATCCCAATGGATACCAAGGGGCCATTGTACAAATAGAGCACTTTAATACCACTTTAATTGGCATGTCTCCATCCTGCGGAATCCTGGGATTTGTAGTTTTGTGAAGGATTTAGAATTCTCTATACTTCCCAGATTTTTATGGGATATAGTCATGAGAGGTAAAGTTGTACCAATGCACTATAACTTGTAATGTGAAACAGATCTTATTACATTGTAATCATTTTCATTCCTAAATATGCTTCTGTACCAATTTTAGGGGTAAAGCACAGTATAAATGAAGAAGGAGGAAATAATGCTGATGATGACAATTAGAACCAGTATGATTCAGTGGTTTGAATGCTAAACTAGGAGTTTGAAGACTAGGGTTCAAGTTCGTATTTGGCCATAGAAACACACTGGACGACTTTGGGTAAGTCATATGCTTTCATCCACAGAAGAGCAACAACAAACCTCTGCTGAAAAAGTCTTGTCAAGAAACCCCCATGATTGTTCACAATAAATTGGAAATTATTTGAAAGCACACTAAGAGGAAGGAGGAGGAGGTAATAATAATAATAATAATTGTATATTCATATAGTATATATGCTAAGAAAATAAAAATTTTGACACATTCTATAATGCAATCTAAAGCTTGTATGGCAGTTTCTTTTTTAAAAAATGGTACTGCAATTTTTGTGAGGATTTTCAGCACCAAACTTCAATTCTTGAGATTATTTGATGGGATGCTACTATTAAATTGCTATAAAATCAACATAACTTTGTAGAGTCATTATAGACTTAAATATGCAAATA
Source organism: Phrynosoma blainvillii (assembly GCA_026167975.1). Lineage (NCBI taxonomy): Eukaryota > Metazoa > Chordata > Lepidosauria > Squamata > Phrynosomatidae > Phrynosoma > Phrynosoma blainvillii. The sequence goes on from JANUYF010000003.1 coordinate 38,664,937, forward strand.
GTACTTGCCTGAGAGCATGTGGGAGAGATAGCATGTCAATCAGAAGAGCACATTTAGCTAGTTAAAGGATAAAGTTTCTGTTATTACTTGACTACTTTTTTGCCTAATCACAAGAAGAAGAAGCATGGACTGTATCTACTACAAATTTCCATGCTACCTGTACATCAGGATGGGTTATCTCTGGGGATCAGAAGGTCATTTTGGTATACACTGAATCCATTTAGGGCCACAACCCCTGCTGGAGCTGATGAAGTTGTAAACTTGTAAACAAAGCATGCAGGAGTGTTTTAAACTAGACATGGGAATCTTACGGCGCTCAGATGTTGTAGGACTACATGTCCCAGCAGCCTGAGAAAACAAAGCTAATGGTGAGTGATAATGGGAGTTGCAGTACACCAACAATTGAAGAACTGTGTGACTTACACCCCTATATTCCATGGAGGAGAATTTTTTAAAGGTAAAATGCCTTTGTAAATGGTATATAACATCTGTCAGCACTGGCAATATGAGAGACACCATGTTTATACTTGCTCTGAGATGTGGGGGGGGGGATATCATAAGAGTGACTACAGCATGTAGAAAAGGAAGATTTTTTGAGGTATGCCACAGCAAAGAAAGGTTATAAAGAGCTGAAGTTTACAGTGAACCTCTAAGTAAGATGGTGGGGTTGTGGAACAAACTCCAGGTTATCTTTCAAAGTATCTTACTAATGCCAGAGACTTAGGTATCAGCAGAGCAAGCATGTGTGCGGGTGCACCTTCAACCCATGCATTTCATAAGGCAGTGATGGCAAACCTTTTAGAGACCAAGTGCCCAAACTGCAACCCAAAACCCAGTTATTTATTGCAAAGTGCCGCATCCCTCTGGCTTTCTAGTAACAAACTCTGGGGAGCTCTGTGCTGGGGCGACGGTGTGTGTGTGCCCACAGAGAGGGCGCTGAACACATGCCAGAGGTTCGCCACCAATGTCATAGGGCTTTCTTATGCAAGGAATATTCAGAAGTGTTTTTGCCAGTTCCATCCTCTGAAATATATCCTACAGCAGTTGGTATTGTTTGGCAGTCTTGAATCCAAATACTAACCAGGGATAACCCTGCTTAGCTTCCAAGATCAGATGGGTACTTAGGCCTTACAGCCACCACGGAAACCTGAAATGTATGTTTTATGCAACCCCAAGAGATCAAAAACAGTTTCCTTGACATATTAACTCTCTCTCTCACACACAAATTTAACCCCAACACAGGTTTATGCGTTCTTAGTAACCATTATTCAGGGTATATTGTTGCTGGGTTTTAAACAGACTATTCTCTTTCCCAATGTGCATTGTTAGCCTATTTAAATCAGTACAGATCTCTGGTAGGAAGTGCATCCCCCTGCAGAATGCATCAACTTTGGCACAAAATCTATGCAAACCCTGAACTGTCCCTCCAGCAGCAATAAAGGATGGCCTAATTAGCTAAATATAACACCTCTGTAAGACAGTAACAAACTAAACAGATACATGAGTTGCTCCTGAAGAGATATTATATGCTCTGGACCAGTAAATAGAAATAATCTTTCAACAAGAAACTAACTGGCAAGATTTTTAGGTAAAAGATTGTTCTTGTCTGACACTGGTGCCAATGATACAACCATGTACGATGTGCAATGATGCAGCCACGTTAATAGTTACTGTCCCTAAAGAAAAATGAAAAACTGACATGTATGAATTAGAAATATTGAGTTGGAACTCCTGGTTCATGTAGCCTCATTTGCAGAAATAGAGCTTTGGAGTAACTAAAGTAGTGAGATTGTCTGATGATTGAACAATATATGGAGAATGTTTATCTTTCAGGCTTTGGTAGTAAGTAAAAGTGTGATAGTAAGAGTGTACAGGATCCAACCATGCTGATCTGGGAGGACTTATATAGAGCTAGGTGGCTAGCTCCACCCCCTAGTGACTCACAGATGTGACTCACAGAAACCCCACCCCCTCAGCAACAAACACAATCTCCCAAGTGCTTTTTTTTTTAAATTAAACACTCACCCAATCAAAATGGCTGCCCAGAAACTGCTTTCCTTCTTCTCCCTTGCAGGGACTGGCCTGGAAAGCCTCTGAGAGGAGTTATATAGAGCTAGGTGGCTAGCAAATTTTTCACAAACAAGGGTAGCACAGCACAGGTAGAAGGGGAACTGGGAACTTTGTTTTAGAGCTTCTCCTTTAATTGTTCCCTTTTGGGTTTTTGTTTTTTTGTGTTGCTCAGAATAAGTAAGTCAGAGACTTGCCTCTAGAACAAGCTAGCAAGCAGGAGCTCTCTATAGAGTTATAACTCCAGTTAATTGAGCGTGCTGACAGAACTTGATGAAAAGGCCAAGCCAACAGGGCCCTTTACATGGGTATTTACAGCGGGACTTTTTGAGGAGGAAGCCCACATTCCTGTTTCAGTGCTTACTTAAGATTTTTCACTATGGACACTAAGGGAGATGCTGTAGTCACCTGCAATAATTGTGGGATGTTTGTCTACTTGCTTAGCAATGTGGGGAACTCATCTGCACCAAGGGCAACTTGGTAGCTTACTTGGAAGAGAAAGTCCAGCAGCTGGAGGCCCAGTTAGCTACACTTTAGCATTTTAGGGAGCAAGAGGTTTTCCTGGACAGAACTGAATGAACAGTCTTGATGGGGACCACAGTGGAAGTTGCTGGGAAGGAGGTTACTTCACACACACACAGGAAGTAGACAGCTGGAGGAACATCACACACAGAAGTAGGGAAACCAGGGATCGTTCTAGGAGCTTGCAGCTACAGAATCGATCTAAAGCACTCTCTCTTATCAGCCCTGGTGGCGCAGTGGTTAAATGCCTGTACTGCAGCCACTCACTGATAAACCGCAAGGTTGTGAGTTCAATACTAGCCAGGGCTGAGGCTCGACTCAGGCCTGCATCCTTCCGAGGTCGCTAAAATGAGTACCCAGCTTGTTGGGGGGCAATCAGCTCACAGTTGTAAACCGCTTAGACATCCCATAGCGTGATATGAAGTGGTATATAAATGAAGCTGCTTTGCTTTGCTTTGCTTTGCTCTTATCAGGGATGATGAGGAAGAGCAGCAGGGACAGTCCTCAGGGCAGTGCAAGGGGACCCTGAGAGTACCACCACAGGGAACAGCCACTGCTAAACCTGAGAAGAGGCAGGTGGTGGTGGTGGTGGTGGTGGGACTCCTTGCTGAGGAATACAGAAGCAGTGGTTTGTGGGCCTGACAAGATGTCTTGGGAGGTGTGTTGTCTCCTTGAAACAAAAATCTGTGATGTGACAATTAGGCTGACAAGACTTGTCAAGCCTACTGACCATTACCCCTTCCTTTTGGTCCATGTGGGAACCAGTGATACTGCAAGGCATAGCCTTCAGAATATCAGAAAGGAAGATGAAAAGAGCTGGATGCTCAGGTTGTTATCTCATTTCTTCTCCCAGTTGAAGGGCATGGTCCAGGAAGGAGAGGAAAATGGCAGATGTGAATAACTGGCTCTGCAGATGGTGCCGCAAGAATGATTTGGATTTTTGGATCGTGGTCTGCGGTTCCATGAGGGTGGACTTCTGGCATCTCACACCAGTTGGCAGAAACATTTTTGCCACCAGTCTCAAAAATTGATCTGGAGGGCTTTAAACTGAATCATGTGGGGGATGTAGACAGTATCTTGGAAGGCAGGAGTACATCATGGGCTGGAGATAATAGTCAAAGTGTTATAGAGGGAACAAGGCAAATAGTGCAAAGACCCAAAAGTGGGAGGGAAAAACCATACACAGGCAACTAGGTGGGAGATGTCTCTACACTAATGCACAGAGCATTGGAAATAAACAAGATGAACTTGAACTCCTTGCACAACAAAGCAAATGCAATATAATAGGCATCACTGAAACGTGGTGGAATGAGTCTCATGATTGGAATGTAGGAATAGAGGGGTATAACCTTTTAAGAGAAATAGGTCAAACAGGAAATGAGGAGGAATAGCATTATATGTCGGGGGTGTTTATACCTGTGAAGAGATCCAGGACTTAAATCCTGGAAATCAGGTGGAGAGCATCTGGATAAAAATTAAAGGGGAAGGAAACAACAGGGATGTTATTGTGGGAGTCTACTACAGACCCCCAAGCAGACTGAGGAATTGGATGATGCCTTTCTAGAACAGATGACCATACACTCAAAAGGGAGAGATGTAGTAGTGATGGGTGACTTCAACTATTCTGATATCTGCTGGAAGTTAAACTCAGCCAAAACCTTAAGGTCTAGCAAATTCCTCACTTGCCTTGAAGACAATTTCATTGTCCATAAGGTTGAAGAGGCAACAAAGGGATCCACTATTTTAGATCTGATTCTAACCAACAGGGATGACCTGGTAAATGGGTGCAAGTGGTGGGATCCTTAGGTGGGAGTGATCATGTTCTCCTGGAGTTTCTTATACAGTGAAAAGGAGAAGCCAGATATAGTCAGACACACATTCTAGACCAGGGGTCAGCATATCTTTTTGTGTTGGAGCCGGTTCCGCTGTCCCCTGATCGTTGGTGGGCCAAAGGGGGGGGGGGGGGAATGGCAGGCCATAGTTTGCCAACCGCTGTTCTAGACTTTAGGAGAGCTGATTTCAATAAACTTAGGGAAACACTGGGGTTGATCCCATGGTCAAGAATACTAAAGGAGAAGAGAGTTCAAGATGGATGGGAGTTTCTCAAAAGGGAGATATCGAAAGTACAATCTTAAACTGTTCCAATGAGGAGGAAAAATGGGAAGTGTCTCAAGAAATTGGGTTGGATGACTAAAGAACTTTCAACTGAACTAAATTTTAAACAGGAGATGTATAAGAAATGGAAAGGGGTGAAATCACTAAAGAGGAATTCAAACAAATAGATAGCACATGTAGGGGTGAGGTCAGGAAAGCTAAAGTGCAGAATGAGCTCTGGCTTGCTAGAGAGGTTGAGAACAATAAAAAATGCTTTTTGGGGTTATGTCCATAGCAGAATAAAAAAGAAGGAAATGGTAGGGCCACTGCACAGAGAAGATGGAAAAATTCTAACAGGGGACAGAGAAAAGACAAAACTACTCAACACCTTCTTTGCCTCAGTCTTCTCACAAAAGGAAAAGGGTGCTCAACCTGAGGAAAATGGAGCAAGGAATACAATAGGGGAAATGCAGCACAGAATAAGTAAAGAGGTAGTATAGAAATACCTGGTTAATCTAAATGAATTTAAGTCTCCAGGACCAGGTAAACTACATCCAAGGATATTAAAAGAACTGGCAAATGTAATCTTGGAGCCATGGCAATAATCTTTGAGTACTCCTGGAGAACAGGAGAAATCCCAGTAGACTGGAGGAAGGCAAACATTTTCCCCATCTTCAAAAAGGGGAAAAAAGAGGATCCCAATAACTATCATCCAGTTAGTCTGACATTGATATCAGGAAAGATTCCAGAACAGTGCATTAAACATAGAGAAGGCAATGCCATAATCACAAAAAGTCAACATGGATTTAGCAAAAACAAGTCATGCCAGACTAATCTGATATTTTTATTTTTTATTTTGGATAAAATTCCAACTTGGTAGATGAAGGGAATGTGGTAGACATAGCACATCTTGATTTCAATAAGGTTTTTGACAAGGTCCCCCATGATATTCTTGCAAACAAGATAGTAAATACAGACTAGACAATACAACTGTTAGGTGGATTAGTAATTGGCTGACCAACAGAACCCAAGGGGTGCTCAGCAATGGCTCCTCTTCATCCTGGAGAAAAGTGACCAGTGGGGTGCCACAGGGGTCTGTCCTGGGCCTAGTACTATTCAACATCTTTATTAATGACTTGGATGAAAGAATAGGGGGTGTGCTTATCAAGTTTCCAGATGACACCAAATTAGGAGGAATAGCTAATACTCAAGAGGACAAGATGAAAATTCAAAATGACCTTAATAGGTTAGAAAGCTGGGCGAAACTGAATTTCAACATGGAGAAATGTAAGGGACTGCACTTAGGGGCAAAAAAAAAAGAAATAAAGAAAGAAAGAAAGAAAAAAGAAAGAAAGAAAGAAAGAAATACATAGCTATAGGATGGGGGAACAACTGGCTTAATGAGAGTATGTGTGAAAGGGATCTAGGAGTCCTAGTAGACCACAAATTCAACACGAGTCAGCAGTATGATGTGGCAACTAAAAAGGCCAATGTGATTCTAGGCTGCATTAGTAGAAGTATAGTGTCTAGATCAAGGGAAGTAATAGTGCCACTGTATTCTGCTTTGGTCAGGCCTCACCTGGAATACTGTGTCCAGTTCTGGGCACACACAATTCAAAAAGGATGTTGACAAGCTGGAGAGTGTCCAAAGGAGGGCAATTAAAATGCAATTACCTCCAAGAAATTAAATGCAAGGAAAGTTTAGATACTGAGGCAAGGATTGATTTATATGGGACAATCTAAGTAGTTTAAATTCTCAACAGGAGGCTTCTATAGACTTTTGCTTGTGTGGGCTCTGGGAGACAACAAGTCTTAATGCCCAGGAAGTAAAATTTAGAAGATAATGGAGTTTGAGACTCGTTGGCAGGTTGCAGACTGCCAGAAATAGTGCAAATTGGGTCCACTTTTAGGGTTAGGGTTAGTGCTAGGGAATCATGGGATTTTTTTTTCCTGAGACAATGAGCCTTCTCTGTCAGAGAGCTCTGGTGCCACAATAAAATACAGTTCCCATGATTCCCTGGTACTAACCCTAAACCTAAAAGTGGACTCAATTTGTACTATTTCTGGCAGTCTGCAACCCCCCCATTGTCTCCCAGAGCCCACATGGCCAAAAAAGAATAATGGTCTCTGCCTACATGGATATTCCTCTTTACCGCCTTAACTGAGGACAACTATAAGTTCTTAACAAAATGCAGGCCTATAACTCTAACATTGTCTTTTTCTTTTTCTCCTGTTTGATTTTTAACACCTTTGCCTGATTAAGAAGCTAGTGGAGCTTTGAAAACTTGCATCATGCATTATGTTTTATTTTGTTTGTAAGTCTGAGGACAAGGGGCTATCAAACTAATTACAAGCTTGCTCTGGGACACTTCATGGCTGAAGGGCAGTATTATAAACAGTCTAAATGAATAAAATAAATTGATGAAGGTTTTGCTTGTTACTCATGTAAAGAATATGGGGATGGTAGAGGACTGAAGACAAATTTGAGCACTTCTATGCTAGCATCCACTGGAGGGAGCTTGGGAACCGTGAAGTGACCATCTGAGGCGTTTTGTGTCATTTTCTCCCCAGGCAGGAAAGCTTTGCAACACTTGAAGAAGAGTCTGTAGTTTTCTGATTCTACAAGTTTGGTATCCAGGGGTGAGGTGAAAAAAAAATATCATATTCAATTCACTGGTTTTGAGTACCTTCTACTCAGCAGCAAAGCATTTTATACAAAAATGTTATTTTACTCCAGCTAAACAACAAGCACAATATGGGTTTCATGTGGTCTTCAACCAAATGAAAACAAGAATTATTAATTTAATCATCACTGAGCATGAAGATCTGGCTCCAATCTTATCAACACATCGAGACAAAGCTAAATGTTTTTAGAATGAAATTCTCTACTCAGGGCCTTTGCAGACTGCCAGAAATAGTGCACATTAAATTGAGGCACTGCCCTGGCTCATTGCTAGGGAATCATGGGAACTGTATTTTTTTCTGGGACATTGAGCCTTCTCTGCCAGAGAGCTCTGGTGCCACAATAAATTACAGTTCCCATGATTCCCTAGCACTGAGCCAGGGCAGTGCCTCAATTTAATGTGCACTATTTCTGGCAGTCTGCAAAGGCCCTCAGTTGCCTGGAAATAAGTCCCACTATGGATGTACCTCTGAGTAGAGTTGCACAGGACTGTACTCCATAGTTTCCATAGCTTCCAGTACTAGAGAATTAAGTTAATGGGGAACTTTCTTTATTGAATTATGAGGGATTTCACTAGCTAGGTGGGATTCTGTGGGATTTCACTAGCTATCAACCTGAGTAATTGTTCTGGATATAATACAGGCATAACAATTTATAATACACATTCCTAGAAGCTTATCGCATTAATTTTAAAACTGGCTTACCTGATCCGGATTAAATTTTAATGCAGACGGCATCCTGCTATTATCGGGGGGGGGGGGTTAGCCACCATAATCGCCACCCAGGTCCATCCCCGCTTCCAGGGGTGCTTGACATGCCTCTTTTTGAAGCCGGAGTTTAAGAAAATGGCCGCCAGAGCAGGCCTGGGAGTGGAGATGGACTCAGGATGGACCTGGGCGATTTCAGTGGCTACATCCTTCTGATAATATCAGGATGCCGCTCGCTTTAAATTTTAAACAGGATCAGGTAAGCTGGTTTTAAAATTAATGTGATAAGCTTCTTACTTTTACTACCTCAAAATCAACTGCTAAGTATTACTTTGCCATTTTCTTCTGTCATCATGGGCAGAAATCTAATTCTTAGTCCCAACTAGAATAAACCCATTAAATCAATGGGGTTTACTTAATTATTGATTTACCATATAGGAATTGATTCAGAGGGTATACGCTGGTTGAAACTAGCATCTGATTTGGTCTCCAAAGAACATATGTACATTTAAGATTTCCAGTAGGTCAAAAAGGAAAAAAAATCATGCTGGTGCAAAGCTCTATTGTCAAAGGGACAAACAGAGCAGCTAGAATTTGCAAAAAATATCACATAATATACAACAATCGAAATTAACATTTTACTGGAAAAGGTCTGAATACACTGTCATAGAAATCTATGTCTGGCCACAGTTTCAGCTAAACCTGTCATGCTGATATGGCAGCCATATCTGGATCACCATATACATGCATACATGGACCACAAACACAGCAGCAGACCAGTAGCAATGATCGCAGCATTTGTAAGAGAAAGTACAGAAATGACAGGCATCTTTGTTTTTAAATCCATGCATTTCACTCTGAACCATATACACATCCCTACTAGGTCCCTACACATCTATTAACAGGTGTATAATTGATTAAAAGAGCAGAGGATTCCACTATAGGTAAATATATTACTGATAGCATGCTATTGTATATCCACTAGATTTTCAAATAGTTTAAATCTTTTTTCCGTTAACAAACATTACATCACCCACAAGGAAAATTGCCAGAAGTCTTTCTATGCATTTCAATGATATCAGCAAAGTATGTAAACTGCAGTGAAGGCATGCATTTTCACGTAAATTGCTGATCTATTCTTTCCACCATTCTTAACACCAATTTTCATATAGTTTTATATTAGAAATACTTGTGTAAATTGAAAGGAAGATTCTATTCTTCAAGTGTATGCTTTGATTATACATAGCAAGGAATGTCTGAAAAACATTACGAACATTGGTGCTGGACAAGAACAAGGGGCAATGCAACCCAGCATTTTTTCTTGCAGTGACCAAACAGATGCCTATGGGAAGCCTACAAGTAGGATATCAGTTAAATATCACCCTCCCACTCATGCTACCCAGCAACCAATAAACAATAGGATACTGTGTTTGATGTTGGAGAGATGTATATCAGGACCAGGAGCCACTAACTATTAAAATCCCACTTTAAAGCCATTCATTATGACATGGTCAAAAAATATCTATAGGAAATTCACTAGCAGGCCATGGTGGCAACAGTGCTCCTTATTGCATGTTCCCCGTAAAACTTATATTAAGTATACAGCCTCTGATACTGGGATAGATTGCCTTATCCTCTATGAGAAGAGGCTCCTTCTCACATTTCCCAGTCCTCAAAACCAAATAGACCAGTTAGTGGAATATGCAACTGATCTGACATCCTTATAGGACCATAAAGGTATTACTGTTTCATATTAAAGAATCACAAACTGTAGGAATGCACAATTTTTTTCCAAGGATTTATATCTTGTCTTTCTCCCACAATGGGATTCAAGAGCAGCTTACTAGCAAGCTCATTGGAATGGATCCAGTGAGCCTTATCTGAAAATAGAAAGCAGTTACAAAAGGGATCCCTCTAGTCCCAGATAGTATTATGGTCTGATGAATTCTTCAACAAACAGAAATGGGAAGAGGTTTTCTCCCACTGCAGACTTTCCTTCCAATTTCTACAATATTTCAGAGAATCCTTGAATTCTTTTGAACATAACTAAGTGAGTGCAGAGGAAGGAACTGGCAAAACCACCTCTGAGTATTCTTTATCTATGGGGGTAACAATAAGTTGACAGACAAGTTGAAGACATATATAGAGAGAGAGAGAGGTTGGAGAAGGAGAATCAGTGAATATCATCTCCCTTGCTCTATGACTGGAGCTCCACTCAGAAAAAGCTCAACCCAACCCACTGAAGTTCTTCCAGCTTCACTCAAAATTCCTCAATATTCCCATTTGAAATATGTTTCAAGTGGAATCTGGAAATAGCAGGAAAATTTGGTAAACTACAGTCTGTAACTTTAATACTTCTGAGATTATCCCAAATTACTTTCTTATTAACGTAAGCAAACCTTCTTATTAAAACAGCCTAGAGAAGTGGCATCTGCTTGGGAAATGTATGATTTGGTGATATACGAAGGGCAAGAAAACATGAGATAATGTGGTAGCATGAAGCAGAGTGTGGAAAAAGAACAGCTTTTTAAGGACACAGTGGCTCTTAAACTGTAAAGCGATTGTTACCCTTAAAGGTAAAAAATTCCAATGTTGTATTACATTAATTAAAATATTAAAGTATAATTGGAATTATATATGATGGTCTGGAATCTGGATGATAAAAATAACATAAAGGAAGTACATGGTTTGTAAAGAAGGAAAAAGCTGCTCTTGCCTAATGGATGGAATGCTATTTTTATCCTGCAGAGAAGCTATCACATTGCAGGTGCATTAGCAAGTTAACATTTCTGTTTGGGTTGCAAACACTGCAGAGAACGCAAGTGGTCCCCAAACCTCAACTAGTCACGTAGGCTGACTTTCTAGTATTACAGAATGTCTCATCATAGCTCCAGAGTCATTAAAATCAAAAAAGAGTTGCTGTTGACTTTGTTGGGTTATAGGTTTTAACCTTGGCTTTTAAATAATAGAGTAGGAATATTCTTTTAAAAGCATTACAAATAAGGTAGTTATGTGCCAGTGTAACCAATATGTAAAATATATCACTTGTCTACATTTTATTCTATAGAGGAAGCTGTTCCTTAAAAAAAAAAAAAGGAAGGGAGATATGATAACAGATTAAAGGGGGAGATATATTAATAAATTAAGAAAAAGTCAACTATAAAGCAAGAAGTCAGAATATTAGATTGTCAGGGAATTCCCCCCCCCCCCCCAATTTGGACCTCTAATAAAAATGAATAATTTGATTGATTTATTTTTTAACAAGGAAGGATGAGATTACAAGCTGTAAAGTATAAGGTCTAGGTCATGTATAGGGAGCCACTTGGTGCAAAAAGCCAGATCCCTACCTCCACTGATCTCCCCAACTCCACCATCTGGATAATATTAGATAGGGAAAGTAAGGCATTGACACAGCTTGACACACACATCCAGTCCAAAGGCCCAAGTGAGTGTTTTGCCCTCTGCTCATCCCCTTAGCCCTGGGGATTACAGACTAAGGAGGGTTGCAGACTGCCATAAATAGTGCAAATTGAGTCCACTTTTAGGGTTAGGGTTAAGGTTAGGGAATCATGGGAAGTGTATTTTATTGTGGCACCAGAGCTCTCTGACAGAGAAGGCCCAATGTCTCAGAAAAAAACCAATTCCCATGATTCCCTAGCACTAACCCTAACCCTAAAAGTGGACTCAATTTGCACTATTTCTGGCAGTCTGCAACCCCCCTAACTTTATTGAAATATGGGCACAGACAATAATTACCACAATGGAAACCTATCCATATAAACTGCTTGTGCATTCAATCACACAAAACAGGGAGGAACAGGATGCTGTTACAACTATTTTACCAAAAAGTAAATATGACCATGCTACAAGCATACTCTGTCACATGTAAAGGTTACATGTAAAGAGAGGCTCTTCAGAAGGCCAACTTTTGTCCTGAATAAGGAGAAAGGTAGCAAGGAAGGAAGTTGGCTTGCCTGTTTAAATATCTGCAGTCTTGTAGGAAGATCTAATCCTATATATGTGCATACTTTACACTTTGTTTTATGTACTAAACTGAGGTTATCCTGTTTTGGACATGTCATCAAATAATGTGGTTCATTAGAAAAGATGGGAATGCTTGCTTAGATTGAAAGTACTAAGGAAAGAAGAAGGCTGCATAATCAAGGAATCCACAGTCCTGAGTTTGCAAGACCTAAGCAGGGCTGTTAACAACAGGTAACGTGGCAATCTCATTCAGGGGTTCTCTATAAGATGAAACCAATTACAGCAATTACAGTCAGTTTCCATATCTGTGGACTTTTCTTACTTTATGGATTCAAGCATTCACAGCTTGAAAATATTTAAAATATTATGCCACTTCCAAAAAGCAAACCTTGATTTTTTCAATTTATACAATTTCATTTCATTATGCCATTGTATTTTTTCAATTTATACAATTTCATTTCATTATGCCATTGTATTTAATGGGACTTAATTTTGGTATCCATGGCAGGTCCTGGAGCCAAACCCCAGTGGATACCAAGGGTCCACTGTACCAAGAAATGCAACACTAAATTGCAACACTAAGGTCCAAAACAGAATGCAGAAATAATCCAGTTTGAGACCACTTTAACTGCCCTGGCTCAATGGTAGGGGATTCTGGGAACTGTATTTTTTGAGACATTTAGCCTTCTCTGCCAGAAAGCTCTGGTGCCACAATAAACTACAGTTCCCAGGATTCCCTAGCACTGAGCCAAGGCAGTTAAGAGTGGTCTCAAACTGGGTTATTTCTGCGGTGTATTTTGGACTTAAATAACTAGTCCTTAAAAGCAATAGTCAAGTTATTGCCACTAGTTCAACCAATCTCTGTAGTTAGCCCATGAGATAATCAAACTTATTGATTGCAATGCTTGATGACACTTCAGATAGATAAATAATGTCCTTGATTGTAATAAGCAGGATGCTTTTTTTGTACATAAAGGAAGCAAGGTGTACTTCATATCATGCAACTGAGCTCCTCAAAGTGCTTGACTCAAAGTGCTTGACTCTTTACAACAGTGCTACACAGATAGCACTGTGTCTGATACTGCAATTAGTAGCTTCTGTGCACAGGCTATTCATAAATATAGACTGAGAAGAGAGGAGAAAATGTGGAGATGTTGGGAGCTGCACTAATGTCAACCATGGCAGCCTTCATTTCCTTAATAAGAAGGAATGTGAAAATGAGAAGAGAAAGTGCAGATGGCTATCACATGATGTTTTGCTCCTACTATCATATCTACAACATTCAGGCTGAAAACCCAGGCTCTGTGCAGGAACCAGACTGGGCACCATCGAATTAGGACAGCATTATGTCTGCAGTGTTTTAAACTCTTTGGCCCTGGCAACACCAGGAGATAGAAGAGGGGAGGGGGAATTTACTGCTGTTCTCCCTCCAGCCCTTAAAGGCAGCAGTTTCTTTCTTTCTTTCTTTCTTTCTTTCTTTCTTTCTTTCTTTCCTTCCTGCTTTCTTGGATGCAGTGTCATCCAGACAACAGAGAAGAAAAACCAGAACCATTACAGAACATGGAAGCAGCAACTTAAAAGTAACATAACTATGTGTACACAACCAATATGGTGTAGTGGTTTAAGTGTTGGACTAGGACTCCAGGAGACCAGGGTTCAAATCCCACTCAGCCATGGAAACCCACTGGGTGACCTTTTAGTTTTTAAAATACGATAATGAATAACATGAACAAACAAATTATTTTTAAAGTAACTATTTAAAAACTCTCGTAGTTATGTTTTGTCTTCAGGGACTCACACAACTCTGGCTGACTGAGACATAACTCTGTGGTAGTATCACATAATGAAAAGCCCAGATTGGTCAGCCAATAAAAAAAATTCAGATGGAATTTACTGGAAGATACCTCTTCATTAAATCCTGAACGGCTCCCCAAGTTAAAATCGGACAATACTGAGACTGGAATATTTTCATGTACATTTATTACTGGGATGAACAACTACAAAAGGTTTAAGGGTGCTTTAAAATGTAACACCTAAGTGCTGATTAGTGATAGATCTGTAGCTCATGAAAGCTCTGCATATTGTCTCATCAAGCCACCTTATTTTATCGTGTGATACTGGTTCTACCATCCTATTATCCTTGGGTGTAAAATGTAATGCAATGAATTAAAAAAGAGATATAATTAAAATTCCTAAAATTGGTCAAAGGACTGGCAGAGGGGACCTGGCAGAGGGGACCTTGAAGAGGGCTGAGCATGGCGAATGGGCACAGAATGCTGACTGGTGTTATAGCTGTGTTAATGAAAAGACTTTCCTGGAAAAAAAGGCCAAATTGAGTATGCCATACCACAACAAATTGTTGTAGGTACCACTTGTCATGTCTAACCTATTAATTATGTGTACTGTTACTGATATTGGATAGTAAATGACTTTTCTTTTCAATGTTGATGGAAGCATTTCAAGGCTGAGTGGCTTAATGGCTAAGGGCCTTTGTAGACTGCTAGAAATAGTGCAAATTGAGTCCACTTTAAGGGTTAGGATTAGGGTTAGGGAATCATGGGAACTGTATTTTATTGTGGCACCAGAGCTCTCTGACAGAGAAGGCTCAATGTCTCGGGGGGGGAACAATTCCCATGATTCCCTAGCACTAACCCTAACCCTTAAAGTGGACTCAATTTGCACTATTTCTGACTGTCTGCAAAGGCCTTAAGTTGCTAATTCCGATGATCAGAAGATCAGAAGATTGGCAGTTGGAGGCCTGAGTGCTGCATGATGGGGTGACCTCCCATCACTAGTCCCAGCTCCTGCCAAACAACTGTTCGAAAGCATGCAAATGTAAGTAGATGGACAGGTACCACTTCAGTGGGAAGACAAAAACGTTTGGTGCAGTCATGCTGGCCGCATGAACGCTGGCTCTTTGGCTTAGTAATGGACATGAGCACTGCCCCCTACAGTCAGTTACAACTAGACATTCATGTCAAGGGACTGTCTTTACCTTTAGCTTATACATGTATGTATGAGAAAATGGAAAGGACTCCAATCTATCTCCCTTCCCTCCTCTCACTCCAAGACCACCTTTTCCCTTTCATCCATATCCCAGTCCTTCCTATTCACTGCTCTTTCCCCATTACTACATATGCTTTCTAGCAACCTGGTGGGTATGGCTAGAATGGATTGTTGGGCTAGTCACAGAGGCAGGTGCTGGAGTTCCAAGTGTTTTGCACTCACATCCACTTTATTACACTCTGCTTGTTCTCTACTCCCAGCACACTCCAAAGCTATAATTATCTAATTAACACTAATGACAAGCAGCAGATAATCACTATCTGTGTCATGCCCTGCTTGTGAGCTTCCCAGGAGTTCCCAGCTGGCCAATACTGGAAACAGAACACTCAAATAGATAAATATTCGTCTTGATTCTTAATGCAGTTTGCTCTCTTGTGAACAGGATTAATGCAACATCAGAGGCTGGTTGGTTCCTGAACTCTTAAATCAGGAGTCAGGACATGCAAACCTCCCAATGTTGTTCAACTCCAACACCCATCAATCCCAGTATCATCAGGAGGCTCATAGGTTCTCTCTCATGTGTTCTGTGAAGCACAGTTTTAAAGATTCATATTTGTGGGCAGAGAGCCAGCATGGTGCAGTGGTTTGAGCTGGACTACAGCTCTGGAGACCAGGGTTCAAATGCCCCACTTGATCTTAGGCAAGTCACATTCTTTCATTGTTAGAAGAAGACAAATGTAAACCCCCTCTGAACAAATCTCCCTGAGGAAACCCCATTATAGGTTGAAAATGACTTGGTTGGAAATGACTTGAAGGCACACAACATCTGTGGGCACCAACCTGCTAGGAAGATGATAGACTCTTTCATTTGGGCTTTATAAACAATGATTGTATGACTATCTTTCAGGCAAGCTTTACCTGTGAATTTCCTATATCAGCAGTTGGTTAAACTGGATGATTTTGGGGGCATCTTTCAGCTCTACAATTTTGTGATTATGTTACTTGACTGTATGTCACTATAGAAATACCTCTACTTCTGTATTTGTATACTGCTATCAATGCACATCAACACTATCATCATCATCACTATTGCCATCGCCATCATCATCTGGTACTGGTAGTTGTAACAGTTGTAGTACAAACAGATTCCAGACATAAAGAAATTATATATCTTGATTTTCTCTTTCTCACAATGGTAGAGACAATATCTACAGGGATATAAGAACTTCAGCATTGGAACATGAGACATGTAGGGCAAAATAACAATGGCCTGAATCATATTGATATTTCCAACAAACCTAGGCCCACTGAATCAAAATTGTTGAGTGGTGAGTCAATATTTAGGTAAATCCCACTGATTCTGTGAATTTCCTCTAGTTGGAACCAACAGTAGGATTCCAGCCAATGTAATACAGGTGCGGGAAAATAGAAAAGCTGATTTAGGTATTTGTTGTGTGAAGAACTTAAGATAAAGTTAAGGTTTTTAAAACACACACATACACTGAATAAGACTGAAGACCTGTCTTCATTTTGCAATGCTACAGTACAATTACATTCTTTTAAACATCTAAATCTGACTTTAGAGAATGCTACTTTATATGAAGAACATTATTATCCCCAAAAATCAAATTTATTGGCTGTCATTTTGTAAACATTATGGAACATGGTGCACATTACATTACTACAAGCATCCTGCAAGGTTATACTCTTTGCAGTGATATAAAAATAGCTCAAATAAACAGGCCCAGCAAGCAGGCCTGGCAAAAACTTTGACAATTTCAAAATATAGCTCCACACATTCTTTTTTAAGATCTACAACTTGATTATCCCAAAGAGAGGTATTTCCTGACTGAACTACGGTTCATTCCAATTTACCTCAGATGTATATTTTTTGAAGAAACATTGTTGCTGAATTAGATGCTGTAAGGTCTTAAAATTAAATTGAGCCAGCATACTGTGTCTGTTTATTTTTTTACCCATTTTTATGATACTGCAGAGGCACTACGATATTTACGAAACACTTGCTATACCATTTTTACACTGGAAAACTGTCTTGAGAATTTGCTTTTTGTTTTATTTTATTTTTTAAAAAAGAAAGGCAACTGCCTAGATTCTTGTTTTCCATAAATCAACCAGTCCTATGCCAATTTTCACTGACATTGTAGAAAAACCAGTATTAACGTGCTATTTATCGAAAGCTGAAACATAATTTAAATAAACCTTTGTTCTTTTTACCATAGAATAACAAACTCGGCTTCCTTATTTACATGGATTAATACAATTATCCACTGACTCTGTTTTAAAGAACTGCCTGAAATGACTGTATTTTACAAATTTATGAAGACCTGACCCTTCAAAATCTTGCAACTGTTTGGATTCAGTCCATCTACACTCATACATGTATTCTAGCTATTAATGCAACAATGGAAACTTTGAGGGTTTTGATAACAGTCTCTGAACTCAGGACTGTTTTGAGAAGGCAAGAGGCAACTCCATCTGTCTCAGATCAAATGTGGTTATTCCACAGATCAGTGGTTCCTAGATATTTTGGACTTCAGCTCCTAGATTCCTGACTGCTGGGCAAGTTGGATAGAACTTCTGGGAGCTGAAGTTCAAAATAGCTGGAAGACCACAGTTTGGGAATCACGCGCATAGGTATGTCTTTATTTCTGAAGGACTGCTCTCCCACTCAATTGGAGTTATCTCACCATACAGAGTACATTTAACATCCAAAATCCACAAAACAGTGATACCTTTATTTGACCAACCAAAACACACAAAATATGTGATGCAAGCTTTCGAAGTTCCACTGGCTTCTTCATCAGGTAAAGGTGTTCAAGCATAGAATAGAACCATAGAATCATAGAGTTGGAAGAGATCACAAGGGCCATCCAGTCCAACCCTCTGCCATGCAGGAACTCAAAATCAAAGCATCCCCAATAGATGGCCATCCAGACTCTATTTGAAGTCCTCCAAAGAAGGAGACTCCACCACAATCTGAGGGAGTGTGTTCCACTGTCGAACAGCTCTCACTGTCAGGAAGTTCCTCCTAATATTGAGGTGGAATCTCTTTTCCTGAAGCTTGCATCCATTGTTCTGGGTCCTGTGTTCTCATAAAACAAGCTAGCACTCTCCTCAATATGACATCCCTTCAAATATTTAAACAGGGCTATCATACCCCCTCTTAACCGTCTCTTCTCTAGGGTAAACATACTCAGTTCCCTAAGTTGTTCTTCGTAGGCATGGTTTCCAGACCCTTCACCATTTTAGCCGCCCTCCTCTGGATACGCTCCAGTTTTTCAATATCCTTTTTGAATTGTGGTGCCCAGAACTGGACACAGTATTCCAGGTGGGGCCTGACCAAAGCAGAATACAGTGCACTATTACTTCCCTTGATCTAGATACTATACTTCTATTAATGCAGCCTAAAATTGCATTGGCCTTTTTAGCTGCCACATCACACTGTTGACTCATGTTCAACTTGTGGTCTACTAGGACTCCTAGATCCCTTTCACATGTAGTCTCATTAAGCCAGGTGTCCCCTATCTTATATCTATGCATTTCATTTTTTTTGCCCTAAGTGCAATACCTTACATTTCTGTGTGTTGAAATTCATTTTGTTAGCTTTGGCTCAGCTTTCTAATCTATTAAGATCATTTTGAATTTTCATCCTGTCCTCTGGGATATTAGTTATTCCGCCTAATTTGGTGTCATCTGGAAATTTGAGAAGCATGCCCCCTATTCCTTCATCCAAATCATTGATAAAGATGTTGGAGAGCACTGGGCTCAGGACAGAACTCTGTGGCACCCCACTGGTCATTTCTCTCCAGGTTGAAGAGGAGCCATTGCTGAGCACCCTTTGGGTTCGGTCAGTCAACCAGTTACTAATCCACCTAACAGTTGTATTGTCTAGCCCACATTTTACTATCTTGTTTGCAAGAATATCATGGGGAACCTTGTCAAAAGCCTTGCTGAGATCAAGATATGCTATGTCTACCACATTCTCTTCATCTACCATGCTGGTAATTTTATCAAAAAAAATTTAAAAAGAAATCAGATTAGTCTGGCATGTCTTGTTTTTGAGAAACCCATGTTGACTTTTAGTGATTATGGCATTCCCTTCTAAATGTTCACAGACTCTCTGTTTAATGAACTGTTCTAGAATCTTTCCCAGTATTGATGTCAGACTAACTGGGCAATAGTTATTGGGATCCTCTTTTTTCCCCCTTTTTGAAGATGGGGACAATGTTTTCTCTCCTCCAGTCTGCTGGGACTTCTCCTGTTCTCCACGAGTTTTTCAAAGATTATTGCCAGTGGCTCCGAGATTACATTTGCCAGTTCTTTTAATATCCTTGGATGTAGTCCATCTGGTCCTGCAGACTTGGGGCCTTTACAGACTGCCAGAAATAATGCAGCTTGAGTCCACTTTAACGCCCTGGCTCAGTGGTAAGGAATCATGGGAACTGTAGTTTATTGCGACACCAGAGCTCTCTGACATAGAAGGCTCAATGTCTCAGAAAAAAACTACAGTTCCCATGATTCCCTAGCACTAAGCCAGGGCAGTTAAAGTGAACTCAAACTGCACTATTTCTGGCAGTCTGTAAAGGCCCTTAAATTCATTTAGGTTAACCAGGTATTCCTGTACTACCTCTTTACTTATTCTGTGCTGCATTTCCCCTATTGTGTCCTCTGCTCCATTTTCCTTAGGTTGAACACCCTTTTCCTTTTGTAGGAAGACTGAGGCAAAGAAGGTGTTGAGTACTTCTGCCTTTTCCCTGTCCCCTGTTAGAATTTCTCCATCTTCTCTGCTCAGTGGTCCTACCATTTCCTTCTTCTTTCTTTTGCTACGGACATATCCAAAAAAGCCCCTTTTATTGTCCTTAATCCCTCTAGCAAGCCTGAGCTTATTCTGTGCATTGGTTTTCCTTGACTTTACCCCTACATGTGCTAGCTAGCTATTTGTTTGAATTAATAGCATTCATGATAAATATAGTCATAGACCTGCATTTTCTCAAGGTATTGTTCTGTGGAGGGATATTTATGCAAGCAGGCCATCATGTCTTTTGTGCATTTTTGGTTGGCTAAATAAAGGCATCACTGTTTTGTGGATATTGGACGTTATTGTGTTCATCAGAAGATTGGCAGTTGGAGGCCTGAGTGCTGCATGATGGGGTGATGGGGGGGGAGTGTTCATCTACAAAGCTTGAGCAAAACTCTAAAATTGTGAAATATAGAAAAAATAAGAATAATCTTCACATACTAGGCCTGTGATGGCAAACCTATGGAATGTGTGTCAGAGATGGCACGCAGTGCCATTTTCCCCAGCATGTGGCAGAGAGGAGGAACTTCCTTCCTGGCCATCCCAGGCCTCCAGCTGCCTCTCCGGAGACTGCTGGAGGCCGGGCACAGCGCGGGGGGAGGAGAATTAACAGGTGAGTGCCTGTTCCTCTTCTTCCCCACTCCCACTCCCCCTGGGCCTTCAGCTGTCTCTGGAGAGGCAGCTGGAGGCCGTGGAGGATGGGGAGAAGAAGTCCCACCCCAGAAGTCCTGCCCCCAGAGAGCAGAAGTCCCACCTCTAGCACCTGGTAACACCTGGTGCTGGCAGACCTTTTAGTTTAGGCACTCTGACCCTAAAAGGTTCTCCAGGAGCCCTGGTGGTGCAGTGGTTAAATGCTGTACTGCACCCACTCACTCATAAACCACACGGTTGTGAGTTCAATACTAGCCAGGGCTCAGGCTTGACTCCGGCCTGCATCCTTCCGAGGTTGCTAAAATGAGTACCCAGCTGTTGGGAGGCAATGAGCTTACAGTTGTAAACCACTTAGACACTGCATAGCGTGGTATGAAGTGGTATATAAGCTGCTTTGCCATCACTGTACTAGGCTTTAAAAATATTTTAATCTTCAAATGCCAAGCTTTCCCCCCCAAAGCTTGCATTGAGTGAGTTGTTTTGTAGTTTCTGATCCCAAAGACAATTCCAGTGGATATAAGATTAAGGTCAGGATTGGGGTTGTAGTTAGGGTAAGGGATAGAGTTCAATGTCATGTATTTCTTGAGCTCAATAAGAATTCCAATATTTCTTCCAAATAGAGCCAATCCTCTGATTACTGGAATATGTCACTTTTAGTTTGCCGCTACCTGGTCCATAAAAGAACTGGGTTTGTTTTGTTGGGTTTGTTGTTGTTGTTTTGTTTTGTCCTTATATGTTACATTGGCTTTGACAAAAAGCACCACAACGATAATAAAACAGATATATTTTTTACTTTGTTTTGTGCTGGATATTTTTTGTTTGAAAAAAAAAGCAAATGACTGTACATTCACAGGTGGCTGAGATAATGGGGAAATGTTTACAACTGTTCAGAGACAAAATTGTGGAATGCTTACATTATAAGTCTAGCTCTTTATGGCTTCAACAAAATGTGACACTATGGAACTAAAATGTCACATCCTGATGCATGAGGGTTAGACTATTCTCATATCCTTTTATTTTATATCCCTTAAGATGTTCATCTTAAAAGGAAAATTAGAAAAGTGCATTGTTTACAGGCATGTAGGAATTTACTAGGCTAGGTATTATACCTTCATCTGAAATCAACGGAGCCATGCTGAGTTGCATGAAGCAAAGATAGGGATCATTCGATTTTTTCAATTTCTTTTATTGAATTCATATTTATTAATAAAAGTATACAAACTATAACACAACAAAAGACTTGACATATAGAAAGGGGGGGAGAGGACAGCATAAATATATAATACCTAAATACAGCTAATATTAAAACTAAACTACACAAAACTAAGACTACATTATTGTTGGGGGGCAATCAGCTCATAGTTGTAAACTGCTTAGACATCCCATAGCGTGATATGAAGTGATATATAAATGAAGCTGCTTTGCTTTTATTAAAACATTTATTATAATATACACAGCCTAAGTAAAACAGAAGAGAATTCTGAATTCCCCACATAAATTATAATTTTTTAAAAAAGATAGTATTCTGCAATTAGAAATCTGACTAATTAAGAGTCGACTTTCTAAAATCACTAGTACCAATAACCACAGATTATTAGATTATTAGGTTTCTTATTGCTCAAAAAGTCCATAAATTGTTTCCAGTCTTTCAAAAAAAAAAAAACGTCATTTGATTTATCTTTTAAAAGCCACATCAATTTGCAACTTGGACAAAGTCTACAACCTTAACAATTGATTTTACCAATTTCTGATCGTATTAAATAAGGTCAGTTCAGAGTCTGAAATCTGGTGAATAGCTGTGGTGGAATGATCGCTTCAATTCAGATAGCTAGCCTAAATATTCTGCAGGTGAATCTAATTGCAACACTGGCAAAATACCACATCAGTAATGTTCAATTCACCACATGACTGGATGCCATCACATTGTAATTTTCTCTACTGAAGCATCACTTACGTGGATTGCAAGAGGGAAAATCAATGACATGTTGACTCCAACTCATGCACTGAGTTGCATTTAATCATACTCTTCACGGGAGAAAGCTCACCATGGGCATACCAGCTCCTGTGATGGGTGTCATATTTAGGCAAAGCTTAGTGAATCTGAAAGGGGGGATGTAACACATCTGTCAAACAGCTGCAAAGCTCTACATACTCTGAATATGTCTGATGCATTTTCTTCTGGTTTTGGCTCAGTGTGTACCAAAGTCTTAACATGGACAGCACTGATTTCTTTTAAAACATACTAACAGCTCTGGTAGCAACAGTTATAAGATCAGGCAGGATTTGTGTGTGTGTTTTCACTTAATTCAATGAGCTGCAGCCAACATTATGCTAGACACTAATGATTATTTCCATATTTTGAGTCTAAATAATTTATTAGCACTATTTCCAACTTTTTCAAAGGGACTGTGTGCAAATGAACTGTCTTTATCATGAAGAAATCACTTCAAACATTATCAGCTTTTGATTCAAACAATTCCCCCCCCCTTCCAAACACCCTCAGACACCTCCACACCAATAAAGAAGAATTAAACGACTTCAATCAGATATTGAGTTTGTTGAATCTATTCAATATACCAGTGATGGTAAACCTTTTAGAAACCAAGTACCAAAATTTAAAGGTGTTCCAGCACCAGGTATTACCTAGTGCCGGAGGGCAGGACTTTCAGGGGGAAAAGACTTCCAGGGGCAGGACTTCTGCCTTCTGGGGTGGGACCTCCTCTTTGCCCCACCCAGGCCCTCAGTTACTTCTCCAGAGACAGCTGAAGGCCTGGGAGAGTGGAGAAGAGGAGAACAGATGTGTTCCTGTTTCTCCTCTCCCCACCCCCCCAGTCTCCCAGGCCTTCAGCTGTCTCCAGAGAAGCAGCTGAAGGCTCAGGACAGCGGGGGAAGAGGAGGAACAGGCCCATGTCCACCCTTCCATGCCTTTGCCTGTCTCTCCGTGTGCCCTCCAAAATGGCTTTGAGTGCCAGAGATGGCATATGTGCCATCAGTTTGCCAGCATGGCAATATAAACTTGGTCCTCCACAATCACAGGTTTTAGGGGCACAAGACCCCTGCACATGTGGAAAAATTCCCACCTCATGTGGAAGCCAGTTAAAAGGGAGGGGTGGGCAAAGTAAGAGGAGCAGGTGTGTGCACTCCTCTTTTTCCCCTGCCCTCCCATCCCTTTAACTGGTACCCTGCCCCTTTCCTGGAAAGGTGGGTACCTGCCTAGGCCAGGTACCCATCCCCCTGGGAAAGGGTCTGGGAGGGATGGATCTATCCCCTCCCCTTTCCCAGGCAGATTGGTGCCTGGGGAAGGCAGCAATCCAACTGGGAAAAGGGTAATGTTGGCACACACACCTTCCCAGCTTCTCCCTCCTGGGTTCCCTCTCCATGGGAAATGCCCGGGAGGAAGGAAGAGGAGGAGTGTGCACTCACAGCAGCCTTGACCTCACGAATAATCAAAACCATGAGTATCAAAGCTGCAAATGTGGATGGCCAAGTGTATTACTTTCAGGCATCACCTTTGTTGGCATGTGAATGCCAAGTACTATTGTATAGTAAGGTCTTAATCCTTATCTGCTAGGGCAGATCTACAGAATCAATAGAATTTACATATGTGTGGATTTACCAGCTATCACTGATTTAATGGATTTACTCTGGTTGACATTAACAATATGAATTGGGCCTAAATGCCATACTATTGGTGCAGATAGTTTTGACAATACATGAACAGACAGCTGTTGTTGTTTTTTTTCCCCTCTCAAAAAATATCTAAGATTATTCACAGGTGGAAGATGGATTCTTTATCCATGTATTCAACCATCCATGGCTTGAAATTATTTTTTAAAAAATATAAATTCCAGAAAGCAAATCTTGATTTTGTCATTTTATATAAAGGATAGCATTTTACTATGCCATTGTATTTAATGTGATTTGAACATTCGTGCATTTTGTTATCCACAGGGGTTCCTGGAAGCAAACCCCAGTAGGCCCACCTACTGGGCCCACCTAAGATTATTCTGTAGCCCACCTCAGATTATTCAGAGATTGGGATGGGGTAGAAAAACAATATAGTCTAACATCCATATACAAATTGCTGGTAAGTATGTCTGTCAAATATAGTATGGAAGAGATTTTAAAAAACACAGTAAGGCTTAAAGATGCACTGGAGTCTAATTCTTTAATTATGGATTACAGAATATAAAGTAATACACTACCAGACAAAGTATTTTTCTTCCTTTCCAACAGCACCTATTTTGTTTTAGTGATTATGCCAGTGCTTCTGGGCCTACAGAAAGCATATTTACAATGGCATTTATTTTAAGTTGGACAAACAGAACTTTCTGAATTTATTTTACTGATGCTGGCCTGATGTTAAACACATAAATTCCATTCACACTGAGTCATATGACATGCCAATGACTCTGAAGGCAGACAAATATCCAAAAACAGCAATGGCAAGATGCATGTGCATAAACTTCTCAATCACTACCACCAAAGATCCTGGATACACTCTTAAGATCAGTACTCCAGGTGCATTGAATTCTACATCACTTAACTACTTCTGCACCACAATATCCAAGTGAAAGTGACAGAATTTTGCTTTCCTTCCACAGTACTATGCGATTATTTTCAGACCTGCAATTTTAAACATGCTAATAAAAGACAAGCTCCAATAGAAATTTCCCAAAATGTCAAACAATGCTAGTACATCTCTATGGCTTTAAAAATAGTCCTTTCCCTTCTTTCTACAGGTTCCATAAAACGCACACACTAATATATCTTTATCTATATATACCAAGAATTCCCATGGTGTAGATATTGCAAAGGGCCCAACAGAGTAAGCTTGTGATTAATGTTTGATTGTGGCTAGTTTTGAAATCATATAGTGAAATGTCTTTAACTGTTTTATGATAAATAGAATTTCCAAATCTCTTCCTCATGACAAGCCAAAATCATTCCATGTTCTGTATAGTGCTTAGTGGCTTGCACTGAGTCACTATACTATTATTTGAAATAAATCTGGGATTTGGTGAATTCTCACTGTTTTACTCTGCTAGCCACAAACAATCATATGTGGGTTACAAAACATGCAAACGTTTGTTTGATTAATTGAAGGCATTTTTAACCTAACTTTTGATCATAAGCCAACTAACTAATGTAATGTGGCAGTAGCAGCTCTGCAAAGCTTACAAAGTTTCAATTAGCCCCCAAAGACTTCATAAAGAAAAGGGAGGTTAACATTTTGAGAAAGCGGGGGGGGGGGGCTTTGAGAAAGAGGAAGCAAGCAAGGCTTCCCCAGTCTCTGTGCCAGTGGAAAGAAAGGCCATCATCTCCAACTACTCACATTTCTGGTTGTAGAAGCAGTTGAATCAAATAGAAAAATAAATAAAACATACCAAAAACTGTAAGAGTGATATGTGAATCCTTATCCTTATGATTGTGTAAGACTATCCTCTCCTGGCAAACTTCTTCCACACTAGCATTTGGCCGAACCTAGTTGCACTGCAGCACTGTCATTAAGTGCTGCATATGTGCTAGTGGGGTAGGATTACAAGTAGCCATGTTAGTACCTACAGGTAACTGTTTAATCTAGATGTTCTTGAACGCTGACAAAATATATGCCATACTTTTCTGGAATGAAAGAAACAGGTAGCAGGTTTTGTGACAGGAGCAGCACAAGACCACTCTGAACAGCTTATGAAAGTGACAAATAAAGCAAAGCAAAGCAGCTTCATTTATATACCGCTTCATATCACGCTATGGGATGTCTAAGCGGTTTACAACTGTGAGCTGATTGCCCCCCAACAAGCTGGGTACTCATTTTAGCGACCTCGGAAGGATGCAGGCCTGAGTCGAGCCTCAGCCCTGGCTGGTATTGAACTCGCAACCTTGTGGTCTATGAGTGAGTGGCTGCAGTACAGGCATTTAACCACTGCGCCACCAGGGCTATCTCTATCCCCACCTTTCTTCTTTCAGAACTGTCACATGGGCAAAAGTTCTATTCACCAAATGTTCAGCAAATTTCACAAAAGTCTAAAAATTATTGAATCCCCAGTGAAGCAAAATCAAGGACCACATGTTGACACATGATCGCTAAACATCTGCTCAGGATAAACAAATGGCAAGATAAATTTGTGAGTCAGTCCAGAGTTTGAAGGTGTCCCACTCACTTCTTGCATCACCCAAGGGCTTCCAACCAAATACTATACTGTTAATAGCAAGCATGTAAAAGCAAAGTAAAAGGAAACTTCCCCATCTCCCAATCTGTGATCTGCTCTAAAGTGTAGAAAAACTATTTTGGGCTGAAGGATTCTGAGACATCTGAGTCAAAGGGGTGATTTTTACACATTTCATTCTGCTGTACACTAGTTTGTCAATCAACTGCTCTAAACACAAAATGTAATAGTTTGAGTGCTCTGAAGAAATTATATATATATATATATATATATATATCTATATATATATATATCTCAAAAGACTGTAAAACAAGGCTGTAGTTATTGAGAGGAGATAATGGTACTGCTCCTCCAAATAAGAATTATAACCACCTCCAAAATGAAATTTTCCTTCTGTCCCCAATTTCTAGCATTGCAAAGACACTGAAACCTAAAATACCTATATGTGTTGTGTTTGCATTCCCTTGGTAATTCTGTTTGCCCCTTTTTCTTTGGATGCCTAAACTCTATTTCAAAATGTGCAGTTTAAGCTTTAAGTGCCTACAATGCTATACCACCTGTTGTTAAAATCTTTAATGATAAGACAGTTACACAATTGCTGCATATCTCTGATATTTGAATTGAGGCAACAACAACAGAGTTAGATAATCTTCAGGCTAAATTTCTGAGGGCTCTTCTCCTAATCACCGGATGCATCCCTAATACAGTGCTATTGTAAGAAACAGGGGAATGCCCTCTATTATCTAGGCTAGGGTTGGTTGG
This sequence comes from Phrynosoma blainvillii, assembly GCA_026167975.1. Lineage (NCBI taxonomy): Eukaryota > Metazoa > Chordata > Lepidosauria > Squamata > Phrynosomatidae > Phrynosoma > Phrynosoma blainvillii. The sequence goes on from JANUYF010000003.1 coordinate 38,692,399, forward strand.
CAGCTTTAAAATTCTAGCTTAGGGTTAAGATTTACTTCTTTATCTATCTCAGGATGGGGTACATAACTATCGGTCAAAGGTTGTCACCCAAAAAGCTGCTTCAATTGGTCTGTCATCATCTCTCCTTTTATATCTGGGCTATGACACTGCTTTCAGATCAGTAAAACAAAGACTATAGGTTATTCCTTCCTGTGATCTTCAGGGGCATTCACACTCATCCTCTTCACCAAAGTTATTGAGTACAGAATATGTTGGACCTTTTCATCCAGCTGAGTATTTTAAGAATTTGACTGTTGTTAAATATTGTAGACTTTTTATAAAGCCAGATTTAATGCTTTTCTTTCTGAGATGCTCTGGGGAATATTTGCTGGTGTCCCTTATACCACAAAGCTATGCCCTTATAGTAACCAGGAAGTAGAATCAATGATGCACATTCTTGTGCCTTGTGGGTTCTACAAGCAGGTTCTACAAGGTGTGATCAATCCATTATTGCCAAATCTACCAGGACATTCAGACCAATTTTATATCTAATTCTTATTACTGTAGAACAGGGGTAGGCACCCTTTCCCCTTTAAGGGCCAAGGTACTTCAGCTCCCAGAAGCCTCAGCCATGTTGGCCAATAGTCCCATGTTGGCCAATAGCTCCTGGGATTCTGGGAGCTGAAGTCCCTCGGCCCTTAAAGGGGAAAGGTTGCCTACCCCTGCTGTAGAAGGTAATAATCCCAGTGCGATTTTGGTTGTTGTCAAGTTTGTTTGAGGTGGCCAGGACTTTAGAACAGTCAACATCTGTATTGGGGTCTGTATTAGGGTCAAATCTGCATTGTTCTTTGTCTTTTAATTTAGTTTACATGTTTTAAAATTGAACTTGCTGGTCTTTGACTGTAATAAAGAATTGTTATTGTGGTTGACTACAATGCTAAAAATTTGGGGAGTGATGGGAAATTCCATCAGGAGCAGAATTCCCATTTGGGGGGACAATGCCCTCATTTAGTGCCCACCCTCTCTAGTAACACCTCTGTAAAGTGAGACACATTATTTCTACCATAAGAGCCACAACTCCTAAATCTGAGGAAAAAAGTACAAATCAAAATTTCCTGGAAGATCTTCCTAAACTCCCTCTAGAAATCTTGGCTAGCCAAAGCAAATCCAACTAGCATGTCTGTTTGTTTGTTTTTAAAATCTTTGATTGTATCTTCTGCTTTCCATCCACAATGATGGAGATGCTCCCTGTCCCAAATGTGCCACTTCTGCTTTGTTTTCTTCTTTCTTGCTGACTTTACTCAATCTACCACACACACATACATACACACATTTCCCCAAAAGCTTATTTCTCCTTCTCAAGACTTTCTACAGCAGGGGTCAGCAACCCATGGCCCGCGGGCTGCACCCGGCCCGCGACCCCCGCCGCGCGCGTCGCGGCCACTATTTTTTTTGCCGGAATGGTGGCCACGACTCATTTGCGCTTGCGCAGTACTCCTGTGCATGCGCGCACAAGCCACAGCCGCCATTTTGGAAAACAGTTACATGTTTTGGAAAACAAAATGGTGGCTGCAACTTGGCGCATGTGCAAATGAGTCGTGGCCGCCATTTTGTTTTCCAAAATGGTAGCGGCGTGGTGGCGGTGTGGGTGGGGGCTGTGCGTGCACGCGTGGGCGCACGCGCCACCATTCCCCCCCCCCCCCCCGGACCGGTGGAAGACCTGGGGACCAGCGACCGGCCCCAGGTAAGTAAATCTTGCCGACCCCTGTTCTACAGTTTTGCTCTGCTTCTTGAAGTTAAGCTGTTAAAGAGACTTGGGAAATGGACAAAGGCAAGGAAAGTTTTTTTTCTCTTAAGTATCAATCTGATTTCTGCATGAGTAAGCAATAGCCCTTAAATCTCATTACCAACTACCCAGTGACTTAATTACCTGATGGGGACAGCAAAAATCTATTGCTGAAATATAGATTCCAGGAGATAACTACCCAAATTAAGCACAACACAGCACTCAAATTGCTTTCCTGTAACCAAACACATCCCATACAGGTTTTTTCCATGCATGCAGTTTTCTTTTCTTTCATATTATATTTTAATATGCACCTGAACTTAATATGAAATTGATTATGAATGTACCATGAGCTTGAAAATATTTAAACTTGCACAGTGATATATATCTCATTCCTAGGAATGCTGAACTCAGTACCAATGTGCCAACACTTCTTCCCTTAAACTGGGTCAATGAGCAACACCAAAGTTATTCAAAGGCATGCTCAAATACTCTCCCTATGGTGGTGGTGGTGGGTAGTCTAAATAGGGAACATTTCCCTCCACTGGCTTCTGATACAATGATATGCACATGTATTGCATACCAGATTCATGTGCATCCTTAACTGTTACAGTTAGTTCAGACTATGACTTGAATCCACATTTATACTATTTATTAGTTGAAACTATGGCTGATCCATTAACTGACTACTCAACATGTAACTCTTTCCAGGATGTATTAACGCTTTCCAGGAGGTACTAAAGAGTAGGATTCAGGCCTAGGACTCATGTCACTTTTAAAAATCATTGCCCTAACTCAGTGATGGTGAACCTTTTAGACACCAAGTGCTCAAACTGCAACCCAAAACCCACTTATTTATCACAAAGTGCTGTGTCCCTCTGGCTTTCTAGTAACAAACTCTGACAAATTCTGTGCTGGGGCGATGGCACATGTGCCCACAGAGAGGGCTCTGAGTGCCCCCTGTGGCATGCATACCATAGATTCACCACCACTGCCCTAGGTCCTGGCCAGGGATGGATGACAGAAGCAAGAAGGAGGAGATCTGATGAAGAGAGCAGGAACAGAGGCAGGTAGAAGAAGAATGAAGAATGTGGGGAAAGGACAAAATGGATGAGAAAAGCAGGAAGAGAACTTGAAGAGGTAAATAAGCAAGCAAGAGAAGGGGTGTGATCACAGCAGCTGCAGCTACAGACAGTTGGTAGAGAGATAACACAATAAAGATAATGAAAACTGGAAGAAGAAGAAGAGTTAGGGAAGAAGAGATGCAGGAGAGGACAGAAGATGAGCAAAACCAGATAAGGTCAGGATGGGCATAACTCAGTGACAAGATTTTAGACAAATGGAGAGGAGTGGGGGAAAAGGAAGATATGGGAATGAAATGAAAGAAGCACAACATAAACATGGAAGGCTATGTGGGGCATTAGACTGTTTTAATTATGCTAAGCAATAAACATATTGTAGGCCCACACTTGTCTTTAGCAAGTTTTCAACATTAGCAAGTCAACACTGCCTCTTATACTGACCTGATCACTGCTCCATCTGGCAAATTACTGTCAGATGTGACAGGCAGCAGGGGTCTCCAGGGTTTCAGGCATGAATCTTCCTAGGTCTACCTGGAGAGCCACTGTATCACCTGGTAGTCTTCCATCCATGTACTAAACAGGCCAATCCCTGCTTAGCTTCCAAAGTCAGTTGAGATCAGATGTATTCAAGGCAGTATGGTCACACATCCTCTCTTTGCCTCACTTTGAAAGTCCAAGTTTACATCATACTTTAACTAGAGATATGAAAGCTAGGGGGAGGGGGCAGAAAAATTCAGGGGAAATAATTTTATAGGGAAGAGGTTTAGAAGTGTTTCTCCACTTCCAGAAAAAGAAGTGTTATGGAATGTTCTATTTTAGACTGAAGAATAAAATATTTAAGATTAGGTGTTCATGTATTTGCTCCTCTTATATTATTTCTAAAAGTTGTGTAGGAGGTAAACTTTTATGCAGGATTATTTACAGTGTCTCACACCTGGGACGTTATCACACGGGGTCTAAAGCAGCCCCATGCCTGCACCATCGCTGCATCATTCTGGATCCTTTGCCCCTGTGATCAGACAACGTCGCAGCAAACCCCGCCCATCCCTGCATCATCGCTGCATCATTCTGGATCCTTTGCCCCTGTGATCAGATGACGTCGCAGCAAACCCCGCCCATCCCTGCATCATCCCTGCGCCATCGCTGCATCATTCTGGATCCTTTGCCCCTGTGATCAGATGACATCACAGCAAACCCCGCCCATCCCTGTATCATCCCTGCGCCATCGCTGCATCATTCTGGATCCTTTGCCCCTGTGATAAGATGACGTCGCAGCAAACCCCGCCCATCCCTGCGCCATCGCTGCATCATTCCAGCTCTTTGTAATTCCTCTTTCAAAGAGGAATTACGGCTGTGCGACCAGAATCATTCCGGTATGGTTCTGGATTGATTCCATGCTGCTTTTCTTGCTGCTTTGAGACCCCTGGTGTGATAACGTCCAATGTCTTGCAATTCCTGGTCTTGGTTTCCTTTTCTCAGTTCTTTTCATGGGAATGAATGTTTAAAGTATTCTTGATACTTTGCAGGAGTACAGGAGGCAAAAATCATTTTCTTTGTTTTACAAATGTTGATGGTTCCTCTTAGTTTTGCTTCCCTCCACCCAGCTTCTTATTAACTGGGAAAAGCAAAGCAATTCTTTATAGTTCTGGGTCTCCTTACAGTTCAGGACAAAAATTGTAATAAAAAACAATTAAATGTATATTCAATTTGTACATATTTTCTGAAGAAATATCCATTGTTAATATATCAAACATAACACTTTTATGTCAGGAGACATTATCCGTAATGCACTCCAAGTAACAAGTAACGTTCCATATGTAAAGGGGGGGGGGGGTTAATATTGATTTTTTTAAAAAAAAATATCTAAAATTTGTCATTTTAAGAAAAAATGTTAATTTTATTTTTTTTAATCCCCCCTCCCTTGTTTCAAGATAGAGAGATAAAACTATCTCTAGCTTTTACTTCACAATAGTAAATAAAGTTCCAAGTCAGGAATTGTTATTACAGTCTAAATGGTACCCCTGGGAAGCACATATCAGGTTGTACAGTTTGGCCTTGCTAGCTCAGGAAGGAAGGTCACTGGAAGTCCCAGTTTGGAGCATAAGGAACCCTGGTGGCACAGTGGTTAAATGTCTGTACTGTTCAGTTCCAGCCAGGGCTCAGGGTCAACTCAGCCTTGCATCCTTCCATGGTTGCTAAAATGAGTACTCAGCTTGTTGGGGGAATTAGCTTACATAGATTACATAGGTTTTTGTGGGGTTTTCGGGCTGTGAGGCTGTGTTCTAGAAGAATGTATTCCTGACATTTTGCCTGCATCTGTGGCTGGCATCTTCTCTCACAACCCGAACCCCCCCCCCAAAAAAAAAACAACCAAATTAGCTTACAATTGTAATCCGTTTAGAGACTGCTTAGTGCTGTATGAAGCAGTATATAAATGAAGCTGCTATTGCTATTGCTACATCAGTGCTTCTTAGGCTGTTGTGGGAGGGACAGTCCCCCCCCCCCCATGTGCCAGGGACCAGTGCCATATTTATGCCATTGGCTGTCACAATTTCTTTCTTTCCTGATAACTAGCAGAACTAGTCTATGGACTCTAAGGAATAGCACTGGGATACATGGCAAACATGCAGCTGCATCCCTGTAGTATCGTATATACTCAGCTATAAGTTGACCTCATGTACAAGTCAAGGACATGTTTGGGGGCCAAAATGATGGATTTTGATATGACCCATGGATAAGTCGAGGGTAAAATTTAGGGGCATAAAGCAAAGGACCTAAAGGATGAAGCAAAAGAAAAGATTGCTAAAGAACTTACAAAATTCCCACAGGCAAAATGTTTGTGCTCACTCTTAAGGCTAGAAGGATGAGAGAGGAGAAGGGGTTGGTGCTTCCAGAACATATTATACTCTTGCCTTTCACCAGAGGATCATTCCTCCTTTTAAATAAAAGTTAAGATACAGTACTTACATTGACTGGTAGACAAGTCAATTCATTTTTTACGGGTAAATTTGTTGACCTAAATTTCTAGACTTATACATTAATATTAACAATAATAATAATAATAATAATAATAATAATAATAATAATAATAATAATTTTTATTTATATCCCACCCCTCTGTCAAACAATCAGGGCGGCTTACAATAGTTAAAATTCCATATACATGAGTATATACAGTATCTGTTTTATTTTCCTGAACACACATGCAAATATAATTAAACACTTGGCATGCTGATGGAATACTGTGAACTTGTCCTTATGAAAATGATTGACCAGTTGTATCTACCTGTGTTACTATCAATCAACATATTTTATAATGACTGAGATGCCAAAAATTACTCCTCTTAAGTTGTATGTAACCCCCCCCCCCCAAAAAAAACCTACTCCTCTTAAATCTGTATAGAATTATAAAATCTAACATTAAAAATTTGTCCTCAAGGAAACAAAGAAAGCTTGGCCTCTTCTTGTAACTAAAATTCAAATAATTTTTTTTCCATTTTTATGAATTCATTAAAAAAATCATTTTAATAAAATAAAAATTATTATATTATAGGTTAAAAAGCATTAGCACAGAGAACCAGCACTCAGTTTACACATAACAGAGAACATTTCTCTTTTTCTGATATTCAGATATTCAGGGTTCAGATATTTTGCAAGGAATAGGCTCAAGACTGATCTTAAAATCTCTATTCCCAAAGCCTTACACTGCTCAGAACATGCTGTGATCTGGAAAAGCTGAAACATTCATCCACAAATTATAGTCTGTTTTATCGCATTTTTTCTGGAAGCCTATCAAGAATTAAACATCAAGAAAGCATATTTTATTTATTTAAATTAATCTCGGGTCTTCAATTTCACCTTCTGCAACAATGCTTGGATAACGACACAGGCAAAATGGGTTCATTTGACAAAGCTCAACATGTCACGCAAACATGATGGAGTCACTTTCGCACATTGTGACACAGCAATCTGGGTTGACTGTGTTCTAAGTACTCAATAGAATATATAACCTGCCTGATGAATGGACTAGCATGATACTCACGTTCACAATTATACCTTTGTAATATTTCCATGTAACATTTTAATGGTACACTTAAAACATCTTGTGCCTATGTCTTAAATTAAACTGGGAAAGTGAAAGCCTCTGCAGGGCTAGTAGAGTAATATGAGTTACAGGGGAGTGGGCATGAAGTGGGGTGAGCCAATGAGGCCAACATTGTTCCAAAATTGCATTATTATCCAGATACTTAAAAGCTCTGTTGTAACAATTCACGCACTACAGGCAAAAAGTAAGACAGTGGGGACTTCCAGATAGAGTACATGTTGCTGTTGGCTGCTGTATTCCCCCCGCCCCCTGTAGCTCTCAATTTTAAATCATCATCATCATCATCAGATGGCGCTCTAGTTGTCCTAGAGTGTTTAGTGACAATTCCCAGCACTAGCAACATTTTTTTCCCACTTGGAGGGTGGACTTTAGATAAAAATTCCAGGATGCATTACAGAAAAAACAAGACACTCTTTTCTTCTCCTTGCTGAATGGGAAGGGGTGCACCCAGAGTTCAAATTAGTACAGAAAGCCTTTGGAACATTCTTTGGAACATAGAAGGGATGTCCATCTAGGTTTCAAGATCCAATAATGAGCAAAGACACTAAGGAGATGGACCCCCCCCGACGAGTTGGGAGGGGGCCTTCTGTTGCGTCTGCCTTAAAAGGGCATCGACGCAACGATTGGCCAGGTGGACAGGAAGGCCCGCCTCATCCTGTCCGCCTGGCCAATGGGGTTGATCTCGCGGCTGTGGTCTCGCGAGATTTGGAAGTCTCGCGGGATTACGGCGCGAGATTTGTGAGGCTTTAAAGCCTCGCGCTGCCTCGTGGCGGCAGCCATTTTAGCTCCGGACAAGCAAGGAGCACCTTGCTTGTCCGTGTTTGTTGTGGGCCTTTCAGCCCGTTTTATTCTCCCAACCGCGGAGAGCGGAGGGGAGAGAGCCGGCGGAGGTTGGGAGGCGCCTGAGGCCGTGGGTTAGGTCCCGCTGCACCTTCCACGAGGAGGCTGGTGCCGAGGGACACGCTCCCAAGGGGTTCCTCCGCCGCAGACATCTGCGGCTCCAAGGCTTATTCAGCCTAGCGCGGTGGGACCGCGTCCTTTACTCAATTTCGGTGCCGCAAGTATTGGGACTTATTCCCAGGGGAGATATCTTTAGTTGGCCTCCTAGAGTAGAGGCCTGTATAATTGGGAGCGGGTTGGGCCTGCACACTGCGGGGCAGGCGGCTGGCTGCGGCTGCGGCCAGTTAGTACCCCGCCGCCCCCCCCCCCCTTCCCATTGGGATCACGCCAGGCTGTGGTTTTGAGGCCTGGGCTGTCCTCCTTTATTTAGAGGACACAAGTTTAAAAAAAAAAAAAGCGGCCACAACTCTCTTTTTCGTATGGTGTTGGGCACTGATATAAGTGCCAGTTATTCTTGATTAGCCATCCCCTGGGCTTGCTTGCTGGGGCGCACTGATCGGCCAATTGGCCCCCCCTTTTTGTGTAGTGCCAAGCGGCACATTACTGTGGAAAGGGTAGGGACAGGCCCCGGGATCGGGCAGACGTCCAAATAAATTGGGCAGCCCCCTCCCATTACTCCGCCACCCCTTTTACTTCACAGTGGCTATTAATGGGAAGGGAGTGGGAAGTGTTCCCCACGCCACTCCTTCCTACAGTTTCTGTGAATTTTATCTGTTCAGGCCTGGCAAGGGATAATTAGTGGCTAGGCCTGGCCATATTGTCAAACTAATAATAATAATAATAATAATAATAATAATAATAATACTCAACGGGGTGAGTCTGGTAGAGGGCTTCCCCCTTTCAGGTGGGCTGACCGATGTCGGTTGGCAGTATTGATTGGGAGTACATGCAGTTTGTTGTATGATCGTTGGCGCAGAGGTATTCAGTTAATATATACCCTGCAACAATCAATTAGTTGTCAATTCTGCTTTAAAAAAAAAAAAAAAATTAATCATCATGCCGCGAAGTAAGACTCAATCGAAGCGGCGTACCACTTCAACTGGTCAAAGAAGTGGACAGCCAGTTCCTAAGCGACCGGCTGAGACTGCTAACAAGGATGATGATATTACCACGCATTTGGCCCAGATAGGCCGCACCATGCAGGCTTGTGCGGCTGTATGTGAGCAGTTGGCTCAACATCACTTGCAAAAAGGGGCGCAAGCTGCTACTTCTTCGGTTGCGCACACGAATGCTAATGCTGGACAAGCCACTGCACATCTCGCTGCCGATAATTTAGGTCATTCATCTAACACTGCATGTAGTTCCCAGGGTTCTTCAGCTATGGAGGTTGGGCAACCAACCGTAGCTGATGTAATGGAACTTCTAAAGAAGGTTCCTGGTGTGGGGCACTGCGGTGCCACGGCGCTTACATCTAGTCAACCTACTTTGTCTGACTTGTTTCAATTTCTCCAAAGTGTGGTTGTTACAGGCCAGAGTAATTTGTCAACACCTGAGGCATCTGCGGCTTCCAGCGGTAATGTACCAGGCACTCATGGCGAACAGCACAACACTAGAGCTGATGCACTGACACCTGCAGGAGGAGTCCAGCAAAACTCAGCAAATGCTGCTCCTCGGACAGCGAGTCCAGGTTTGTTCAATGATATGAGTTCGCAGGCGGCATGGCCTTCGGCTGTTTGGGCTACAGGTGGGCTGACAGGGCTGACATCGCCGAGCGATCGCCCCAGCCTGGAACCTGTAACAGCACCTTTGGAGCTCTCTCCCTCAAACCAGGGTTCGGTATTGGGGTTGCAGGCCAATGCCTCGGTGAGTCAAACAAAGGAAACGGCTGTGGTCAGTGCATTAGGCCTTACAAGGACCGATCGGTCTTATGAATGTAACCCCTATACGGGTATGTCTATGCCTTTGGGGTCTCACCTTCCTACGACTACAAAAGAAAGGATTTGGAAGGGAGAGTACATCGATTTGTTCTCCCTGACATTCAGGGATCCCGAGCCTAGAATAATGGTGAAAGACGGGGTGGTGTTTACCCTCCCAAAGGAATTTCAATCGTATAAACGCCCCAAGTTAGAAAGAAATTTCGTAAACTGGATGATGGGTTTCACCATCTATAGGGGTGTTATCGAAGAGAAAGACCCTGCCAGATCTCCTGACTTCTCCAAGTACCAGGAGATTATGATAAAAGCCTATACCAATTGCCATGTCAACGCCAGAGGTTCGGCGTGGCTTCAGTATGATGAGCAATTCAGAATGAGGGCTGCCTTAGACCACTCCTTGTCTTGGCGTCATGTACAGTCGGAATTATGGGCAGATATTATGGTAGGAGCCTCCCCATCGAGCAGATGTGACAATGGGTTTGTGCCTATGGTCACTCTGCCGAGAGGGCAAAATGCGAGGCCTGGCACGGGTGAAAAGAGACAACTTGGGTTTTGCTGGGACTTCAATGCAGGTAAGTGTAAAAGGCAACCCTGCAGGTTCGAGCATAAGTGTAACAACTGTAAAGGAAACCACCCAGGATCAGCATGCTTTAAAAATAAAAAATCAGGAAGCGGGGGGCCCTCTGGTCAACAACCAGCTAGTACAGGAAAGGGCACCAACGCCAGTTAATTTGGAGGCCATGGCCAGTTGGTTGCGGATCTACCCAAAAAGGGAGGCCGCTCGGTATTTGTGGGATGGTTTTTCGATTGGTTTTCGTATTCCTTATGAGGGTTTAAGGGTACATCGTTATGCACCAAATGCACGTTCTGTTAGGGAATTGCCAGAAGTTGTAAGGGGCAAGCTGGCAAAAGAAATGGAAGCAGGGAGGATTTCGGGCCCTCATGAATATTTGCCTATGGCAAACTTGAGATTATCGCCCTTGGGTGTGATTCCTAAGAAGGCCCCGGGGGAGTTTAGACTCATACACAATCTGTCTTATCCCAGGGGTGATTCGGTAAATGACGCCATTGACCCTCAGTTGACGTCAGTGAAATATTCTTCCTTTGATTCGGCGGTTAGAATGGTTAAGGCTCTGGGCAAAGGAGCATTATTGGCAAAATGCGATATTAAATCCGCCTTTAGACTACTTCCAGTGCATCCAGAGGATTTTGATCTTCTGGGGTTTCAATTTGAAGGGAAGTACTATTTTGACAAGGCCATGCCAATGGGATGTTCCATTTCTTGCTCAGCATTCGAAACATTTAGCACTTTCTTGCATTGGTGCGCTTCCAAAAGGTTAGGTAGTCGAGCAATTACTCATTATTTGGATGATTTTCTTTTTGCGGGTGCCCCTGGGACAAATGATTGTGCAGATATGCTATTGGCTTTTCAACAATTAATGAATGAATTGGGAGTACCTCTGGCTGAGGAAAAAACTGAGGGCCCTGATACACGCTTAACCTTTTTGGGAATTGAATTGGATACTCAGGAGGGTATTTCTCGTCTTCCACCTGACAAGCTATCAGCTATGAGGCTGCAGGTAGGGATGATGAAAAATAAATCAAAGGCCACGCTTAGGGAATTTCAATCTTTAGCAGGTATTTTAAATTTTGCTTGTAAGGTTATAGCTCCTGGCAGGGCATTTTGTACCCGTTTATATAGAGCCACTAAAGGGGTGAAGGCACCACATCATCATATTAGAATAAATTCTGGGCTACGAAAGGATTTGGAGATTTGGGAGTCATTCTTGGAACAATTTAATGGTGTATCCTTTTGGCGATCTGAAATGCTCCTTAGGGCAGATTTTCAGGTTCACTCAGATGCTTCTGGGGCCTGTGGCTTTGGAGTTTATTTTAATGGCCAATGGGCGGCTGAGAAATGGCCAATAGACTGGGTTGAAAAAGGCTGGACTAGAGACCTCTCCTTTTTGGAATTATTCCCGATAGTGGTGGCGGTGCATTTATGGCCACATCAATTTGCGGACAAAACAGTTCGTTTTTGGTGTGACAATCAGGCTGTAGTATTTATAGTCAATTCCTTGTCCTCCAAGTCTGACAGAGTGATGTCATTGGTAAGAAAAATGGTGGTCCAATGTTTACATTATAATATTCTGTTCCAAGCCCAGCATGTTTGTGGTTTACTAAATCCCGTCGCGGATGCCTTGTCGCGCTTTCAGTTTTCCAGATTTCGACAGTTGGCGCCGGAGGCAGCGACTCACCCTTTGGAGGTACCACATCATCTTTGGAGCCTTGGAGAGTAGAAATTGAGAAGGCGATCTCTCTCTCCGTCGCCGCGTCGACACGCAAGTCCTATCAACTCGCACTGCGAGCGTTCAGATCCTTTTTATTGTCTATTGGGGAGGCTGAGGTTTGGCCTTTAGATGTGGACATTATTCTTCGTTTTGCAGTGCATCTCAGACAAGTGGGCTTGTCTACAGTCACTATTAGGGGGAAGTTAGCGGCTCTTTCCTTTTATTCTAGAGCGGGAGGTTTCAAAGACCCAACGATTGATTTCAGAGTACGTAGGGCTTTGGAAGGATGGGCCAGGGAGTCGTCTATTTCTCAGGATGGTCGCTTGCCCATAACGGGTTCAATAATGTTACGAATATGGCAATTCCTACCAGTTGTATGTTTTTCTCCTGAAGAGGTGATTCTGTTTAAGGCGGCCTTTTCAGTGGCGTTTTTTGGAGCTTTAAGAATAAGTGAACTTGTTCCTAGTTCACGTTCCGACAGTTCTGGTAGGGCTCTTTTGCTGTCGGACATTAAAGTCTCTGATCAGGGCATGCAGTTGACAATTCGACGTTCGAAAACTGATCAGTTAGGAAAGGGACAGGCCATAAGTTTAGCTAAGGCTCCTCAAGGTCATATTTGTCCGGTGCAGGCCTTGACTAATTACTTGCAAATACGGCCGAGCGCAACTGGATACTTGTTTTTACATATATCTGGTTTACCATTAACACAATACCAGTTTAGAATAGTATTGAAAGGGGTTTTAAGTCATGCTGGTTTACCAGCGGATCAATTTTCATCCCATTCATTCAGGATTGGGGCAGCCACAGCGGCAGCAACGCAGGGCCTGAGTGACTCGGCGATTCGTAGGATTGGTCGCTGGCGTTCTAGGGCATTTAAATCTTACGTTCGCACTTAAAAAGTTAATGTAGTTCTAATGTTCTTGTTTTGGTTTCACTTGGCAGAATTGATTCCTCGAGACGTATGGATTCTTGGTCACAGCGTGGTATTCTGGGCTGAGAGACACTGCATCGAACAGCGTTACGATTTGGCCGCTGAACTGGGACTAGCGGGGACCATCAGGTGGTTCGGGCGCAGAGGCATGCTTTGGGGAGCCATTCTCCCTAGAATAATTGAACTGATGTCATCTTTCGCCCAGCCAGGGATGTTGTTGATTCATTTAGGGGAAAACGACCTTCCAAAAATGACTTCGTTGCAGTTGGCTAGGCGCATAATCAAGGACATGAAGGAGATTCGGCGAATGTTGCCTAATACACTCCTCATGTGGACAAAGTTCCTTCCCAGGCGCGTTTGGCGCGGTGCCAGAAGTGACATCGCCATTGATGGAGCCCGGCGCTGGCTTAACAGATTTGTGGCAAAGACACTGAAGAAGATGGGGGTGGCCATCGTTGATCACCAGGGAGTTCATTTTGGGTTACCACATTTGTACAGGGGTGACGGAGTGCATCTCTCAACCCAGGGGAATGAGATGTACTTGTCTACATTGGAGTCTTCCTTAAAGGCTTCTATAAGGGGGGGGGGGGGAGAGGGGATGCCAAGCTAGGCTGACCCCCTCTTGTGGCGGGAAGGGACCCTCCCCCTTTTGGGAATTTCTAGGTTAAGTGAAAGTATTAATTGGAACTGAACAAAAGTAATTGGATTTATGTCATGGGGGTTAAACAAATGTATTATGACGTCATGTTAAACTAATGACGTCATAAAGTGATTGCGTCATAAAATGATTTGACGTCATATCCGGTTGGGAGGGGATTATAAATTGTTATGTGATTTACTCACTTGAAGTTTTGACGCATGCCTAGAAAAGGTTAATTTTCAGCACTTGCGCCCAGAACATTTGGGCATGCGTCAAAACAAATTATTATTAAGAAATATTTGAAATTGTGGTTAACAAATTATTTGTTAGATATAACAGTTAATATGTAAGACCCTGTACAAATAAAGTTGTGGCCTATTTTCATCCATAATTAGAGTCGGTGTCCTTTGTGCAGACGCAAGGACCCCCCCCGACGAGTTGGGAGGGGGCCTTCTGTTGCGTCTGCCTTAAAAGGGCATCGACGCAACGATTGGCCAGGTGGACAGGAAGGCCCGCCTCATCCTGTCCGCCTGGCCAATGGGGTTGATCTCGCGGCTGTGGTCTCGCGAGATTTGGAAGTCTCGCGGGATTACGGCGCGAGATTTGTGAGGCTTTAAAGCCTCGCGCTGCCTCGTGGCGGCAGCCATTTTAGCTCCGGACAAGCAACCCACCCTTCCCACCCTTTAATGGTTGGTTAACATGTTGTGGACACCCAGGCTGCGGCTGGTCGCCTTAAAGGGGGCCGGGAGGGAATTTTCCCAGCAATTGACTGGGTTTTTCGCCCTCCTTGGGATAAACGACATTACCAACTCTTATTATGATCTTGTTTTGGCTACTTGACTTTGTGGGAGAATGTTATAGGGTTGGGTATTATTATGGTATGTTAAATGTATTTGGATTGGGAGGATAGAGGTTATAATTGTCGCAACTAGGGTGTTGGGTCTGTCAATGTTATGGTTATGAAGTTTGAGTGTTGGCGGGAAGGGACCCTCCCCCTTTTGGGAATTTCTAGGTTAAGTGAAAGTATTAATTGGAACTGAACAAAAGTAATTGGATTTATGTCATGGGGGTTAAACAAATGTATTATGACGTCATGTTAAACTAATGACGTCATAAAGTGATTGCGTCATAAAATGATTTGACGTCATATCCGGTTGGGAGGGGATTATAAATTGTTATGTGATTTACTCACTTGAAGTTTTGACGCATGCCTAGAAAAGGTTAATTTTCAGCACTTGCGCCCAGAACATTTGGGCATGCGTCAAAACAAATTATTATTAAGAAATATTTGAAATTGTGGTTAACAAATTATTTGTTAGATATAACAGTTAATATGTAAGACCCTGTACAAATAAAGTTGTGGCCTATTTTCATCCATAATTAGAGTCGGTGTCCTTTGTGCAGACGCAACAGATGATCTGCCAATTGCCTATGAGATCTGAGATCTGAATGAAGCTTGGCCAATCGCCTATCGTTCCATACAGCTTTTTTCATCCTCTTCCCCTCCATCCCTGCTGTCCTTTACAAACTGTGTGTAAATGCTCAGCTCAATTTTCCACTGTGGAAAAGTCAAATACCTCTGATAAGCAGATAAGATCTGAAGTGATCCTACATATTACAATGACCAGTAACAAATAAAACTACATGTTCACATGAAATCAATCATGAAGGTAACAACACTGAATTAAAAACCTCTTAAACAACTCCAGACAATGCTGAAACTGATGAGACTTCCATTGGTTGTATCACACTCCCACAACACAAGCATGGTTTTAAGTTGGTTAGTGCTCCACCGATCTTTGGCAAATGATGAACAGCTTGGAAAAATTACATTTTCTTATTATGGGTCAACTGACCAGTGTGTTTGAGAGTGTCTTGGATTTTTGTTTTTTTAAAAAATAACCTTTTCTCTCTTTGATTTCTAGAATCAAAATTTAAAGATTTTTCAAGGCGTTTCATTCTGCTGTTTTCCATTACACCCTCCAAGGATTTCCACAGCTTAACGATCTTGTCACATATCTTGGCAAACCTTCTATCCAATATTTTCTAGATGGCCATCTGTTCAAAGTTCCCCTTTCATCTCCCTCTCCTCCCATTCTGTGTTGTTGTTCAGGGGAGGTGGTCTTATCTTGCATTTTGCCAACACTCCTTTTTGTTTAAAAGTTATTACATTTCATGGGCACTAGTGAAAATTGAGGCATTCTTTCATCTGCTCTATTCACAGTTTTACCAAGCATAATGTTATTGTAATCGGCCCCTAAATAAAACACCATTCTAACTGTGCTCTAGCAGTAATTGTGTAGGCGTGTTAGCACATAATTTAATTTGTTCAAATCAATTTCAGTTGAAGAAAACTGGAAAAAGGAAACAATGCATGAGTGTCAGTTGTTAAAATTTTATGCGGACAGCTGGGAGAAGAAAAGAATCTAATTGTTAGGGGGGAGATCTTTAACAATCGTAGGTCAAAGTGCTAGAGTAGTTGCAATTCTATTAGACTTCTCTTGAGTAGAAGAAAAAAACTTCCCCGTGACTTTGCTTAAAGTTGTACTGCACTTGTCCCCATTTTCTGTGGAGTTACAGGAACAATATCTTCTTCCTAAACCTTATAGCAATCACTGAAATAAACACATTGTTCCCCTAGACCACACTGTCTCCCTTTCCCTTTTCTGCTGTTTCTCCTGACTCCAATTGTATACTGTAGGCTGATGGGGATCTGTTGTGCTTTGGAAAGCACCTTGCTCATTGATGCAACCATAGAAAAATATATAACAACAAAATTAGGCTGTCATGTTATTATCAAGTAACTTTTTATCATCAAGGTTTTTTTAAAAAATCTAATCTTGTTTTTAGCCTTTGTAAGATGCCTTGGGTCCCATGTTGGAAGAAAGGTGGCATATAAATAAAATAATACTTTGCATACATGCAATCCTTTATTCATTTACTTAGAAGTTTTTGTTTTTGTTTTTTTAAAGAAATCCAACAGAATTTTTGAGACCAGCTGGGGAAAAAGAATTTTCTAGCATAAGATTCTGGAACTACATTTCACCAAGGAAAGTTTATGCTTGAAATTTTGTTTTTCCCAGTTAGCATCGAAGACAATACTGGATTTCTTTTTGTCCTTTTATGCTAAAATAGTCTATTGTGGCTATCTCTTTAACTTCCTGGAAGTAAGCCCCACTGAACTCAGTGTGGCTTGTCTCTGAAAACCCATGCATAGTAATGAACTTAGGTGGCTGGCATCTTGTTCAATAATTACAGTATTGCATGGAAACCCACTGGGTGACCTTAAGCAAGTCACACATTCTCAACATCAGGCGATGGCAATGGCGCACGCCCTCTGAAGACACTTGCCAAGAAACCTCCATGATTAGAGTTGCCTTAGGGTTGCCATAAATAAGAAATCATTAGAAGGAAGGTGACAGCAACAACAACAACAGGAAGCCTGATATACAACACTGTAATTATGAGGCACTAGAGACAAGAGAAATGAGGATTACATGTCCAGTCCTCTCCCAATAACACAACATGTTGTGTGATATTCCCTCGTGGGGGGGTACATTATCTAAAAGGTAGTATCAGAAGATGTGTTGGAAGATTTTTGTATTCTCTCCCCCTTCCTTAGATAGATGCGGATTTCTTATATGCAAACTCATTCAAATTAACCATGTGATATAGGTCACTCACCCTTTGGGACTAACAGATTTTCTCTCATGATTTTCAACTGAGCTGTTCCCATCTTCCTGCTCTCTTAACTTTCTTTGGAAAGATGATGAGATAAATATTTCTCTTTACCCGAACTATTCATTAGTTAGATTAGGATAACCTTTTATGTAAATATAGGGCCTTTGCAGACTGCCAGAAATAGCGCACATTAAATTGAGGCACTGCCCTGGCTCAGTGCTAGGGAGTCATGGGAATTGTATGTTTTTCTGGAACATTGAGCCTTCTCTGTCAGAGAGCTCTGGTGCCACAATAAATTACAGTTCCCATGATTCCCTAGCACTTAGCCAGGGCAGTGCCTCAATTTAATGTGCACTATTTCTGGCAGTCTGCAAAGGCCCATAAATAAAAGCCATTGTTTGAAATTATAAACTATGTGTTTGCTGTTTTTTGAAGTCAGTCTCAGTTCTTAGGAAAGCATATTTCTGCTGCTCTGCTAAATTAAAATCAGACTCTAACAAGCTTGTCTTTCATATTCTAATATTTAAATATTTTTTTGTTTCTTGAAAAAGGCTAAAGCCTTTAGAAACTTAAATCCCCCACAAGATGTAACTAGGTAGATGTAACTATGGGCCTTTGCAGACTGCTAGAAATAGTGCAAATTGAGTCCATTTTAACTGCCCTGGCTCAGTGCTAGGGAATCATGGGGATTGTATTTTTTTTCTGAGACATTGAGCCTTCTCTGTCAGAGAGCTCTGGTGCCAAAATAATCGACAGTTCCCATGATTCCCTAGCACTGAGTCAGGGCAGTTAAAGTGGACTCAATTTGCACTATTTTTGGCAGTCTGCAAAGGCCCTATGTCTAGCAAGGCAGGATCTTGACTGAAATGTATACAACAGGAGGTACTGTGATCAGCATTATGGCAAAATACATACAACTAGATATGGAGAAGAATTATTTCTTCCAACACAAGACATGTGCTGCAAGATATATGCTAAAGTGGCTTTTGTTAGAAGATATTGTGTGTTGACACCTGGGTTTCAAGATGGTTGTCCTGGTAACCAATAGTAAGGTAAAGCAAGCAGAGATTCTAGGTGAGAGGCCTACAGTGGGTAAGAAGAAAAGCCTGTTGAAGGTGGGAGGAATAGTTAAAAATAATTTCTTATAATTCTTATTTGAAGTGGGAACACCTACAGAGGAAATGTGAAAAGGGCTAAGCCCTGCCAAATTACACTGTCTACAGACAACAGCATTTCTCAAATGTCCTACTGAAGAATGTAAATTATTTTACACTGTGCATTTAATATATCTAGTACTTACTTCTATAGCATTGATCAAGCTTATAATGTTGTGTCTGGAAAATGTCACTTATGCACTTCCCAACTATGTGAAGGAAAATAAAACATTTATTTTCTCTTATGAGTAAAACCAGGTACTTTCATTGTCAAAATAAACCAATATTCATTCCAAAAGACTTTCACTTGAATTACCACCTGATCTTATACCTTAAGATGGATGAACATTCCTAGTAAAATTTAGTCAAGGAGGATTATTATGCTTATCACACATCAGAATTTGGGATCCTATATTTATTACCTTTTAAAATAAACCATGCTGGTGGTCTGTTTTTGT
This sequence comes from Phrynosoma blainvillii, assembly GCA_026167975.1. Classification (NCBI taxonomy): domain Eukaryota; kingdom Metazoa; phylum Chordata; class Lepidosauria; order Squamata; family Phrynosomatidae; genus Phrynosoma; species Phrynosoma blainvillii. The sequence continues at coordinate 38,711,280 of JANUYF010000003.1, forward strand.
CATACCATGCTCCTGCTGGGAACATTCTCCTCCTTAGGTGTGATTTGGAAATTAGTTTCAAGATGAAAACTTAATGTTGATTTTCTAAAAAAAAAATCCATGAACACAAGTCAGCTATAGTAGCCTATGCTTGGAATACGGTAGCCTACACGGAGATAAGTCCTTAAAATGCAATGTGAAAAATATAGTTCCTGAAGCCACCCACTGATTTGCTTCTGTACGGGTGTTGGATCTGGTTTTGATTTTATTCTTGCTCTTCTTGCAGCTGCTATCAGTTGCACAAGAACTCTGTCCCTGCTAAACTTCTCAAAGCATATGTGAAATGTGAAAAGGGCTAAGCCCATCAAGAAACCTCCCATATAACTCTGGACAATTAAACAAGACTACATTCATTGGTGCCACAGCAACAAATCTATTGACCACCACTGGTACTCTTCCTATCTGTTCATAAATTATAAAATCCTATTACACACACACCAGTCTATTCCCTCCCCCTCCCCTTTCTTCCTCATTTATTTCTATAACACATGTACAAAAATATATATACTGAAAGTAGGCATCTTGTGGGGCACCATGTCCCCTCAAACTTTCTGTTCATTCAGTTCCTATTTTTAGAATGTTATTAATTAACATTCCAGCACACAAAATATACCACAAAGGATAGACAGGCTTTTCAAACAAGGGGCCCTCTTGAGGCCATGATTCCAAATGTCCAGATTTCTCCTTGCCAAACCTGTTAAGGCACTGAGAAACCTGGACAGCCTCACACTTCCTATGGGTAATGTTCACTGTGGGATTTTGTGGATGACAAAGAAAGGAAAAGTGGAATGGATTTTGTATCATGGTGAACATTTGAAATAAGCATACTGAGTGATGTGAGAATGTGCAGGAAGAAGGGTGAAGACATAAGGTATCTCATATAAGCCTCATGAGAATGCACTCTACTTCCAGTTCCCCTGGTCCTCAAATGTACAGTGAGTGGTCCATTAGTGGTATGACCTTTTCCATTTTGGCACTCAGAATCTCGAATCTCAAAAGTAATATGCCTGGCCTCAGTGTTGCTCTTTTAGATGAGCAACAAGGATAGCCTTGTTTAATATAGGGAGGCACACTTCACATCTCTTATGTCTGTTACAATCAAGGAGAGCATATGTTAAGATTGGAGAAACCTGTCTTCCTACAGAGCCATAGAGCCCTATGTTACTAGCAGTTACTAATTCTATATCTGCATTGTATGCCAAAGAGAATTATGCCTATCAGACTACAGGGATGGCTCAAAAGAATTCAACCAGCAGCAGTGCATGACAGCCTTACAATCAGCAAGTACAAACACAGGAGCAGCTGCAAAGGTCTTTTTATGGAAGCCGAATTTGCAGAAACACTCCCAGACACCTGAAGCCAGTTTTCTGCTTATTTTGTACAATCAGTGTTGTCTGTGGCAATTAAACCACAGCAGACATAATAACTGGCTAGGTTTGGTTAACTTCCAGGAGGCTGTCTCTAGTTTACAACTGCATGTAAATATCATTTCAGGAAGTAATCAAACATACCAAGGGAATCTCCAAGAAAATCAACTTCTTTGGCATTATAACTTAATCCAATTCTGACCACTCTGAACAACTCAGGACTGTGAAGGGATAGAAAGGCTTGGACAGGATGGAGGCTGTAAAATGTCAATGCAGATAGCTGTAGGAATTTATGCCTTATATGTCTTGTTAGCAGCTGAAGCTGCCTTTCAAGACAGTTCCACTCCCACCTTCCTCCTACTCATTATTGTCATACCCTACACATACTCTGTTCTCCTTTAGTGCATTGAATCTAAATTACCCAGCCAGTGACAGATCAATTTCACTTCCATGACAATCACATCCTGCAGATTTTCAGGCTATTTCCTCTGACCAAGAGCTGACACTAGAGTCTGGCTAGCTGGTTCCAGCAAATGAGGGAGCCCTCAGCATGGGTATGACAGCTGGGCAGTTCAGATGGACTGCAGTATTGCTGTCTGATAACACAACAGAGCACAAGAAATGGCTCTGGGTGATTCTGCAGCTGAACCCTTGAGAGATCAGCATGTGACACAGCAAGTAGAAAGCTGCACAGATGTTTTCCAGATAACAGAAATGCCCTCAAGCATCTTTGTTTTCTACCAAACTAAGTGCAAAGTGAAGACGTGCTGATCATGTCTGTCCAGTAGCTGAAAAGGAACAGAGAAGGCACATGACATTCTAAGCAACAGCATTTACTGTAGCAACCATGCTGGGTCAAGTTTCCGGTGTGTAATTAAGCTTAGATCTGAATCCTGCAAAGCATAATGACATGTATTAAATGAAATCAGCATCTCACAGAAAAAATACTTTTCAGGACTCTTCCCCTTTTGAGTTTATGGAGATCTTTATACATTTTAAGATTATATTCAAAGTTTTTTGCTGATTGCTTAGGTGGGCTTCTCATCTATTTTTTAAGACTATTCCAAATCCAAATTGAGAAATGCAAAGAACTTTTCCTCCTCCCTGAATGAGTACCGTAATTTAATAACAATTATGGCAAAAATTGTATCACCAAACCTTAATCCACTTAATCTAAAATATTAAAGCATTTGTTCCAAATCTGTTAAATGTCATATAAAACTGCTGAAAGCCACAGGACGAGAGGGAGATAAGGTCCATTTTTGTAATTTCTCATTATGGTGACAAATCCATTAGCTCTTGCTTCCTCTTGTATATATTTATGAATAGAGATATCAATACAAATAGAAAAGATTTTTACTCTCTCATTGAGAAGTTAATGTATCTTAATTACTTTTACTGTTACTCTATAGACAGTTCTGGAAAGCCTACAATGTCTACCTTGGATGCCGCTACAGTCACCAAATAAAGGCACAACAAAATGATATCTGTTAATTGAAGGCAAAATTAGGACCCTCTGCCAAGGCAACTGAGTTCTCATGAAAATAGCTGTGTAGTAAAGCTGATTGAGAAAAAGAAAATAAGATTGTTGTTACAAGTAATAATAATAGTGGATGCCATTACTTTATGAAGCAGAAGCAAAGCTACTAGTCACCAGTAGATGTCATTAAAAATCATTCCACTTCCTAATGTCCCTACATCATCCCCATCTTGCATAGGGCTTCCAATAGTTACTGGAGGATGGGGAAAGAGTTCAGTATGGCACCACAGAATTTGACTCTTTGTTCTTCTGGCAATTTCATGGACCCAGGTATTTGTTGTTGTTATGTATCTTCAGGTTTTTGTGAGTTTTTCGGGCTGTGAGGCCATGTTCTAGAAGAATGTATTCCTGACGTTTCACCTGCATCTGTGGGTGGCATCTTCTTTCTCTGAAGATGTGAGCCACAGATGCAGGTGAAACGTCAGGAATACATTCTTCTAGAACATGGCCTCACAGCCTGAAAACCCATGAAAACCTATGGATGCTGGTCGTGAAAGCCTTTGACTTCACATTGAACATGTCTTCAAGTTGTTTCCGAATTGTGGTGAATTATCATGGGGTTTTCTTGACAAGATTTGTTCACAGGGATTTTGCTTGTCCTATGCTCCAGTAAGCAACTGCCCTAGGAATCAAGTGGTTGGAGTACAAGAACTGTCATGTAGTTAATCCAATCCAAGTCAGATACAGGCTATTCAAACACAATCAAGGGAGAAACAAGATGGTGGTCATCAGTCAGTCCAGAAGTCGCTATAGCAAATCAGTATTCCAGAAGTAAAGCCATCAAAGAGTAAAACAGAGTAATTAGTCATAACCAGTCCAAGGTCAAGAAACATAAATGCCAAAGAGAGCCTGCCAGTCAAAATTTGCAATAGTTGCAATCAGCAAAACAACAGGAAGCTCCTGAGAAATCAGGTGCTTAATTAGTCAATGTCTCCTATTTAACAGCCCACTGATACTGGCATAATCTCTCCTTATCCTGTTGATAATCTGCAAAGAATGCCATCATGTCTGTAGTACCTTCCACATCCTGCTGGGAGCAGCCCCCCCTCCAACTCAATCCCCCAGCTCCTCAGACTCAGAAAGGTCACCATCATCAAGAGCTATAAATTCCTGGACATATGACTCCTCTGAGTCTGAATCATCTGGCTCCAAAGAGTGAGTTACAGCACTGACTTTGTGGCACTGACTCTGAGGCTAAGAGAGTGTGACTGGAGGAAGATCACCTAATTGGTTTCCATGACTGAGTGGGAATTTGGAAACCTGGGGCCTTTGCACACTGCCAGAAATAGTGCACATTAAATTGAGGCACTGCCCTGGCTCAGTGCTAGGGAATCATGGGAACTGTAATTTATTGTGGCACCAGAGCTCTCTGACAGAAAAAAATACAATTCCCATGACTCCCTAGCACTGAGCCAGGGTAGTGCCTCAATTTAATGTGCACTATTTTTGGCAGTCTGCAAAGGCCCCTGGTCTCTAGAGATGTAGGCCACAACTCATACCACTCTACACCATGTTGGATAGCAGGTTCCTAACTTACTTAAAAAAAAAACCTGGAGTGTTCCAAGGAATAATATCCCACCTGTTCTACCCTGAACTATATGGACTATCTTGTCATCTATTTTGGTAAATTTGGAGAGGTACATCACTAAATATTTGAGATTGGCCATTTAGCCCATTATCTGCATGATATCAGAACTAGCTGGGAGATTCTGGAAGATGTAGTCCAAGTAAGTAACTTTTCAAGCTCTGTATGAATAGAACCTATAAAAAAACTAATTTCTCCAATTTTAACACATTTTCTCTTCCCAGTCCTATGAAACAAAATAGGCAAAAAAACTATTATAACAGTAATTAAATGGAAGTTTGAACAACTGCTATCAGTGGTATTCATTTATAATCTACATTTGGAAAAATAATTGACTGGCTATATAATAATAATAATAATAATAATAATAATATTTATTTGTATGTCCCATCTCTCCCAATGGATCGAGGCGGGAGTACAGCAATAGAGATAAAACAACAAGGTTTAAAACATGGCAATAAAAGCATGACAAAATTACAATAAAAATTCTTAAAACAAACATTAAAATTACAAATGCAATAAGACAATAAAATTAACATTAACATTAACAATAAAATTGACAATTACACTTACTAAAGCAAATCCAGGCGATAACGGAGGTCTTTCCTTGAGAAAGCACAGATGTAGAAATACCAATTGATTCCACAAAGCCATGAATTGCTTCCAGGAATCTCTGAAACTCTATTCCTTCAATTTTAAACAAATAAACTAATGAAAGAGCAAAATGTCTGAGTGGGTTATTTGCACATAGTGAAGAGGTGTACAAGACTTTGGTACCTGTCTATCCTTTTTGGTACACTACTATAGCTAATTCAAAAATTAAATATTCTTCAGTCTCAAAACTGCATATGGAGATATGCACAGAAAGAGAAGGAGAAAAAAATAAGCATAACATTTGATAATCACGATAACAAGCATCTCAAAGTCCTGTCAACCAACTATGGTTCATGTAATCCTCATCCTCTATCCTTATTAAAAAAGGGTTCATATGGCCACACATACTTTTTTTTTAAAACAAAATATTGTTTTCAAGTATTTAAATGCCACTTGCTAACTAAAAATAGCCTATATCACAATTATTTATTGTTATTCATTAATTATGAAAATGAGACTCCAACTCATAATAACAAACCACCTAAGTCCCAACATGGATCATTTTAATTTAAACTATGGATAGGGAAGACTACAGTCAGCCCTCTGTTTTCATGGGGGATCTGTTCCGGACCCCTCCCCACATGAAAATGGAGACTCGCCGATATGCAAGCCCCATAGGTTTGAATGGGGTACACCACTCATTGATCTTAACTGAGGTTGCTCCTCCATGAATATTCAAAACTGTGGATCTTAGGTCTGTGAGAATGGAGGGGCGACTGTATACGTAAGAGGCTTACAAAAAAAACCTGTCCATTTTTTAAAAAATATATTTTTAGACTGAATTTAGGATACTGAATCTTTTGAGGGATACACACAAGATTAACAACACAAAGGAATCATTTGATGAAAAAACCCGACCAAATTATTTTTTAAAAAAACATTGGAAATAAATAAAATAAGAAGATATTCCAACCCCTCTTTTCACATTAAAATCAAACAAACTATCAGAACTATCAGCAGTTGTGAGACTGTCAACAAGCCCCCACCATGCTCATATGCCTTTACTCAAGGGAAGGCCATGGAAAACAAATGAGTCTTGACCATTTTCTTGAAGGCCAAGAGAGATAGAGCTTCACAGGCTTCAGTTAGTAATGCTTATAGAAGCTGTGGCTCCCCTGGTAAAATTAAGGGGAATGTTATGAAAAGAAGCAATGGATGACAGGAAGACATTTGTGTCTATCTGCGCATATGTGCCTTCAAGTCACCTGTTGACGTATAAAGACCCCATGAAATTCATATGGTTTTCGTAAGCAAGGAATACATAGAGGTGTTTTTGCCTGTTCCTTCCTATGAAATATGAAAAATGTTTAGCCCTTCATTAATTCAATTCTCACCTACCTAATGTCTCCTGAAATTCCCCTCCCAGGCTATGTTTAATCTCACCAAGCTATCTTCAAAACTAAAGGAATCCCCACCACCACCACCACCACCACCACCATCAGGGCATTTGCAGGAGATACTGGATGGGAATGGGAAGAGATAATTATTTGTTCCACCAATCTACTTACGTAATCACATTCCATTATATCTTTTAGCATTCAATTATCACACCAAACACAGTTTTGAGGATCCAACCTAGCTGAGGGAATTTGCCCTTCCATTCTGAAATGTAGAAATTATGTGTCAAAAAACTAAACACCAGGCAACTGTTTCATGCAGGGCAGCTTCTGATGTATATTTGAAAAGATGCCCTAAAATTAAGTACTGAAATGCATGCACACATAAGCAAGAAAGTCCAAGGAGCCTCAGCTGCACAACAAAAACTTCAGGTTAAAAAAATAAAACAAAATAAAGCAAAATAAAGCAAAAGTAAAGGTATCAAAGCAGCAAAGCATGAATGAACTTAGAGGACGAACTCTGTAAGCAGTTCAAATCATTGGAGATTATCTCACGAGGGCTATTAAAGTTTAAAAACTGTTATTCTACTGTTGTTAAGCAAGAATGATACAATGGTGATATTAAAACACTTTCACACTGATAAAAAAAAAACGGGGCATGATTCACAAGCAGTAAGAAAGCACATTTGCATTCCACATGTCGGGTTGTTTAGCAGATAGAAAAATGGGTCTATCTCACTCACTACTGAGGAACTCCTGTGATACAGGAAGTGATTCTCAGACAGGGTGATGCAATTTAGGAGCTTATCCCCCTGTTGCTTTCTGGGACTTGTAGTTTAGGAAGGGCCTTTAGAATATTCAGCCAGAGAGCTCTTAAGCCCACTACAAAGCTCACTACAAAGCCCAAAATGCAGCAGGAGACAGCCAGAGCAGTAAAAGTTCATGAGCCCTGTTTTTAGAGCGTAGTGCAATAATCTAACACTACTGAAATGTGATTGCTTTTTACACGTTTGCAATAGCGCTAATGAATCACGATCGGCAAGCCATTGATGGTTTTTTTTTATCATCATTGAGTTATGCAGGACACTTCCAGGACATTACAAGAATGGTAGTAGAACGACGTTGTGTGAAAATCTCCCAATAGCACAAAAATGACTGTAACAATGCACTTCTCTAACACTTTTTAACCCCATGTGATAATCCACCCATTGTATCAACCACTTTTCTGTACTAACAGTCATTTGTTCCTAATAGCTGCTGGATGTCTAGTGTGAAATAAGTTGGGCAGGTGTCCTTGGAAAAGAAAATGAACATCGCAATTGTCATTAATTGGATCCCCTCTTTGGCAGCCTATGCAAAGGAACTATGTAATGCCCCATTCAGCTATGGATACTAGATTCTCTCTCCTTCCAGGCCAGTAGCAAAGAAAGAACAAATTTAACAAGTCCACACACTGAAATGACATACACCACTGGATGCAGAAAGTTCAGCAGATAATTTAGGGGAGGAAATCAACACAGATATCTGTGGCATCACAAATAAACCATGTATTTTCATATGCTAGAGAGAAAACTATTTTGTTCAGTAGAATATAAAAGGATCTATTTCAGAGCGAGCATGGCATAATGGTTTGAGTGTTAGACTATGACTCCGGAGACCAGGGTTCAATTATTGCTCAGCCATGAAACCCATTGGGTGACCTTGGGCAAGTCACATTCTCTCAGCCTCAGGGGAAGGCAATGGCAAACCTCCTCTAAACAAATTTTGCCAACAAAACCCCATGATAGGTTAAGTTGGAAATGACTTGAAGGCACACTACACACACACACACATATGTCTATTGCTAGACATATGTTTCATACTCTGTCTGAAGTCTACCTAATGATGAGGAAACACAGAACCATCATCCTGAAGGCAATGCTTTTGAAGAATTTGTCAGGGTAATTACACTGAGAGGCTGGAGAACCATGAATAAGTCACTTCTTCAGTCTGTGATATCATGCCAATGATCATGTAGAACTGGGGTAGGCAACCTAATGCCCGGGGGCCGGATGCGGCCCTCCGAGGCCTTTGGACCGGCCCCAGGCCGATCCTGCCGCCGCCGCCGCCTGCCATGATGATATTGATTATTGTTGTTATTACTTGTTCTTGGGGTTTTCTTGGCAAAATCTCCACAGGGGTTTTGCCATGGCTTTTCTGGGACTGAGAGAGTGTGCATGCATATTTTTTAACTTTTTTTAAAAAAATATTTATTTATTTATTTATTTATTTATGGTGCTTTGCCCCCCCCCCCCCAATTGTCTGAGACAGCAACCCGGCCCCCGGCTCAAAAAGGTTGCCTACCCCTGATGTAGAAGATCTGAATATCCATTTCTATTTCTAACACCTGAAGTACACGAGAGTCCCCACTCCCACCCCTGCAACTCCTATGATCAGTATGAGAGCCAAACCAGTATGGGTGGTTTGAGTGTTGGACCAGGACTTAGGAAATCAGGGTATAAATCCCAGATTAGCCATTGTTGCCATAGTCAGAAATGCCTTGAAGGCACACAACAACAACAACAACAGCAACAGCAACAACAGCAACAGCAACAAAAACAACAACAACCAACAGTATACTCTTCAGGCAAGATTGCAATTCCAATGGATGTCACCAAAGCAGAAAAACCAATCACATCAAACTTCAAAAGAGGTAAAGGTAACTTATTCATAACATTTTATAAAATAACACATTTTTGCACATGCATGAAACTAATTATAGTTGGATACCCTGCTAACAGGGGACCTTGCTGTATTGTTTCCATTTGTCACTGCCTATCCATGTCTTCATATATTACACAGATCTTTTCTACCATGGAAATCTGCTGAACATTGCAATCTGTTAAAACAATGTGTCTAAAACATTTTGAGAAGTGGATGCCATGATGGCTTTTCATGTGTTCACCACATCAATCTATTACATACAAGAGTCTTCTCAAGCTTACTTCAATGGCTATGGCACTACATCAAAACAAGTGGGACATATCCATTACATAAAGTAACAAGTGCTCTTGAAACAGTAGTTTTCTGCACAACAACAGAAACTACCAAGATTTGTATCCATTTCTCATTCAGTACTGGAAGCACACAGTGGTTACGATGGACTGTACAGGAGAAAAGTACAGGATTAATTTTAAACAAGCTATCAATGCCAAAACTGATTTTTTTTTCCAGTTAAGCTAATTTGGTATGTGATACCTGGACTTAGCCTGTTGTTGTGCAAGACTGTGTTCAATTATTATTATTATTATTAAAGTTTATTTCTAGAGCGCTGTTGGTGTACACAGCGCTGTACAAAAGACAACAACATTTTGCACTTTATGAAGGAAATATTTCCATCTGTTGTAGTGAAAATTCCCATCATACCTACTTCCTGGTCATGTCATCTGGAGATGCTAGGACTGCACAATGGATGGAAAGGTGTTGGTTGCCTTTCCAACCTTTTATAAACAACATTCACTGTGCTTTTTTTTTAAATGGGGGAGTTGACAGCTCACATGTATACAGCTATTGGGGTAACAACATGTTTTGCATTTTTTTTTAAATGAACATCGAGTTTAATTAGCTCATATCTTTGAATGAATTATTGGTATGTAAAAGATAAGAGCAAAATTAATATTCTACTGGTTAAATCAGAAGGAGTTAATGAGTGAACACATGACAGTAATAGTGGTGATTTCAAGATTGGTGTAATGATTCTCATTTATAGAACTCATTTAAAGTGAGACTACTTTGCAGACTGAGGAGTGTCAGTGTGGTGTAGTGGTTTGAATGTTGGACTGTGAGTCTGGAGACTAGTGTTTGAATCCCCACTCGGCCATGGAAACCCACTGGGTGACCTTGAGCATGTCAAGGCAAACCCTCTCTAAACAAATCTTGCCAAGAAAACCCTGTGATAGGTTCACAAACCAGTATACCACACTGACCCTCAATGACACCTTAGGGTTGTCATAAGGTTGGAAATGACCTGGAGGCACACAACAACAACCTCGCAGATTACATGAATTCTGATACAGTATCTATACCAGGGGTAGGCAACCTAAGGCCCGGGGGCCGGATGCGGCCCCCCGAGCCTTTGAACCGCCCCCAGGCCAGTCCTGCCACTGCTGCCGCCATCACCCCCCACTACCCCCCACCGCCCCACTGCCGCCGCCGCCCGCCTTGATGATATTGATTATTGTTATTATTAATTGTTCTTGGGGTTTTCTTGGCAAAATCTCCACAGGGGTTTTGCCATGGCTTTTCTGGGGCTGAGAGTGTGTGCATGCATATGTTTTATTTTTTAAAATTATATTTATTTATTTATTTATTTTTGATGCTTCGGGGCCCCCAATTGTCTGAGGGACAGCAACACGGCCCCCGGCTCAAAAAGGTTGCCTACCCCTGATCTATACTATCCCTTGAGTTTTGCTCTTCTAGATGTCCCACCTGCTCCAAATTCATCATTTTAAAAACTGCCTTTTCGTGCCAGTTTTTAATCAAATTTATCAATTCCATCCACAATGACAACAGCAACAATAGCATGTTGTTTTTTAAAAGAAGGATCTCCAAACATAGACATCTTGGGTGCCCAATTTAACAAAATAACAGTTGGTTTTGTTCATGAATTAGGGGACATTCTTAATACTTACATTTTCTATATATGTACTAGGAAATCTTCAGATGGGAGCACCCTGTTAGAAGCACAGACAGGATGCTGATACCTCCAAATCACCCTGAACAAACCTACCTGATCTTGGCTAATGTTAGAATCTAAGCAGGGTCAGGCCTAGTTGGTTATTTGGAAGGGACACTACTACAGAATACCAGAGATCTCCAGGTAGGGCTAGGAAGTGATCTAGCCTGAAACCTTGGAAAGACAATATTAGAAAAGTTGGATACCTTGTCTGACTCAAAATAATGCAGCTTTCTATACTCCTTTCTCCTTTTCAGATTGTTGGTCTGCAAGACTGGGAAAAGGGCCATAACCCACTGCTAGAGAATTTAATTTGTATTTAGACTTTGCCTGATTCAACGTCTGGAATCTCCAGCTACATTTGATAAAGACTTCTGTCTAAAACCGTAAGGAATTTCTTCCAGGGGGCGTAGACCAGAGTAGGGAAACTGCACAAGAGCAGAGTCACTGCAGGATGCACTGACATGAGTGTACCAGTATACTCAGTGCACCAGAGTCAATCATAGAGCACCACTGAAATGTTAACCAAGGCAACTGACATGTCTCAGTGCACCAGAACCAGATCTCATGTCACTTCCAACCACCAGTTTTAAAACAAAGCTGGCTAATAAAATGCTTGGGAGAGGAAAACCACTGCACATGTACACGATTTCTGTGTACTCCTTTAAAAAAAATATATGATGCACACAAAGGGATTGCCAGGGGTCTTGGAGAATTGCATGAATAGGGTTGTGGGGGGGGGGGGGTGTCACATGTACCCTGAAGGCTGAACTTTCCCCTTCTCTGGGGTAGGCAACATTGAGCTAAATGGGGCAGTGGGCTGAATTAGGATAAGGCAGCTTGCTATGTGCTCCTATAACACACCTGTGTGAACCAGCCCTTAAGGTAGCTCTGGGAAAACACTTCAGATGGTGTCAGGTTTCAGTTCCTATCAGCCTCCAATATTTGGGGCATTCTGGGACCTGTAGTCCAAAAACAACTTCTCCAACCTCTGAGTTCAATGTGATATACTTCAGGGTGTATGAAGATTCTCTGCAAAGCCTTGGATTAGTATGACTCAGAAAATATTTAAGTACCCTTAAGCCCTCTAATTATATTGTTTTATGGAGGTTCCACTCAACCATATCACTCCTAAAAATAGCCATGTAACAGAAACTATTCCAGGGCAAATGTGGATAATCTTTTTTCACTGACCATGTGTATAATGGTGAAAATGTGGATAAATTGATTGCTACATTGTGGTATCATTTTCCTCTTTATTCTACTCTAGAGTGAGCACTCATTCAGAGCATATTATAGAAATTACTGACAAAAAAGCAACATGACTTGGATTCAATACGTCCTGAAGATACATTGCTAACAAGTTTGGATCCTTTATTCCTGAAAAAACATTGGTTAATAAAGCATACATATAACTGCTTAAATTCTAGAATAAGACAAGTATTGTTGGCTTCAGCAGGAGAGCCATATCTTCCCCAATTTTTTTACTGGTCCGTACAAGCACCTATGTTTTTAAATATAAAACCCTAAAGTTAATGGTCCAGTCCCATGGCTGTTTACACAGAAGTCCCATTGAGCTTAATGGGAGTTACTTGCTAAGACTGCAGTCTTGGTGTTATTTTACACTACTTCCTTAAAATTATTTTTTTCTTGATTCTTGATTTATGTTCTCATTTAGTTCAAGTACTGGCAGTGTTACAGCTATACAAGGGGGTATCGTAAAGTTTTAATTATCACCTTTAAAAACATTTGACAGAAAGTTTGTTTTGATTTGTAGCTGTTAACTTATCTCTATGTAGTCACCATCCAGATTTACACATTTTCCCCAGCGTTTCTTGACCCTCCAAATACCGTTATTGGAGAAGTCTGCAGATTGCACCTTAAACCACTCTTCCACTTCATGAATGACGTCATCTGTGTTGTCAAATCATTGACCCCACAATGGATTTTTCATTTTTGGGAAAAGAAAAAGTCACTTGGTGATGATGAGACTGACAAAATTTCATCAATATAACATAATAACTGCCGGGTAATATTACTTTACAATACCCCCTCATACTTCTCCATCTTACACTTTAGTCACTTCTGGCACAACCCGGAACAAAAATAAAGGACACAAAGAGCTGATTTTCTCAATATCATGAACTTAGGGACCAATGATGACACTGACAAAATTCATCAATATACCATAATAACGTCCGGTTGATAATTATTATTTTACAATACCCCCCTCGTATTTTCTAAGGCATGAATGATTGAAGATTGCCCACTGCAATCATACACACACATACACATATATCAGGTAAAACAGCTGGATATGTGAGCTTCCTAAGGAAAGAAAAAACACATTTTATTTTGCTATGTAAAAGACAAAAGCATTTCAAAACATTTAAACCATAACTATGTCAGTTCTTCCTCAAATAATGATCTTAATATTTGTTACAAATAAGATTTTCTTTTCAGTTGCAAGTAAGCTAAACCAATTTATCAGAGTCTTTTCTCTGGCATTCTGTTTTCTCTGCAGTAATTATTACACTGATTTAACAGTGAGGTTTATGTAGCCTAATCATTTTCTTTCTTTTGTTCAGATCTTGTATAACCATAAAATATACTAAAGTGACTGCTTAATGGCATCTTTGAGTTTTTGCACTATTCCACAAATGGAATGCCTGCCGTTATTTACTGTTACACAATTTTCTATGTTAACTTGATCCAATTTTGAAAAGCAAAAACACAATCCTGTTGTTCTGACACCTTAAAGCAGGGGTAGGCAACCTTTCCCCTTTAAGGGCCGAGGGACTTCAGCTCCCAGAAGCCTCAGCCATGTTGGCCAATAGTCCCATTTTGGCCAATAGCTCCTGGGATTCTGGGAGCTGAAGTCCCTCAGCCCTTAAAAGGGAAAGGTTGCCTACCCCTGCCTTAAAGCAAACATGGACAACGTCTGGCTCTCTGGATGCTGTAGTTTTGCAAATCCAATCATCCCTCGCCAATGTCTATATGGTTGGGACTAATGTTGTCCAGCAGTATTTGGAAGGTGATGGTTGTCCATCTAAGCTTGGAGTACAAGAGCCCTGTTGGATCAATCAAAGGCCTATCTATTCCAACATTTGGATCCCATTTCAGGAGAAAGGCAGGACATAAGTGAAGTAAATAAGACAAATAAATATTCCTTTACCTCAAAGGATAGCCATGTGCCTGGGAGATTTCAAATTCCACAGTAACTGATATACCAGCATACTGGCTCTGATACCACCTTAAAGGTTTCAAAAGGCAAAATATACAATTCCAAATCTAGTTTGTCTAATGGAGCTCTCACAGTGGATTTGAAGAATACACAAAGCACTTCAGAAGCTGAAGTTAGTCATCTTCCTTCCAGGTCAAAGAATGTTTCACATATGGAATCTAAATGGAGCTCTCTTTGACACTGAAGTGAATTGGCAGCCCCTGTTCAATGTTCCTCCCTTTCACTCTCTCCTCATTCTTCTTTGGATCCGGGACAAGATAGATCACGCACAACAGTACAATGTGATGCATTACCTGGATTTATTATTTTATATTTTTAAGTATCTGGTATATCCAAGAAAGTATTAAGCAAAGTAGGTTCACATGGAAAATTATGTAGTTTGCAGCTAATCACTAATGTGCATAGCACTATGCATTGCAGTTTTACAGCTGAAACTAACAGTGGAGATCATTTTGTCCAGTCCATGATATCAGGAGGAAAAAAACCTGTCTCCTATATACATGCTCTGCTCATCTCTCTCTTGCTATATCTGGTCAACTGCAGAAAGAATCTGAAATAAAAATATGCCTCAGTTACACAAACCTCTCAGCAGAATTCAAAGATATAGTTGTGTTAGTCAGAAGTATCAGTATGCAAAGGAATCTTGTAGCTCCTTTCTGACTGAGCAAAAGATGTTGTAGCATATGCTTTTGTAGACATGGTTTTACATCTGACGAACAAACCAAGTCTATGAAAGCTTACTGTACAATGTTGGGGTTTGTTTGTTTGTTTGTTTTTGCTCAGTCAGGGCCTTTACAGACTGCCATAAATAATGCTACTTGAATCCACTTTAACTGCGCTGGCTCAGTGCTAGGGAATCATGGGAATTGTAGTTGGTTTTTTCTAAGATATTTGAGCCTTCTCTGTCAGAGAGCTCTGGTGCCACAATACACTACAGTTCTCATGATTCCCTAGCACTGAGCCAGGACAGTTAAAGTGGATTCAAGTTGCATTATTTCTGGCAGTCTGTAAAGGCCTTCAGTCTCAAAGGTGCTACAAGAGTCCTTTGCAAAGTGCTCAGTAGTTTATTTTTATAAGACTTGTTGACATTCTTTGGCCATGGCAGGGCATACCCACTATAAGTACCTAATATAATATTTCCAAAAGAATCACAGACTTATTAGTAGTAGCACAAAGAGTTCTTTAGTATTTTAATGGCAAAAGGTATTATACAACCAAGGTAAAGTACCTTTAAGTCCCTTTCACTTTAATAAGAAGAGCTGGAATCAATAGAACTTACAGATAGTGCCCTAAGAAACTGACTGTGGAAGAAGCTTTTCTGAGGTAAAGTTCATTGTCATTCTTGTAATTTTTTTTATTTTGCTTTTTTTATAGTTGTCCTCCACTTTAGTACAATGTCTGGCATCTGTGTAACCCAAGAATGTATAGATCACAAAAGCTACAGTGGGCCCTTGCTATCCACTGTGGTTTGATTCCAGGATCCCCTGTAGATACCAAAATCCATGGATGCTCAAGTTCCATCAAATACAATGGTGTAGTAAAATGGTGTAGTAAAAGGTTTGCTTTTTGCCATGGATGGTTGAATCCATGGATAAAGAATCTGTGAATATGGAGGGCTGTCTGTATAAGAAAGAACTTGGAATTCAAGACGTTTACATTCCGTTACTCTCAATTTAATGACTTCCTCTGCTTAAACTTTTACGAATAAATGCAAATGAGAGAAGTCCCAATGAATCAATAAAATTTACATAGATGTTGACTTACTATAACCCCACTGATTCACTGGGTCTACAGTTGGAGACTAGCAACTGGACTTCAGCATGAGACAACTGCTACATGTTCAGCAGTGTTGCATCCACACTGACCTAAGTCAGATTTCAGTCCCACTAAAATCAATGGGTTTTAAGTAGTCATAAAGGTTGGAAAAGTTACTTTTGGACTACAACTGAATAAATATCCAGTTACACATAGTTTAGTTAAGTATAACTGCACTTAGGCTGATTTCCAGAGTTTTTAAGTAGGATAAGCAGTTCAATTCTAAATCAAAAGCATACCAGTTGTAGGGAGTTAGGCTCTGGCACAAGCCTCTTCTGTCAGGAAAAAAAAATCTCCTTTTTGGCTGATCTCAGAGATTAGCTGGAAGAAGAATCAGCCAACAGAATTCCAGTGCAACTAAAATCTGCCAGCAGAAAAGCCAAAAAGGCAGTTGACAAAGGGGTAAAGGGAGAAGACAAATTGCAGCAATCTAGACCTGCTCCAGTGCTGTGACACATCCACAATGGTAATACATAAGCTGACTGAAAGGAGTCCTTGGTAATTTTTAGCACTCCTGGACCAGGAGGGGTTTGAATTCAGCACAGCTTCATAAGGCTTAGTGTTGGCTCAGAGGGCCCTTGGCCAATTAAGGCTGCAATCTAACCTGCTTTTGATTCAAAACAATACTAATACATATTTAATACAACTATTTAATTTGTTGGTTAACACTGCTTTGCAATCATGACACTTGAAATTACATCAGGTCAAGTGGGAGTTTTCTCCTGAATAACTCTTGTATTTATGTGGAGATATTTTACGGGAGATATTTCAGTTACCTTATATTATCTTGACTTGAGAAGGGGTATCACATTGTTATTTCATTGAATTTGATCTGAGTTACAATTCTGCAGCTATCTTGCAGGTTATTGAATATTTTGATAACAGCAGCTGCTTGTTTAAACATTAATAAAATCATGGTGAGATTATTCAGAATGCTCCCCTTCGGGGTTTTTTTAAAAACACACACCCCCAAGAGGCAATGAAATCATTTGGTAGTTATCTGCATTACTAATCTATATGAATATGAATCTATGTTACACTTAGGATGCAATAACTAATATTTTAATAGTAAAAAACAGTGACTTAGCATCATGATCAAGTAAAAAGACGTTGACTCGTTTATCATTTCTGCTTTATACAGGTCAACCTAGAGAGTGAACAAAGACACACTGTGATGGCTCATGCCAGTTGCAGGTGGTGCCCTCTTTTATCAACAATTCTACCCACTGTCTACAGTTTAGCTATAAATTACTCAACTCATTTAATGGCCCAATGGCCAGCTGTTTCTATTCAGATTGTTGTTGTTACTGTTGTTGCTGTTGTTTTCAATTCACAAGCCAAATCATTGTAAGTGCATTTAGCCACAGGCCATTAATGTGCCTTTAATGCACAAATCTTTAAAAATCACTAACTTTTTCTGTGTTTTTTTAACCAGTGAAAGGTAACTGGAACACTATAAAACTAATTGGGTACGTTTGTGTAAACAAGAAACAGAGAGATCAGCTTTCCAACCTGGTCTTTTCAGAACTTCAGTGAGAGCAGACCCAATTACTAAATAATTCAGTAATGAAAGGTATGTAGCATACCCACCTTTCTTGGGATAACAGCACATACCAAACCACATCACTGGCCATACTGGTTGGTGCTAATGGACACTGGAGCCCCACAATACACGTTTCTTACTTCTATGATAGATAGCGATTACAAAAAGTAACTAACTGCTCATTACAAAAAGTTCTTTTCTGAGCTGATTACGTAGTTCCAATCTCTACAAACATTGGGGCTTTCAGCCTTTCGGTATCATATCTTAATATGTGTTGTACTCTACTTAAATACCAAAGACTTTTAATGTGCAAACTTAGAGAATTTGCAATTAGATTGCAAATTATACCATTCTGATACCACCTTAACTGTCATGGTGCCATCCTGAACTATTCTGTCAAAAGCTCTCTGGCAGATAATTCTAAGTATGACACTGAATTACCAATTCCAGGATGCCATAGCAATTGGACATTGAATTAAGTTCTTGAAGACACTGTTTGCTTGAACTTTCATAAGTCTTTGGACAAAGTTCCTCATCAAAAACTCTTGAGATAACTTAGTGGTCATTTGATAAGTGGAGACATCCTCTCAAGGATAAAGAACAGGAGACAAAGAGTAGGAATAAATGACAGTTCTCTTACCTCCCACCCCCAGGATTATCTCTTGGGCATTTGTGCTTTTAAAAATTTGCTCATAAACATTCTGAAATGAAGGATGAGCAGTGATGGGTCCAGAGTGACTGAAGACACGAAACTATTTGAAGTGGTTAAAAGAAAACAGGATTGCAAAGAGCTCTAGAAGTCTCTCATCAGACTGTGAGAACAAGTATTAAAATGACAAACATGGTTCAGTATAAGAAAATGTAAAGTGATGAATACTGCATAAAAAAAAAATCCCAGTTCTATACATACTCTGATGAGGTTTATGTTGCTTATGATTGGCCAGGAAAGAGATCTTGCTGTTGTGGTAGGCAGCACAATGAAAATATAACTTTGTATATATTTGGGGAAATTATCTACAATAACATATACAGTGTACACATTCCATGCTGACTGTGTGTGTGTGTGTGTGTGTGTGTGTGTGTGTACAGACATACACCAGAGTGTCAACATCAGGGGTAGGCAACCTTTCCCCTCTAAGGGCCGAGGGACTTCAGCTCCCAGAAGCCTCAGCCATGTTGGCCAATAGTCCCATGTTGGCCAATAGCTCCTGCGATTCTGGGAGCTGAAGTCCCTCGGCCCTTAAAGAGGAAAGGTTGCCTACCCCTGTATATATACTGACTGTTGACTGCAAGATCAGCAGGTTGGCAGTTCTAAGCCCAGGTGCTGCACGATGGGATGAGCTCCTGTCACTAGTCCCAGCTTCTGCCAACCTAGAAGTTCAAAAGCATGCAAATGCAAGTAGATAAACAGGTACCACTACCTTTGGTGAGAAGGTAAACAGTGTTCTGTGCAATCATGTTGGCCACATGATCACAGAGTAGTCTCTGGCTCTTCGGCTTAGTAACAGAGATGAGTACCAACCCCTACGGTTGGTCTTGACTTGACAACCTTGTCAACAGGGAAGCCCTTTACCTATACATATATAGGTAAACAAACGAAATTAATGCTGAAACAACCTGGAAAGATATTAACCTTACAGAAAATGAAATAGAAAGATTCATCCATCCCAAATTGCAACCCCTCTAAGGAAGTCTTGGATAGTGCAGTGCACAGCACCGTATGAGAGGGAACTGGCTTTGATGGCCTCCAGTGGGAAGGGTCCTGGAGTACCTGTGGGTGAGCCAGGACACCACATGGGGAGGAAGAGCCATGGACAATATGAGGCCAGGCTTCCCCCCTCCCCAGGTTTTCTATTTCGGCTTTGGAAGGAAAACAATGAAGGGACAGCAGCTGGATAAGTCTACAGACCAATTTTAATTGGGTCCTTTGCATGTTGGCTGGAGGGTGGTTGATGGATTGGATCCAGGGTCCAGAAACCTCATTTCTCCACCAGCCAACCATTGCTTCCTTCTCCCCTTTTTCTCTCCTCTCCCACACTTGGCATGGCTGACCATGTGGGTCTCCTAGATTTTTGTCACTACTCACAACCCCCCCCCCCCCAATACTTAATTCCATTTTCTAGGAAACTGTCTGAAGTCCTGGGACATAAAGAAGATTTCTTGCATTCCCTGAGAAAGCACAACAGTCAAGCTATTCCACATAACCCCTATAGTTGTGCCACAAGAACCAATTACATATACATGAATGAATGTGTGTGCATGGGGGAAATCATGAACCAAGACCTGTTATCAAAGTTCTGTAATACTAAGCATCCCATAGCTGACAATAGGAAGGTGACTCACTCATGGTGCCTGACTAGATAACATGAGATGCACATGCACTATTGAAAAAAGATATGTACACATGCATCATGCAAGCCAGTAATTTATGGCCATAAAGTTAATCCAAAACTAAGACAAATTTTAGAATATTTATGTAGGTAGATATTATAGCTGAATTATGCAATGGCTATCGATAACATCAGTCACTGTAAGAACCATATTCACAAGTTCCAAATAAACTGTTTTTTGCACTCTTAAGATGTCTCTTATTCAAAGGAAACTTTTTAAACTTAAAATATATTCAATTCTGGAAAAAGCTACACTGTCAACAAACAAAAACATTCTGAGATAATTAAACTAGCAAAATGCACTGTAGAGGCAAATTAATTGGTAGAGCAAGCAGACTATCAAGTATTATTCAGAAAAAGCACAAAAAACTACTTTAATATGTCAAATATTTTTAACATAATTTGTTAAATAACACAAAATTAATCCCCTTCTTTACAGTGTGCATCCTGCTAAGTGTATGTTGTTTCAACAACCAGTTTTCTATGCTGTAACAAAACCCACAGCTGTGTTTGGCTGTCTTTATAGCTTCGTAAAAAGAGTGATTTGAAGGCAGCTTTTGAGATAATTCTCTGTAATCATCTGTGTTTTGAACTCTAGTGCTCAAAATATGCTGAACAAAACATGACTTCAGCCGATATTTTTCAGTTGTTCTTGTGTGTTAATACATCTAGAATATCTGTAACAAGTTGTAATAATAACTAAAAGGGGAGGGGGAGAGGGACAGAGAGAGGAGAACTCAACTACAGGCCCTCTCTGAGATCTACAGTGCCCAAAGTCTGTAATATACATTTTTAAAAAACTATGACACATTAAAAAAAACCCAGTTACTCCCCTGTACCAAAAAGTGTGAGACATAATTTAATTTTTAAAAAGTTTTTAATGGATTTTATTAATAGCTTTGCAAACAATCAATATATTCAACACAAAATACATTCTATGAGCCTTGGGGGTCAACAAAAAGAGTTTTACAGGAAGATGGTTTATCCTGAGATCGTGGTAATAAATACTTTTCTAGTCTTTTTTCCGGTTGCTTAACTCAACATTTGTAAGGTGAAAGAATGTTATACTTTGGCCTGACAAGGAAGTGAAGTTTCATCTCTTCCTGTAGTTATTTAGAGAGGGACTCCAGGGGGAAAAGCCTGTGATGGGGGTATCTAGGGAGAGAAATTGGCCCCTCGACCCCATTTAGTTGCTCATCATTATTCTACAGCTACAAAAAGCAGAGATCAATTGTGTCAGCTTAAAACACTATAGCACTCCATGTGAAGTACTTCTGCATATGAAATTGCTGTATGTATATTCACCAAGAAGTTGTATTGGCTGCAGTTTGCTAGAATTTCAGTATTACCTATATATGCAGCAATTTACGCGGAGGATATCATGTAAATACACCAGCAGGATATTGGTATACTGTGATATCTTTCATCAACATTGCAACATGTGCAGGTAAAATACAAATGTTGGTGCACTACAGCCAATTTGCTTCATGCTCCATATAAAAACAGCAGTTGATATATATACGAAGCTATCAAACTTTATGATCTAAACATACTGGAAGCAAAAGTACTATGTTTTATGTAATAGGTAGGTAAATTTCCAACACAGGCAATTTCCTTGGTGAGATTTGGTAGCACAGAGACCAGCTCTTCATTCTCTATCACCTTTCAACACTCCTTCCCTTGGATTATTTTCAACTGTCTTATGGTTTTTGGCCAATACTTTATGCATTTAATTTCCCTCTGACCTCATTGTCTACAACACTACCCTCAGCCATAGGTTATGTAATGCACCTGGAATTCTGAATAATAAGTTATGCATTTGATGAAGTGGGCTGCAGTCCACATAGCTCATACTATCCTTAATTTATTGGTCTTTCAAGTGCCAAAGAAGCATTTATGTTTTTAGCGCCTAGAAAAAAGTCCATTTCAGGGACTAAAAGTGGGAGAATTCTTGGAGTTCCAATCTAGTGAGGATGACATTGATTAATGTGAACATCCCAATCAGTGATATATACTGGTCCACAATTACCCTTCAAAGAAGACACTATACAAAAACAGATCTTCAAGATCCAGCTGAGACCACAAAACCAATCCAACTAAGGAGTTTATCACACAGGAGGGATCCCATGCAAAAACCGAGATTTAAACCAGAAAAAAAACCCCGCAAAAATGGATTGATTTTCAGACAATGTCTGACATTTACCCAGACAGAAAGTAAAAAAACTTGCAAAAAGCAGATTGATTTCAGACAATATTGGGGTTAATGAGCATTAACATGACATTAACCCGGACAGAAAGTCGACAAAATGTGCTGCTTTTTACTTTCAGAAAATCCTGAAAGTAAAAAGCGGCATGTTTTGTTAACTTTCTGTCTGGGTTAATGTCGTGTTAATGCTCATTAACCCCGATGTGTCTGAAAATTAACTCACTTTTGTAGGTTTTCCTGGGTTTTAAATCCCATTTCTGCACAGGACTTGGGCACTTTGCCTCCTGTGTGATAAACTCCAAAGTAATGTAAACTTCTGTCTGTAAAAACTGCTGGGCATCAGTCTCAGTTCAGTGTATTCAGAGATGGAGGAACTGAAGTATGGCAAAAGAATACTGAGAGGTTCTCTCCCACTAGCTCTAACAGCACATTAAATACTGACCTGGCAGTTCATGTGCTGCCTATTATGTTATGCATTCTAAAAGTTTAGCTTTTCTACATCAATGTGTTGTAGTCAAATGGCATCAAACAGGGTCTGTTTTGGAATACAGTCCTGACAAAAACTCTCACCAATTAGCCTCTGCGTAATCAATGGATTAATTTCTTCTCATTATTCATTCTAGTAATTACCATTAACACCACACAATGCGTGCTCTACCACACCACATACACCATGTATGTATAAACATAACATGCATATAGAAGCTATATAATGTTATATGGAGATGTTGCCCAGGAGCAGATTGCTTGGGGGGTTCTTCTTCTAAAGTTTCACTTACTAACTGACATATGGCCAATTTGTCCAAGGCCCTGGTAACATTTTTTTAATATATAATGCTTTAGATCTTTACTGTATTCAATTATTTGCACCACCTATTTTCTTTTATTTTGCATTATGTCTCTCTCTCGGGGGGGGGGGGTATTGTATTTTAATACTGTATTTTAGTATTTGATATTATTGAATAGTTATCAAAGTTTTATTTTGTAGTTGTTTGTAAAGCTCTGTGTACATGGATAGTGCTATATAAATGAACAACAGCATTAATCTTCATCTCTCCAACCCCATCTCTTCTATCCTTTCCTCAGGCGTATTTCGGGATGTTCTAACCAAGCATTGAATAAATGGATCACAGGAAATTGCCTTATTAAGTCAAACCATTGGTCTGCGTTGCTCAGTGCTGTCTATATCAGAATTAAGCTACTTGGTTCCTTTTGAATTGAATCTTGATAATATTTTACAATAGGTCATGAGCTATCTCAAAATAGTGACAGGAAGTGGCACAATGTCATTTGGAGACACTAAGGAGGGGAAAATGGATGTATTGGGGCTTGTGGATGGTGGCCCATGGGAGGGTCCAGAGGGGGAACTGGCTCCTGGCTCTATGCAGTTCCCCACCCCTGTATTAAAACCACAAGAAACATTCATGTATTTTAGAAATATAGCAAACTATCTAACTGATGTCTGTGTGCTTATTTGGTCATTTGAATTTGTTTAAGAGGAACAGAGGTCAATGGTGTTTATTGCTAATGACCTATGGTTGCAAATGAAGGCCACACACACAACCACTGATGATATTCTATTTTTAAAAGAAACTGCTTGCAAAAAGTGATTTAAGCTCAGAAAGAGTTTGCCAAAATCAGCTAAAGCACATGCCAGAGCACTGTGTGAGCTTCTTGAAAATTTTCACAGCACAAGACATTATATTCTCCCTTAAAATTCACAAAAAAACCCCTCTCATCCAAACAGTTTGTCTATGACATTGCTTGATGCAGATGGCATTTCTCAGCTGGAAGGATCAACAGTTCTCTTTGTGCAAAGGCAGGCTCTCACAGAGAGGGGAAAATATATACCATTTAACATGCATCAACAGGGAATGGCTAAAATAATCACTTTTAACGGCTGTATAACCACAGTGCCAGCCCCAGGTTGCCACATCACTTTGGAACATCACTTTGATCTGGCAAAGCTTTCAGTTACAGGCTGGTTTGAAATTGCTCCACATATGTATACTATTGTTATTATTTTCATCCTGACATGGTGCTATAAATATAAGGCAGGCACATTAATTGGCACTCTCTGCTGCTCTGTTTGCTTTCAGCACTGCCTCCTGTCTTGTACCCATAGTGCTGACTGTTGAATCTGCCACCATGTTAAAGCATTATCAAGAGGAACTGCTTTGTACTATTTCAACAAAGAACGGCCAGATGGTGGGAGTGAGATGGAGGCTAGACGACTTACAACTACATAATAATAATAATAATAATAATAATAATAATAATAATAGTAATAATAATAATAATAATAATAATAATAATAATAATAATAAATTTTTATTTATATCCCGCCCCTCTGCGTAGCAATCGGGGCGGCTCACAACAATTAAAATACAGTAATTAAGATACATTCTAAAAACCCGATCCCTCCACCCATCCCACCCACCCCTTAAAACAGAATTAAACTTAAAAATTTAAAACAAATCAATAAAATAAAACAAAATTATCAAATGATAGTGGCAAAACAACAGAGAGCATAGGGAGGGAATTCAATATTTCTTCCTGTGAGGGAATCAATCCGGGAAGGCCTGCCGAAAGAGATCCGTCTTAACTGCTTTCTTGAAACATAGCCCTCATTACAATTGTTGTTGTTTCGTGAAGTCTTCCTTCATTTGGGAAGGGACCTCAGTGGAAGAGTACATGATTTTAACACAGAAGGGCCAAGATCCTATATCCAGTGGTACAGTGCAATGCTATGCTCATGCAATTCTATCCTCCACCACCACCACCACCACCACACATTTTGGTAGAATTCAGAGACATAGCCATCTTAGGACCTTATCACACGGGGTCCAAAGCAGACAGAATCCAAAAGAAATCCCGACCTAATACGTATTATTTTTCCGTGTTTACACACGACGTCGCACAGAACCACACAGAACCCCGACAGAACCCCGAACGAATCCGAAACGAATTCAGATCTTTTGAATTTCGGTTTCTTTAGGAAGTACAATTGCGCAACCGGAATCATTGCGCATTTGCCGCGGGTCCGAAATGCATATGAACAGGCAATACGTATTGTGAAGCATTTCCCCGTCATAACCCATGGTTCCCCGAGCTATTTCCCATGGATCTGTGAGGAAGCATCTTATGACGTGTACTTCCTGGTTTGATCGGGCAACAAACGGAACGGGTAAACATGGTCCTCTCTGTTCCAACGCGCGACCAGGGGTTGGTGGGAAAGTAATATCTCTGCGCATGTGCTAGAACATCATTGCTTGGTTATTTATGGGAATTTGTAACATGTGTGTGAACGGCAAATATGTATCCAGGATGCGCTTTCCTGGAAGCATGATAAATGCGCAATGACGGTAATTGCGTGTGATAGCCATTTACGTATTGCGGGGGCTCTTTCGGTTCATTTCGGTATAGTACTGGATTTATTCTTATTTCGGTTGCTTTTCGCTTCGTGGCCAGCGTGTGATAAGGTCCTTAGTCTGGAACATCATTATGCAAAAGAAAATGTAGCATCTTTGAGACAGAGGGCCTTTACAGACTGCCAGAAATAGTGCAGCTTGAGGCCACTTTAACTGCCCTGGCTCAGTGCTAAGGAATCACGGGAAATGTATTTTTTTCTGGGACATTGAGACTTCTCTGTCAGAGAGCTCTGGTGCCACAATAAACTACAGTTCCCATGATTCCTTAGCACTGAGCCAGGACAGTTAAAGTGGCCTCAAGCTGCACTATTTCTGGCAGTCTGTAAAGGCCCTAACTGAGCAAAATAAGTTGTAGCATAAACTTTTGTAGACTTGGAGTGACCAATTGACTCCATGCATTTTAGGAAGCAGATCAAGTCTATGAAAGGG
Organism: Phrynosoma blainvillii; assembly: GCA_026167975.1. Classification (NCBI taxonomy): domain Eukaryota; kingdom Metazoa; phylum Chordata; class Lepidosauria; order Squamata; family Phrynosomatidae; genus Phrynosoma; species Phrynosoma blainvillii. The sequence goes on from JANUYF010000003.1 coordinate 38,737,574, forward strand.
GGGTTGCAGACTGCCAGAAGTAGTGCAAATTGAGTCCACTTCTAGGATTAGGGTTAGTGCTAGGGAATCATGGGAACTGGTTTTTTTTCTGGGACATTGAGCCTTCTCTGTCAGAGAGCTCTGGTGCCACAATAAACTACAGTCCCCATGATTCCCTAACCCTAAAAGTGAACTCAATTTGCACTATTTCTGGCAGTCTGCAACCCCCAAAAGTGGTCCCGTGGATTTTTTTTTCATAGTTTTTTCTTAGGCAAATAATACTTGTAAGTGGTTTTGCCAGTTTCTTCCTCTGAAATATAGTGACAGCACCCAGTATTCATTGTCAGTCTCCTATCCAACTACTAACCAGGGCTAGCCCAGCTGTTTATTAGATCAGATGGAATCTGGTGCCTTTTGGGCAGTGGTTCTCAATCTGTAGCGTGGGAGCCCCAAAAGGGGTGTGAGAGTTGCTCAAGGAGGCTATGAGACTTGGAGGCCCTAATCCTCCCTCCTCCTCTTCCCAAACATTTTTATGTGTAAAATTTACACGTATTAAGTTAAATATCGAATTTACTTAAATAAAACTGTTCTAATTTAAGCAATGTTATAAAATGTTAAAAATATGAATATACATGAATGTACAAGTGAAAATACACACACTAAATAAGCAAAATATTTTATTCATATACTATGTTGAGTGGCACGGGCCACAACGTCCACATATAAATGTAAAGGAGGATCCAGTTTGAGTACCACTGCTTTAGGGTATAGACCAGGGGTAGGCAACCTTTCCCCTTTAAGGGCCAAGGGACTTCAGCTCCCAGAAGCCTCAGCCATCTTGGTCAATAGTCCCATATTGGCCAATAGCTCCTGGGATTCTGGGAGCTGAAGTCCCTTGGCCCTTAAAGGGGAAAGGTTGCCTACCCCGGTATAGACTCTCACAATAACATTACAAGGACCTAGTTTCATGATGCTAGCAATGACAATTAAAGCCCTAAATGGGCTGGGATTTCTCTAACTGAAGGAGCAATTCATCTGTATGCCTGCCTCAGAATTAGAGTCTGCTGCATCAAGAGTAATATACACTATGGAAGGATGTGGTAAACGCCTTACCTGTTATGGGGCCCTGCTTGTGAAATGCTCTCCTTTTGGAGACAAGATTGACACCAACATTGGCTTTATGTGATGTAAAGGTTTTAAACTGTTTTAACTCAGTTGAAATTGTCATAGTTCCTAGTATATTTTTTAAAAATACTATTTAAATTAATTTTAAACAATCCATTTCTCCTGTAGTGACTCACTTTCCCCTCTTACACACAAAGATCCCTCTCTGTATCTGGTACTCGGGCCTCAAGGTGGCCTCTATACTGGACAAGTGGCTGAGTGTTCTATAGGTCAAGCAAAATTTTATTGTGTAACAAATAAGTTGAACATGAGCTCCCTGCACTCTATCCACATTCCCTGCTCCTCAAACCCTCTTCGGATCTTATCCATTCCCCTCCTACTAACTAGCCCTCACTCTGGACGTTACTGAATGCAGCTCCGTTCTTGCAGCAGTCACGCTTTTAATAAAATGTGGAAACTTATCACTTTTAGGCAGCCATCACCATACAAGTCATGCAACCGGGGCTTCTGTTCCCATTGCACTCTTTTCTTGAACTCTCCCTTAACCCCAACTCCGTGCCTAATGCCCTACCCAGCCTGCCTTTAGACCTTTTGCTGTTGCTGTTTTTCCCCTTTGTTCTACGTAATTTGGGAGCTCTGCAGCCCAGAATTAACTCTTTAAAAGGAAAGAAAGAAAGAAAATAATTAGAGAAAATTTTAAAAGTTCAGGGTGCTTTAGAACAGTGAGGGGGGACGGGGGATAAAAGGACACTAGAACCATGTGTCTAACAATTGTGCAATGGCCCCAGGAGCAATATTCACCCCTGCAGACTTGCATGATTTCCAGGTCATTAACAAGTTTCCCATGTGAATGAAAAGGGACTGGTGGGGGACAGGGCAGCGATGGGTCAGGCATCATCGTGCAATGAGTTTCACCAATGCTGTTTCTTTCCCAATGTACTCATGGTTTAAAAGATGCATGCAGCAATCTCCTCTTGTCTCAGACTACCCTAACTTTATTTCATCTCTCCCCTCTCTGACTCTAAGAGAGTTAAGGTTATAGGCCCAATGTTTCCCAAAAGTTGGTCCACTAGATGTTTTGGACTTCATCTCCCAGAATTCCTGATTGTTGGCCAAATTGCTAGGGCTTCTAGGAGCTGAAGTCCAAAACACCTGGAGGACCAAAATGTGGGAAACACTGAGTTATACTAGGTTATACTCTCCCACAGCCCACTCCTGCACAGCATTAGGGAGGTTGATTGGCCGGCTTTAGCCAAGCCTGCCCAGTTTCTCATTTCATATCTGTCCTGAAATCTTTTCAAAGAGGCCAGAATACAAATATTTGAATACATAAACTGACAAACAGTTGTCCTGAAGTGGACAAATAACCTGGGGTGTTTGGTTTTTTAAAAAAGAGAGGTAATAAAATTTATACACTGCTTTTCTCTGCCAAAACAAAATGCACAAAGTAGCCAACAATAACATAGAGACACAATTAAGGCAGCCTACTGTATTCCTAGCCCTTCACTGTTATTTGCTATTATAAATCTATTGTCAAAAATGCCATCTGCTTGTTCCCCCGGAGCCCTACACTGCCAGCTTGTCCCCTGTTTCAATCTGCCCTCTGCTCATTAAAATACTCACTTTCTATCTGTGGTGCACAGACTTCTATCAGGAGAACTTATTCCTGCCATAACGGCTGACAAGGTGATCAATCACGAGCTGGGAACAGCCACCAAATATCTGCATTTCTCCACTACGTGTATTAAACAGTTTGGGTCATCTGCAAATGTTTACACTGGAATTATATTTTCCACTTTTACTTCCAACCTACCAACAATTATCAAATGATTAGATATAGCTGCACACAGTTTAACTCAACAACAACAACAAATCCCAAACCTACCCTTGGAAATGGAAGGTGTCTTGAAACTCATAATATCTTCCTTAATATCAGCTAAGAGAACTATTCAAAATACCCTGCAGCAAAATTTAGAAAGAATGCATGTGCCATCGTTTCTATTAAATATGATTCAAAAACCCGTCATTCTCCAACCTGGCTGCTCAGCCAGGCAATGATTGATGATGCAAGAAAGGCAATATTGTATCTCCACCAAGATTAAATACTTAAAGTACTGAGAAGACGCAGAAAAACAATGACAACAACAATAATTCACCTCTATATAGTACTTTTTCAAATGTCCAGTCACAGACTCAGCATGTCTTATAACTGCCATATAACATGAGTCAGTGTAGCATAGTGGTTTGAGCATTGGACTAAGACTCTGGAGACCAGGGTTTAAATTTCCATTCGGCCATGGAAACCCACTGCATGACCTTGGGCAAGTCACAAATTCTCACCACAGGAACCCCCATGATAGTTTTCCTTAGGGTAGCCATAAGTTAGAAACAACCTGAAGGCACATGACAACAAAAATAATAACATGGGCGCATATTCTTATCATTCAATGTCATACACTTGGCTGAGTTTAGAGGACTACTATTTGCCTAAGTAAATCCTAATGCAGTGGTTCTCAAACAGTGGGGCAAAACCTTCAGGGGAATGCAAGACTTGCTCAAGGGGGACACGAGACTTGGAGGGTCTCATCCCTCCTCCTCCTCTTCCTACACCTTTTAATGTGTAAAATTTACACATGTGTTGGGTTAAATATTGAATTTATTTAAATAAAACTGGTCTAATTTGAAATATGTTATTTCCTTATAACATATTAAAATATGAATATACATGAATGTGCAAATGAAAATACACACACTAAATAAACAAAATATTTTATGCATATACTGTGTTAAGGGGAGGGACACAAAACATCTGCATATAGATGCAAAAGTATGTCTCAAGGTTAAAAGGTTTGAGTACCACTGCTTTAATATTATATTGCTGAATTGAGATTTGAGTCAGGGTTAGCCTGTTTTTCAAGACACTTTAGCTCCAAAGCTGAACTAGCTCCAATCAGCAGTTTCAATGTTTAAAGCCAATAAGAATGTCACATCCCTAAGTTACAGAATGGGACTACTAAATATTTAACTCCCTCTTCCTTTACAAAAAAAAATATTCTACTGATCTTGGAAATTGGTGTTGGAATAGGAGTTTTGCCACAGACACAAGAACCAAGAAAAACAATTGGACAAGTGCTAGAGGGCCACACACCCAAGGGGAAGTGGTGGACTTCAGTTGACTTCTTTTACCAAAAACGTTCCTAAAACAGATTAAAACTTGCTTTTCTGTTTGCATTTTATTTTTATATTTTGTTTTTATTATAAACTAAATTTCACCAACATTATTATCAAATAAATTCCATCACCCATGTTTGATTATTACATTTATATTTAAGTATACATGCAACTTGAATGCTCTTAAATTGACTTTACTATGATACTCAATATAAATACTGACTACAGTATTTATATTTATAATCAAGAAATATTATAATTCAAATATACCAGCTTAATCAGTTTAATTAAGCTGAGATACAAGAACTGTGCAATTAATTCTGTTTAATAAGGTTGTGGGCTTTTCAACAGTAGTTCCCTATAATGCTTTGCAAAATGTGTTTTGGAATTGTAAGGAATAAGAAGTAAGATATCAAATTTTGCCAAGATGACCCCATGGTCTTAGGGTCACCATAGGTCAAAAATAACTTGAAGGCACACAACAAAACAAAGCTATCATTAGGTCCACAGAAGTCATTTGATTTGCCAGGTACAGCTTTATTATTTGTTTATTTATTTATTTATTTATTTATTAAATCTTAATCTTCTCAAAGGAGCACACTGGGCGGTCTTACTTTCCCTTCATCCTCAAAAAGTGACTGGTTCAAAGTAACATTACATTTTATGGCTCTGTGAGGAATGAAACATATACCAACTAGTGCAATGGGTTAACTACTACAGAAGAATGGCTATATTTGGGCCTTTGCAGACTGCCAGAAATAGTGCACATTAAATTGAGGCACTGCCCTGGCTCAGTGCTAGGGAGTCATGGGAATTGTATTTTTTTCTGGGACATTGAGCCTTCTCTGTCAGAGAGCTCTGGTGCCACAATAAATTACAGTTCCCATGATTCCCTAGCACTGAGCCAGGGCAGTGCCTCAATTTAATGTGCACTATTTTTGGCAGTCTGCAAAGGCCCTTTGTCTAGTTATTTCCATGATCTCTAGATCTTGGTCTTATTTTTTTAATTTGCTTTCTGCCTTTGACCACATAGGATAATGAGAATATTGTATCCCTGTAATGCTGAAAAGTATTATAGCATTAATGCTATCATGGCAAAGAGCACCACAGAGACCGTACCTAGCCACAGACCAACACAGAGTTAAAAGCATGCTCAAGGCTCTCTCAGCTATTTTTTTGGATTGTGGCCCTAGTTATTTATTTTATTTTAGTACAGCAAACTCCACCCAGATGTCTTAAAATGCACATCTGTTAGGAATTGTACCATAAAGCCAATTTTCTGTCCTGAAAACATATTGCTTCAATAACAACTTAAGGTTGCTACCTAACTATAAGTCATACACACTACATTGCCAAAATAAATTGAAAGCAGCAGCTATGTAGGAAACAGAACATCAGGGGACTAGCTGGCATCAGTGCTGAAGGAAATCTTTGCTCCTGTGTCTGTAGGAAAAGCCAAGTAAATAACATCCATAGCATAGATGCATAGGCATGGACATTATGTTATTACACTGAACATGGTGTAAAACATATTTATGTTCTGTATTTTTCAGCAGTACCAAAAATATATTTAACATTTATGGTAGCGTGTTTAGTTCATTAAAGCCATTTCCGTTCACCCAGTAAAAATGTCACAAGATTTATAATTCAGATTTTGTGGCCACATGTTGAAGGCATAAAGGCCCACAAAACAACTGTGCAATGAACATACTGCTGGGCTACAGTCCTGAATAAAATTCATTCTGCCGCCCCTTCTTTTTTGGAGGTAGGCTGGTTAATATAGCAATTAATATGTAAATGTTATTATGTGCAGATCCCCTCAAATATTTAGGTGTGATAAATAAGTGTACAAATTAGCATTTTGTCTCCCACCAGCACCTTAGAAATCATAGAGACATGATGCAACATTGTGTTTTCTCCTTTTACATCCCAACCTTGCTGATCTAAATCAGACAGGAAAGCACATGTTCATATTTCTGCTCCTAAAATCAACAGGTATTAGAAAATGCTCACATGTTAGAAACTTAATCTGGATATTTATTTATTTCATTTATATTGTTGCATCCATACTGCAGAAATAATCCAGTTAGACTCCAATTTAACTCAATGCAATGGAATTCTGGGAATTGTAGTTTTGTAAGATATTTAGCTTTGTGATGTCCAGCCTGGACTGTTTAAATTCTCTCCTGCATTATCCCTCATTCAGTCCTTAGATTGTTTGAGCATAGGAATGTTCCACTGTATTAGTTTGTGGGGGGAGCTGTAGGAACCCCCTGCATTTTTCTAGTTTTTTGGTTTGCCCCTTCCCAGCAAGCTCTGTTTTGGCTTGGGATTTTTTAGTTTTTCTTAGGCAGGCTTGGCTTTTTTGTTTGGTGGCAACAGGCTCAGACAGAGGGAAAGGGCATTTCTTACACCTGCAGCCAAATTATTTACCTTCAGCCAATTTATTTACCACATTAGCTAATTTAGTTACCAGGAGCAGTTAATTCTAGTAAATATCAACATCAAATACAATAGCACCAGGATCTGAAAGACGTTGCACTAGCTTCATTGAGAAGGAAATCAGTCCAGGAACAAACCCAGAGAGATGACAACACTGAAGATCATTAAAACCTGAACTGTAAAGTACCTTTTATTTTAAGCCTATTAGAGCTTGGGAGGAGAACCCCCTTTTTGTTTTTCTTTAATAAATTTCCCTCTTTTTGGACTTTACACTCAGCTTTGGAGCCTTTTTTGGATTAGAGATTGATCTCACCAGGGTACACCCATATTTGCCACCCATATTTGCCACCACCTGTAGTTGGGTGTGTCTTCACAAGCTTTCTCTGTCAGAAAGCTCTAGTGCCACAACAAGCTACAAATCCAGTATTCTACAGCATTGAGCCATGAAAGTTAAAATGCTATCAAAGTGGATTACTTCTACAGTGCAGATGGAGCCATCCTTTTCCCCAACAAGTGACTTAAAGCAGCTTATAAGATTAGAATCATAGAGCTGGAAGAGATCCCAAGGGCCATCCAGTTCAACCTCCTGCCATGCAGGAATAGACACTCAAAGCACCCCCAACAGACGGTCATCCAGTCTCTGCTTAAAAACCTCCAAAGAAGGAGACTCTGCCACACTCCAAGCAAGATATTTCAAACAAGATACAACCACAAGGTTGCGAGTTCAATACCAGCCAGGGCTGAGGCTCGACTCAGGCCTGCATCCTTCCGAGGTCGCTAAAATGAGTACCCAGCTTGTTGGGGGGCAATCAGCTCACAGTTGTAAACCGCTTAGACATCCCATAGCATGATATGAAGCGGTATATAAATGAAGCTGCTTTGCTTGCTTTGCTTTGCTAAAAACTTGATGATACAAGAAATTAATTAGCTGTCAGGTAAAATCTTAATTTAAAATACCATAAAATCACTCAGAATCATAGAATCATAGAGTTGGAAGAGACCACAAGGGCCATCCAGTCCAACCCCCTGCCATGCAGGAACTCCACAAATGGCATCCAGCCTCTGCTTAAAGACCTCCAAGGAAGGAGACTCCACTACTCTCCAAGGGAGTGTGTTCCACTGTCGAACTGCCCTTACTGTCAGGAAGTTCCTCCTAATGTTGAGGTGGAATCTCTTTTCCTGGAGCTTACATCCATTGTTTTGGATCCTAGTCTCTGGAGCAGCAGAAAAAAAGCTTGTTCCCTCCTCAATATGACATCCTGTCAAATGTTTAAACACGGCTATCATATCACCTCTCAGCCTTCTCTTCTCCAGGCTAAACATTCCCAGCTCCCTAAGTCGTTCCTCATAGGGCTTGGTTTCCAGACTCTTCACCATTTTAGTGGCCCTCCTTTGGACACGCTCCAGTTTCTCCACATCCTTTTTGAATTGTGGTGCCCAGAACTGGACACAGTATTCCAGGTGAGGCCTGACCAAAGCAGAATAGAGTGGCACTATTACTTCTCTTGATCTAGACACTATACTTCTACTGATGCAGCCTAAAATTGCATTGGCCTTTTTAGCTGCTGCATTGCACTGTTGACTAATGTTCAACTTGTGGTCCACCTGGATTTCTAGATCCCTTTCACACGTAGTCTCATTCAGCCAGGTGTCCCCCATCGTATATCTGTGCTTTTCGTTTTTCCACCCTAAGTGCAGTACCTTACATTTCTCCGTGTTGAATTTCATTCTGTTAGCTTTGGCCCAGCTTTCTAGTCTGTTCAAGTCATTTTGAATTTTGATCCTGTCTTCTGGGGTATTAGCTACTCCTCCTAATTTGGTGTCATCTGCAAATTTGATAACTATGCTGCCAATACTGTCATCCAAGTCATTAATAAAGATATTGAATAGCACTGGGCACAGGACAGAGCCCTGTGGCACCCCACTGGTAACTTCTTTCCAGGTTGAAAAGGAGCCATTGTTGAGCACCCTTTGGGTTCGGCCAGTCAACCAATTACAAATCCATGTAACAGTTACTTTGTCTAGCCCACATTTTACCAGCTTGTTTTCAAGAATGTCATGGGGAACCTTGTCAAAGGCCTTACTGAAATCAAGATATACTATAACCAAACCATTCCCTTCATCTACCAAGCTGGTAATTTTATCAAAAAAAGAGATCAGATTTGTCTGGCATGACCTGTTTCTCTGAAACCCATGTTGACTTTTTGTGATTATGAAATTACCTTCCAGATATTCACAGACTCTCTGTTTAATGATCTGCTCCAGAATCTTTCCTGGTATTACCATATTAAGAGACATGATAATAAAGATAAATACACAGCTCACATACCCCATTAAAACCACTTTGCATGACCAAGCTAAATCATCAAATGCCTGTTTGAATAAACAGGAGGTTGTTGTTGTGTGTCTTCAAGTCATTTCTGACTTAAGATGACCCTAAGGCAAACCTGTCCTGGGTTTTTCTTGGCAAGATTTCTTCTGGAGAAGTTTGCCATTGCCTTCCCCTGAGACTGAGAGCATGTGACTTGCCCAAGATCACTCAGTGGGTTTCATGCCTGAGCTGAGAATTGAACCCTGGTCTCCAGAGTCATAGTCCAATACTCAAACCACTACCCCACAACTAGGCTCCTGGAGGAGGAAATTTCACAACCTGGGAACGGCCACCAAGAAGGTCTTCTCACGAAACTTCACCAGACAGGCCTCTGAGAATGGTGAAACCATGAGAAATCCCTCCCACAAAGACCTTAATATTCATAGAAGGTTATATAGATGAAATATGGTCTTCCAGACACAGACATACCTCAGTGAACGAAGCCAATGTGCTCCTAAGCACAACTTCTTTAACAGACAATATGGAACCAGAGACAGAAATATTATGGAAAGGACAAGGATAGGTTGCTGCACATCAAAAAAGAGCAGTTTGTCACATTTTAGCAATATATGTATGCAAACTAACAATATGCATGCCTGAAATGAAACCACCAGGTTATGGAAGCCTCATATAAGTTCTAGAAATCCACTTGAAAGCTTCTTTCAAAATGCACCCAGGGATGATTTTTTTTTTCTTTCACCAGCCACCAGTTTTTTTATGATTTCTATTTTGGTGGCAAAGCTTGTGGATCTGTTTTCTTAATATGCTGAGGGATATCTTATCTGTTATCTCTCTATCTGTTTTGCTGTCCACACATGTTCAGCAAGGTAGTCTGGAAGTGGCTGCTGTTGATCTTGCCTGTTGTAGGCAGGCACACATGGCCACAGTAGGATCAGCTAGATGCTGTGATTCACAAACTCTGATCCTCCAGATTTGTTGAATCTCAGCTCCCAGAAGCCTCAGCCATCTTGGCCAATGATCTGGGATCTTGGGAGCTGAAGTCCAAACAACTGGAAGGCCAGAGTTTGGGAATCACTGAGCTAGATTATAACCCCATTCTTTTTCAATTAAAATTTTTATTGCATTGTTTACTGCAGGGACACTGCTGCAGCCCGTCACTACAAGTCTGTTTGTCTAGTCCTCTTTCACCATCCTCTCAGTGCTGATGCTATTAGAAACTTCCAGCTAGACAGAGGATGAAAAAGAAAAGAAGTGCTGGGTGTGCATAAAGAGACTCTGTAAAATAGGAGTTGCTTTGACAGAGATTTTGTTAACTGGGGGGGGGGGGTACCTTACTGCTTTATAGAGCCTTTTAGGTTATAACCAGTCCTGTCATTTGTGCCCAGAAACAAAGTAGTAGATAGTGAAGCTGTTTCAATAAGGGAGTTGTATGCTCTGTAAACAGCCATGGTTAGCATGTTGGCAACAGCATTTTAGATCTGCTGAAGTTTCCACAAAGTTTCCAACATAAGGTGCATCACAGTAATCCAAACAGGATGTCATCAAAGCATGTGTCTATATCAGGGGTAGGCAACCTTTCCCCTTTAAGGGCTGAGGGACTTCAGCTCCCAGAAGCCTCAGCCATGTTGGCCAATAGTCCCATGTTGGCCAATAGCTCCTGGGATTCTGGGAGCTGAAGTCCCTCGGCCCTTAAAGGGGAAAGGTTGCCTACCCCTGGTCTATATAACCAGATCTAACATCTTAGGGAATATTAAACATTATTGATAGAATTCTGAGCAGATTTACCTGGGAGCAACCTGACTTAGCACAATGGACCCTACCTCTAAATAAAACTAGCAATGATTGTTCATTTATTTCAATGGGAAAGGTTTAGTTGTAAAATAAAAGCAATTGTACTTTAAAGTGCTGAGGTTAAACACTCCCACAAATAAGCAGCCAAAGTAAGAATGTGAGGAATTTCTCATAGTCAAGAAAGGCTATCTTGACAAGTCAAGTTTACAAAGAGATCTTGTTAGTCTGTTTCAATATGAAAAAAAGAGAGAATGGGAATCCAGTGCCTCATTGACTGAACAAATGTAAACTGTTCTGGATGTATATGGATACATCACACAGGACCATCTTAAAGATTCTGTGTATCGTATATACTCGACTGTAAGTCAGCCTCATGTATAAGTCGAGGGCAGGTTCTGGGGCCAAAATTGTGGATTTTGATATGAGCCATGGATAAGTCAAGGGTATTAACTTAGGGGGGTTGCAGACTGCCAGAAATAGTGTGAATTCAGTCCACTTTTAGGGTTAGGGTTAGAGTTAGGGAACCATGGGAACTGTATTTTATTGTGGCATCAGAGTTGTCTGACAGAGAAGGCTCAATGTCTCAGAAAAATAACAGTTCCCATGATTCCCTAGCACTAACCCTAACCCTAAAAGTGGACTGAATTCACACTATTTCTGGCAGTCTGCAACCCCCCTTAGAGACATATAACCAAGGCTCTAAAGCAAGGGTAGGCAACCTTTCCCCTTTAAGGGCCAAGGAACTTCAGCTCCCAGAATCCCAGGAACTATTGGCCAACATGGGACTATTGGCCAACATGGCTGAGGCTTCTGGGAGCTGAAGTCCCTCGGCCCTTAAAGGGGAAAGGTTGCCTACCCTTGCTCTAAAGGATGAAGCAAGAAAGACAATGCCAAAGAACTTTCAAATTTCCAGCAGGTATAACTATTTGTGCTCACTATAAAGGCTGGATGGATGAGATAGTAGAGGAGAGTCAGTGCATCCAGGACAAATTACACTCTTGCCTTTCACCAGGGGATGGTTCCTTTCAAAATAAGAGTTAGAGTACAGTACTTGAATTGCCCCATTGACAAGTCAACTCTGGGTTTTTGGGTCAATATTTTGATTAAAATTTCTAGACTTATACATGAGTATATACAGTACTCATTTGGCTTAGGGGTGTAATTCCTTAGTCTCATAAGAACAGCAGCAGAAAAAAATGGCACTGTCTTTCTTCTTAGGAGTCATTAAGAAAATAATTCAAGTAGGATCTGGTTTGAATCTTGTTTGTTCACATGCATTTTGAATGTATCCAATTAAGTAGAGGTGCTGGTGTCCAAACCCCCCCCCCCAACTAATCCAGGATAATCGATGTCAGGTTTTTCCCCGGAGTTTTTCTAAAAGATTTGGATTCTTGGCTGTATGAATAATGGATGCAAATAGACCCGGGATAAACCAGGATGCCTTGAATGTGCTACAAATACATTCACATCATTGACTCCATCTTTATTTGAGTGCTGACACGTGTGAGTAACCTAATTCACAATGATGCTGTTCCATAGTGTTAATAACAAACCCAGAATGTGGGTGAGATCATACACATAGGCGAGCTATAAAAACAACAATATGTGAATGACCCCCTTACTTGCAAGTGGCTGAGATCTTAACTGCTATTTGTGGATAGTAAGTTCATGATTCAGTTCGAATAATTTATTTGCACTATTTGCAACTGCACCAAACGACAATAGTTCTATAGCCATTGTATAACTGTATGGTATTGTATCTACTTTAGGTTCTCAGTGAGTTATTTGGTTGCAACAGGTTATAACAGGGGTAGGCAACCTGTCCCCTTTAAGGGCCGAGGGACTTCAGCTCCCAGAAGCCTCAGCCATGTTGGCCAATAGTCCCATGTTGGCCAATAGCTCCTGGGATTCTGGGAGCTGAAGTCCCTCGGCCCTTAAAGGGGACAGGTTGCCTACCCCTGGGTTATAACAATACCCAATTAGAAGTTGGAAGGTGTTTAGCTGACATTGATCCCCAGGAAAGTGCTGCGCTAGCGTTTAACTGCCATTCTGTTATATTATAGAAGAACTTTACTATTTATCCTGGAAAACTGCTCTCTTATTTAGGCTCTACTTGCCCATGACATCTTAAGATCCTTCTAAGTGTAGACAGAATACTTTGCATCTAATGGAAGTCAAATATGATATCACATGCAGCACAGACAGACAGTGCCCAATATGTATGTCATTTTTTCTTATGAAATGCTCTTGGCATTTAGATCTAAGAACTCCACATCCTGACCCTCTCATTGTTCATACTGCTGACATTTTTATTAGCAGGAACTGATCATTATGTGTCCTACTGAACAGCCAAGTATGTCAGGTTAACCCTGATAAAGAGAGAAACTTTTCACCTGTCTGGTGACAAAATATAATCTCAAACCTATTTTGAATGTTTCTATTATTAATTCAAGTATTTTATCTTAACTATGTTTGAATATGATATTGGGTTGTCTTATGGCTGCATGCAAAGACTGGTTGGGTAATGCAGAATAAACTTGAACTTGTATAAAATAAATCTTTTTCATCACTTCTTTTCATCAATTAGTGTTCTTCAAGTCATTTTAATCAATCAAGTCTTTCTTATCAATCAGCTAGCCCATCTGTGCTAGTTATATCAGTGTGTATGTTTTTCTTCAGAAAGGGGAAAGACCTTTTTTGTAGGTATGCTCAAATTACAGAAACCGTGTCAAAAAGCAATGTGCTTATTGTTACTTTCTTAAACTGGAGGGGAAAACTCTCCCAGAACTACCAAGAATAGTGCAGTTGCAAAACATGCACAAAAAACTTTTTTGCTAGATCAGGCTTTCTCACCAGAAGAGCAGAAAACACCTCCAGCAAGAAGAAAAACTATGCAATTTTTTTGTTGTCATGAACCAGCATGAGACCAGCAACGCCTTACATCCTTAAGGCAAAGAACTACACTCGTCCCTCCACATTCATTGGTGTTAGGGGGACAGGGCCCCCATGAATGTGGAAAAACTGCAAATAACAAAAACACTATGTTTTCACTTGAGAAAAAACCTCTCTGCCAAACATTGACCATACAATTGCTCTGGAACAGCTACAAATCCTTAGTGGAGTGTTCTCTCTAGGAATCTCTAGGTCCTTCAGTGCATGTTTGGTTAAAGTTGACCATAGAATTGCACTGGAGAACCTAGATATTCCTGGAGAGATCATATTAATACAATCCGTGAATAATCAAATCCACAAAAGTCAGCGCCAGAAATGCGGAGGGAAGAGTCTACACAGAATCATAAAAGACAGCCCTTTTAGCAGCTACAGCAGTTTTTAGTTATCTAGTAGGTATGCATTTACTGAATAAACAGACGACGGAATTTCTTTTCTGAAGCGCTGAAGGTTGTTATCATTCTCCTTGGCATACACACTCACCTCACTAATAAACGCAGGGCCTTTACAGACTGCCATAAATAATGCAACTTGAATCCACTTTGACTGCCCTGGCTCAGTGCTAGGGAATCATGGGAATTGTAGTTTTTTCTGAGTCATTGAGCCTCTCTGTCAGAGAGCTCTAGTGCCACAATAAACTACAGTTCCCATGATTTCCTAGCACTGAGCCAGGGCAGTTAAAGTGGACTCAAGTTTCATTATTTCTGACAGTCTGTAAAGGCCTTTTGCAGGTTTGTGCTGAGTTTCAAAAAACTCTACAATATTTGCTTGCCCAGTGATAGAATCAGAGTTAGAAGGGTCCTCAACGGCCATCCAGTCCAAGCCACTGCCGTGCAGGAATACATAATCTACACACCCCTGACAAATGGCCATCTAGCCTCTGTTTGAAGGCCTCCAAAGTCTGAGACTCTGCCATACTCCAAGGGAGTGTGATCCCCTGTTGATCTTCATAATGTTTAGGTAGAATTGCTTCCCTGTAATTTACATCTGTTGTTCCATGTCTTAGTCTCTTGATCAACTGAAAACAAGCTTGCTCCATCTTCAATATGACACACCTTCAAATATTTAAACAGGGCTATCATATCACCTCTTCTTCTCTTCTCTTCTCCAGGCTAAACATACCCAGCTCCCTAAGTTGTTTTTCATAAGGCATGGTTTCCAGACCTTTCACCATTTTGGTCACCCTCCTCTGGACTCACTGCAGCTTGTGAACATCCTTTTGGAATTGTGGTGCCCAGAACTTGACACAGTATTCCAGGCGAGGCCTGACCAAAGCAGAATAGAGTGATACTATTACTTCCCTGGATCTCGACACTATATTTCTATTGATACAGTCTAGAATTGCATTGGCTTTTTAAGCTTCCGCACCACACTGTTCACTCATGTTCAACAGAAGATCCTCTTTGCTACTACCCCTTCCTACTCTTAGCCCTGAGTAGATATATACAGGATTGCACTGTAAAACTAGAACCTTAAAAGATGCCTTTTCCCTGGCACAAAAAGGAGTGGATTTCTGCTGCTTCTTTTTGCACCAGAAAACACTGGGTTTGGAGCATGGCATGCAGTTGCCATGGCCCCAACCCAGCACTCAAAGTGGCAGCATTAAGCCGCCCTTTTACATCCGTCTGTTTTGGTCCATGGTTTTTACTAGCATTTGAATGCAAATCTAAAGCAAATGTCTACTACTGCTGAATTAAAAACATTTTCTTCTCTTGAGGGAGAACATATGTCTCTCTCTCTTCTCCCTCCACCTCTTGACTATGATATCTGGCAGAGATTTCACATTTACAAGTGGCTTATTTGTAATTACTATTTATAATCTCACTTGATTAAGACTTCAATGCACATTATACATTATACGCTGTGCATTATCCTGGAACCGAAAACTACGTATCATCCAATATTTTACAGATGAAAACTATGACACATGTGGCCATACAACATGCCATATGACAAAAAAAGTATTAAACTTAAAGAAAAGACAAGCTAAGAGAGGGTGCAGCCGTTTCCTTTTGCCTGTCCATGAGGAAGGGCAAGATTCTGCCCCGCTCTTCTTCTGCTGACTTGAGTGCAAACTATTTTTCCACCTTGAATTCTGTATGAAATGAACTAAGCTGAGGGCAAGGGGGGGGGGGGAGAGAATTTGAGGAGACAGCAACTGCAATATTTTAAAAGAACTTGAAAATATGGGTTGACAGGATTAATCAGGACTGTCTCTGACAGTTGGAGAGTATGAAACAACTGGGGTATGGAAACAGTGTAACAGAAAAAGAAAATAATACACATTTGTATAAAGCACCCTTTCTTCTCTTAGGCAATAACAAAGCAAAGCAAATAAACATTCTTTAAAAGCAGCGACAGGCAACCTTTTTCTTACCTGGGCCGGTCTGCCGTCGCCCAGGTCGCGGCTGGGCCAAGGGGGGAGGAAATGGCGGCGTGCGCGCTTGCGCGCGCGCGCACACCCGCCTTCACCGCACGCGACCCCCCCGGACACACAGCCGCTGCGAACGCTACTACGGTCGCCGCCGTAGCGCGCGCGGCTCCAGCCGCCACGGCGCATGTTGCGGCTGCCATTTTGGGAGTCAAAATGGCGGACGCAACACATTTGTGCATGCGCAAGAGTACCGCGCATGCGCAAACGTGTCGCGACCGCCATTTTGACTTTCAAAATGGCGATCGCCGCGAGCGCAGCCAGAAACGCGCTCTGGCAGCGGCGGGGCGCGGCGGCGGCGGCGGCGGCAACCTCCGGCCGGGGCCGGTAAGTCCGGGGCCCGGGGCCTAAACCGGCCCCCGAGCCGTAGGTTGCCGGTCCCTGCTATATAGTATACAGGCATATCTTGCATTTTTCTATTTCCCAGTGAAACAACAGCAGGCAAAGGAGCAAATGGAGCTCCCAAGGAAAGGAGTCCCATAACTTGGGAGCAGCCACCTAGAAGGCTCTCTTTCATGTCTTCACCAGACCTGCCTGGTGAGATGAGGCAGTCTGACTACTTTCTCCAGCACTTTTACTTTCCATAATACTGTCTCCCTCCCCCACATAACTCAGTTTAAAACTGTCTGGATCAAGATGGCAATGACAAACCTCCTCAGAAACAAATCTTACCTCCCCACCACCAAAAAAAGAACAATAACAACCATGATAGGGTCATCATAAGTCAGAAAAGACTTGAAGGCACACAACAACAACAGCAGCAGCATTGTATTAAGGACAAATATAGGCTAGATCCTCTTTTCTGACTTCCTTCTACTGGTGCAAAAATGTTTCTGGACTTTTGGTTCTGTCTCTGTTTTGCACAATATGGAATATATTTAATACACTGTTTATATAATTAAAATAATGTAATGCTGACATTGTGGCCAGTTTAACAGAACTCAGCCGTACATGGAGCTGCACCTGTATCAATCGGCTCAAAAACAGCATAATTTTAAAATGTTAGCTATCCATACTAAATATCTTACTATAACTAGCAAGATATAAACAAGTCAAAGGATAGCGAACCCTATCTTGTAATGCATATACACTACTCAGCATAGTGTGATTTTAAAGTCTAGATTATTTTTAAAACTTGGGAATGACTGCTTACGTAAGTCATAACTATCAAAGTGGAGCCATGAGTCATTTCTGCACGGTCATCCTTAGCATGCAAAAAATAGCTTGTTTACGCTGGCGTTACATGATACTCTGACACTGCTGCCAAACTAGATGGTTAGCTAGGGCTTATCTGAGCTGGAATACACTATGAGGAAATGGGCCACTCATTTGCCACCAATGGCTAACATAAGAAGAGGAAATATCAGCCGAGATGTATATACATTAGTATACTGCTCCGGTAGAATCTTTGTCTACCTGCTCAAAGATAGCGAACACTATCTTGTAATGCATACACACTACTCAGTGTGATTTTAAAGTCTAGATTATTTTCTTATTTTGTTCTAATAGGCAAAAATAGGTAATTTCAAGTTTTCTTCCCACAGCATGCAATTGTAAGATTATAAGATTTTTGAGAATTTTTCACATTTCAAGACTTTGTGATTTTTTTTCAAACAAAAAAAACCCCTCAGCAAATTACACTTTTTAGTGCAAAAATATTACTTGGGGCACCGCCTGCCCCCCATCTCTCTCTCTCTTTCTCTGGAGGGAAAGAAAATAGTTTTACTTCACAAATTTGACCAAATACCTCCAAAAGGCAAAAAAAAAAAATGTTTAGGGAACCTTTGTAGTAGTTACCCATTTTCTTAATGGGATGCACATGTCTCAAGACTCATCTCTTCTTGTTGGGGATAAAAAAAAAAATTCTGTTCATTCATTACATACCTATTTAAGGGTTCTCCAGATTTTCATGGTGCAACTGGAGCTCCAGGGAGGTTACTAATTTGGGAGGAGTGATGGGATCCAGCCATAGTACAACATGGATCCTCACCATAAGTCACTAATACTCAAGTACAGTTGGCTCTCCGTATCCACAGATTCTTTATCCATGGATTCAACCATACACCGCTTGAAAACATTCAGAAAAAATATAAATTCCAAAAAGCAAATCTTGATTTTGCAATTTAATATAAGGGGCATGTATATACAGCAAGGAAATATTTTCTGCTTTTTACACATATAGAGTTCTCACTCAAATGCAAAACATTTGAAGTAACATTGCAGAACATTGCAGAAATAATCCATGCAATTTGAACAATTTTCTGGAGAACTCAAGTAGCCATTTTTAATTCACAATGGGAAATTACCAATTGACATCTTAATATATGCTAAGATCCAGCAATGCAAAAAATCTATGGGGAAGCAATCACTTTATTAAGAGGAACTAAACTGTATGGTGAATATCACAGGCGTATGAATACAATGAAGAACATGGGTTAATCTTATATTTAAAAATCCATAGAAGACCCCTGTTCTGTATTAAAGTAAGAGAATATGCTATGCAGGAGACTGAGGAAGTGAATACCACATCTAGCAGCCCGACCCCTATACATGTGATTCTGGATAAAGAACCAAAGATCTGTGAGCACAGTAACAAATTACAAGCCTGCTTTTCCATTCAAACCTTTGCTTTCCAGTCTTGCAAATGAGTACCCAGCTTGTTGGGGGCAATTGGCTTACAGATTGTAAACCGCTTAGAGCAGGGACAGGCAACCTTTTTGAGACCTGGGCCGGTCTCAAAAAGGTTGCCGCTCGGCTGGGCCAAGAGGGGGGGGGAATGGCGGAGCGCGCGCGACCCCCCCGCGGCCGCTGCCGTAGCGCGCACCGCTGCAGCTGCCATGGTGCATGCGTGACCGCCATTTTGGAAGTCAAAATGGCGTTCGCGACAAGTTTGCGCATGCGCAAAAGTATTGCGCATGCGCGAACGCGTCGCGAACGCCATTTTGGCTTCCAAAATGTCGGCCGCGACAAGCGCGCCCGAAAACGCTCCCCGGCAGCGGCGCGCGGCGGCGGGGGTGGCGCGCGGTGGCAACGGCGGCAGCAGCCTTCGGATGGGGCCAGTAAGTCCGGGGGCCGGGGCCTTAACCGGCCCCCGGGCCGTAGGTTGCCGGTCCCTGGCTTAGAGAGTGTTGAGTTCACTATGGAGCAGTATAGAAATGTAAATGCTAAAATGCTAAATAATTCAGTGCTTGTACACACTTCCATACTGCCAAAACCCACTAATAAAATCACTAGCACAACAGGATGGTGGCTTCCTGCCAAGAATGGATTTCAAATCTGGAAACAGCCTTAGGATCATTATCTTCTTTGTTTATTTTTGGACACAACTGTCTCACAATATTCTTTTGCTGATTTTAAACACAGATTAGCATTAAATCTGCACAAAACCTAATCATGCCACATATTAGGCTTGCCTTTCCATTTAACTAGGTTTACAATCCCTACTTCAAATGCTGGCTAGCATTAACTGAGAGCCAATGCAGACGGCCCGTTTGGGGCGGCAGAGAGCCTTCCTTTTGCCACCCTAAGAGCCGGCGCCATAGCTCTTCTGCGCCCTTTTGGTGCAGTGTGTCTGCACGCTGTGCCAGAAGGGCACCCTGACGCCTTGCACCATGCTTACAGCCACGCAGCGTCAGGATGGTGTCGGGGTGGGGTTGGAGCAGCCAGCAAGCAGCTGCACCGCCCCAACTCTACCCCCGTCTGCAACGGCCCTAAGTTACCATTAAGGAAGATATTAGAGTAGTCCATGAATTGAAATGCCAATAGAATGAAAAAGCTGCCTTGTCTCCCTCAGCCAAAAAAAGCTGCTGCTGCAGCAGCAGCAGCAGCAACAGCAACAGCAACAGCGCACACCAAACGTCTCCACAGCAGGAGGAGGGCCCAACCAAGTGTCATCCCCTCTGTGGTTTACTCCCCCAAGTGACACCCCTATTTATTTATATATCCAGATTTACTAGCCACAGTTTGCAGAGAGTCAGAGCAATATTGTCATCAGACTTTAGACATGGACTGCTGTGAATGATTTTATTGATTCTAAAACATAAAAGCCTTTCAGTGCAAAAGCCTGCAACTGAAGCTTCACAATGCAGTTGTATTACTGCGAACCAATACTATTAGTGGTCACTCTTTTTGTGTCTCCAATATATGTCTCAACTCTAGTAAGTCTGAGAAATTTCAGTGTTATGGGGAAACTTTCAAGGCAGGTTTTCAGCAACCCTGATTTTATAACCTGTTTCCCCACTGGAACCACTTTGTATGATACACAAATAGAAAGAGTATATAAAACACTCTGAAAATGATATATATGCGATATTAAGTTTGAAAGTTTAATAATCTCTACAGGGGACTGGACGTTTGAGTATTCCTCAATATTCTTTTGGCAGAATGGATTTATAGGAAAATGGTTTCAGCTGAGAACACAGAGAAATTACTTTGTCTAAATCACACATGGATGGACACTGAGTCTGCTACTAATAAAAATTAACTGACGAAAGGAGTTTGCAAGAGGAAAAGAACAGGGAAATTCTGAAGAAAGCTGCTGGCAAACAAATTCAGCACTAGATGAAAAGAATATTGGGGAAAAACTGACGAGTGGAATAACAGGAAGCTTAGTCAGTTCTGCAAGAAACAAAAAGAATGTGTGTTTTGTGAAACAGAAGTAGGAAGGTAGTTCATTGTACTTGAAGCAAAACTAAGGGCCTGACTGAGTGCTTAAAGGGAAGAAAAATTTAAAAATGAACTTTACAAAACATGAAAAAAAACATTTTCTGTACCACTAAATCCACCAAGTAGCTAGGATCATGCTATTATACCTCTTGGAGCTATAATCTAAGTAACAAACTTCCGAACTCTGGAAATTCATAGGATGTGATAGGATATGCCAGTGTGGCATAGCGGTAGGACAACAACTCTGAAAACCAGGGTTCAATGAAATGCACTGGGTGACCTTGGACAAGTCACATGCTTTCAGCCTCGGGGGAGCACAATGGCAAACCTCTGCTCAAGAAATCTTGCCAAGAAAATCCTTGGTTCGCCTTAGGGTTGCCGTAAGTCAGAAATGACTTGAAGGCACACAACACACACAGTCACATTAAACCAAAATGTTTATCTGTGTAGTTTATGATATCAAACCACAGAGTCTAAAGTTGAGTAAATAAGAAAGCTCAGCAGAAGGAAATATGTTAGGGCCTGAACTGCTGCCTACGAAAACAGAAATTAGGTGTCCTGATCTGGCAAACTGCACAAAACTAATAAAAAAAACTACACATAACAATTTATAATTAATTATTCATTACAATATTTGTTTTGTACATTTCTGAGTTTTTAATTATTATTTTTTTACAAAGGATATAAGAAACTTGGAAAAGATTAAAGGGTTTGGAAGTAAACCAAAATGTTGACTAAAATACAACCATAATCATTACTACTATCTCAGTGTGAGTCCATTCCACCTTTTTTTATACATTAAGGACAAAATGGGGAAGGTGCCTTTATGTGTACTTGGCTGCATGTGTTTAGGAACTGCCCCTTGGCTGGGTAATGCAGGCAGGCTTCTAAGTATGTTCATCACCCTAACACATTTAGTAGATCTCTTCAGATTTCTTCATTTAAAGTGAGAAGCCAATATGTGGAAGAATGCCTGGAGGATGGCTTCTTTTAGTTTATTATTTTTATTTTTAAATAACTTTATTTATTTATAAATAGCTTCTCTGGCTGACAGGACCCTCAGAGTGATGTACAATAAAATATAAAAATATCTCAGGTACACAACATTCTTTGAAAGCCATTTTAAAAGCCAAAGATCCAATAATATAGTTTCAACTGCCTGTCAGAAAGTCAAGCAGATGGGAGTCAGATGGACATTTTTTTATTTTTTTATTTTTTGGAGAGAATTCTGGGCAGACAAAAAAAGCCTAGTCTTGCTTACTACTTAATCTAACAATTTGGACTGATTGGACATACCAAAGGGCCTCCCCTGAAGATCCTAAAACCCAGGCAGGTTCACAAGGCAGGAAGGTGAATCTATCAAAGGTTTTTCTTAGCAGAATTTGTTTAGAGGGGGTTTATCCTTGCCTTCCTCTGAGGCTGAGAGAATGAGACTTGCCCAAGATCACCCAATGGGTTTCCATGGCCAAGCAGGGATTCAAAACCTGGTCCCTCTGTGTCCTAGTCCAATGCTCAAACCACTACATCACGCTGGACTTCACTCAACATATCCAAGCTCTTTTCTGCCCCACCTGGTGCAAGTCCCCACATATTCACTCAAACACAAGGGTTAATTATTAAAGAAGAACAGGGAAAATAGCCAATTTGCATAGCAGATTGTAAAACCCTACCCTTCACATATTTCAATAATTAGAAGAACTGAAATGCAGCACCTCTTTCTAAACATGAATCAGAAATGATAAAGTGAAATGGCTTGGGTCCAACATATCTCCGAGACCACCTCCTCCCGTATAATCCTCCCTGAGCATTTTGGTCCTCTGGGATGAATTTGCTGTAGGTGAAAAAATCTAGACTGTCAGCAACCTCCCAGAGGACCTTTTCGATGACCGCTCCCAGATTATGGAATGACCTGCCAGACGAGATCCGTCATCTGATGACCTTAGACAGCTTTAAAAGGGCTGTCAAGATGGATCTCTTCCAGCAGGCCTTTTCTGATTAGTCTTCCTGGTCATAAGAGCTTAACCAACTGTATTTTTCTTTCCTCTCCCATTTAATCACCTTAACAGTCATCTTTGTGGATCTGCTATTGATTTGTTATTGTAAATTGCTGGCATTGGCTAAAATTTTAAATTTTGTTTTAACTGAGGATTGTTTAATAACTTTTTAAGGGGTTGGAGAGTTGGGTTGGGATTGATTTTATTGTTTGTATTTTATGTTGGAAGCCTCCCCGATTGCTATGCAGAGGGGCGGGGTATAAATAAATCTTATTATTATTATTATTATTATTATTATTATTATTATTATTCCATTCCTCTACTATGATCATCCCAGCCTCCTCTCTTTCATCTCCTGTGCTGCCTATCTCCTTTTAAAGAGATATTTTTTCCTACTCCTCTATGCTACTTTCCCCAGATAGTTAGTTTAACAACTACTTTTTTAAAATTTCAAGTTGGCTTCTGTTAAATACTTAGTCAGATAGTCTGAAAGAAAAGAGACTGAGCTCAGGGACAGGTTTCTGATCATCTGCAGCCATCAGAGGGACTAAGCAAATGAGCAGCGGAAGAATGAAGAGCTCTATCCCTTCTTTGCCCAACTGGAATGCTTTTCTTTGACCTTCATGGAAGAACCACAGGCAACCAGAACTGTTAGTGAATATAAGACTGGAGGGGATTTGGACCTTAAGGAAAAAAAATTTCTAGGAAGAGTGCCACACTAGGTAGGTGGAGCACTATAGCCTTCTTGGGCATGTATCTGAACCAGTGGCAATCCTTATGGAAAGTCAAAGAATAAACAGAATTTCAGCATCAATCTTTAAAAGGTACAAAGATCAGTGCTTGTTATGACATAAAATACATAGAAACATTTGATCTCCTGCAAACAGCAGGAGAAAAAGAAAAAGAAAAAAGACGAAATCATCCAAGCTGAGCTAATATGTTAAAAATTTAACCATCTTTGGTAAAAGAGAGTTGGATATTTCAACAACCCCAGCTAATGACAAAATGAAGCAGAAAGAATTAAGGAACATTTAAAGTCAGTGAAAGCATTGAAATGTAAATTTTACAAATAATGGCATTCTGTTAGTCTTTTACTGCTGATAAAAGCAATTTGTCAAAAAAAAGTGATCCTTTCACAGAGGCTATAAAGTACTGAGTTAATCACAACTACTGCTGTGCCTTTGTCATCTAGAAATGCTGAGACTGCCTGTATAAGTGGTCATGCAATCCAGAGACAGACAACTCTGATGGACCAAGTGGTCAATTTCATCTACCCAGAACCCATCACAGGATATGTATTCCTCTCCCCCATGCCAAATTTCAGCAGGAAATTAGGGGAAGCCATTAAAGCAAGCAGGAAATTTTCGTTTTCATAGGACATTCCTGGTTTGCTGATGGAGTAAATGATGGAATCCTTTTTAGAGCATTTCTGCCTGCTGAAATGACACTTTGTGGTTTGCTAATGAGATTTGGTGGAACAGTTTCAGAGGCAAGTTAATCTCACCATGTCAAGTTTCCCAAACTAAAAGAACTGGTAGGGATGGAATTTTTGAAAACTTGGTATAGAGGGATTGAGGTCCAATATGGTGTCAGTGCCAATGGTGAGTGGTCCATTTAAAGTGGGATGTGGACCTTATTACTCACAGAACCAAATGAGCTTCAAAAGCTGTCAAATCGAAGGACAAAATGTTATTCAGAATTAGGAGCCCTGGCTTCATACATCTCTGCCAAATCTGTACTGGAAGAATGTATTTAGTAGCCCTTGAACATTGAACTTATATATATATATATATATATATATATATATATATAAGCCCACCTTTCTCCCAAAGTGGGACCCACTTATAATGTGACACCAGTGGATACAGAAAACCAGAACTTACATGCACTACAGATGGAAAAGAGCTTGACTAGAATTGAAATTCTAATGAAATATCCATTTTGCTCTTCCAGAGACTTATTGTAACATTGCACACACATTTGCTAGAGAAATCTGTACATCTGTAATGGCTGTGGTGCATTTTTGAGGAATCGGCCCCAAACCACACATACTGTAAAAGATATTATAAGGAAAAAGATTCCACCTAGATCAGTAATGGTGAACCTTTTAGGGGCTGAGTGTCCAAACTAAAAGGCCTTCTGGCACCGGGTATTACCCAGTGCTAGGACTTCCGGGATGGGATTTCTTTCCCCCACTCTCCCGGGCCTTCAGCTGCCTCTCCAGAGACAACTGAAGGCCTGGGGGGGTGAGGGGGTAAGAGGAACAGACACATTCCTCCTCTCCCTCCCTCGTGCCATTCCCAGATTTCAACGGCCTCCAGAGTGCCAGCTGAAGGCCAGGGAGGGTCAGGATGGAGGAGGAACAGGCGTGCGCCTCTTCCTTCCCCCACCCGCTGCAGTTCCCAGACTTCAGCTGCCTCCAGAGAGGCAGCTGAAGGCCTGAGATAGCCAGGAAGGAGGAAAACAGGTGGAGGCCTCTTCGTCCTCTTCCCCGCCCTCCACATGCCGAGGAAAATGGCTTTGCATGCCATCTCTGGCATGCATACCATAGGTTCATCATCACCAACTTAGGCTGTTAACAGTAGAACAGACTACCTCAGAAGAAGGTGGACTCTTCTTCTTTGGTGGTCTTTGAAATTAGGATGGATGGTCATCTTTTTGAAGTGATTTAGGGCCTGAACAGACTGCCAGAAATAATCCAGCTTGAGACCACTTTAACTACCCTGGCTCAGTGCTAGGGAATCATGGGAATTGTAGTTTATTAGGGCACCAGAGCTCTCTGACAGAGAAGGCTCAGTGTCCCATGATTCCCTAGGACTGAGCCAGGGCAGTTAAAGTGATCTCAAGCTGAATTATTTCTGGCAGTGTGTTCAGGCCCTTAGTTGCGTATTCCTGTATGGCAGGGTGGTTACACTAGATGACCCTTGCTGTCTCTTCAAACTCTATGATTTTATGATTCTATAAAAATGCAAATGGATAAAAATGCATATAGTTGAAAAGTACAAACTAACTAAGAAAAATCATTAATAAGTATGTTCAATAGAGAAAATATCTATGGAAAATATGTCCACAGAAAGAAAAAATGATAGATGGAAAAAGAAGGAAGATATGATTCAGAGAAACACAATGAAATACCCAGAGATGAATCCTATACAGGATGATGCATAACACTGAGACTGGGATGAAATACTGTAAGAACAGCTAGCAAATTAGCATTCAACACTTTTAGAGGAGACTCTTTTTTTTTTTCAATTGAGAAAACAAGTTCAGTGTAAAAATAAGTTACAGATATCCAGAGATTGTTACAATTAATTTTTTGAATGCAGCTCCATAAATCCCCAGACAGACTGGCTGAGCAATTCTGATTGGAGATTTCTAAGACCTCTTGTCCAAAAAAGTAACTTCAATAGACTCTGATGATTTAGGGTAGATTGTGTAAGCTCACTAAAATCCCCCTCCCTTGTTATTCTTCTCTCATCCCCCCATAAAATCTTTTCTCAATAAACATTTATCTGCACCATAAGGGTTTTTTTTTCCTGCCCCCAGAGAAGCTATTAAAATTGCCAAGCGCACAAATTTTTAGAGTGGGCAAGCCTTTGTTAATAAGGCAACTGCAGTAATACTAAGGTTGTGTGTAAATTATCTGTGTTTGGTTTGTTTGTGTATAGGGAGATGTACAAAATGCACACTTTGTCCTCTGTGAAGAACATGTGAGGGTATACCTTTCCATTTATTCAATGGGAGTTGAGCTAAGAAGGCCCTGTGCCACAACACATGATGAAGCTCTCTCCCTGGTAGGTTGGAAAATGACATTCCTTTCCCAGATTTTATTTTGAACTCACTTATATTTATACACAAAGGATGCTCTCCAGACATTACAAGTTGTCAGATAGTGGTAAAACCTGTTTTTATTTAGACAAGCTTTTAGTTATCTTATGTACGTGGATCGTTTTGCTGTACACTGATCAATTCAATTATTGCACTGTTAAGAATAATGTTTGTATCCATTCTTGTAATGCTTGTAGCTAAAACCAAAAAAGCAACTGCATTATTGAATGTCATGTGGTGAACAGAAAGAAATATTCAAATAATAAATGATACCAAACACAAATGCCCCAAACCTCAAATTAGTTGCTTCGATAATTTACCTCTTAGCTTCAATGGAAAAACCATGAAATAATGGGTCTGGGAACTTGACTACAAAAAAAAGAAAGTTTGGTATAGGTATTGGTGCCATTTAGATGTTAGGATTTCTGATCATCCAAAGGAAGGTTGTAGGATGGAGGGGGGGGGGACACCCTTTTTCTTCCCTTTCTTGTCTTCTTCTCTGAGCATTCAGCTTAAATACTCACTTCTTCGACAATTTGAAACTATTTCAGAATCCAGAATGGTATGAGTGAATCATCCAAATAAGCTCCTGGTTTGCAGTCTTGGTCTAAAGGTAATTGCCCACTCAGGGCTTTAATCTGGAATTAAAATTACAAACCCACTAGTAGTCCCATTCATTTCTTGCATGGGAATACAACCATCTGAACCGAACTTCAGAGTGACCTTACACAGGATTATCTATACTGTATAGTAAATGTAATCAATGACAGTGCAAACATGTCAAAATGCCAGCTGTTAAGTGGATCAAATCCATTAAAATAAGAAGCTAATGCTCACTATGTCTGTCACTCTTGACTACCACTTTGACACATATATCATATCAGCAGATGGCCAGAGGTATGTTTACATGGAAGGGGAAGAAAGATTAGGTCTTTGCCTCTAAATAAGAATTCTTCTCCCTGCTCCATTCAAATTTTCCTTCAATTCCAAATTTCTAGCATTACAAGAACATAAAACTTCAGTTAAGTGTTTAGTAATATAATATAAGCATTCAAAGAAAAGAGACAAGCAAAATTGCCCAGGGAATGGGAAGGCAGAAATTATAAGAGATTTAAATGTGAACAATTTCAGTGTCTTAATCGTTACAATGCTAGAAATTTGGAGACTTAAGGGAAATTCCATGGAAAGAGGCAATAATTCTTGTTTGAAAGAGCAATGTCCTCAATTTGCCCTCCCCTGTAGTTACATCCCAGTGTATGGCATATGCACTGTACTCATGCACTTAAGTTCTGTTTAAAGGCCATAACGCAAATACATATTTGGGAAGGAGAGAAGTAGTAAAAACAAAACAAAGAGATGAAAGCTACCAGGCAACTAGTTGGCTATTGTGCATATGAAATGCTGGCTAACACAAGGTTTTGGTATGATTCACCACAGCTCTCCTTAAATTCTGTGCTTTTCTTATAGACAATATAATCAAATTATCAAACTTTCAAGGCTGCTTGCTGAAGTCACATTATGAAATCTTACCAGCATCTTTACATAAATCTTATCTGCATTGGGGAAGAGAAAGGAGGATAGAATCCTTTAGTCGTATAAAACTGCTTACTTATACCAATCCCACCTGCCCCCAAAAAAACATTGGCTTTAAACCACCCTGAAAATGATTTCGGTAATAAATTTTTAACTACTAGTTTTGTAAGCATAACTACTACAGATACAGACTTTATTTGTAGTGATTGGTTAAAATACCTTTGCTAAAAGAGAAGGTGAAAGCCTTTGGTGATGTTTATATTAGGCAAAATAAGACCAAGGGACCAAAAAAAATTGACATGATGAAGGTTTTTTACAATTATGTTTGCTACATAGCAGATGGAAAACTTTTAGTCCTTCAGATGATTTGGATGTCAACTCCCAAGCCCTTGATCAATGACATGGGGCTGTGGGAACTGTAGTCCAATGCAGGATCAAATGTTCTCCACCCCTAATATAGACAAAGGAAGCAGTGGGGAAAGAGAAAATCTCCTCCTCTCGTTATGTCTAAAGATGAAATTGATGAGCATTAGATTCCAGAAAGCTATGATAAATTATTTCTTTAGGCAGTGCATAATTGATTTATAAACTGAGTGATGTGAGGAAAAGCTATTAACATACATGGCTTTAACAGATGTGACAAATTCATGAAGGATAAGGTTCTACTGGGGCCTGTTAATTATCAGGGCCACACAGTGACTGTAGGTTCAAAGGCAGTATTAAAAGTAAATATAAAGGCTTCCACTTATCCGCACCTCTGCCACCAATGTGTGGACATCTTCTGCCCCACCTCTCTAACCACCAACTGTGGGGACCTCCTAGATGCCCTCATGGTTTCTATGAGGTACTTTATTCGTCTTATCTCCACACCGGACACCACAATCCTTGCTTAACTGCTGCCACTGCAGCCACCATGGAGATTATCACATTAATAAAGAGACTTACCTCTTCCAAATTAGGGATGAATACTGGATATAGCCAGGTATGGATTCTGCCGCTGTTGCCACCTCCCAACTGCATCCATGCAAAAACCTGCCTAGAATCCACCCTCAGCTGGCCGATTTGCAAACTGGGAAGCTCCTGAAAGTGAACAGCAGCCAGTTGAGGGTGGATTCTAGCTGGGTTTTTGCATGGATGCAGTCGGGAATGCAATAATACCCGGCTACATCCATTATTCATCCCTAATTCCGAAGAGGTAAGTCACCTTATTTATTAATGCGATAATCTCCCATGTCTGAACTCAAGCTTTCCAGTATGTAGTGTTCTCAGAACTTTAAATATACAATACAAAAGTAATGTTTTATTAAAGCAAGCAAAGCAGCTTCATTTATATAACGCTTCATACCGCACTATGGAGCCTCTAGCTCATTACCCCCCAACAGCTAGGTACTCATTTTAGCGACCTCGGAAGGATGCAGACCTGAGTCTAGCCTGAGCCCTGGCTAGTATTGAACTCGCAACCTTGTGGTTTATGAGTGAGTGGCTGCCACATAGATTACTTATTCAATACATATACATCCTGACTGATCGTAACTCTTAACACTCGTGCCTCACACTTTCTCTCATTCCTATCCTGACTAACTGTAACCCTGACTCTAACTCTTCTCTATCTTTAACTTTCCTTATCACTCAAACTCCTAAACTGCACTAATCCCTAAACTTGACAGACCCCACTCTCACCCACTGCCATCCCCTTTTCCTTGTGTGGCATGCCTTTGTAAGATTGTAAGCCTGGAGGAACAATTGTAAACCACTCATGTAAAACATCATGTGCACTGAGGGTGCTATATAAAATGATGATGGCGATGATGATGAGGATGATGATGACACACTGAATACCAATCCCTGGATAACAGCAACAGAAGACCACTAGTGGCTTCCATATCAGCAGGACAGCCTCTTACCATCACCAAATAGCATTCAAGCCCTCTTTGTGGGCTTCCCAGAAGCCTATGGTTGACCACTATGGGAGGCAAACTGGGAGACTACATGAGCCTCTGATCTGACCCAGCAGGGCTCTTCTTATAGTTGTATGAGATTGAAGAGTCTGAAGAGTTTATTTATTTGAACTACAACTCCCAACCAGTATGGCCAAAGGCTTACTAGCCCTCCATTACTTTATCAGGTTGCAAGTCTCAGGGTTACTTTTTGGGGATGCTACAAATTTTTGTACTACAACTCCCCAAATCCCATGACAGCTAGGGGATGCAAGAAGCTATAGTCCTAAATAATATTTTTTCCAAGTCATGTCAGATCATTAACCATTAGCAGAGTGTTTAGTCTGAACCAAACATTAACATACTAGGTAGAATGAAAAATGAAAAATTCTACAAGCATTAGAATAAATGCAATTGCATAATAAGTACATAACCCAGCTTGGTTTAAAACATAAATTAGCTTTTCATTATCAGCTTGTAACTGACAAGGCATAACCGTAGCCTAGATAAACTCATACACAATTACAATTACTGGCATAAATTCAACAGCAGCACCCAAATCAATCATCTCTGAAAAACTGCAATAGAGCTATGCACTCAGTTGGAGCCGGTGCCCCCATTATTGGTTGTGCCTACTGACATTTTCATTATAATAAGATCCTACAAGAGTAAGAGAATAGATAGTAAAGAGGATTTATAAACCACGTCCAAGATGTAAATTGTGAGCATGGCAAAAGTTCCACACTCATTGCACTGCTCAAGCACCACAAAGCAAAGCTAGGAAATTCAGAATTAATAACTTTTCTTTAAATGTACAGAAAACACATAATAAAAACATGAGCTTGCAACTAGACACCCCCCCCCCAATAATACTGCTGTATCCTGGAAGGCAGTAGCAGCCAGAAATGAATCCATTCATGGGTTTAGTCCAAATATTAAAGAATATAGGGCCCAAACAGGTTCAGTTGCTTACTCCTTTAAAAATCAAAGTAAAAAACCAGAATGGATTTACTACCTGGAAGGCAACAGCTGCCATTCATTTACATATATTTCTCCTGCTCTGCATGGAGAAGGTCAGTGGTAAAAGCAGCTCTGTGCATGCATTTTAATTGCTTGATAATTGCACTTCAAGTGAGGCCTCTCATGTGTGAATGTAATGCCACCAAAAGAAATTCTATATCTCCACCTATCATCTTAATTAGAATACTTGGAGCTGGACCTACCGATCAAAGAAAATAAATGGGATAAAATTAGGAGATCTTTCCTATATAAGTTGTTGTCTGCAACAGTAAATGAGGTTACTATTAAAGTGATACACTGCTGGTAGTTGTGCCCCTTAAGACCACACAAAATCAATAATGATTTGTCAAACAACTGTTAGAGAGGTTGTGATAAGACTGGCTTATTGGAACACATGTGCATCTGCCCTACAATAATTCCATTTTGGCATGTATTTGATTGGATTAACAAAATAACTAGTCAAAATGCATGTTTTCAAAGTACTTAACAGATCTTATCAATTTATAATGGTGCAAATGAAAATGTCCTATGTAAAGATCTTACATCTACTTTGCTATGCTCAGTAAGGATGGAGTTAACAAGGACACTGAAGAACTTACAAGGTTTATCCATTCATCGCTGGGCAGACCAAGTTGTTAGAGAAATTGGCACTCAAACTTTGCTTTGCCAGAGGTGAAATAGCTGGAGATACATTTGAGGCTACCTGGCATCCATTTGTAACATATATGTCACATACAAATTCTAAACATGACTGGCCATTTTAGCCATCATGCCAAGTACTCTTTGGATACTGATTATGATCGCCATTGTTTGTCTTTGATAGTAATTGGCTGGTTACATTTTCAATTACATAATGTTATCTGTTGGGGAGAAGAGTGGATATAGAACAACTTGCTACAGGTAGTATACTATGTAAATTGCTAAGGGTTTTAATTATTAGGAAACATACTTTTAAAAGAAAAAAAATCAGTCATACTTTC
The DNA here is from genome assembly GCA_026167975.1 of Phrynosoma blainvillii. Classification (NCBI taxonomy): domain Eukaryota; kingdom Metazoa; phylum Chordata; class Lepidosauria; order Squamata; family Phrynosomatidae; genus Phrynosoma; species Phrynosoma blainvillii. Next base: position 38,769,751 of record JANUYF010000003.1, read on the forward strand.
AGGTTCACAGGTAAAAAGATCCCTTCCACACTCCATGCTAGACCATTTAACATAGGGGGGAAGCAGACGGCGAAAAGTGCCGTTTTGGGGGCAAGGAAGTGGAGAGGCAGCCGCACAGTGGGCGCCCCAACCCCTTCCCCAAAACGTCCTCGGAGCAGCCGGCCCTCCGCACGGCCGGCGCTCCGAGGATGACCTCCCACTGCAGCGTCCGTACACGCTGCAGCAGAAGAGTCACCGAAGGTGCACCGGCAGCCTTTTGCATCGCACCTTCGGCGATTTGTGGAAGGAGCGCAGGGCCGAGGTGTGGGGATACCTCGGCCCCACAGCGCAGCTTCCTGGGGCGGCCCATGGCTGCCCGTCTGCTTCCCCCCCATACTCTTTTCTTCATCAAAGGCACTTTCTTTCAAACTCACTTGTTTCTGAGTTCAATTTGCAAGTGCACAACACTAGCTCTTGCTACTGGCTACTTTCTTGCTATTTTCTCACCCTAAGAATTTCTGCCAACAATCAATGAATTCATCAACTCAGAATCCTCTGAGGGTCTCTATCACTTCTGACATGAAACTCCTCCATGACTCAGAGCAGGGAAGGTGTGAAGGTGCTTGCACACACAGTTCCTGGGATGCAAAGTCCTCAGAGAACCTACAGCACTAGGCAGACAGAGATAAAGCCTTGAATTGGAGGAGAAGTGCAAGAACTCTTCCCAAAAATTATACACTTGTTCCTCCACATTCGCTGGGGTTAGGGGCACAGGCCCCTTGTGAATGTGTAAAAACTGCAAATAACAAAAATACTATGTCTTTACCTGAGAGAACACCTCTCTAGGAATCTCTAGGTACTCCAGTGCAACTCTGTGGTCAACATCTGCCATATGTTGACCATAGAATTGTGCTGGAGGAGCTACAAATGCCTAGTGGAGTGTTCTCTCTAAAAATCTCTAGGTCCTTCAGTGCGACATTTGGTTAAAGTTGACCACAGAATTGTGCTGGAGGACCTAGAGATTCTTAGAGAGAACATATTAATAAAATCTGTGAATAATCATACCTGCAAAAGTCAAAGCCACAAATGTGGAGAGATAAGTGTACGTGTGGTGCATGTCTTACAGATGCAAACAAAGCTCAGTGTGATATCAAAAGAAGACAACAGGCCCTTCCACAACAGGGCCAGAATAATTGTCTGGCCCAAATATACTAGCCTTATAGTAATAATCGAGAAGCCAGCACTCTGAAGACCAGTAAGGTTCAACTCCCTGCTTGACCATGAAACCCCCTGGGTAACCCAGGCAAATCACATGTTCTCATTCTTAGGGTAAGACAATGGCAAACCTCCTCTGAACATGTATTGCTAAGAAAATCCCATGATAGGGTCACCACAAGTCAGAAATGAATTGAAGACAAACAACAACAACAATAATGTAATAATAAGCACATTTTATGCTTCTATGCTTTGTTTTGCTGGAAAATTTAGTCCCTGTAGCACTGAATCTGACGTATGCCTATGTGCCTAATTTTATCCAGTTTGCCTCTGCAGAGACCTACACTGCAGATATATACTGTATATTGAAGGCTGTCTTCCCTTTTGAATTGGCTTGAAATGTGAAGGTTTGGGGAGAGAGGGGAACTGAATTTGCCCCCCCCCCGACTTTTCTTCTACAAAAATTGGGGGGAAAAGAGATTATGGAGTTTTTTGGGGGGATTAGAACCGACTGTTGAAGACAAGGTGTTCATATAATTATTCCCCTTATATTATTTCTAAAAACTATGCAACAAGTACCTTTATGTAAGAAGAGGTGCAGCAGTACAATTCAAAGTGGTGGACCCACTGGCTACCAGTCCATGGCAAGTTTCAGGAACAAAAGAAACAGTTGTGTCCAATGGACACAAATATGGTATGGTCCCGAGCACATGGGGACCAATTTCACAACATCAAAAGACTTGAGAAGCATAGCCATACAGTATCAGATCATTATAATTCCTGGTCTTGCTTTCCTTTTTTATGGGAATAAGTGCTTTATGATGCTACATACAGGGAATGCATTAGCTCAAGTGGTTAAGATGCTGACTCTGTTGATTGCAAGATTGGCAGGTTGGCAGTTCAAGGCCCAGGTGCTGTGTGATGGGGTGAGCTCCCATCACTAGTCCCAGCTTCTGCCAACCTAGCAGTTCGAAAGCATGTAAATGCAAGTAGATAAATAGGTACCACTTTCGTGGGAAGGTAAACAGCATTCTGTGCAATCATGCTGGCCACATGATCACAGAGTAGTCTCTGACAACACTGGCTCTTTGGCTTAGTAACCAAGATGAGCATCGCCCCGGACACGACTTGACAACTTTGTCAATGGGGAATACTTTTATGTTTATTTTTGTATACTTGACAATGCTTGTACATCCAGTGAAGACAAAATAATTGTCTTCATTTTAATACTATTGCTGGTTTCTTCATTACTTATAGTTCGGGTGTACTTTACCATTTTGGATCTTCTGGTTCTATTTGTAAGATAAAAAAATAAAATTGTAAAAGGTAAATTCACATGGTAATTTGTAATCTAAAGAGGAGGGGAAACAGTTTTTCTCCCATGGTTCCAAAATTTCCAGAAATACCAAATCTCTAGAGTTGTTAATGTCAGAAATTTCAGTCTTAGATTCTCATATTACTATACTCCTAACTTTTCTTTTCTAAATAAATAGCCATGCATGTAATTGGAAGCTGACCTGCTTGGATATGCTTTGCACTGAGTACAGGACAGTTTGCTCCCATGTAGGTTTGTACTAAATTACAGCCTTAGATTTACAAATCTTGGGGCCATTGTCACCATTTATTTCTATGAAGATAAAATTCTCTGCCAAGAACACAGTATTTCAGTGGATAATGTTAGAGAAAAAAACTATCTCACATCCTAATTAAATAATCCTCTGATGGACTATCAAAAATGCCAACAAGCAAACAAAGAAAAAGAAAAAACAATACAAGAGTACAAGAAGTTCAATTTTGGGGAAAAAATGTTGTTGTTTTTTTAAAATGTTAAACAGAACAGACAGACTCTGAAAGCTATTTAAAATGTGAATTACTGCCCAGAGGCTTCCATAAGAGACAATTCACCCTTGTTTTGGCCAGTCTGGGGAGTGTGAAAGTGTCAAGAGATACAAAAACAATCTTGGCATCTACAAGCAGCCCAAAGAATGCATTCTGCTCACTCCTCCTATACATGTTTAATCAGAAGGAAATCCCATTTAACTCAATAAGATGTAATGCTAGGGAGGTGGGTACAGAACTGCAGCACCACTCACACTCTCTTCTTTCATTCACACCCACTAGTGCAAATGAAAAGACTTCATTAGGCTGTTAGTCATTCAAATTGATTGACAAGCTTGGTTACTCCTGACACTGAGTTAAAAATTCTTTCCAAGCTTTATTGCTCATTTTGTAGATCAATATTTCAGGAAGACAACCATGTATTACAGATAACTGTCTAATCAGAATGTTATCTAACAAGTAAGCACACTTTCTGAGCTCTGTTTGAAAGAGCCAGAACTGCTTATCACATGTAGCTGATGGATAATATAAGAATAACAGAACAGAAGAGCTGCAGTAGTTTGGGATGCAAAGCTGAAATAAAGATAAGAGTTAAAAAAAAAACCCAGAAGACAGCACATGTACCAAGGGATGGGCCTTTAAAATAGTTGGTATCCATACTGCCAAACACTAGTTGCTTGAAAAACCCAAGAAGCTACAAGTGCTTTCTATTTCTATCTTGCGTGAAATGCCAAACTAGATGTAATGGAAGCTGCTATGTGTATGTTTCACAGGTCTTGTCCATTCACACAAAAATGGCAGCCGGGGGAGAGGTTGATGTTCCTTGTGTTTTTAGCCCAAATGTTTCTAGTGTTTTTACCTTCTATCCTTTTTCGTAATAGGTACTTTTCTTCCTTCCTGGTTCCGATAACAGTGTAAGGAAACTGCAAAGCAGCAGTGTGTCTAGGCATCCAAGGCCAGGAATGAATGGTAGAGATGCTTCACTAACAGCTACCTCTGTTACTAACTGCAAGCCTACAGATGGTTAGCAAGCAACAGGCTGTTGCGTAAGTAAGGTTAAAAAGCAGTTTGCAGCATGTTGGCTAAGACTTAAGGAATGAAGAAGCAATCAGATTCTTAACTCATTTTCTTCCTTACGTTAATTGAAATAATTATATCCAATATTCTCCATCAACAGAGAGTAATGTATAGAAGGATGTATTATCATGATTCCTTTTTTTAATTTATAGGTTCAAATATGGGGAGGATATATAAGCATTGTCAGTATTTTGTCAGTCCTTTTATGAATCTCATTGTGTTCCACTGTATATTTTTAACAGCTATAGTTTATGATTTTAGATATTTTGTCATTCTAGATGACAAATAAAAAATAAGATTATGACTAAAGAACAGGATTACAATTGAATGGATATTTGAATAGTGTCAGAAACTGAAAACAAATGTTAAAGGGGAGGTTTACAAATAAAATAGCAATCACTTAGAATCCCAACCTGTGATAATTATCACAAATACTGGAAGCAAAAGAATCTTCCCAGCTGTTTCTACCACTATTGATAAAGGGGGAAACTAGATATAATGTCTGCCATGTGGTTTGTCCCTTCATTTAAAAATAAAAAAAAAGCTGGGAAAAGATATTAAAACTCAGGAAAAAATGTTTTTTTAAAATGTTCCCCCTCCCTGTTGTTTCCTTTCCATCATTAAAAAAAATGGACCATCTCTTTCTCTCTCTCTCTCTCTCTCACACACACACACACACACACATACACTGAAATATTTCTAGACTGAGCTATGGGAGAAAAGGACTTTAACCATTTGCCACACTGGAGTCTAACCACTTCTGGCCACTCATTTTCCTCTCCCTTTCACTCCCTTTCTTCTTATTGTGAGTATCACATATGAGCGATTATGGTCAAAGAGTGGACATAGACATGCCAGAATTCTGAACTGGACCGATCAACTTAGAAAAAGTTGTTTGCTTTTTTAAAAAACCAAAAAACATTAATGATCAAATCATGTGACAAATATGTGTCCAGACTGTATCATCCATAGTTTGACTTGAAGACTTGAAAATGAATCTTTGGAGTATTTGTTAGTTAGTTTTATGTAATGTTTTGTCATTGTTTGGTGTTGTGTATATATGTATATGGGTAAATGTTGGTTTGTCAATGTTAGATATGTAGTCTTTTAATGTTTTAATCTAATAAAGTTATTATAAAAAAAGAAAAAAGAAAATGAATCCGTATGCAGGTCAAAACAATGTAGACCTCACCTCTGACTGTAGTAATGGAAAACCAATTTGAACTAGACATGCCCAAGTACCATATTCAATCTATGCAGAACCAGATTGCATGGCAGGTGACTCTTTGAATGGATTCACAGGTTGATAAAAGAATCTGGGGTAAGGCTGAATAACTGAGTGATGGAACTTGTTAAGGGAGAAACTGAGAAAGCTGCTATGAGATACAGAAAGAAGAATAGGGATTTGCTTAATATCACATGCTATTATCTTTTATTAGGATGGCATAGAAAGGGTGGAGCTGATCTGGAGATGTGAATCAAATTGTTGGTAAAAGAGCTGTTTATCTATAAGGATCATGTCTGCAAAATTTTCTTCAGTGGTTAACAAGGGAACAAAGAGTGCTGTGTGAAGCTGTAACACGTGGTGCTTCCTAAAGAGAAGCAACCCTACAGGAAAAGACATCTTGTGAAATTTGGTTAAACAAAGTTCCATTTCAGCCAGCCTAGCTTCTTGAGATGTCAAGAGATACAGTTATATCAGACTAGAATTAATCACAGGGCCAGATGGTGCAAAAGCACCAGAAGAGCTAAAAATCCTTCAGTGTGAGCAATCATCACAGAGAATTAAAAGCATGAGAACCTGAAGCATTATTTCTTTGGACCAGAACTCCAAGAATCCCTAAGTAAATATAGCCAGGTTGTTCTTAATTTTCAACTAAAACCAGTGGGTCTCTTAAAAGGTGTCCCCCATAAACACATTATTTGTTCTACTGTGCCATTTACATAAGAAGAACTAAATATCCGATGCAGCAATTCACAGGAGCAAAATTCTGATCTAGTCAAAACAAAGCTGAGTACAGTATTCACTTGCAGGCAAAGACAGAAAAGCAACAGCAAAAAAGTAGCAGTACTTTCATTTGCTGTAACACCACCGTGCCAAAAATATCTAGATAAAAATGTGGTAGATTTTCTTATTGATAACTAAGCGTACTGGCTGTTCTTAACACTGTTCCATCTCTGGAATCATAAAGCATTGAAAATTGCCTTCCTCCTTTTATAATGGCTAGTTATGACTTATGGTCTCTTGACAATCAACTTTGAACTGAGCTATAAGTGGGTTAACTTCTGGCTAGATTGTGCCAGCTACTAGTTCAACCCAATGACCGCATGTCTGAAAATGAGAGACAATTACAATTGTTAATACACTGAAATTATAAGTAACATAGCCTATTCACAAGCAACCCGATAGAGCCAAATCTTAACCTGGTTCTCATCTGGCATACATGCCTGAATGTTGTCATATTAAGCCAAATGAGATCCTCCCTCTGGCTCAGCCAGTAACAACTGACTGAAAACACCACTCTCTCACACTCACTCTCTTTAAAATATTCTGGCCCAAGCTTAGTATAAAGATTTAGAAGGAACATGAGGCCCTCAAAGGTAGCTATTTATGGGATAAATATATCCAGTTCAGCATTGAGGAGGGAGAGGGAAAGGAGAGAATCTCAATTTCTATAGTATAACATCAGGAGTAAGTTGCCTACATATCTTTACATTTAATATTTTCTTTCTCCAAAATTTTAATCGATAAAATGACAGCAAACTAACATGACAAGAGCCTTTGCAGACTGCCAGAAATAGTGCACATTAAATTGAGGCACTGCCCTGGCTCAGTGCTAGGGAATCATGGGAACTGTAATTTATTGTGGCACCAGAGCTCTCTGACAGAGAAGGCTCAATGTCCCAGAAAAAAATACAATTCCCATGATTCCCTAGCACTGAGCCAAGGCAGTGCCTCAATTTAATGTGCACTATTTCTGGCAGTCTGCAAAGGCCCTAAGACAAAATTTAGGTTGAAAATAAGTATTTCAATAGATTAAATACTTACGTTGCTCTTTTATTACAGTTTTACTGTTTTACCATGAAATTATTTTTCCCCTTAGTTTATAAACCAATCAAGTTGATGAAAAAAAGACATGCTCCAACTCAGGGCTCAAGCATATTCATGCCCCAATTGCTTCTCCTGACCTATGACACATCTCCAAATGGAGATGAAGCCTCAGCTGTGAGATACATCTCATGTTGAAGAGAAATAATGGCTAAGCAGTCTCTTCTCCATAAGTTATATCCTCCTGGTCCCCATCTGCATAGGATAGGTAGGCAACAGAAGCCACTGGATTGCAACTCCTCTCCTTTCTCATCATAGCTATCATCTAGAGCTACCAGGAATTGAAATCCAAGGATTCACATGTTGCTAACCCCAGCATAGGAGAAACAGAAGGGTTTCAAAGACAAAGGACTGAGACAGAAAACATACTTTTACACACAAGGGTCTGGCAACAGCAGACCCACTCAACCAATTGGATATATTTCTGTGTTGACTCACTATTCAATAATTGATTCCCGGCAAAAAACACAGCTTCCCAGCAGTTTGGGGGTGTGGTGGATGCACGACTCATGCCCCCAAGCCGCAGGAAGCCAGCATCATTCCATCGAGCCGTTTACACGGCGGCTGCTTTATGGCACTTGCTGTTCTTAATACTGTTCCGTCTCCGGAATCATAAAGCATTGAAATGCAGCGTTTAGATGCCACATGCAGCAAGAATGCCACATAGCTGCAGTGGTGGTAGAAGAGACGGGTTATTGCCAGCTCAAAAAGAAGTGGCTTTCTGCTGCTTCTTTTTGCGCTGGCAAATAGCCAGATTGGGGTCGCGGCATGCAGTTGCCTTGGGGCCACAGCACACAGCTCTGCAGAAGCCTCAATCCAGCATTTTGGGGTGGTATGCTTCATCCCTCAGTGAGTCTACTCTCACTGGGACTATCCAACAGGATTCTATACTAGGTTTATTCAAGAAGAACCAATTATTAACAAATTTCATGCTCTGAGGTTCTGTGTAGGAAATTTTGTTATTGTGCTACTAATTCTGTTTTTGTGCTACTGAGCCCCAAAAATGTTTTTATGGTCCTTGACACATTCAGAATCATAACACTAACTTTTCTGGTTAAATAGAGAAAGCCTCCAAGTTCAATTTATATTTATTGATATTTATACTCTTTTTGAATATTTTCAAGCCGTGGATGTTTGAATCCGTGGATAAAAAAAACCATGCATAAGGAGGGCTGACTGTATATCCATATTTGAGAACCAAAACTGGCCTTTTGGCCTCTTTGGGTTCCCCTCCCCTGATAGTTCTTTCAACCCCTGGAGGGACCCACAGACCTGCCACAGCTGCCCACCCTTATCTATAGAAATAGTCAAAGAAAATTAGTTTGTGTACCGAGCTGTGTAAGCTAGTGTTGTTTATTGTATGCCACATATCTTAGGAAGTAAGATGATATATTCTCTCTCTTGAAGTCATTAGCATTGGAGTCCTCCTCCTTCTCCAGATTATGGAATATGTAGATTCCTCTAGTGGTTTGACTTCATATTTCAGAGAAGCTAAAATTTAAAAAAATCTCAGAGCAAAATCATGACCAGTTCCCATGGTTAATTTATCAATTTGAGAACCTTCTGAAATGCACATGCTTTTTTTCATCTAGTTCATAGAAAATATTTCCAACTTGAAATGATTTCACTTCACACGGTACAAATTTGAGGCAACTAGGTTAACATCAGGTAGAGTCCCTACAGGTACCAGATCCCATCTGATCTTGAAAGCTACATAGGGTCAGACCTGGTTAGTACTTGGATGGGCGACTGCCAATAAATACCAAGTGTTGTAGACTATATTTCAGAGGAAGGAACTCTGAATATTTCTTAAGAAAATCCTATGAAATTCATGGAATTGTCATAAGGCATATATAAACACACAAACATGTTAACATCAGATACACAAAGGCTTATATATGTATTATTTCCCATGTGTCCAGAGAATGCTATGGTTTTTGTTTATTTTTCATTCTACCAGCATTTCTTTACATCATATAGCAGTTCCAGTGGGCTATGAAGCTTTTAGAAGTTTACCATCAAGATTAGGTTGATTGAAAGTGCCTGTCCATCCACAAAACATTTTGAATCCTGCTTTAATTCCCAGACAAAATTTATCCTCCATTTTACATACCATCTTGAGAATCTTAACCTACATTCCTTGGACTTAATAGTGATTAGGCACATCTCCAGAATTTCCTCAACCTGCCACCTTTTTAACAAAATCCATCAAAAACCTGCCACACATTTACCTTATTTGCCACACTTCAACTCAGTGAGGAAAAGGGGTAGCAATGGCCTGGACAAAGCTGTCTGATTTCTAGCTTGAAATATAATTTAAAGTTCTTTATATAGTAGTAATAACTTCAACACCTATATACGTGTGCGTGTGTATGTTTTTATACACATATACACTTCCCACCTGATTTGTGTTGTTATTTTTTTAATTATTAGTTTTAAACTATTTTGTTGCTTTTTGGTAGATGTGCAAAAAAGACTAGTTACAATAAAGTGAACTGAGATAGCATCATCACACCTGTAAGCAAATAGGTGAAATGCTTTCAGTGTTTAGGAAACCCACTATATCAGGGTGGAAACACTAATTAGGCATAAGACTGTAGGCTTAAAGCAGGTGTCAGCAACCTACGGCCCGCGGGCCGCACCCGGCCCACCGACCCCCGCCGTTGCCGCCACCGCATGCGTCATGGCCACCATTTTGTTTGCCAAAATGGTGGCCGCGACTCGTTCGCGCATACGCAGTACTCCTGCGCATGCACAGTACTCCGTGCGCGCATGCACAGTACGGCAGCATGCATGGCGGTGGGGGTGGGTGGCGGCGGGAGTCAGCGGGGGCTGTGCACTCGCGCAAGTGCCGCCATTTCCCTCCAGCCCGGCAGAAGACCTGGGGACCAGCGACCGGCGCCAGGTAAGTAAACCTTGCCAACCCCTGGCTTAAAGTATCAAGAGATCTTCTGAGAAACTGAAGATCATCAGTCATGCTGATGATCTGCTGGCTCAGCAGAATCATGACTAGGGACCCAATCACACTACACAATTATAGTGCTATATCCCACTTTAATTGTCATGGTGGCTTCTTAGAAGTCCTGATATTTGAAGCGTAGGGAGGGGTATTAATCATTCTCAGCCACTGAGCTCAAGCATCTCACCAAACTACAGATTTCAGGATGGACTCATGACAGTTAAAGTAGAATCATACTATAATTGTGTTGTGTGAACAGGTCCCTGATCACCTGATATTTTAAGCCTGCAGTCCTATACCTACAGTACTTACTTGTACCAGTCTCCGCCCATTTAAATCAACTGAACTTACTTCTGAATAGATCTGAATAGGATTACATGGTAAGTTTTACTTAGAAACAGCCATAATTAGATCCAAATTGGATCAAACAAATAAAAGAATAGAATCAACCTTCCACTTCCTGACATATATCATCTTACCAGATTAAACCATCACTGCTGTATGCAATGGGGGTGGGGAGTACAGAACAATATGCACAGAGGATTATATACAATTGCTTTAGTTTAGTCTGGAACCACACACAACTGCTTCCTTATAAATAAAACTTAAACTTTGGAAGATCATAGATCAGAACCATATGTCTATAGTCCTTGGAGTTATAATTATGATATTTCAGCTTCCTACTTAACAACATCTATCCAATTATAACTGAAAAATGATCATTATGCACTTTGCATAGTGCACTAAGAAAACTGCTCCCCAGACTTAGGCAATCATGGATACATATCCTCAAAGGCAGTTGATCCTTGACAGCTCAAAACCACAAAGGCTAAATGCTGCTGTTACTTAATGTGGTATGTCCTTAAGTGCATTTTTAATTGTAAGGAAAGGAACTGTTACAGCTTTTTATAGGTGCTAATTGTCTCAAAGAAATGGAGGGACAGGACAAAAATTCCAGACTGCATAACCACTGAAGGAAAGAAAAATCACACTCCGAATTCCAAGGTATTATTCGATACAGTTGCAAAGGAGAGAAAAGAGTGGGGAAATTCTGTGAAAAGCATAACTTTCCACTACAATCACCTTTCCTATCTACCAAAAATAAAGAAATAAAATATAAACAAGAATATACCTCCTTGTGTAATCCCATCCTAGTAAATCCTATGATAAGACACCCCAAATGAGACACAGACAGGATCAGAGCATTAACAGAAAGGGAGGGAGGAAGAAATAAAGGGATATCACATTTGCAAGATTAGCCAATGCCATAAGAAAGATGACAAGACAAATAGCAGACACCCTTAGAAAGGTAAATGACATCCAAAGCAGCATTGCACATAAAATAGGGACCTGGAATGTGAGAAGCATGAGCCAAGGGAAGCTAGACACAGTAAAAATGGAAACGGAATGTCTTTTGGGTTGATTATATTGATTGTTTTCAAAACTATTAATATGTTAAAAACATTTTAAAAAATGGAAATGCAACACATGAACATAGCAGTACTGGGAGTGAGTGAGTTAAAATGGACAGGAATGTGACACTTTGAATGAGATAACCATACAGTGTTCTACTCAGGGAATGAAAAAACAAGAAGAAATGGGGTAGCTTTCATACTAAGAAAAGATGCGGCAAAAGCAGTCAGAGGAAACAATGCAAAACCAGACCAAATCATTTCAGTAAGGCTCCATGGTAAACCTATGAATATCACCATAATTCAAGTATATGCAGCAACCACAGACACAGAACAGGAAGAAATTGATAGATTCTATGAAGAAGTACAGGAATAAATTGACAGCACACCAACACAGGATGTCAAGCTGATCACTGGAGACTGGAATGCAAAAGTTGGAAGGAAAGAAGAATCAAAAACAGTAGGCAGATTTGGATTAGGCAAAAGAAATGAAGCAGGAAATAGATTTTTGTGAAGTCAACAACCTATTCATTGCAAACACATTTTTCATACAACCAGAAAGGTTATACACATGGATATCATCAGATGGCCAACACAAAAATCAAATACAGTGGAACATGGATAATTTGAACTTCTATAATTCGAAATCTTCTTTAATTTGAATATTTTCCCTGGTCCCTAGAATCTTGTATTAAAACAATGTTAAAAAACTATGGTTAATTCGAACTATATATTGGATAATTCGAAGTTTTTCCAAGGCAACCCCCCAGCACCAGGAGGAGGAGGAAGGAGAGGCGGAAAGGCCGTGGTGGAGTCCCAAACCGCTGCAGTCCAAGGCAACCCCCCTAGCACCAGGAGGAGGAAGGAGAGGCGGAGAGGTCGTGGCGGAGTCCCAAGCTGCCGCAGCCCAAGGCAACCCCCCCAGCACCAGGAGGAGGAGGAAGGAGAGGTGGTTGATGATGTCATCATCAAAGCGGACATACAAGACTTTGACTTTGGCTGAGAAAATTGCAGCCATAAAAGAGGTAGAAAAGGGGATAAAGAAAAAATCTGAAACTGAGGCATCAGTTTCGGAAGAAATGTCTATTATTAGTGCTACCAAAGCAGCGAAACATACTCAGCAGCTTAGACATTTTTTAGAAAGCAAAAACAACGTGAGTGATTATATTTTTACGTCTCTAAATGCAGTTGACTCTTTTGTTAAAACTGAGAGACTTAACAACAGAAAACAAGCGAAGATTTCGGACTTTTTTTAAACACATTGAAAATGTAAAATGTATCTATACCTTCTGATTTATTAGTGTAGTTAATATTGTACTGTATATTCAAAAGAATATGAACCATTTATGCATAAGCTCTGAATTCCTTACTATAGATATAACATATTGATTTATATACTGCTTGTCACTTTCATTATAATCTCTTTGAGTAAAAACGTATGTGTACTATATTTAAATTTTGTAATACAGTATCCCGTTTTTTGGATAATTCGAATTTTGGATAATTCAAATTTTTTTACTGGTCCCTTGGGGTTTGAATTATCCAAGTTCCACTGTACATTACATAACTGGACGTAAAAGATGGCAGAACTCTATACTGGTGGCCAAGACTAGACCAGGCACTGACTGTGGCACAGATCACAAATTACTCATATCAAAAATAAGAGTAAGACTCAAGAAGAAAACAAAACCAGTGATTATACCAAAATATGATCTAAATAACACCGCAACAGAATTTACAGACAACATAAGAAACTGATACTCACTACTAAGCATAATAGACCAAGAACCAGAGGAACTATGGTTTGAAGCGAGGAACATACTAAAAGAAGAATGTAGACAAACACTTTCAATAAACAAAAAGAAAGAAAAAATCTTGGATGACCGGGAAAAAAAATACAAGCAATAAAGAAAAGAAGAGAAGAAAAACAAAAGGGAGATAGGAGCAAACTAAGAATTATGAATGCAACAGTACAATGGCTTGTACAGAAAGATAAAGAAAATTACTACAATGACCAATGCAGAGAAATAGAAGACAACAACAAAAAGAGAAGAACAAGAGACCTATTTCACAAGATCTGGAAAATCAAAGGAAATTCAAACCAAGGCCTGGGATGCTCTATGAAAAGAAAAGAAAAATAACATAATTCAAAACCAAGAAGGAATAAAAAGACATTGGATGCAATACACAGAAGAATTACACAAAAAGATGATAAAATGAAGGTCACATAGAATCATGAGCCATATGAAGATGAACCCCAAATTCTAAAAGGCGAGGTGAAAACTGCAATAAGAGAAATAGCGAAAAACAAATCACCAGGAACAGATGATATTCCAATTGAACTGCTGCAATTCTAGTGCTAACCAATATATGTCAACAGATATGTAAAACAAAACAATGGCCAACAGATTGGAAGCAATCAATATACATCCCCATCCATAAAAAAGGAGATGCAAAAGACTGTAGAAAGGAAATCAATTCATTTGAGATGTGGTGCTGGAGAAGAGTGCTGAGGATCCCATGGACAGCTAAAAGGACAAAGAAATGGGTGCTAGAGCAGATCAAGCCTGAAACCTCCCTGAAGCTAAAATGGCACAGGAGATTATCACACATCCTAAAATCCTGGCTTACCTCTCCTGAATTCAAGTCTAATTCGGGCTGGAGCTGAGTCCTATCGTCTGGCTTTTCCCCCAGAAACTGCCATCCGAGTACAGCCAGGCTCCAATGCAGCTCCCTTAACTCTCTCTGGTGGCCATTTCTCTAAAATCAGAAGCTTCTGACCTTTGGAAAAATGGCCGCAAAGCAAGTTAAACAAGCCACATTGGAGCCTGGCTGTACACGGTGGCAGGTTTTTTTGGGGGGAAAAGCCGTGCGATGGGACCCGGCTCCAGCCCAAATCAGACTTGAATTCAGGAGAGGTAAACCGGGATTTCAAGACATTCAATAATCTCTCAAACTGAGGCTGTTGTACTTTGGGCACATCATGAGAAGGGAGGACTCATTGGAAAAGAGAATAATGCTGGCAAAGGTGGAGGGAAGCAGGAAGAGAGGAAGGCCACATGCTAGATGGATGGATTCTATTAAGGAGGTCAAGGGTATGAGGTTGCAGCAATTAAGCAAAGCAGTGAGAACAGAGGGTCTTCAATGCTTTCTATTCACAGAACATGTGAGAAAGATTAACAGGTTGAGGAGATTAACATGGAAAAAATTAAGGCACAATTAAACTGTTCCCCTGATGTATCTGGAATATTCAAATAAAGGTAAGCAGCAGCATACTAAAGGTATCCCATTAAAGACAAACATTAATACTAATTGTCATGCCATTTTAGTTTTTACCAATGCAGTATTAATTCTAAACCAATTAAGACTCTGTACAACACAAGCAAGCTCAAGCTATAAATGAAACCATCTATTTAGTCCTGTCCATGCCTGCCTCTGCAATGCGATTTGCAAGCTACTGTGTCAGTGACCTCCATTCTGTTTTGAATGCCTCAGAGAGAAGGAAAGAAAATGTCTGCATTCAACCAACAGTATTGGCTTTCTGCCACAAACACAGGAGAATATTGGGGTGGGAAGGGATGCATTTTATAGCATTATGTAGCAAAGGCTTTATGAGATGGCCTATGTGCCTTCCAGCACCTATTTGTTTCACTGCTATCTATTGAATATTTTTGCTATCATGATAAAAGTATCTATTGAAAGATACATTTGGGCACTGGATATCAGAAATCTGGATGAATGCAAGCATTTGAAAACTCCAGTAGATTGATTATGAGATAATGTCACTACAAATACATGTTTCTTAACATCCGCTTGTCAACAAATGTTTTACAGGTTTTTCACAGAGCTTGGAAATATTATTGTTAGTATTAAGGCATTATGTTAAACCTTAAAATACATTAAAGATTTAACATTCATGCCTTAATACTAACAGTTCATTCATTACTACCACAATGTACAGAAAATTGTTTTATTAAATAATTTGTTAATTGATTCATACACTGTTAAATTAAAAGTGTAACCTAACATTATTAAAATGGACAAATAATAAATTAAAATACTGAGAACCACACAAAAACTATTACTCAAAAATAGCACTGTTGGTATTTAACAATTGAACTAATTAATTAATTAATCACTGTTGGAAGGTTTATCAAATTAAGAGATTAATATTTACAAATTGTTTCAAATACCTAGCTTTACAATTTGAATACATTGCAGTATAGAATCAGCTGACTGCCACCCCAGCAGCTAAATTCTAACACATTTTGTTGTTAACTACCTTTGTGTTGATCTCAACCCATATGGATGAGACATCTCCAGGCCCCCCTGTCCTCTACTGCTCATCTAGCATGTGGCCTTCTTCTCTTTCTATTTCCCTCCACCTTTCCTAACATTATTGTCTCTTCCAATGATATGTCCAAAGTACAATAGTCTAAGTCTTGTCATCTGGCTTCTAGGGGTATTTTTGGCTTGATCTGCTCTAGGACCCATTTTTTGTCCTTTTGGCTCTCCATGGGATCCTCAGCACTCTTCTCCAGCACCACATTATCTCAAATGCGTTGGTCTTTCTCCTATCTTCTTTCTTGATTGTCCAGCTCTCACATCCGTACATGGTAATAGGGAATACGATGGCTTGTATGATTCTCACTTTTGTGCTGACTTGTATGTCTTTGCATTTGGGGACCTTTTCTAGTTCTTTCATAGCCACCCTCCCCATTCTTAATCTTCTTCTGATTTCCTGGCTGCAGTCCCCGTTCCGATCAATATTTGATCCCAGATATGAGAACTCTTTTACTATTTCTATTTCCTCGTTGTCTAGTTTGAATGCATTTAAGTTTTCTGTTGCCATTATTTTTGTTATCTTTATGTTCAACAGTAAGCCTGTCTTTGCACTTTCTTCTTTGATCTTTCTTAGTAGTTGTTCCAGGTATGTGAGATTCTGTGCTAGTATCATGGTGTCATCAGCATATCTCAGGTTGTTGATATTTCTTCCTCCTATTTTCACTCCTCCCTCTTCCATGTCCAAGCCAGCTTTCTTTACAATATGCTCTGCATACAGGTTGAATAGGTAGGGGTGATAGGATACAGCCTTGTCTGATTCCTTTGCCAATTGGGAACCATAGTCTTCTCTAATTGGCTGCAGCTTTCCAGTGACTCTAGCAGGTGAGAAATAATCCAGTTTGACACCACTTTAACTGCTATGGCTCAATGCTATGGAACTCTTGGAATTGTAGTTTGTTGTGGCACCAAAGCAAAGGACAGTGAAGGTGCAGCATTAGAATGCTTTAACTAGAGATGTCAGGGCTTAAAACTGGGACCTCATACTTCAAAAGTCTGCACATCACAATGAAACTACTGATCTGGATTCATCTCCCTAGGGTAGGGCTTGAACCTCCAACTCCTGATTTCCATTATGCTACCCTTTCCCATTGCTACTAGGCAGATGCTAAACTTCTATGAAGCTATCATGGCCAGTTCCTCTCCTGCTATTCTGCACCCTTTCCAGTAAAGCAAGAGCTAACACATTATTTCTTAAATTTACTATGAGTCTTTTTTTCTCATTGTTATAATCTCCACCACATACTAAGAAAGGGAAGAGGGACATTATGGCTAGAATCAAGGACACTCAACAGATAATCAGGTGTGTCAGTGTGCTAGCATTATATAAAGATCAGTGGGCAAGATCCACATGTGGAATAACGTATTTCCAGTCAGCTGTAGATTGGAACAAACTACCTTACCTAGAGAGAGAACAATAGGATGGAAAATGGAAATGACTTCATCTACCATCTCTCCTCTATGAATTATGAAATTAAGCTTGATATGGAAGCATTAAAGATTAAGAAAGAGTATGAATGTTATATCCATATAGCATCCATATACTTGTTCTTGTTGTTGCCTCCAAGTCATTTCTGTCTTAAGATGACCCTATGAGAGGGTTTTCTAGGCAGGTTTCTTCAGAGGGGGGTTTCCATTGCCATCCTCTGAGGTTGAGAGAATGTGACCTGACCAAGGTCACCCAGTGGCTTTTTTATATTTGATTGGTGAATCAAACTCTGACCTTCAGACTCATAGTCCAGCACTCAAGCCACTGCACCATACTGGCTCTCATCCATATACTTACTCAAAAATACATGAGATCATAGCCAAAATAAAATGAGGAGAAAAATTAAGGGGGAGAAAGTATCCATATATTTGCTCTCCCTTAATTTATCTCTTCCTTTTATTTAAGATGTGATCCCATATATTTCTAATATGTTTCAGGCTTATTTATGAGTAGACATGCATAGGGCTGCAGAGATCATTCCTGCAAGGCATGCAATCAAGACAAACAAAAGCCACTGTTTGTATCTTTATATGAATAATTCATGTTAATGAGTGAAGTATTAAGTGCAAGTAAAGGTTTAGAAATCTCTTTGATTTTTTTTATTTTTTTTAGAAGACCAAACAGTCATAGACATAGACTTTAATTCTAGCTATAATAAACTTGAAACAGAACTACAGTAGGAGGGGGAACACTTTTTGGGTTGCCTCAGATAAACATTACAACCCTGAGGATGTTTATCTGACATTTATGGTCAATTGATAGATCTAGAAATCACAAGGACCAGGCTTCCTTGTGAGATTCATGGGGCTTCCTGTTCTGAGAAAAGGAAACATTTCATGATGGAAATAAGTTTCTCTCTTTCTCGAGGGGAAAATTTCACCTTAGTACAAACAATGGCCATGCATCACTTACATAATACACAAAACCTTTATGAGGCAGATCCCCACTAACAAAAATGTTAACCCTTGGTATTGACTTCTGATTGCATGTACAAGCAAGATGTTTCTTGCAGTTTTCAAATATATAATAACAGCATCCTAGGAAAATGTAAACAAATTCAAAGACCTCCATGTTTCTTGATTGCATTGCAATTATTTATTTATTTATTTATTTGGTATATAACATCCTCGTTTCCGGTTGGGGACACAAATTATGGATGGGCAAAACCCTCAATTCTCCTCAATATAAAATTTTGTGTGTGATCACTAAAAAATCTGCTCCTTCTTGTTTCTATATATACCCACTACATATATCCATATACCATCTCTCTCTCTCCCTCCAACTTTGAATGTATATTCCCACAAATTATGCCTTACTAACCCACCCAGATGTACTTGTTATCATAAAACACACATTTTCAGTACATATTACTCTTTTTTTTTTTAACTGAGAACAAAATTGCAAAACAAAATGGAATTAAAGGAATTTATATAAAGAAAACTTCCTATTAGGTCCAGTGGAATGTTTCTGCAACACTCACCACAGAAGGATTTTGGTTTGAGTGCTAGACTATGTGGCAAAACAGGCGTTCCTGAAGGGGCAACTTGAAGCCACTCTTCCAAAGACAAATTGGGGCCATGGGAACCACATGCCATGGCTACAATCCACCTTGAAGCTGGCCGATAAAGGAGCTGCAAACATCCACTCCTTTCTCGGCAGGCAAAAAGCCAGTTTTCCCTGCCTCATCATGGTTTGAAGCTGACTGTCATATAAATGCCACACTGCTGCAGTGTCTTGTAGCCGCCGCCGGCCTCTGGGCATCATCAAGGCGTGCGGCATGTAAATGCCACATTGTGATGATGTCCTGAAGGCATCTTTTATGGTCCGTCTGTTCCAGCCTATGATTCTGGAGATCAGGATTTGATTCCCAGCTCGGCAATGAAACCCACTTGGTGACCTTAGGCCAGTCACATGTTCTCAGCCTCAGAGGAAGGCAATGGCAAACCTCCTCTGAACAAATCTTGCTAAGAAAACCATATGATAGGGTCACCTTAGGGTCGCCATAAGTCAGAAACGACTTGAAGGCACACAACAACAACAATACAACAATTTTATTTTCCCATGCTTTTGGTTAATTAATTTCATTGAGTTTGATAATTACTGTTGCTGGTTGTCTATTTGTTATTTTATGTATAACAATGTAATATCTAAATAAATTGGTGAAGAAAGTATCAGTTAATTTAAAGGTGGCATGAAAAAATATAGCTATAATGGAGTGACTAAGGGGGAAGCAGACAGGCGATCGTGGGCCCCCTAGGAAGTGGTGGATTGGGGCAGAGGCTGCCCCACACCTTGGCCCCAATCCAGTCTTTTTCCGGCCCTGGAAGGAGCGGTAAAATAGTGCTCCTTCCTCAAGGCGCGGAAAGGCGCCGGAAGAGGCGACGCATACCTCTTCGGCATCTCTTCCATCGCAGCATGTCCGGATGCTGCGACAGAAGGACGTCGTCGGAGCGCCCACCATGTGCAATGGCGGGTGCTCCAATGACATCCTCAGGAAGGGGTTGGAGCGCCTGGTGTCTGGCTGCCCCCCCTTCCTTGGCTCGAAGACGGCGCTTTGTGCCATCTGCAAAGCCCCTAAGTGACTGAGATACAAATCTGGAAATCCTCAATTTGAATGTAACCTCTGCCCTAAATTCACTTAGTAACCTTAGAGAACTTACGCGCTTGCCTACCCTTTCACCATTAGCTACTACAATAAAGTAAGTGCCTGAAATGTTTTTGAATACTTGGAAGTGCTATAGAATAGTTGATAACAGTAATTAATACTAGAGATGAGAAGAGCTTGTAGAAGAGTAGATGTATAGTATAGTAGATGGTTGTCCTCAAATATCAGTAGAGGTTGCCATATTAAAAATAAAAGAATATGACTCTGCGAACTATGTGAGATTTGCTACCAAAAGATATAATAATTAAAGGGATGGAAAAATTATTCAAAAATATTCAAAAAATGTTTGAAAATCTTCTTTCTTGAGTGTCAGGAAATGAAGAGATTCCTGTATTGACAACAGCTGTCACAGTTTTGGACTTATTCTGCACAACATTTGCACTTTTTGTGCAGAAAACAGAATTTAATGCTCAGGAAACAGCAGAGAAAAAGTCATGTGCACATTTTGTGTAGAATAAATCCCTACTCTCAGCAGTTGCTGCACAGGTGATGTTTCCTGTGAAGAAAATGCTGTTTCCTATGCACAAAATGCTGTTTTCTATGCAAAACAAAAACTCCAGCATGTGTAAATTTTCTACAGAGCTAAGACCTGAACAGCAAATAGTATTTGAAAACTGTGCAGTTTTTGAAAACTCTCTTGTTGTGGGAAGAAAATAGCTTCAAGGACAAAATGAGCAAATAATTTCATCCATAAGTAACAACTACCAACTCATGATGGCTTTGAACATGGATTAAACAAATTCATGGAGGACAGTTATTAGAATCTAGAAGTTATGATAGATATACACTTCTTCCAGTCCAAGAGGTAATTTACCTCTGTACAGAGATGTAAGATATAGGTGACACTGATTTTTAGTCCGATCATATCAGCTTGTTTCCCGGCCTGCATCTTAACAGGTGTCAGATGGATAACAGACCGAAGATAAAGGCTGGTTAGCTAGACAAGATTGAGATAATGCCTATTGGGGGAAACAGCTAGAGGACATGACAGGAACTAGGCCCATGTTCTTCCCTAATGGACACATCTGTCATCTGTTTCATAACCCTGAGGTACTACTGGCTCCTCGGCTGCTGTTGCAATCCCAGAGATCAGCAGCTGTCATCATTGTTTCCAATCATTTATTTGCACTTGGGGAAGCAAGTAAAACAGTATCACCTTTGATAGTTTGGAATATTCCCCACTCTTAGCTTGTCCTTTGAGACTCTGCAGACAGAGTAGCACCACATCATTGCCAAGAGGTTGTATTGTAAATTGCAAAACATAAAGGGAACAAAGAAAAGAAAAAGATAAGAATAGAGATCATCATCAGTGTCAGTAAAACAGGAATTACAGCCTCCTAGATAAAGAAAAGCAAAGCAAAGAGACTGCTATTTGAGGACATTTAGAGGGAGGTGGTGGGGGCAGAAGAGAAATAACAGAAGAGGCACTAGTGGAACAAAATCAGCTAATTTCCAAATACCTCAGCTCCAACAGGATGTGAAATCAGGTGAGATATAACATAGGTGAGTATGACAGCTGCCCGATAAAGAAAAAGAAGGAAAAAATCCTGCAGCAGCTGTTAAAAAAATCCATGCACCAGTCACGCTATTCCACAGAACTTGAAAAATGCAGGAGTGCTCTTGTCTGCCAAGGAGTAATCCTGTGAACTGATTCATGCAAGGTGCCAACCACAGAGAGCCCTCAGCCACATCAACTTTCCATGCATCCTGAAATCATGTTACAGTGTTACTTGCTACTACGTGTACCAGCCCATTTGGATGTTAATATTAAATGTGGCAGAGTACTGTGGCCTGGGCAGGGCATTACAGTTGGTTACACATAAAGAGTAACCTACTGATAAAGTATAAGAATGCCTCCCACACACAAACACACACAAGGTGTGCTTTCTTGTTAAAAAGTGCATCTGATCTTGGAAAGCTTATGCAGATGCCTGCTGCTGCAAAATCAATCACTGCACTTTCAGGCAGACATCTTTACAAGTCTTATTTCTAGCCGAACCTACACTTCAACATCAATAAGCACCAAAAGGTCAAAGTGTAAAACATTAAGAGCAATATTCATACTTTGGGACTGTACTTGGATAAGTTTATATGAATAAATCCAACACAGAAGGTATATTGTAGAATAGTGCACCTGCTGGATTCAGAAAGGCTTCTCTTCTTATCAGGAAAACAATGCATTCTATCTTTCTTTCTCTCACAGACACTCTGCCCATTTCGATCACTTCCACTCATCTTCTCTCTCTCTTTTCAGGCAGATACTATACACATATAAACTACATCTCAAATAAACCCCTTTCTATTTGTGTGGAGAGTAACCATTTCAAGTGAGAATGAAGAGTGCTCTAGACTAGGGATGCTGCAGAAACTCAATAAATCTGACTTGTTCTATCAAATCTATTCAATTGTGTTTGGAGAGAAAAAATTCAGTAGGTAGATGCATACATATTTTTTCAAGCTAGTCAAGAAGTGATTTAACAACAGACTGAATATCTCATTAGAGTTGGCCCTCTGTATCCATGGATTCTTTATCCATGGATTCAACCATCCATCAACAACACTTGAAATATAAATGCCAAAAACAAATCTTGATTTTGCCATTTCACTACACCAACGTATTGAATGGAACTTGATCATCCACATATTTTTGTATACACAGGGGGTCCTGGAACAAACCACAGTGGATACCAAAGGTCTAATGCAGGGGTAGGCAACCTTTCCCCTTTAAGGGCCGAGGGACTTCAGCTCCCAGAAGCCTCAGCCATGTTGGCCAATAGTCCTATGTTGGCCAATAGCTCCTGGGATTCTGGGAGCTGAAGTCTCTCGGCCCTTAAAGGGGAAAGGTTGCCTACCCCTGGTCTAATGTATTTGTTATATTGGAAGTGCTAACTGTTTAAAGTAATGGTCAGCATCCACATTGCAAACACTAGAACACCTAAGATAGTACTGGGATGTTCACAGAAATGAGGTGAGCAACAGCAGAAAGTTCTGCCAAAAACAGGAACAGATTTCAGGCAATCTTAGTGAAAAATATGTTCAAGACTGCTTTAGTGATAATCTTTCAACAAAAGAAATCAGGTTTCATGCAGTTTCACATCCTTTATTAGTTTTCTCACAAGAAACCCAACCTCATTTTTTTAAAAAATTGATCTAGGCTGAGGTTCCAAATTATGGCTCTCTGTATTTTTATTTTTATTTTCATATATACCACAAACCCAGTCAGCCCTAGCCAATGTTACCAGTTGTGGGGGATGATGAGAATTATAATCTAACAATGACTTTTCTTCTCAATAAGCATACATTGGTCATAATAGCAGAACATGGCCCTTTATCTAGTGACGTTTTATTGGCCAGAGAACATCCAGTAGCAAATTCAGTGCTTGCTTCTTCCAAAGAAAGTATGTGTGCATGGAATTGCCCCAACCATTGAAGCCTGTGGAATAGCCAGCATATGTAAGGGTTCTGGCATGTGGTGGCGGTGGTACTCCTCCTCACACGGTCCTCACCAGCTCCAAATGGAGCCCAAAGCCCCCCCCCCCCCCATTCAGTATTCAAGTCAAAATGTTGTAAACTACTTGGAGCAGATATGGGTGGGGAAAATAGCAAGCAGGCTAACAGCAATGCACAATAGTCTGGTGACCTCCCTCCATAATTAAATGCTCTAACTGAGTGCAGGAGGGGAAAAACAATTTCTGTGTGAACACCTAATTCACAGGAGTGAAACAATTCTGGACTATGATACTGGCATTCACCTTGAACTACCTACCCTTCTCCAGTAGCTCTATAATTTCTGTAAGAGAATTGTAGTCCTGTAGATGCTAGCTGAAGGTCTCCAGGATAAAACCAAAGTTTGCATTCCATAAAAGCCTGAACCCATGACAATATGTGTTTTCTCAAATAAATTCTAAAATACTAATTCTCTGATCTGCACAAAATCAGACTGATGGCCTTTCCCTTCTATCATAATGACAGTTTGGTTTTTGACGTGTGTGTGTGTTGCAAAGGAGCAAAATTTGCTTACAGAGATTGCTTTCACTTTTGCCAATTTCACTTTTTTAGCCAGGGTCACTGGACTAATTCTGAAACAAAAGGTGCCAGCTTTGTCACATTTTAAATGGTAGGCTCAGCTTCCTCTTTGAATCATCCCCAGCAACATGTGTGTTACTGAGGAGAAATCCTCCAAAAGGAAAGCACTAAATATGGTAGGACCAATGGAATTAACCCCTTCCCCTAGCGGTAGTGAACCCAAATGCATCTGGGTATCATAAAAAAAATGGGGGGGGGGGGAGAGAGCTCCTATTATTTAGAGGGTTTTTTTTAATGCAAACAATAAATACAACATACATATATACTGGCCAGACTTGATTTGAGAAATACAATGGGCCCTCGGTATCTGTAGGGGATTCTGAACACCACCACCCCTGGATACCAATAATTGCAGATGTTCAAGTCCCTAGGTGAGCCACTTTAGATAAGCTCGTCTGACTGGGAGGCAGAGTCGGGGAAGGAGGGTCCAAGCCAATCTTACCCAGGGCCGTGCGGAGAGCCCAGCAAAGAGGGGAGGGGAGGGGGGCTTTGGGCTCCATTTGGAGCTGGTGAGGGCTGTGCAAAGAGAAGCACCACTGCTGCTGCCACCACCACACTCCCAGAGCAACTGAGTTGCAGTGGAAAAGGGGCTTGGACACTCAGGCCATTCTGCCCCTGACCCTGTTCAGGAGGAGGAGGGGGGCAGGCAGAACCCAGTGTGGACTAACTTGTGTGGCACCTCCCAACCAAGAGGGAAAAAACCAACCCAAGGTGGCCAAGAGAGGAAGAGAGAAATGGGGCGGTGGTGGTGGGTCCTTGCGCTGCTGCTTTCTCTTTCTCTTCCTTCCTCCTCTGCTGCCCCCCCACGCGGGCTTGCCATCCACGGATGCTCAAATCTGTGGATGTTAAGTCCACAGATACATAGGGCGGACAATATTAGCACCATAAAAACATCCCTGTGATGACCACAATTATTAATTGTAATGGTACCTTGTCTGCCTGAAATGTCCTGCACAAGCACAAAATATTTCCACAAAAGCAGTTATATTTAAGTCCATGTGTAGATTGTCCTCACACATTTTTTCATTTGACATTTATGAATATATAAAAAAAAACTTTGAAAAATCCATTACCACTAATGTGACGGCTAATTAGAGTTAACAATCTTATTCCTGTTATTTCATAATTATCTTCTTAGGTACTCTTTGTGGTACCTCCAATCAGTCTAGCAAAAAGGGCTTTGTAACAAATTTTGGATGTGGGAACACAATGGTCCACACAGATAGTGCATTATCACCTTTGTTCAAAATACTGAAGTGAAATGAATAAATGAGATGAATGAACAAATGAATAGACAGTATGTGTAATCTTGTGTTGGGGCACCAGGGGACAGAAAAATAGGTGACCCCATGGACTACTCAGTGCCCATCCCTGGAGAACTTGACTTTTATATAGAAGGCATAGGTCCATGGCATACTTTCAACAGAGATAAATTTTGTGCATTGAGTCACCAGTGCTGCAAGAAAATTGAAATAAAAATATTCTCCTCTAGAGTTGTTGGAAAAACAGGGGTTGGTTAAACACTTTACAAATTAGTAGCACAAGCTCTTATCATCCTATTCAGAAGCAACACCATTTAGTTTAAAATAAGGTAACACAGAACTGCAGTTTTAGCACACATTATAAATAACAAAGAGTAGCAGCATTAGCATGACTACTTATATCTGATCACTGAATACAATTAGCTCTCCACATTTGTGAGTTTGACTTTTGCAGATTTGATTATTCATGGATTATTTGCTGCCACTTCTGCTGCTGCCTTATGCCATTTTAATAGGGATTGGAAGCCACATGAGACTGACAGACTGCAAGTCCCTATTAAAAATTGTGTAGGGCAGCAGCAGAGGCAAAAGCAAATCCCACCAGCCCCCCACTTCTGCCTTGCAAAGGAACCTCACTTCCTCGAAGGCATCCATGGCAGACTGAATCTGCAGATCATACGTTTTGTTTGTGTTCAATATGGTTTTGGGGGGGCTATTTGCAGTTTTCCACTTTCGTGGTGGTCCTGCACCCTTAACTCCAGCAAATGTGGAAGGCTGGTGGTAGTTTAAGGTGGTGTTATTTTTGAAACAATCTATTTAATTATCTAGTGTACCTATTTCATTATTAGATTCTTTGCTGTAATATTACACTCCTCAGTCATGCCAGGTGGCTTGTCATTCATCAGTAATGGATGCTGCAATAACCACTATTTTAAGCTCTTCTGCATTTCTGTTTCTCAGAATGTGCTAATGGCTTCATAAATCAGTTAGAGAAAAAATACTATCCTATTTCACATAACCCATCTGAAACCAGCATTACAGAGGTTAAATGACTACAACTCCATTTTGCTTGAAAGTAAGGAGAGGTGATAGACTGACCCTGGACCAAGTAAGTATTTATTGTTCCATCTCATCTATTGTAAATCATGGAGCATAAAAGTGAACTTAATGTGGAAAAGCTAACATTACAAAGTGTAGGTAGCCTTGAACCTAGCTTGATTTAAATCCAACAGTCAGCTGATAGTGGAGAAAACTGAACTCCCTACTGAACAAATGTCATCCTTAAAGTAAATTTAAGAGTCTACATTCACTCTAACAAGACCTCTTTACATTTATGTGCAGTTTCCCCTTTGATTTTCTATCCTCAAAGTAGTGTCAAAAATGCATCTTCATAGAAATGAGTATTTGCACTGGATTTTTAAAAACTAGTTTTCAGGTTGATTAAATTATCATCTTCCGCTGTTCTTCTCTTATGTCTAGCTTATTCTGACAGAAGAGCATTTGAAATTATTTCTAATTGGTTCATCATTTGAAAATAAAAAAAAATACTGCAAGACTAACTATCTTTCAATTCTGAGCCTTTTAAAATGAAACATGATCAGCAGCCAGAGTTGTTTATCCATATATCCGCCACTGTAATGTTGGGGTGGGGAGGGGTTTGTAGATGTAATATTGCAACAATCTAAACCCATGCTGGAGTAAATCAAAAGTGTCAGAAGTCCACAGTATTGCTCCATGAAAAAAGCTCTCCTTATCACAATTTTTATTTTAAAATGTTGA
Organism: Phrynosoma blainvillii; assembly: GCA_026167975.1. NCBI lineage: Eukaryota > Metazoa > Chordata > Lepidosauria > Squamata > Phrynosomatidae > Phrynosoma > Phrynosoma blainvillii. The sequence goes on from JANUYF010000003.1 coordinate 38,796,963, forward strand.
CCCCTCACACCTAACTCCAGGTATCAGAAAAAATACAACAATTATGATTCCTGCCTTTCTTCTCAAGTCCAGTTTGACTAAAATCTATAATTTTAATTTATCACAATATGCATCCCATCTATTCAAGAAAAAATGTTTTAAAAGTCCTTTAGAGAATGGCCTAAAATTTGTACACTGTTTAGTGAAACAACATCTAGGCCTGTCAACATTCATAGAGAAGAACTTATTAGAAATATTAGGAATAGCAAAATTAAATGCCCCTTTGGTTGATCACTTGACTGGGCAGGACCATTATTTTAAGGGCATATGCTTCTAAGTGCTAAATAAACTTTCCCCCCTCTCATAATGAGAAAAATTTGTTGAGAAAGGAAATGGATTGGATATGGGCTAAATGGCCATCCGGACTTTAGCCATGCATTTAAACTTCAGGTTTTCACATATATGCTAAGCTCTCTCCTTGACACCTAGTTGTTATGGTTAGAAGAACCTTGACATATACACATACATAAAATTGTGAAAGTATAATGCTTTTGAAAATTTATCAGTTGCCAGACATAAACTTTGCAGATCCTTTTTTTTTTTTAAATCCCTGCAGGCTGATTCCCAAACTGCTTTGTAAATATTGTTTTATATACAGTAGTCCCTTGTTATCTGCAAGGGATCTGTTCTAGACCACCACCACCCCGATAGCAAAAAATGTGGGACCTTAAGTTCTGTTCTTTTCAATGGACACACATCCACACCCATGCCTGCATGGGCAGCCCATTGAAAAAGCCAAGGCTTGCCATCTATGGAAGCACAGATCTGCAAGTCTGCGGTTGGCACGGGTGCACTGTATGTGTGTGTTTGTGTGTGTGTATGTATGTATGTATGTATACACACACACACACACACACACACACACACCATTTTATATGTTTAATGTATTATTTCTCAACATGAGGCTCAGTCAAATTGTATATTTTATATACAATTGAATATATTTTTATATTTCTTCAGTTTATGCCTTGTCTACAATTGTTACTACATATGTATTGCCCCCACCTTTTCTTCTAACATCTCCTGAAGAAAGCCACACAAATATTCCTGGCTGAAACACTTTGGACTATTTTGAGAACTATTTACATGTCCTGTGGCTTTCTCTCTTTTACATCAGATTTACTTGATGTTTCTCATTCTTTTTGTTCTTTTTCACTGATGGGGGTGAAATAAAAAAGCATCTCCATCACACCCACTGCTTGTTTTCCCAACTCCCTTCCCCAGGGAGCTCCAGGATGCCATATTTAAGGATAATTAGTTGAAATAGGGGCCAAGTCTCACTATCGCTGTACTGTTGGACAAGTTCCCTTTCTGAGCCCATCTTAGGGCCTTTGCAGACTGCCAGAAATAGTGCAAATTGAGTCCACTTTAACTGCCCTGACTCAGTGCTAGGGAATCATGGGAACTGTAGTTTATTGTGGCACCAGAGCTCTCTGACAGAGAAGGCTCAATATCTCAGAAAACAATACAATTCCCATGATTCCCTAACACTGAGCCAGGGCAGTTAAAGTGAACTCAATTTGCACTATTTCTAGCAGTCTGCAAAGGCCCTTAGTTAGGTGCATGGTGCAATGTGGGGCTGTATCATTAATTTGACTTAGCCCCACACTGCACCATTGCAACACATAGAATTCATAATTTTCATCATCTGGATGGTTCAAAGTTGCATACATAACAGTGGCTTGGATTTTGAGAAACAAATGAAGCAACACAATACCTGCACGTTTCCCCTTTCCCTCCACTCTTTCTCTGCAGTGTCCAGCTGACAGATGAGTCATAAAACATAGGATGTGGAGAGCTAACTGATGTGGGAGAACAGAACAGGTGGACTGGGTATGACTATACATTAGGGAAGTAAATATTCGAATATTTTGTCCTTACAATTATCATCACAGTTTTCTCACAGTTGCAGGACAAAATAAATATTTCTGTGCATTTCCTACATGGTATTCACACATCCCAAAGAGTTTCAGATTATTATTCTCTGCAGAAATACACATTGAATTTTTGTACAAAACCCATGCTAATCTGCAAGACACATTGTTTTTTGGAGGAGGGCGGTTACACCAAATCTGAAACTCACATATTATTTGCGCAAAAATTCAGAGTGAGGGCTTTTTGTACAAAAATAGAAATTTTTCACAAAAACACATGGGAAGTGTGCTTTTGTGCAAAAATATATAGATTTTGCACTACTTACAATTCTTCCACACACAAAATAATGCATACTTTTGTATGAATAGTTTCTTGAATACTTTGAGATGGGTGAATATGAGGTGGATAGTACAAAATTTTTGCTCTTTCCAACCTCTCTGCAAAATTTTTATTCTTTCCAACCTTTTCCATCCCTATTTTACTTCATGCCATTAATTTACATAATTTCTCTAGAAAAGTACACTTAAACATGCTCGCCAAAAAGTAAGCAACAGAATTTTATGAATCTGCCCTCCTGATAAAAAGTGTGCAAAGCTAAAATGTATCTGGGAAAGTGGCTTACTTATAAGTCTGTCCCTGGCTTACCACTCCACCAAATGCATCTGAGAAAGTAGACTTTAGTCTATGAAACCTCATGCTGCCAACTTCTTTCTTTAGTTAGTCTCAAAGGTGCTACAAGATTTCTCCACATACTAATTCTACAGACTAACACAACTATATCTTTGAATCACTACATAGAGTGAGATATAGTAACACATAAAGAGTATCTTCTGTCAAGTCAAAATGAAGATACAAATAGCTGAGTGCAGTCTACACTGCAGTGGGTCTCCAGGATTTCAGAGAGAGATCCCTAACCCAAATTGGAGATATCATGCCCTGAATGTGAAAATTCATATATGTGAAGTGAAGACCCTACTACAGAGACAGTGATAGGTTCCTGCTTCTATAAAGTAGAACCTGCACATATGACCTGAATGCATCCACAGAAGTAGAAGGGAGAGGTAAAGAGAGGAGACCACCTAGCTCTCCACAGTGTTTTTGCAAAAATGTTCTATGTGTGGAAAGGAGAGAGGCTATGGAAAAAAGGAAAAGAAAATGGGGAAAAGGAATTGTCAGGGTTTCCTGTTTAGATTAAGGTGCCAAAATATTATCTTGTGTGTGGGGTGAAGCATCTGATTTCATTCAGCACAATAATTAATAAGGAAAAATAGACAGTATATTAAAGAAGAAGAGGAAGGTATAGTCATGGAAACAGGAAGCAGCACCCCAAAGTGATACTTAGGACTCATTCCCACTTACATTTAACCCAGTTTGCGATTCACTTTTGCTCCAGATTGGTGAATCGATTCCAGTCCATGCATCATTCCCACTATGGAAGTGGGTCTTTTCTTTATTCACTTTTTTTTTGGCACGATTGTCATTTCCACTAGTTTGTGCTCCTTCAAAATGCCTGTCAATCATCTATGCGTCATTGGTGAAACAACCAACAACACTTTCAAGAAAACACAGGAGGGAGTCATAGGTGCTGTGGCCAGAATCCCATCCCTCACTAGTATCCCATCCCTCATTAGTTTTTGGAGAAATCCCAATGTCCCCCAAGTCCCCTGGGATGCATCATCAGCCATGGGTGTCATATGGAGGACTCTCCCCTGGGATACCTCAGCCATGGATGTCATATGGAGGACTCTCCCCTGGGTGAGGTGCTGCCCTTCCAGCCTTGCAGGACTTGGAGGACGTGGGGAGTTGTGGTGGTGCCCTCCCAGCCTTGCAGACTTGCTTCCTAGTCAAGCTCAGAACGGAGGGAGTTTTGGAATTCCTCCTGGACAGAAGGTCGGAATGTAGGATGGGTCCTGGGAAAGGGGAGAGGGAAAATGGCAGATTTCCCTCAAAACTGATGAGGGATGTGCTAACCCTCTGCCACAGTAATCCCTCCCCTTCAGTTTGATGCAATTCAGGCCCTTCATTCCCACTTGCTGAACACACTTGCTAATCGCTTCTTTTCAAAAGAACCACCGAAAAACTAGTGTCAGGAAAGAGTGGTTCTTTTGCATTTGCCTTGCTTCATCATGACTGAAACCAAGTGCAGTCAGTTCAGAACTGGTTTCAAGTGGGAACGATAGACATATAACCCAATAAGCAATTCATTTTAAATCATAGTGGGAATGAGGCCTCTATGTAACTGACTGCATTGGCACAGTTGCCACTCTAAAGAAGCCCTGAGACTGTGGTGGGGACCAAGAATTAAAGCCCAGCAACACCACAAATAATAAACACCATTTATTGGGGACAGAGGGCACTGGGAACCATGTTAGTATTTATTTCTTTTTTCTTTTTTTCTTTTTTAAAAGCCACACAAGGCCTTAAGACATTACACATAAAGTTTTGTCCATTGCCCATGAAATATTGTTTCACACAGGAATATGAGGTCTGTTGTTGATGTTGTCTGCATTTAAGTTGTTTCCAACCTATGGTGACCCTAAAGTGAACCTATCATGTGGGTTTCTTTTGGGACTGAGATATGTGACTCACCTTATTTATTTATTTATTTATTTGATATGCCTAAATTATATCCAAGGCAGCTCACAAAAGACACTTTAAAATGAGTACAATGTTAAAAACAGAATTAAAAACATCACATCAATATAACAAGTTTAAAATACAAAATAATTAAAAAAACATACTAAGCTAAAAGTATAAAACCATTAAAAACATACAAAAGCAAACACTCCAATAAGAAGCAATTACATATTAAAAGCTTGGAAAAGGAGAGCAGGGAAGTGGCTAGCCTAGCCTCTCACAGGAGACAGTTCCAAAGGTAGGCAGCAGCCACTGAAAAGACTCTCCTGTCCTCACCAAGCGAGGCTATGATGGCAATGGGGCCGAGAAAACACCTTCTCCTTTAGATCTTAAGAGTTCTAGCAAGTTCATATGGGGAGATACGGTCCTGTCCTGAACCTGTCCAAGTTTGAAAACCCACGGTCACCAACTGGATTTCCATGCCCAAGCAAGGGATCAAACCCTATCTCCAGAGTAATAGTCCAACCCTCTAACTACCGTGCTGGCTCTCAATATAAGCTTAAGGAATATAAAGCATATTGTTCCCCCTCCCCACACTTCTCCTTCATCTTCTCTAATTTTTAAAGTCCTCATTTAAATAACTCTGTGACACAGAAAGCTAGATAGGATTATCTTGCTACTTGCCCTATGAACCCCATCCAATACAAGTGGCTTAATTACATATAGCCATTTCTCTTTTAACAGTCCATCTGTAATGTGGGTCGTAAATTAATAGAGCTGTCAGCCTTGACAAGCAACCAAAGGATTATCATCTCACCATTCTATTATGAGTAGCTCTTGCTGGGCTGAATACAATCATAAACTTATCTGTAAAAACATGTCTGAAAGGATTAGTTTTCCACTTCATGAGAAAATAAAGTATTAAAAAGAGTATACATTGCTTCAAGATGTACATCAATTCTGACCATTTGGCATTTAGCAAAATTAATCTACATACAAGTGCAGCCATCTCAACTTCAAAAAGATAACACTGATCTTTTGAAAATACTATAAGAGAACTACAATCCTATATCTCTTGCCTGGATAGAGGCTTCCATCTCCCTGGTTTTGTCCCCATGCCCTTCAGTTGTGTCCTTCATTACAAAACATCTAAATGTCTCACAGACATATCAATTTGTCTCCCCAGTCCTTCTTTAGAGGCCTCCTGTGTGAATTTTATTTTCTACCTTTAACCATGTGAATTTTGCAGTGTCATTTTTGTCTAGAAGTCTGCAGTTAACAACATCAGAGACTGGTCTTTGCTTTGGAACAGTTCTAATAATTTCAAATGTAAGAGCTTGATGTCCACTTATTAAGAAAAGAAAGAACCTCTTCTGGATATACATAGAACAGTCTATATCAAGTGATTTGAGATGGAGTCTACAGAAACACCAACAATGGTGACTGTGGCCATAGAAAGCTTCCTGAAAGAAAACCAAACTTCAGCTTTTATGAAAAGCACATAAACGTATAGCTCTTACTGCTATTAAAATATATTCAAACATGTGTGGGCCTAGTGAAAATTTCATAAACAGGGGAATTCCAAAGAAGATTTCCAGTAGTCAAAAGCTCATGGAACCTCTGCACTCATTCACAATATGCGACCAAAACAACAGTTTCTGAAAAACTTGGAAAGTTCTTTTGGGATTACAATTCCAGAATATTCAAGTCATCATTACCAGGAGCCATGATGATTAGGGAATTTTAGAAAATGTAGTTTGAAGAGAGAGTACTTTTACAAGCTATGGGAGAAATAGAGGGAGAGGCCTAGCCTTCAATAAATTCACTTGCTAACAGGCCAAGAATGCTTGAGTAAGGTGGCCAAGAATGCTCAGAGAGAGAGACTGGATTACAGCAACTAAATTAGGCTGCTTGCGTGGAGCGGGGGGAGTAGAGCATATTTGGAGGAAGCAGTCCTCTAGGACTCAGCAGAACTAGCAAGGATTTCTCCCTTTTCCCCTTGTTCTGAGATTATTGCAGGTCTAATTAATGAGACGGAAGAAAAGAGAGCCTATATTCCCAATTTTTAACCTCCCATTGAATAATTTAATTGCTTCTCATAGGTCATGGTAGGCCAAGTGTGGCCCTCCAAATGTTGCCTAATGGCAACTCTTAGCACTCCCCATCACTTTCTATAGCAGCTATGGGAGATCAAGTGTAGCACTATAACTGTTGCTTGACTGAAACTCCTAAGACTCGCCACCACTTTCTATAGTAGCTATGGGTGATCAGAGTGGTAACCCAGCAACATCTGGAGGGAGGGCCATGCTCAGCCCACCCAGCCACAGTGCAAAGCTGCTTCCTCCACACAATTTCTTTTGTTCCCTTTCCCCAGTTCCATAATCATGGTTGTAGAATTGAGGGTGGGAGAAAATGAAGGCAATATGGCCCCTCAAATGAAAACTTCCTTCATTCCCCAAATGGACGACCACTGTGGCACCTTAAAATTCAGCATTCAGAAACACAGTTTAGGCTGGGAATTGAAAGAAAAGGAACAAGCAAAGTTCCTAAGGGAAATGTACAAGAGTTCTAGGTATGAACGGTTTTCATTGTCTCACTCTATGCAAAGCCAAAGAAAATTGGGGATTGAAAGAACATTTCCTCTTATTGGGGACAATTCTACTGACTATAGAGCTCCTGAACTGCCAGCTTCCAACTCTTACACTAAGATAACGGATGGTCAAATCTCATCCAATCAAGAGCTTCCAACATTTGTAAATATCTCAGCCAAGCCATTGCAAGTCCAGTTTAGAGTGGGGGGTTTACTTTAAAGGAGGTTATGGTGACGGAAGGAAGGAAGGTGGGCAGGCAGGCAGGCAGGCAAAAGAAATTTTGTGATTGATTGAGAAGATAGTTTCAAAGGGCACATTTCAAAGCTCAGCCCTTTCAGTGCTTCTTTCCCTCTGTTGTCTCCACATGCAATCCTTCTCCATTCTGTGCTCCCACCTGCACCTGATTTTTCAAACATAGGACATATTTTACAGAAAGGGTTTGGATGCATTTTAAATGCATACATGGAGACAATCTGCATCTTTATACATGTTACTCACACCTCTACCAATTAATCACTGGCATGACCAGAAATATTAAAATATTTTCCCCAACAAATACAGAGCTGAAATGACGAATTTGACACATACCCACTGCCAGAAGAAGCTGAAACAGGGATCTTGTTTTCAAACTTTCCCCTTCAAAATTCTAGGAATGAACAACAAAACACCAGTTCCAACTCCATCCCAAAATAAACCAGGGAAGAAGAGAGTTGGAAGATGGGCTGGCCTAATGGTCCTGGAATAGTGGCAAATCTGACTCAGAATGTGAGATTGAAGAGTTACAGCAGCTGCCAGGAATATTAATTCTTAAAAAGGGATAAAGTCACATATATGTAAGACCTTTAAGTTAACAATCCTTGGACAGGCTAAAGAAGAATTTTCACTGACAAGTGTAAAGCAAACTGCATTTTCTAGTACAGTACTAATGTAAATGGAGTAGGGATATGGAAATCTCTGTTTCAATCTCACTGAGCTTCTCCAAATCTCACCAGCACTCTCCTTCTGTCCTTCTTTAATAGCAGCATGCAAGACTTTGTATTTTCTTCTCAAAGTAGAATTTACACACTTTTTCCTAATGTGCACCTTTATTTAAACAATGTACCTGTTTTAAGCACTTCATCCCCATTCAACAAAGTATATTTTCTGGATTCCCCCCCCCCCCCATTATGTGCATTATAGGTACTCACATTTAAAAATATGGTTATTGTTCCATGCACACTTTGTTTCTTGGAAGTATCACCACATAAACATGAGAGTATTCCAAGACAATGTGGGCATTTTCTCCAAAAAAAAAAAGTCTCAGGAGGTACAAAAATGCTACTTTTCATTGAGACTCCTATGATATCTCTTTCCATGACTAAAATGGATCCTTTTTTTATGACAATTCCACACAATTGTACTTCCTGGTAAGTGAGAATAGGACTGAAAGGATTACAAAACAGGACATGAGTGTGCATGTTTGCATCCCTTGTGACTAAATCCTTTTTCTTTTCTTTTTTTACAATCTGAAGATTGTGAGAGAGTTCTGTAAACTCTAAAGAATCTGTTTCTATCTTTAAAATGATTTTGCACTTCATTCAATACTACAAGTCAGAGCCCAAGCCCAAGACAGAGCAGCAAATGATACTGCCCCTCAGGCGAATAGTGAAGACAGGGGCAAAATCCCTGGAACCAAGATATCTGAAGGGCCTAAGCCCCAGGGGTCCTGGACATTAAAAAGCACACACACACAATAAATTACAAAATAAACACTTCTTGACAGACCAGAGATTGCTATAATGTCTATTGTTAGATTTGGGTTATAGGGGGGTCCAATCATCACCACCACACAAATATACATTCTTTCTGAAATCAAGGTGAATAGCCAGCTAAGTTATTTTGGCACAAAAGGCAGTAATTCTCCAAAATATCTCTCACCATCCTTGGCAATAGCAGAAACCCAATGGTCTGAATCTTATCAGTACTCCCAAATAAACCCATTAAAACAATTGCTAAACAGTGAGTCAACATTTATATACGCTGTGATACAATTCATATACTTTAATTGAAATTACCAATGGGATTTAGACCAATGATAACAAAACAAATGATAAACTGCTTTTTGATGACACCCTGAACCTGTTAACAGAACCCCTTAGGAGTTTATACAGAGGCTGCTTCACACAAACTATCACAAGGAATTATTATATCCATAATGGTTATATGTCATCCAAAGCTACTGGAACTGGGCTTCAATTAATTCGTTGTGAAAGTGTCATTATTTCTTACACATGAATAAACAAAGACCTCTTTCCAATATATATTCATTATTTGAGATCCACTATTATGTTTTATTTCAAGGATCTATGAAAACCCATGGTTGAGCTTCCATATTTGAAAGCCACTGATAGCAATATTATAAATGAAAAGTTAACATGAATGCTTGTATCCTATCCTTGCTCAAACTTGGCAGAAAGAAAGCATTTAAATAAAAGGTTAACAGGTTCTCTTTTTCCATTAAAAGGAAAGAGCATTTTGAAATGAAGCCAGTGCTCATTCTGTTTCAGAAAATTATTTTGGCAAGAGTTTTAAAGACCTTAGAAGACCCACCAGATTCAAAGGCATTTACTTGTTATTATGAACAACAATAGTTACAAATATTAAATTCTGGTAAACAAATTTCTGATGTATCTCTGCCTGTTTATACCAGGGACTGGCAACCTATGGCCCGGGGGTCGGTTAAGTCCCTGGTCCCTGGACTTACCGGCCCAGGCCGAAGGTTGCCGCCGCCGCGCGCCACCGCCGCGGTGCGTTTTTGCCGCTCTGCAGCTGCACTCGCTGCGACCGCCATTTTGGAAATAAAAATCTCTGTCGCGATGCGTTTGCACATGCACAGTACTCTTGTGCATGCACAAACGCATCGCTGCCGCCATTTTGATTTCCCAAATGGCGGCCACGACATGCGCCGGGCCAGCTGCAACCGCGGCGGCCGCGGCTGCAGTGGCGGCCGCGGCAAACGCATGCGTGGGGGGTCGCGTGTGGAGGGCGCACGCGCACACTGCCATTCCCCGCCCCCTCGGCCCAGCCGAGACCTGGGCTACAGGAGACCGGCCCAGGTCTTAAAAAGGTTGCCTTCCCCTGGTTTATACTATGCTCCCTAATCTGGATCTTACATATTGAAGGATCTCATGCACTTAATCACTATATTCACTATTATGAACCATTTGCTTGATTCATCCCTGCACACAATTACACTGTTTATATTCTATCAGAAAACCTACAAAATACAGGGGGTGGCTGTACTGACTATGAATTTTAAAAATCCATATTGTACTAATACCTTTATTTGTCCAACTGGAACAGTATAAAACTCTCCATGAAAGCTTTCAAGATCAGGTCTCTCCATTAGGCAAATACACTTGTCCCTCCACATTTACGGCTTCGACTTTTGTGGATTTGATTATTCAAGGATTTTATTAATATATTCTCTTTAGGACTCTCTAGGTCCCCCAGCACAAATCTATGGTCAATTTTAACCAAAAGTTGCACTAAAGGACCTAGAGATTCCTAGAGAAAACACTCCATAGGCATTTGTAGCTCCTCCAGTGCAATTCTATGGTCAATGTCTGGCAGATGTTGACCTCAGAGTTGCACTGGAGGACCTAGAGATTCCTAGAGAGGTGTTCTCTCAGGTAAAAACATAGTGTTTTTGCTATTTGCAATTTTTCCACATTCACGGGGGTCCTATGACCCTAACACCAGTGAATATAGAGGGACGAATGTGTGTGTATATATGTGTGTGTGTGTGTGTGTGTGTGTGTGTATTAAAAGAAAAAGAAAAAACAGGATAGGTGGGATGATGATCTTAGAAATAGGCTGCAGGTTGCCCCCTTGAAAACTAACATGGAGTAACGTGGAGAACAAAGATTTCCTTAAGCAATCTTCTATATTGCCAAGGTTGAAGATGAACTGAAGTACTGAAAGAATCAAAGCAAAACAAATGACAAATTGGATAGCTTTGCTTTTGGTTGGAGAGAGAGTGGAGAAGCTATCATCCCAAAAAATAACTTTTCTTAACTCTGATAAAAAGGAATCAAGTAAGTTAATTTGGATCAGGACATAACAGAAGGACAGCGGTGTTAACCATTTCGGGCAAACAGCAACTTAGAATATATATACAGAGAGAGAGAGAGAGAGAGAGAAAGTGATGCAAAGTAGAGCTGATCTTACCTCACCTGTACCTAAATTAAAACCTTCAATGTAATTTGCAATGCAAATGATCTTTTTTTACTGTTTTCTTATGCTAAGTTGGGCACATTCTTCACTTAAAAAAAATTAAAGTATAATGAAACCCTTTTTATTCCTGTTACTATTATTCACATATTGCACAGTGAAAGTTAAAAGTGTTCATTTGCCTAGATCTTCTCATCTCTCAGCGCTCAGTCCTTGCTAGATTGTAAATTCCTCCTTCTAAATAAAACATATCTTTTCATTATTATTTCACAAAAAGAAAAATAAGTTTGGGGCTTGTTCACATATCTCACTAAACAATTTGGCCTAAGTGTTGTCTCTTTCAGATTCAGCACTAATTAAAAATAGATCTGTTTCATTTGGGTCCGGTTACAAGTATCAACTTTGCTCTTTGGCACTGGTGGACCTGGCATTCCCATTTCAGCACATATGAATACTGCCACCATAGAACACTCTTGGACATTCCAAAAGCATAAATATGGTTCTGAATTGGAAAGACAAGACACATACAGGAATGTTTCTTTTACTCAAATTAATAATCCTAAACCACTTACTGACTTATAATTAATCAGAAATCCAGCTACTCAAACGTGAACTTGACCCTGAAGTCTTAGATTGATAGTAAGTTATTAGTAATAAAGAAACCCTAAAAGCAATAACATTTAATAATGTTGCTTGCATCTAAGCTCCATTAATAGCAGTTTTAAAGGTCTTTAGCCATGTTTGGATATCAGGGTAGTTTAATGGTTTAATGACAGCCAACCATACTTTGGTATGCTGCCAGCAGAGACACCTAACAAACTAAATATTCTTTGTCCTTGGTTTGTTTACCATGAAGTTGGAATCAGGGATTCTGGCTTATCTTTCTACAAAGAAGTTATTATCATATGCCATGGTTTGCTGCTGGTTTTTGACATTATCTTGTTAAATTCCCAAATCCTCCTTTTGCTTATCATGTTAAACAAACCATGGATAGAGGATCTACAATTTGTTCATCTGCTCCTGCTTGCAGAAAGAGCAATTCAAGAGTATGAGCTAGCACAGTGTTCAATCCAAATAAGCCAAGGTTTATTTGACGTCCAGGCCATATTCCACATTTTACTGTGTCATCTGAAATGTATTCAAGCTGTAAACTAACTTCTTACCTTGCCATCCAGAAGTGCAGAGTGTAAAATATTAATGCAATTGACAATGAAAAACAAAACTCTGGCCATCACAAAGCCTCTATTCAGGCATTCTAAATCTAAAACCCTATGAAATTCATAGAAAACCCTATGAAATTCATGGGGTTGCCTTCAAGTCAGCTGTCAACATATGGCAACCCCATGAATTTCATAGGGTTTTCTTAGATGAAGAATACTCAAAGGTGGTTTTGCCAATTCCTTCTTCTGAAATATAGCCCCGGAAAGCAAGCATTCCCAACAGCATGGAGAACTTCTACACACAGAGGAGGATGTCCTCTTCCTAAAGTCACCTTCCACAGGAAATTACAACAGAGTTAGCAGAATCTATGTCTTTACATATTTACTTTATGAGGTTTCAGATCAGGAATGGGAATAATGTACCTGTCCAATTCTTGTTGGACTGTAACTTCAAGGATTTTCTTACCATTGACTATGCTAGCTAAGGCTGCTGGTAGTTGCAGTCCAGCATCTGAAAGTCACACACTTCCCACCCATGCTAGACAGCCTCCCCAAGGCTAAAGGAATTAACATATGCTGGAACTAATTGAGGTGAAGAGGACAAGAAAATGCATAGGGATGACTCGGGTTGACAGTAGCCACACATCTCTATAACATGTAGTTAAGCCCTCAGAGGGTACGAAAATTAATATTAACAATAGGTCTCAATTATATCTGACAGCTTGTTATTGCAACCCAAAGCACTGACTTGGAAGCATGTCCTTCTGAAATCAATGGGACTTACTTGTGACTGAATTCAGTAGAATTTGGCTGTTAATCATGTTCTCATTTCCTTTAGTTGATTGACTTGGCACAATACAAAAGGCAACAGCTATCAGTCATGCTAAATTAAACTTATCAGAAAACAGATATATTAGAAACAAAATATAAAACTGATGTTACACAAATGTCATACTCTTTAACGATGTATTATGTGCTTCTTTTCTTTCCTATCAACTACAAATTTTAATCCCAAAAACCAATTAGTTACAAAAAGATGATGCTTAACAATTTCTAATATTTATGTGGCCTACTATTTTAAGTGTCATCCTAGTGTTTTCATGATAAAAGACATTCAGTACCTCCTTCTGTGCAGTGCTAACAAGTGTTAGCCAAGGTGTCACTGCTGCTTTCTCTGAGAAATCGTCCACCAGTGTCATCCTGGTAGCAAAAGCATATATGATATGGGAGATCCTATCAGGAGCAGTACTACCATCAACACTGCCTCTTGTCTCACAGGAGCACAAAGAACAGAAGTGCCATTGTAGGTAGTGTTATCAGGAACTAGACAAAACCCTCAAGTGTAAAGGTATTTAATTGAATACCAAAATCAGAATTGTTATGCTGTTAAATTTCTATATATGGTTGTGAAAGCTGGAAAGTGAAGAAAGAAGAGGATTAACTTTTGAAATGTGGTGCTAGAAGAGAGTTTTAAGGATACCATGGACTGTCAAAAAAACAAGTGACTGAATATTAGAGCAAATCAAGACTGAACTCCCCTCCCTCCTCCGGAAGTCAAGATGACTAAACTGAGACTTCTATAATTTGGACATACAGTGGTACCTCTACTTACGAATGCTTCTTCTACCGAAAAATTCGACTTACAAAACACGCCTCCCAAAAAAAATTGCTTCATTTTGAGAAAGCGTTCCCACTTACGAAATTGGCGCAAATGAGCTGCTCTCCGAATTTCATGGCATGCCATTGGTTAGCGAAATCTAGCAAAGCAGCACTGTATTGGCTAGTGAAAGAGGAAGTGTTTGCCTAGCGAAATTCAGCTAGGCAGCACTGTTTGGGCTTGCGAAAGAGGAGAGGAAGTGTGGCTAGCGAAATTGGTGGCTTCTGAGATCCAGGAAGGTAGGACTTGTGGCTTTTGAACTCCAGGACTGTATTTTTGGCTTGTGATATTTGTGGCTTTTGATCTCCAGGATTGTATTTTTGGCTTCTGATATTTTTGGCTTTTGATCTCTAGGACTGTATTTTTGGCTTCTGTGGCTTCTGATATTCAGGACTGTATTTTTGGCTTGTGATATTTTTGGCTTTTGATTAACATGTTTGTATTAGAGGTAGTTAACGAAATAACCCTGTATTATACATTTGTATTGAGATGTAGTTTGAATCTGGGGGCCTGGAACGGATTAGGGCATTTCAATGTTAAATTTGCTTCTACTTACGAAATTTTCTACTTACGAAATGGCTGTCGGAACGAATTAATTTCGTAAGTAGAGGTACCACTGTATTATGAGAAGACAAGAGTCATTTTTAAAAGACAATAATGTTTGGTAAGGAGGAAGGCAATAGGAAAAGAGGAAAACCACATTATTGGTGGAGAGATTCAACCAAGGAAGCCATAGCCTGAGTCTACAAGACTTTAGCAGGCTTGCTGATAACAGGGTAACTTGGAGGTCTCTCATTCATTGGGTAGCCATTAATCCCAAATCAATTTGACAGCCACAATTAACAACAATGAACAATTTTAAGTAACTTTGCTCCAAAGGATATTTCAGGATTAATACCATGGGAAAAACAAGTCTTCTTTGCTCTGCAAAGTTTCCATATACATCTCCTTGCTTATCAGCCTACAAAAGGGTAGTTCAAACTTTGAAATAATTCTGTCCTAAGATTTGACAACTGGTTACGTTAACATAAACTCAGCCTTTGTATTTTTTAATGATGTGGACACTGAGAACTTAAGAGCCCACAAGCTCATTTCACGCCTAGAGTGTGATATATGAAGCAGGAGGATGCAAAATAAAAGCTTAAAAACTCAGCTTTAGTTGAGATAGAGCTTTATATGCTCCACTGATCCTTTGCTCTTTAACATACTTCTGAGGTTGAGGCAACTTGCAAAATGTCAATAAAAAGCAATCGGCAGAGACACTAGCAAACTGCCAGCCAGTACAAGATGTGAATTACGGAAATAAGCAGCCACTACAGTATCCAGCACTGTATCTGGACTTCTGTAATGCGCTCTACATGGGGCTACCCTTGTGCTTGGTTCGGAAACTACAGTTGGCTCAAAACATGGCGGCCACGCTAGTATCTGGAACATCTAGGAGGGACCACATCACTCCGGTTTTGAGGTCCCTCCACTGGCTACCTATTGATTTCCGGACCCAGTACAAGGTGTTAGTTATTATCTTTAAAGCCCTAAATGGCTTGGGTCCAAGCTATATCAGAGACCGCCTCCTCCCATACAATCCTCCCCGCGCACTCCGGTCCTCTGGGAAGAACTTGCTGGAGCCCCAAAAATCGAGGCTCTTGGCTACCTCCCAGAGGGCTTTTTTTGTTGTCACCCCCAGGCTCTGGAACGGCCTGCCGGATGGAATCCGTCAACTAACATCTTTGGACAGCTTTAAAAAGGCTGTCAAGACGGATCTCTTCCGGCAGGCCTTTCCAGACTAAATATCCCGGCCTCGGGCTTCCCTTCCCCCCACCCCCCAAGTAGTACTTCTAGAACCCCTGTCCTCTTGAAAGAAAGTTACAGGGCTCATTATGACTGTATTGTATCAATTTTAATTTCTTGTTTTAAATTGTCAATTGGTTTTAATTATAATGTAGTTTAATAATGTCTTAAGGGGGGGAGGGAAAATGTCTGTTTTACGCTGTATGTTATTTTATGCTGTAAACTGCCTGGATTGGGTTACCAATAGGCGGTATATAAATAAATATTATTATTATTATTATTATTATTATTATTAATATCTAAATGATTCAAGCTTTATGCCATTGTGGTTTTAAAAACAGAGAATGGATTTATGCTGACACAACTGTAGCAGTTTGATACTGCTTTAACTGTCATGGCTCTACCCTACAGAATCCTGGGATTTGTTGCTTGGTATCTTACTTAAGAATTTGTTGTTAGCAAGCCATATTGTTGTAATTCAGGGAAGTCATTTTGAAGAGTGTCATCACAATGAAAGTGGTCTCAATTTACTATAGTCGTGTGGTGTATACAGACTCTCCTAGAACCATAAGTTGGAAGGGGTGGCAAGGACTGTCTAGTCTAACCTTCTGCCATGCAGGAATATTGTACCCAACTAAAGCACTCCTAAAAGATGGACATCCAAACTCTGGGGGGATGCAGACGGGCGGCAGTGGGCTGCCCTGGGAAGCAGAGGATTGGGGCCGAGGCTGCCCCACGTCTTGGCCCCAATCTTCCCTTCTGCTGGTCCTGAAAGGAGTGCTAAAATGCTGCTCCTTTTGGAGCTGGCAGAAGGGACACATCAAGAGCCGCCACACAGCTCTTCTGGGTCTTTTCCAGCGCAGCGCATCAAGACGCTGCACCAGAAGGACGTCTTGATGGCGCACACCGTGTGTAATGGTGTGTGCTGTCATGACATCCTCGGAGAGGGGTTGGGGCGCCCGGCGTGTGCCTGCCCCTCCCCTTCCTTGCCTCCAAGATGACGCAAAGCGCTGTCTGTAAAGGCCCTCTGTTTAAAAACCTCCATAATCCTCAACTAGGCAGTCTAATCCCCTGTTGAACAGCTCTTACAGTCAAAACATTCTTTCTAATGTTTAAATAGAAGTTATTTTCTTGTAATGTAATTTAAATGCCTTGTTTCATATTCTACATTCTGAGATAGGAGCAAACAAGCTCATCCCTTTTTGAACAAGCCATTGCTTCAGGTATTTAAAATATGGCTACCATATCATCTCTCATTCTTCTCTTCTCCAAGCTCTCTAAACCATTCCTCCCTAAACTATTCCTCATAACTTTAGGTGCATCTACACTGTAGAAATAAGGCAATTTGACACCACTTTAAGTGCTGTAGCTCCATCCTACAGAATCCTGAGATTGGCAGATTTACAAAGTCTTTAGTCTTCTCTGACAAAGAGTGCTGGTGCCTCACAAAACTACAAATCCCAGGATTCTACGGGATGAAGCCATGGCAGTTAAAGTGCTATCAAATGCATTATCTCTACAGTGTAGATTCAATGTGAAGTTGAAGGCTTTCACAGCTGGCATCCGTAGGTTTTGTGGGTTTTTCAGGGTGTGAGTCCATGTTCTAGAAGAATGTATTCCTGATGTTTCACCTGCATCTGTGGCTGGCATCTTCAGAGAATGGTGGCATGGAGGTGTGTGTGGTATATATACTGTGTGACCCTTGGTTGAGAGGATTAGAATGCAAATCTGTGTATTGTTCTGTTGAGGCAAGGCCTCTGGGTGGGAGGATATGCAAGAAGGATTAGTGTCTTTTTAATTAATGGTCCATTGTCTGCTCGGCATTAGCATGTAAATTAGCATGTAAATCTGTGTATTGTTCTGTTGAGGCAAGGCCTCAGGGCTTTCCCAGCAAACAACCATTAATTAAATAGACATTAATCCTCTTTGCATATCCTCCCACCCAGAGGCCTTGCCTCAACAGAACAATACAGATTTATATGCTAATCCTCTCAACCAAGGGTCACACAGTACATGTACCCCACACACCTCCATGCCACCATTCTCTCAAGATGCCAGCCACAGATACAGGCAAAACGTCAGGAATACATTATTCTAGAACACGGCCTCACAGTCCGAAAACCCCACACAAACCTATAGTGTAGATTCAACCTTAGATGAGACAAAAGGGATTTCATAGGAGACTTTATTGATACTGCACTCCAAAGAAACTTTTGAATAATATGTTTGTTTTGGTCAACATTTGGTCATTTATAACATTGCCATTAATGAAACTGATCAAAATTAGAGTTGCTTAGAATACTTGCTTCACATTTCCTTCTTCCACATAACTTTTAAGTACAGGTAATCTAAATCAAAAAGAAACAGTCTTTCTTAGATGCAAGTATTAAGTGAGTCAATTTTATAAACCTATGATGAAAATTTAAATTACTTAAATATATTTAAGCAATCCAATTCCAAAGGTAAGTCCAAAAACAAGATTAACAAACTAAATATTACTTCTTTCCTTTAAAATTCTATCAGCTTCTTATTATCCCACATGGAAGCTTGCTAGAGGAAGAGTTAATTGAATCTAAAGTAAAACGACTGAAACTGTAGATCGGAGAACAGAGTAATCCTTAAGAAATAATCATTAATATATCTGAAGCTATAATAGATTCATCGACAAATTGAGAACAAAAACACACACAAAAATTGTTCTATGTAACACTTCAAAATTGCTGGCTCACTCACAAGCTGTAGTCAGCTCTCAGCACATACAATTCTCCTAATACAGATTTTACAAACACTATTTCTTGGACGATTGTCCTCAAAACCGCTCAGCTTGCCAGCTATTCATAACATTGGCTGTATGAGGCTGTGGGAATTATAGTCCAAACAAAAATTTTCTGAAATTCTGCCCCAAACAAAATTGTAAACTGTTGATCACTGCTAACAAGGGTTAGCAAAAGCAACGGTAAAAACATGGAATACAATTGAAATTGAAATATTTAAATTGAAAAAGCCTAGCCTTTCCAGTATCTGCCTCTTCAGTATCTAATGATTTCTGTTAAAGCCCCCTATGCATTCCAGGAGGTAAGCTCAGGTCTACAAAAGTTCATGCTACTAACTTCTTTCTTTCAATTAGCCTCAAAGATGCTACAACAGCCCTTTGTATACTAATAATTTCCATGGATTTTCACCTTTAAAGGGAGTTTTTAATCTGGAATATTTTATTATTTCTATCCTGCTGTTTTTTGTGATTTTGCCAATTTTTATGTGATGTTCATTCTATTGTTAACTTTCACAGACTTCCCTAATAACTGTATACTGAAGGTGATATTAAAATCCCATAAATGAGATTAGAGAGATTAGAGAGGCACTGACTATGGGGGCGGGGGGGGGCGGGGGGGAAACAGGCAAACAAACATGGAAATGTCCATCAGCCATAACCTGACAAAAGAACAGCACAATCCCAATGTCAACCAAGCACAAATTGTGATAACCGCTTGGATCACTTTATCTCCAAATATTACATCTGCAAGCACACAATCACACAGTTAAAGAAACTCATCTCTTCTGGCCTTAAATTAAATCTCCTGTGTTAGTCTGAAGAGTCGAACTTCCTTAAAACAATCTTAAGGTTGCCCTTGAAGAAGACTATTAATAATTGGCTTATACTTCACCCAATGACTTCCAAAATCTCAATCATTCTTAAATAAACTGTCTTCAGGGGAATATGTGGCCATCCACATATTGCTGGGCAGTATTGTATATACTTGTACCATTTATACGTTTTTTAAAAAATGAAGAAAACATCCTTGCACTGAAAACAGCTGTTTCCACATAGAAAACAATGTTTCAATAATGAAAACAAGTTTCTAGCACAAAACCTCTGTATTTTTTGCACAGTGCATTTTGTTTTGTTCTGCTAGGCCACAATAGGACACAAACTGCAAATTGCCCTTAAAAACTCTGCAGTTTCCAATGACTTTTTCACAAGGAGAAAAATTCCTATTAGAATGAAATGTATGAAGATTTAAATTGCTCATTCTTACATTAACAATACTGTGAGGTTTGTCAGTATTGTTATCTTCCATATTTCAGATAAGAGACCTAAGGCTGAAAGAGTTTCTCATCTAATGTCATAAAGAGAGTTTAGGGTACAGGACATGGTTCAAATCAGAGACTGATGTGTATGAGGGATCATAAAGCAGGGATAGGCAACCTTTTTAAGCCGGGGGCCTGGTTGTTGTCCCTCAGACAATTGGGGGGTCGAAGCACCAAAAATAAATAAATAAATAAATAAATAAAATTAAAAAATTAAAAAAATATGCACACTCTCTCAGCCCCAGAAAAGCCATGGCAAAACCCCTGTGGAGATTTTGCCAAGAAAACCCCAAGAACAAGTAATAACAACAATAATCAATATCACAATGGCAGGCGGCGGCAGCAGCGGTGGCAGGACCGGCCTGGGGCTGGTCCAAAAGCCTCGGGGGCCACATCTGGCCCCCGGGCCTTAGGTTGCCTACCCCTCTCGTAAAATAATAATTATCACCTGGAAGTTATTATGGTAGTATATTGATGAAATTTTGTCAATGTCATCATCACCAAGTGACTTTTTCTTTTCCCAAAAATGAAAAATCCATTGAGGGGTCACCAATTTGACAACACAGAAGACGTCATTCAGGAAGTGGAAGTGGTTTAAGGCACAATCTGCAGACTTCTACAATAACGGTATTCAGAGGGTCAAGAAACACTGGGGAAATGTGTAAATCTGGATGGGGACTACATAGAGATGAGTTAACTACAAATCAAAACAAGTTTTCTGACAATTTTTTAAAAGGTGATAATTAAAACTTTACGATACCCCCTCATAACAGTTTCCTAGGCCTCGATCCCAAATAATATAGATACACTGAATGAATTAACTGAATGGTAAATCAACAGTTTTCTAAATCACATTGATTCAACTGGCATGCTGTAGTTAGAACTACCAACAGGAACCAGGTCTTACACCATATAATATGCAAGTTAAACCAAGTACTGGCTAGAAGTGATTCTCATGTGTCTCAGATACATGCCTTTTCAAACTTTGTTAACCTCAATGCCCAAGGGCATATAAAATATATGCTCCATCACTGAACTACAACATATTCTGTAAAAGGTATATTCTGGACACAACTCCCAGAATCCCCTTTGCCAGGAAAATTCTGGGAATTGTAAGCCAATGTAAATGTAATTTTCCCAAGCTCTAACATAGAGTCTTTACTCTTTCTTTATCAGCTTCTTTCATTATTTTGCCTTCTCCTTTTTAAATCAGAAGCTTTGCTACAGTATATTAAATGCAACAGTACCTGGGATCCTGGCCAAAGACTGAAACAGCACAGCTAAGGGTTCTGCTATTTCACAAGGTTCACTAATAAAGTGTTAGCTTTGCCTATATAATATTCTAAAAATAGCAAAAGCACACTGGGCTATATCCATCTCATACTTAAATACACCTCCTAGAAAAGAACTGCAAGCGTTTTTTCTTTCTTATCTTGCTCACCTTTTCTTCTTCAACATAGCTTACTAATGGATTATAGTTTTTCTCAACCTGAATTTGTCAGTTCAGTTATTATTATGTTGTGTTTTTTTACTATCTAGCACAAAGAGTGATAACTTGTATTGCTATTTTTACTAAAATCCCATAACTCAGGTGGATTCAAATGTTCTTCCCAGTAGGAAAGGTTTGGCTTAAAGTATTGCTATTTTTATATGCATTTCAGTGGTGGTTAAATTATTTACATCTTAATGGTTTTATAACCATTTTCCAACTGTAGTTATTGGTTAGCTAACGATGTAAAGCATGCTCCCCCTCTTTTTTCTCAACAAGAATAAAGTAACCTCAATGTTTTTGTTTTGGGCTTTTTGCAAAAAAACAAAACCAAAAATGTTTGCACAAAATAATATTCTAAGTCAACAGTCCAAATGCAAAAATGCACAAAAATTCTTGTAATTTTCTCCAACAGAAAGAAAACTTTTGAGATTATTTGTTCTTGTGTGCACATTTTTACATAAATATACTTTACATAAATAATATAATCACTAAATATTTAAGCCCATTATATACATCTTATTTTAACCGACATTTCTGACACACTCTATTTTTAATATCTTAAGACTACAATCTTATGCCCTCATATCTGAGAATAAGCTCTACTGAATTCAATGTGAGTTACATCCAAATAGACATCTACAGAACTACACTAAATTTTAACCATTAAGTGGAAAGATAGGCTGGTAGAGCTAGTGTGGCATAGTAGTTTAAGTACTGGACTATACTCTGGAGACCAGGTTTCAATTCCAGCCTGTCCAACCTCAAAATACAACCTTGTTTTTCCTTTAATTGCCTAAATGCCAAAATGGGTAATGCATTTTTAAAGAACATAGATTTCCACTTAGCAGAAAACTAATTAAAATCTGACATTAAATTGGGATAAGAGATCTTTTAGTTTGCTGCCAGAAGTAGAACAGTAATTTCTGGTACATTCATGAAATCATAAGCACTGAAAGGAACTCCCAAGGGCCATTCAGTCCAGCCCCTTGTCTGGTGCAAATCAATGTATATAAAGATTTTCAGAAGTTGTGACAAAGCATACATTGTAACATATGGAAGTTATACTCAAACATTGTGAAAGTAAGTTTTTGGACCTTTAGAATCTATGGTTAGCATGGCTACTGAGAGATGTAGCCCAAAAAAGTTAACATTTCCAAATTTGAGAATATCTGAAACTGTTACTTGCAGCTTTCCCTAAATTTTATTGATCAATATTGATGCTCATGCTTGGGTAGCTTTCAGATTGACTACTGCAATACACTTGGCAGGCGGATGGCTTACAAAAACAGTTTAGCAAGTTCAGCTAATGCAAAATATGGCATCCTGCCTGTTGACAGGCATGGACAAACACTCTCATGTTTCACCTATTTCGAGACAGCTACATTGGCTGCCAGTTTGTCCCAAACTCAATTCAAAGTACTGATATTGACCTTTACAGCTTAGAGACTTATTTTGTTTTTTTCTGAGACATTGAGCCTTCTCTGTCAGAGAGCTCTGGTGCCACAATAAAATACAGTTCCCATGATTCCCTCACCCTAACCCTAACCCTAAAAGTGGACTCAATTTGCACTATTTCTGGCAGTCTGCAACCCCCCAAAGTCTCCTTTTTGATCCCTCCTTTCAGATTTACAAGACATTTGGATATTCTGCTCCGGATTCCATCTTAGAGAGCACCTTATATTAGCCTGCACAAAAAACAGGCCTTCTCCATGGCAGCTTATTCTCTGTAGCAATTCTTTCTCTTCTCTTAAGAAACAGTTGAAAAGGGATCCTTCAAACTTTGAAACACACAGGCAAAATGACACAGCTTCAGGCCATGTTGGGGGCCTGCCATTTACATAAAACATGCCTGAACATGGCCTGAAGCCGGACTAACACTAGACCAAACAAGAAGAACCAGGCCAAAAAGAAGAGGATAGAATTGGCTCCTTCTGGTAGCCTAGTTCAGGACCACGTGGTGGCCTGAATTGGGACCAGGTGCATGCAGTCGCTGCGATCCCAGTGCAAATGGCGACGATGTAATCCCAGCTTGGTCCATTTGGCCCATCTATTTTTGCCCTTCATTTTCACAATATTCACTAGCAATAGCAAGTACATTTCTATACTACTTATCAGTGCTCCTTAAGCAGTTTACAATGTGTAAGCTAATTGCCCCCAACAAGCTGGGTACTCATTTTAGCAACCTTGGAAGGATGCAAGCCTGAGTTGCCCCTGGAGCCCCTGGCTGGTATCAAACTCACAACCTTGCGACTGTGAGTGAGTGGCTGCAGTACCAGCATTTAACCACTGTGCCACCAGGTCTCCTATAGGGTTTTTTGTTGTTGTTGTTTTAATCAGGTTTGTGTTGTTGTTTTTTTAAAAATGGTTTATTTTTATTCACTCACATTTGTTTATTTGTACTGTGGGCCCTCCACATTCTATGGGGTTAGGGATGCAGGACCCCCATGAAAGTGGAAAACTACAAATAAAAAAAAAAAATCATATTTTTTTTTAACCTAAGAGAACATCTCTCAAGGAATCTCTAAATCCTCCAGTGAAACTCTGTGGTAAACATTCTCTGGAAGTTAATAGAATTGTGCTAGGAGACCTATAAATAACTAGAGAAATGTGATCTCTAGGAATCTCTAGGTCCTCCTGCACAACTTCTTATGTAGAATTGCGCTGGAGGACCAAAAGATTCTTAGAGAGAACATATTAATCAAATCCCTGAATAATCAAATCTACAAAAGTCAAAACCACAAATGTGAAGGGCCAACAATATGATTTGCTTTAAATTTATATTGCTTCCTTTGAATAATTTACCTTTTTTACAAACTGTGAATCACTATCATTCTTAAGTGGATATCAGTATATATGTATTTTACCAAATATATTCATATTGGATTATATTAATTAATAGACATTTAGAAATATTTAGAACTATAGGAATTATTAATGTACTTAATATGTTAATGCTGATTCAAAATTTGGTATAAGCTATTCAACTGATATCTTGCTATGCTTCAGTAGCAAACAGATTAATTTAAATTTCACACAGACCTCTAAAATATAATTATTAAATATAATACAAGTAAATGAAGGTGCACTATAGATGCCTGCAGCCAGATAGTCTTTCTTGTACTATAAACCCACAGATTCTTTAGCAACAGGACTCAAATATGCAACATCATCTACATGTATAAAAATCAATAGAGTAGGAGCTACTGCTAGATTTCTGTTTGATTTTTTAATGTATCACCAGAGGTTTCCAACAATTATCTAACAACAGCAACAATGAAGGAGATTCTACTCTCCCCCAAATTAGGAAAAGTATGTGTGGGAGAAAACAAGAAGTAGATTTTTGTGTGATAGGACTTGCAAGTTCAGCTCTGGTACTAAACAGGTATTTCTGGACATGGATACCTAAATCCAAAACACAAGGGTCAAAAGTGATGGCTACGTGCCAATCTGGGGTTGTGGTGTACACATGATGCATGCACCTGGATTTGGCCAAAGCTGCAGCACAGCCACCTAAGGTGGCTCAGAACCATTGGGAAAAAGGAGTGCAAAAAAGCACTCCTTCCCAGCAGCCCATTCAGGACCACAATGGCAGCCAGTCTGCTTGACCCCCTAATTACTTAATTCTCATTATTTGCCTACCGACTAAAACTGCTATATGTCCTATCAACAAAAAACATATCAAACAAACCTGATGTCTCCCCCCCCCCCCCCCCCCAAACAATAAGTTGAGACAATCCTCCAAATATCTGCAACTTTTCATTTTTGCACTTAATCTTCTTACCCCTCACTTTCTGGCTAAAGAAAAATAAACAACAACTGCAGAAATAACTGAAAATAATCAGAGATTATTAATCTCATGAAAGGGAAGAATCGTAGGCCCAAAGCAGATAGGTTGCAAGGAGTGGCCTCTGGCCGCTCCAGCTGTGTTCAGGCCACAATTGGCACAGGACCATGGCGACCGCACAGCCCACTCCCAAAGTGGGCCGCCGCCACAGTCCCAAATGGGTTTCTATCTGCTCTTTTTTCCAGTGGCTTCAGGCAACCTTTGGCTGCCTCAGAGCGTGTGTCACATCCCTGAAGTGGTGGGATTCCACTTCTTTTGGCCCATCTGTTTTGGGCCACAGAATCACAGAGTTGGAAGAGACCTCAGGAGCCATTACGTCCAAACCCCTGCTATGCAGGAACTCAGAATCAAAGAACAAACAAATCAAGGCACAAACAAATCAAAAATTGCCATCCAGCCTATTTTAAGAACCCCAAAGAAGGAGACTCCACCACTCCACCACTTTCCAAAGGGAGTGTGTTCCACTGTTGAACAGCTCTTATTGCCATAAAGTTCTTCCTAATGTTTGAGTGGAATTTCTTTTCCTGTACTTTGCATCCATTGCTCCATGTCCTAGTCTCTGGATGACCAGAAAACTTTGTTCTGTTCTACTCAGAAACTGACAATATTTATGACCATGTGGCTCAGTCCTGACAATGGAAGTTCTTCCTGTGATGACATCTCCCTCAGCTTTAACTATTTCACCATATCTTATGTTAAGATGCCAGCCTTGATTCAAAATACAGTTGAGGGCAAGGAAGCTCTCCATATTGCCCCATTCATTTTTAATGAATGCTGATGCTTAACTAATGTTTGTCTACCATTTTAGGAAGTTTTACAAGCTTTTTCCCTATAGCCTAATATGTCCATTATGATTTCTTTATTAAAGGAGAAAAGGCAAGGAGTGTTATGCATGTGATGTTCTAAATAAGCAAATGAGTGAACATAATTAGCTAGGGTGCTAGAACAGAAAATATCTGGGGAAAATATCTATTTCAAGTGCTCTATGATCACCAAATAATGATAATAAATCATAGTGGTCTCCAAGGACTTGGAGACTTTACTCAACATACTGAAGACATTGAAGATAAGCAGAGATTATGGAAAGTAAGGTCATGGACAAACTCCCTCTGGTCCATTCAGAACTGCCTCAGTATTCATGAGGTTTTTGTTTTGTTTTGTTTTGTTTTGTTTTGTTTTGAGAGAACCCTAAGGAAGAAGTCACTTCTGATTACTGACCCATACTCTGTTCTTTAACTGAGTATGCTATTTATGTATGTATGCATTTTATGAATTCATGTTCCACTTTTTAGAAATACTCCTTACAAGACAGCTCATTTGAAAGCACTAAAACAGGGGTAGGCAACCTACGGCCCAGGGGCCAGATGCGGCCCCCCGAGGTCTTTGGACCGGCCCCAGGCCAGTCCTGCCGCCGCCGCCGACAACCCGTGCCACCCTCCATGATGATATTGATTATTGTTGTTATTAGGTACTTGTTCTTGGGGTTTTCTTGGCAAAATCTCCAGAGGGGTTTTGCCATCATGGCTTTTCTGGGGCTGAGACAGTGTGCATGCATCTCTGCTTGTTTGTGGGCCTGCCTTCCAGTCGTTTCCATGATGATAATGATTATTGTTATTATTACTTATTCTTGGGGTTTTCTTGGCAAAATCTCCACAGGGGTTTTGCCATGGCTTTTCTGGGGCTGAGAGAGTATGCATGCATTTTTATTTTATTTTTTGCTTCGGCCTCCCAATTGTCTGAGGGACAGCAACCCGGCCCCCGGCTCAAAAAGGTTGCCTACCTCTGTACTAAAACATCACATAATGAGGACAAATAGTAACATCACAATATAATCACTCTGCATTATTGTTTCTCAGATTTTGAATTAACAAATGTGTGTATCCAGGAGGTTGCAGTTATAGCACTGCTTACCAAGTGCTATTTTTGGATGCATATTTGCATGTTCATGTGAGTGGCACACCAGCACAAGTAGTATAATGTGAAGGACCTGTAATTTTCTTCATCCCAGCAAAGCCACTTCTCTTGCAAGCAATTCTCTGAATAATTTGGCAAACTTTCATGATAAAGGTTCATAAAGATGTTTAAGAGTTTGACTGAAAGTATGCTCACTTACTTTGACAATTTGTAGTCTTAAGATTAGACAATAACCAACATTTTGTTGTTGTTTTTTCCAGTTACAAGTTTTACTTGTCTCAGAAGACAAAGCAAGTGTCTCTTTAGGCCCGAGTTAAATGCATAAGAAAGTCAGCTAAGGTGATGGATATGAACTAGTTTGGAACCACCTATATCAAGATGAAGCAGAAGTATATCAAGCCCGTAAATAGCTGGTCCACTTGAACCTTGGATAATGCAATTAAATCAAAACATGAATTAAGGAGCTTTCTCTCATGGCGACTGACCACATAAACTAGTTATATAAATAAGCCACAAAAATTACTAGCCCACAAAAATGTTAACTGGCTCATTTGGACCCCCATATATATAACCATGTGAGTAATTTCGTGCTGGATCACTTTTGCAGCTTGAAGATGCTGTTAAATCCCCTTGATTTAAGTAGATTAAGTGGAGTCAGTGACACAAAGCATCTTTACCTAGCTACACCTGTGTGACATCCTCCTGGACAATTTAGCCACTATCTAGTAAGCTCCAGCTTAGACTACTGTAGTGCATCATACATCATAAAGTCATCCCTCCATATCCACACTTTTTTAAATCTACTGATTCAACCATCTACAGCCTAGAAATATTCAAAACAATATATAAATGCCAAAAAAGAAACCTCGATTTTGCTTTTCTAAGGGACATCATTTCACTATTCAATTGTATTTAATGAGACTTAAGCATGCACGGATTTTGGTATCCACTGGGGGTCCTGGAACCAAATCCCAGAGGATACCAAGGATTCATTGTACACATCTTTAAAGGCTACTGGGAAACTTAAATCACTCCAAAATACAGCTGTTACGACTACTGGGACATGTCATATAGAGCACATCAGACCAGATTTTAAACAGTTCATTGGCTACTAGTACTATTCTAAGTTCAAAACAATGGGTTTAATATTTAACAATCTATATACCATGGAATTCAAATAGATAAAGAACCATCCAATATCATATGGATCTGATCAAGAACTAAGATCAAGGACTTTGGAAGTCTTTTTATTATTATTATTATTTTATTTTTGGTCTTTCCTTTTAGAGCTTGGAAAATTTACTCTTTTGGATAGGCAAGCAGGCTGGGGGATTCTGAGACCTTTAGTCTATAGAGTAACTTTTCCAAGCTATGCTTCCTTCCCATAAAGGGACACCTAGCACCAAATATCTTGTCTTTCAATACTAAGCAATTATCTTTTAATTTCTATCTTTATTTTAAGCATCTACTGCTTTTAGTATTGACTGCTGCAGACCTTTTCTGCTCCACTCCCCTGTACAATTCATCCCTGTGTTTAGATTTGCACTGACATTAAACACTTTTTTAATGTTATTCAATCATTATAAGCTTCTCAGACTCCCATTTAAACTGAAAGACAGGATATAAAATAAATAAAATGTTTGTGGCCTCAGAGACGAGGAATGGAACAGAAGCAACTCTCATAAGTTTACAAAAGCTTCCCAAACTGGCCATGACATGGTAATTCCTACTTCATCAAAAGGTGAGCAGACAAGAGACTACTCACTGACTATCCAGTTTATCCATAAAATGTATACAGTCATAAATGAGGCAGAGTTGAAGATCTACACCCACTGTAGCAAACTCTTTATATAAATAAGCATCAGGTTGCCAGATGTGGCAGCTGAAGTCACACAAAAAGTTTCTCTCCCAGTTTCAGATGCAGAAAACAGATCCAACTCCAAAAAGCCATGTTGTGTTGCTGCAGAATTTAACTCAAAAGTAACTTGAAAACCATGATTGCACATTTATTGTAAAAATGAAAAATAATACCATTATAATATAATAATCACAGTATAATGCTATATATTATAATAATTACATTTTTTTCTCATGGCTAGAGCATAGTACTGGATATTTTGGGTACATTTCACATCACTGCTATTGTCTCCTTTCTTCAGCACAAAATCACGCTCAATACATTCCACTAGAATGGTCAGAAATCATCAATCATCTTGCAGTACAACCTGGTGGAAAGCATCTCTAGCCTTTAAAGATGATGATGATGATGATGATGATGATGATGATGATGATGATGATAACAAAGCAGCAAAATTAAATAACAAATCCTTAGATCGGCAACTTAAACAACTTTGCAGCCACTTTTTAAAATACCAGTTTACCAGTTTTGAAGAATCCAAAAAGAGCAAACACACATAAAAATGACCCAGTGATCATTGCACCAATATAATCCAATTGATTAGAGATATATTCAGCAACAAGGACATCTTAGCTGATCTAGGGGGCAACACACCATGGCATGGCATTCACTCACTAAAACAAACACACACACAAAGAATTTGCTTTTCCTACAGTTACTGTGATCTGGTATCCAGTCAGTCAGCATAAACAAATTCAGTCATAAACAAGATGAAGAGTGCCTTTCTAAAAAAACAAAACAAAAACCAAGTCCAAATATTATACTGTAAGAGCAACATTGTTTCATTTTAATGAAAACAATCAAGTATTCACATTTCTCCTGCAGCTTCCAGTTTATCTAAGGGCCTTTACAGACTGCCAAAAATAATGCACTTTGAGGCCACTTTAACTGCCCTAGCTCAGTGCTAGGGAATCATGGGAACTGTAGTTTATTGTGGCACCAGAGCTCCCTGACAGAGAAGGCTCAATGTCTCAGAAAAACCTACAATTCCCATGATTCTCTAGCATTGAGCTGCATTATTTCTGGCTATCTTTAAAGACCCTAAGAAGGGTTGCAGACTGCCAGAAATAGTGCAAATTGAGTCCACTTTAAGGGTTAGGGTTAGTACTAGGGAATCATGGGAATTGTTTTTTTTCTGAGACATTGAGCCTTCTCTATCAGAGAGCTCTGGTGCGACAATAAAATACAGTTCCCATGATTCCCTAACCCTAACCCTAAAAGTGGACTCAATTTGCACTATTTCTGGCAGTCTGCAACCCCCCTAAGTCCAGTTTCAAACATTGCAAGTAACATTCCTGTGTCCATTATCCAAGCATATGCATTCACATATTCAGCTGTTGTTATTTTCTGTAACACAAAAAGCTATTCCAATTCTTGATCAGATGGAAAACACAATCAAGCAGATGTAGGGCCTTTGCAGACTGCCAAAAATAATGCAGCTTGAGTCCACTTTAACTGCCCTGGCTCAGTGCTAGGGAATCATGGGAACTGTAGTTTTTTTCTGAGACATTGAGCCTTCTATGTCAGAGAGCTCTGGTGCCACAATAAACTACAATTCCCATGATTCCCTAGTACTGAGCCAGGGCAGTTAAAGTGGACTCAAGCTGCATTATTTCTGGCAGTCTGCAAAGGCCTGTACTTAGATTTAAATCTGTTCCCTTCCATTTGAATCAATGGATTCCATCTAGGTACTTCACCTGGATAAGTTTTAAGATGGAATACCTATGTATGGTATAGCTGTTTGTTGGATTAGGACTCCAGGATACCAAGGTTCAGATCTCCCCTCAGCCATGAAAACCCACCTTGATCAAGTCATACTATCTCAAGCTCAGAGGAAGGAAATGGCAACCTCTCACCCCACCCGCACTTAACAAATCTTGCTAAGAAAAACTTTGCCTTGGGGTTTGCTATGTAGCATTAGGATATACAGTATAATCCTATGTATTTTGATTTGGAAGCAAGTTCCAACATGTCCAATAGGGCTGTCTCTCAGGTAAGTGTACATAGGATTGCACTCTAATACTGTGGTAGAGTCAATGAATCAATGAGATTTAGATAAGTGCTGACTGAGGTGAGTGCAATTGATTTAATGGATCTGTCCAGCTGATAATGACAACAGGGTTCTGGCTATAGTCTGTATGATCAGTATGAAACTCGAGGATTCCAAGGACAAAAGACTAGGGTAGAAGATTTGCTCATATATAATTGAAAACAGCAGCTCTAGACAACTATCCAGTATTTTTTTGAGTCAGTAATATATCTGTAACACATTCATTACATAAATAGGATTTTCAAAGCTGAAATGTATATAAGTGATCACTTTCCTAACAATGTTTGTCAAATGTTTCCTTAAAATCAGACACAAATTCAGGAACAAAGTATTCATAAACCTTGAATGTCCTATCTGCTGATCAGAGACAGAAAGAATCCAAGCACACTAACAGAACTAATGAAATGACTATCAACTATCACTATCCCTTCCTCCCTCGCTCTTCTCTTCCTCTCCCCCACCATACACACACACACACACCTAGCAGTCCAATCTTCTAGACAAGAAAACTAAACAAGAGTTTGCCATGCTTTAAATATGAAGAAATTTACTGCAAGATGAACTTTTAAAGTAAGACAGTGCCTCCTTCACCGGATGATTTAACAAGACAGACACAAGACTATAACAGTGTGTGCATCAATTTGTTAGTCCTCAAGATATCATCTGACTCTTTGCTTACTTTCCATAGTACTAACACTGCTGTTCTGGAATTCAAAAAGTGGTGTATCTTAGAGTAAAAAAATAAAGATATCCTATGATACTAAGAAATGGATGCAGGAACACTTTCAAGAAAACAGAGCATGACCTATAGCACCTACACGAAGACAGAACCTGGCCTTTCTGAATATGTACACACTCTCCTGTATCATTAAAACACAGTTTTTCAAATCACAAACCACATTAAAAGGGTAAATATAGTATTAAAAAGAGAAAAATGAGCATCACCAAATCCGCAAAATTTTATGGGTTATAAATGTTGCAGTCATCATTATGACTTAGTCTTGAAAAGAAATAACATTTACTCACTTTCAATGAATCAAAGCAGGCGATTACTCGTCCATTTTCAACTTGGCAGCTTTTCGATGGATGTGCAAATTTACATTCCGTATCTGGTCGTGAGCAAGTCCCTCTTTGGAACTCTCGACACACTTCCAGTGTTAGCCATTTTGTGTCTCGGATTGGTGTGACACTTACAGCCATGTTTAGATTTTACAGGTAGTTAAAATTGTCAATGAAATGAACAAATTAAAAAAAAAGAAGGCCAAACTGATAAGACTGGAAACGATGAAAAATGTCACCTCCAAAATATTTCCCCAAGCCCCCAGCCCAATGTTAAAAGATGTAAAATTGTGTTGTTGCAACAGGAAGGAAAAGATTTCCACTAGAAAGTCACAGCACGTAACTATCAATCAAAAGAAGGGGATGGGGTTTTTTTGTACTTAGAGAAATGCTAAGATTAAGTAAAATCAGCATTTGAAAGTATGGCCAAGAAGTAGCCTTGTGCTCTCAGTTACCCATTTTGAGTGCCAGATTGAGCCCAAAATGCAAGCAGCAAAACGTGGCAGACCCTTCAGCACAGAATTTCCAAGCTGATGTCAGGAAAAGTTGCCTGAAAGGTGCTATCCACACAGCTGAATTTGCAATAAATTTTTTTTAAAAAAAAAAAATTAAAAATTTGATGTGGTGCAATTGGTATTGATTAGTTTGGCACAGACAGAGGCAGCAGTTTAGAGCAACAAATTGAAGATTATTTTTCTTCTCTCTTTAATTTTTTCCCTTTCTGGCAGAAGGCAGCTCACTTTTGCAGCAAACTTTTACTTCTATAAGAATAACTAAAGCAGCCTAGGGCAATGCTTGATGCTTAGAGCTCTTTCTCTTGATTATAAGTAGAAATGAGGGGAGGGGTGGCTGGGCTAGAGGTGGAGGGTGGATGTGCTGTCGTCGCAGTCTAGCTGGCAGCAAGCAAGGCAAAAAGCAGAGACTGCTCTAGAAGCGGTTCCAAGCAGCAGAGACGTCAGGAAAGGCACTTCTTAGTACCAACCTGTAGAAAAAACAGATACGTTAAAATTTACCAAGCAGCATTTCACTGATGTCTCACAGCATAATAACGTCGCCATGTGCTTCCCTCAGTCTACTACTGCACAGCATGACACTCTTTCTGACTCAAACAAAATACTTACAGTACAGCATATTGCAGACAGCCATCGTAGATTTATTAAAAAGGCGGCCGTTTTCCCCTTCTGAAGCAATGCATGATCGGGAGATAACCAATCACAGATAGGGTTGCAGCAATATTCTGGGCAGAAAGCCAATAGTGTGGGTTGTCTTATGAAAGGTCGCGCCTCTCAGACATTCATTACTATGCTATAAGCAGAGAAAATGTCCATCAGATGTGACTTATCATCGCACTGCAAGAGGACAACCATGTGGGTTTTGAATTTACCCAACATGCAGTTAGAGGATCAAACCATGTTAGTTTTCAAACAGCTTCCAACTTGAGCACAAGTTCCTGGGATGTCAAGACAGGAGGAGGGTGACAGGGGAATAATAATTATTTTAAAAAGGATTAAAGGAAAAGAAGCAACTGCAACCCATTTTCCCTCTTGCTCTCTCTCTCTCTCTCTCTCTTTTAAAGTATGCTTTCCCCCTGCTTTGCATTGAGCACGGCAAGCACAAAGCACGCCTACAGTATCTGACAGATGAATATAAAAGGAAAAGGGGAGTTCACAAATGGTACAGTCTCTTGACCTATCCAATTCACTTCCTTCTGAACCGTAAGTCCTGCCTCCCTCTAGCACAAGCAGCACTTTTTTTTTAAAGTGCTGTGGAACTATTTTGTTCTGTCAGCAGAGACTCTGCCTGTATATATATCCTTGGCACGTTAGATATGAACACAAATAGCCTTCCCACTCCCAGCCACTCTCCAGGCAGAAACTCAGGTCGTACAAGGGAAGGTGGGAACCCTGGTGCTGTCAGGATGCCTGGCAACACGCAAACCAATCTGAAAGGATCAAGTGACTCTATCACAGTCCCCTTAAATATTAAGCAGGCAATCTGATTTGAGCACCATGACACTCTTCAGATCCACACTTCTGAATTAAAGGGATAGCACCAGGGGACTCCTACTGTTGCTGAGGTTCATATTTGCACCCACAACTACTCTCTTTAGGAGTTTATGCCTCAAGATGGCTTCTTTCAATAAGCAGCTTGCTTTTCATTAGACTAGTCAGGATAGCCTTTGCAAGGGGATGAAGATGGTGATGATTATTATTCAGAGAGGCAAACAACTGCGGTATTTTTTGGCCCCCTGGGAAATAGGAGAGCTGCTGTAAATTTTATAAACCAAATTAATTCAAGAGGGTATATGCAATGTTGACTAGGTTTCATTCAAGTTTAGTTAAATCTGAAGAGTACAGCTCCTTGTGTGCTTTCACAATCTCTAGCTTAACATTTCCTCTTTCGGTCTCATTCTCTCACTCAGGAAGCTCACAGCTTACTTGGCACAATGAGAAAATGTAAAGCATGAAAAAGAGTGGAGGGTTGTTGTTGTTGTTGTTGTTGTTGTTTTGCATAGATTCATATTTGATCCATAAGTATGGAAAAGCTATTTTGTACCAGTCATCTGTCAACGAAATCAGATATATCAGTAAATGGCAAGCTCAGAGGCAAATAAATCTATCAGCAGAATAGCCCCTGAACTCTGCATTGCCACAATGAATCGACTCTGGCTATGAGGAAGGAAATGGCAAAACCACCTCTGAGTATTTCTTGCCTAAGAAAACTCAAAGAAATTCATGGGTTCGACATAAGTTAACAGGCAACCTGAAGGTACATACACACATGCAAGAGTGTGTATGCACGACAAAGGTATATTAGTGTCACACCATTTTAGCAGTCATGGCTCCATCATAGGAAACTGGGATTTGTAATCTGGCAAAATGATAAGTGGCTCCTATCAATGCTGCTGAAGTGGCAAAAAAGAAGAAAGAACTGGTTGTTTTGGTAGGAAGGGCCCTATAAAGGGCTGCTGGAGATAGGTGGAGCTACTGTCCAAAAAAATTGTATAATACTCTAGAAGTTTCCAGAAGATGATCTGCACAGGTGCAGGATAACCCATTAGTGTAAGTCACAGAGGACATAAAGAAAAACCTGAGATTTGTAATTTGATGAGCCCATAAGGATTCTGTCCTGCTAGACAGCTCTATTGTACTCTCATGAGCTGAAACACTAGAACTCTCTAGCAGAAAATTTGATGTACCATGCCAAACTACAAATCCCAGGAATCTATAGGCTGGAGACTTGATAGTCAATGCAATATCAAACTCTTGTAACTGCATAGTGCAGACATATTCTATGTTCATTCTGAATGTTTATGCAAAGGTTGAAGAATTCAAACAAACTGGTAGAGAGATTTCTATCTGCTCAAAAACAAATTGGACTGCAGTATACTAAGTATACACATTTACTTAGGAATAAGCCCTTTTGAAAACATGGAGACTTGTTTCTGTGCATATATGAATAGGACAGCACTGCTCAGCAATGATCTAAAGTACATAACATAAAGTACATTTACAGATTATGGCTTCTTTATATGGCCAGAGGATCATCCAGCTGGTTATTTTGTCTTAGGGTGTATCTACACTAAATATTTACAGGGATTTTGAATCACTTTAATTATGATGGCCCTCTCCTGATTGAGGGCCGATGCAGTCGGCCCCTAACAGGTGGCTCTGTGCCACCCCTGGGAGAGCCAGATTGGGGCTGCGGCAACCACATGCTGTGGCCCCGATCCAGCTTTTTGCCACTCCCAAAAGAGCTGGCAAATGCCGCTCCTTGGGGGGCGGCAAAAAGCCACCCTTAGAGCCACCGCTGCGGCTCTTTTGAGCCCCTTTGGCACAGCGTGTATGCATGCTGCTCCAATGGGGCACCCTGATGCCGTGCACCATGCGATCGGGCATGCAGCGTCAGGGTGGAGTCAGGGCGGCCAGCGTGCAGTCATCCAACCCCAACTCCACCCCTAGGCCAGCCCTTTAAGCTGGCCTGCATTGGCCCTGAGTCCCCTGAAAGCTCTGTAGGACAGAATTCCAAGAATTTCACAAAACTACAAATTCCAGAATTCTGCAGAATGGAGCCGCACCAGTCAAAGTGGGATCAAACTACTATAACAGTGTGATATACTTATACTAGGGATGGGAAACAAATGGCCAGGGAAATGCATTTTGTGGCTCTTGTAGCTTCTCTGCAGTTCCCCGAAGCCCTAAAAGACACCCCTCCCTCATTTTTTTTTAAAAAAAATCAGCACTACTTCTTGGATGACTTTCTACATGAAAATAGAGCCAAATTACCTCAATCATACATATAAATATAGTGGTTTCCCTTTTTCCAACTCCAAAATCCACAGCCATTAAAAAAGAAAAAACATTTTTCAACCATGAATTAGCTAAAAATGCCAACCAGAAGTGATGTAACATCATTTCCTAGGTGACTTAACCTGGCAATGCAGCCAACCCAGAGGTGGGAATGGTCCCCTCTTCCCACATAGTGGCTAGCTCCTGAGATGCACTCTATGTTTTTCCAACAGCCCATTTTAGGAAGTAAAGGCAGAATCACCATAATCCCCCCCTATGTCATTTCTCAGGGATATAAAAACTATCACATAATTCCTTACCACATCTACCCAAAAGAAACATCAAGAATCTTGTGGAGCCTAAAAGAACAACAATTCTAATTTGGCAACCCCTCCATCATATGTATGCAGCCCACAAACCATATCAAAGCAATTTGACAAACTATGTAAAATTAAAGATGCTAATATTTCAGGCACTGGGAAATTCTTTGTTATTTTATCTGCAACAAACTAAAACAGCTACCTCCTAGAAAATTTTATTCGATTATTTATATCCCATCTTTCTGTTAACATGGGCCTTTGCAGACTGCCAGAAATAGTGCAAATTGAGTCCACTTTAACTGTACTGGCTCAGTGTTAGGGAATCATGGGAATTGTATTTTTTCTGAGACATTGAGCCTTCTCTGTCAGAGAGCTCTGGTGCCACAATAAACTACAGTTCCCATGATTCCCTAGCACTAAGTCAAGGCTGTTAAAGTGGACTCAATTTGCACTATTTCTGGCAGTGTGCAAAGGCCCATAGGCTCCAAGTCTGCGTGCAACCTTTTAAAAAACACAATACAACTACAAAGCTCTTAATTCCACGTTTAAAACACAATTAAACTAGACTTCAATTTTAAAAACATCCATTCAAAAAAACAAGTTAAAAGAAAAATATAGAAGCAACACTCAAATTAAAAGCTCCATCTGCCACAAAATAATAAAAACCAACTGCCTACATAAACAAAAAGGTCTGTACATGACTGTGGACAGAAAACAGAGAGGGGCCAACTGGACCTCCTGAGTTCTACAACTTGGAAGCAGCTACTGAAAAGGTTCTCTCCCATGTTCTCACCAGGCACATCTGTGATGCTGATGAGACCAAGAGAAAACCTTTCCACACAGGGCTCAAGCCAGGCTCACATAGGGAGATAAGGTTTCTGAGGCCTCGTTCCCACTTTGATTTAAAGCGAATTGCTGATTGAGTTATAAGACTGTCGTTTCCACTTGAAACTGGTTCCGATCCTACTGTGCTCAGTTTCAATCGTGATGAAGCAAGGCAAACGCAAAACACCTGCTGTTTCCTGACACACTTTTTTGATGGTTCTTTAAAATGAATTGATTCCGAAGCATGTTCAACAAATGAGAATGATGGATGTGAATCACATCATTCTGGAGGGGAAGGACTAATGGCAGAGGGGTGTTTACCATCCCTCCTCAATTTTTGGGAAATCAGCCATTCCCTCTCTCAGCGCTCCCTTTGTGCTTGTGGCGTGACCTATGGGTGCACAATATATTTCTTTTTAATAAAAAATTGACAGAATATGTGATCCATTGTATTTGCAACTACTTGCAGTTATGGGTGGACTGTAGCTCAGCAAGGCAAGTAGTTGCAAAACCAATGGATCACATATCCTATCAATTTTTTTTAAATAT
Organism: Phrynosoma blainvillii; assembly: GCA_026167975.1. Classification (NCBI taxonomy): domain Eukaryota; kingdom Metazoa; phylum Chordata; class Lepidosauria; order Squamata; family Phrynosomatidae; genus Phrynosoma; species Phrynosoma blainvillii. The sequence continues at coordinate 38,835,211 of JANUYF010000003.1, forward strand.
AGTTCCCAAGATGGGCTGCTCAAAAAGGAAATGGTGTGCTTGAGCAGCTTGGGTTGCTGAGGGGCAGAGGAAGGCTCAGTTGCTAAAGCCACTCTGCTTGGTGCCTGGAATGTCCCCATCCTCACCGTGTTACCGCTTGCATCACCGATGATGCGCAGATGATTAACATGCATTTTGAAGTGGCACAAACTAGTGGGAACGACAATCATGCCAAAAAAGAAGCGATTACAAGAGAATAATGAAAAGATCTGCTTTCATAGTGGGAATGACGGACCTTTTGGAATCGATTCACTGACACGGAGTGAAGGCGAATTGCATACCGGTTTAAATGGAAGTGGGAACAAGCCCTTCGGTAGTCTGCACCCAAGCTGTGAATTCTGCCTAGAAATGGATCACCAGCCAGTGCTTGCCCTATGCATCTACATGGCAAGGAAGAGGTTGAACATACTTCTTCTTGTCAGATAATTAATACATAGTATTTAGAAAAGAAAAATAATGACCACAGAAGATCTGTAAGAATTTATTCTAGATCGGGGTAGGCAACCTTTCCCCTTTAAGGGCCGAGGGACTTCAGTTCCCAGAATCCCAGGAGCTATTGCCCAACATGGGACTATTGGCCAACATGGCTGAGGCTTCTGGGAGCTGAAGTCCCTTGGCCCTTAAAGGGGAAAGGTTGCCTACCCCTGTTCTAGATAATGAGAAAGCTGAGCTCCCATGCCTTGGATCAAACATTAATTGGAATGGTGACTGCAGTCAAGAGATTAGAAGAAGGCTAGTATTCGGAAGGGCAGCAATGAAAAAACTGGATAAAATCCTGAAGAGCAAAGACATAACTGTTAAGTGAGGATCGTTTAAGCCAGGGGTAGGCAACCTTTCCCCTTTAAGGGCCGAGGGACTTCAACTCCCAGAATCCCAGGAGCTATTGGCCAACATGGGACTATTGGCCAACATGGCTGAGGCTTCTGGGAGCTGAAGTCCCTCGGCCCTTAAAGGGGACAGGTTGCCTACCCCTGGTTTAAGCCATTGTATTCCACATCACAATGTATGGATGTGAGAGCTGGACAGTGAGCAAGGCAGATAGGAAGAAAATCATATCATTTGAGATGTGGTGCTGGAGAGGATACCATGGATATCCAAGAAGACTAATAAGTGGGTTCTTGAACATATCAAGCCTGAACTTTCCCTAGAAGCCAGGATTACTAAATTGAGGCTGTTGTATTTTGGCCACATCATGAGAAGGCATACATCATTAGAAAAGACAATAAAGCTATGAAAGGGAGAAGGCAGCAGAAAGAGAGGGCAACCACATGCTAGATAGATGGACTCAGTCAGAGAGGCCATGGGCCTAAGAGTGAATGACCTGAGCAGAGCAGTGGAGGACAGATGGTCATACAGAGGTCTCATTCAAGGATGATTCAAGGGCAATTAACAACAACAAATTTGCGAACGTCACAGTATTGGTGAGGTTTCTAATCCACTCACACTTTTAAAAGCCATTTCAACTTTGCATTTAATTAACAACACTATTTTATGCATGGCTACTCAAAGTAAGCTCTGATAGGTAAACTAATGTGCCATAAAGTACAACTCTTTAACTGTCTACTCAGAAGTAAGTCTGAATGATCTCAATAGTTTTACTCCCAAGTTAATGTATAAGGGTTGACTATTCAAAGGAAGAAAAGGCCTTAACAGATTGCCAGAAATAATGCAGCTTGAGGCTACTTTAACTATCCTGGCTCAGTGCTATGGAATCATGGGAACTGTAGTTTATTGTGGCACCAGAGCTCTCTGACAGAGAAGACTCAATGTCCCAGAAAAAAATACAATTCCCATGATTCCCTAGCACTGAGCCAGAGCAGTTAAAGTGGCTTCAAGCTGCATTATTTTTGGCAGTCTGTAAAGGCCCAAAGTTAAGTTTATTAGTTTATTGAAACATTCATATCCCTCCTGTATCACAAGGTGGCATATAGATAAAATCACTGTAAAACAAGTTAATGGTTAGGAGGCTTTTAACCACACTGTTTATGGTTAAATTCATTCAGTCACACTTTACTAGTGTACAGAGACATGAGGTACACTGATATCTCCTTATATTCACACACACACACACTTAAAATCACCAGGGCAGCACTAACCAACTAGGACACAAAATTCTTTCTGATTAGGTACAGACTATGCGGCAACCAATCTTGGTATGTCACTGGAATTTACCCTATGAAAACATTGCTTCAGTTCCAGATTTATGAATCTGGAGCATAGTGCAATCATGAGCTTTCAGCTTTCCACATCATGCTTTTGGAAATACAAAATAAAGATATGTCTTTTCAGTTACAGTGTACAAAGGTATAACTAATCAAGATTATATGATGTGAATGACATATATGGGTCAATATGGTAATCCTTCTCAGTAAGTTCCTAAAAGACGTGCTGCCCATTCTCTCTATTTCGGCAGTGCCACCCAGGTAAGAATGTTGCTGTTTGCTAGGTAGATCAAAAGTCCCACCCTATTTGCAAGGAAAGGAGGTGTGTTTTTGTGTGTGTGTGTTGCTGTTTGCTAGAGAGATTCAAAAGTCCTGCTGTGTTTGCAAGGAGAGATTGTGGAGCTAAGCAGACGGCTAATTGGGCCGTCTTGGGGGCAGGGGAGGGGAGGGGCAGCCACACGATCGGCGCCCCAACCCTTCCCCAGGTCGTCCTCGGAGAAGCCGGCCCTCCGCACGGCCGGTGCTCCGAGGAGGACCTCCCACCGCAGCATTTGCACGCGTTGCGGTGGAAGAGTCGCCGAAGGTGCGCCGCAGTCTTTTGCGGCGCACCTTCGCCGACTTGTGAAAGGAGCGCCAATTTAACACTCCTTTCAGGGGCGGCGAAGGTGCGCCGCGGGACCGAGGCGTGGGGATGCCTCAGTCCCGCGGCGCAGCTTCCTGGGGCGGCCCATCGCCTCCCATCTGCTTCCCCCCTGTGTGTGGTGACTGGTGCTTTGCTGAGGCCCTTGCTTTGTCCTTTACACCTTTTGCTACATACCCCTAAATTGTACCCTCGACTTCTCCACAGGTCATATCAAAATCCATAATTTTGGCCCCCAAAACCTGACCTGAACTTATACATGAGGTCGGCTTATACACGAGTATATACAGTAGGCCTGTAAGAATAGTTCACCATTACTACTCCTACACTATAAGAATGGCTCTCATGTAAGACACTGTGAATGACTCTCAGAAGAAGATGATTCTGCTGTTATCAGTTAACCAACATTCTGAAGCAAAATTCTAATTTCTGTGCTGGCAAAGAATTATAGAGGAAAACTGATTCCATCAGTAAGAACACCAAGTTTCTGAAGTAATTCACTAAATTCCATCCTACTAGGGATGTAAATCTTCATAATTTTTCTTTTTCCAAGCAATAATAATAATAATAATAATAATTTATTTATTTCCTGCCTCCCCTCAAGGCTCAGGGTGGGGTATAGCATTTTATAACAATTTTATCATTTTTCTCCTCAGTGCATGAAAGTCACTGCAAACTGCACAGTTTTCAAAGACTATCTGTCATTTGGGAACTGCCATTAAGAACTATTCCGAGCAACGAAATACCAGTTTGCTGCAGAAAGCAGCAATTTCTGTGAGAAAATAACATTTCTGAGCATAAAATGAGCTTCCTGCACAGATAACAGCATTTTCTGTGCAGAAATGTAAATATAACATAAATAACAAGAGTGTTATTTTCTGCACAGAAAATGCTGTTTTCTGTTCAAAGAAATCACATGCAATGTTTTGTACAGAGCAAGTCCCAAACTGGTAAGATTCTCACACATCTAGAATTCCCTTCATCACAGTGTTAACCATTTTTAAATAATATTGAATATTCTTTCACCCCTACATCCTACTCTCTGAACAATTTAATACCCTTCCGGTAAAATGTACATAATTTTATAATTTGTCTAGATCTAGTGATGCCTATGCTTTGATTTCATAAACACAGGAACACAACACAAGGACCCTTCTTCCAATCAGCTCTATTGACTTCAATATCCTACTTCCAACATTGGCCAGACAGGTGCTTCCAATATGCTCACAAGCAGGCCATGAATCCCAAACCTCCCACCCATCATCACCTTTCCCTCAACCTGCACTTTTATTCAGGATATTCATTAACATCTAGCCAAACTGATCATGTTTCCTGCTCCCAAGTTAAAAATCAGTATAGCTAGGTGACTTCAAACAGGGCTCAAAAAACTTCAAATATCTATGCACAGTGGTTAAATTCATAATAAAGCAGCTTATCACATCAGGAAGGCTGATCCTACTTGGGTTCCACAGAAAAACTGGAATGATGGCTAGGTATATTTTGTTTGTTGTTGTGTGCCTTCAAGTCATTCCCAGCTTATGGCAACCCTATCATGAAGTTTTCTTCAAGGTAACGTTCAGAAGGGATTTGTCTTTGCCTTCTTCTGAAGTTGAGAGAGTGTTACTTCCCCAAGGTTACCCAGTGGGTTTCCATGACTGAATGGTGATTCAAACCCTTGTCTCCAGAGTCCAGCACTCAAACCACTGCACCATGCTGTCTTATTTTAACTGGTCATCTTAAGATTTTCCTCTGTTATTATCTTCCGTTTTGTAATAAGAAATTAAAATTACAATAGTTTTAAAATTACCATAGTTTTCCACAGTCTTCATGGTTTTCACAGAGTAAGAAGCCTTCACTAAGTCCTGAAATTCTCTGTCTTGACCCCAAACCATCTTTATAATTTGGGTCCCTTCTGTGCTTTTTGCTTCTATAATTGTTCTACTGATGGCCAGTGCTGGTGGGCATTAAGCCAATTCCCTATTTTTTATTATTGATTTTGGTGTGTATTGGTCCTTTTGCCATGGGCCCATGTAACAGCTCTGCCCCTTAGTTTTTAATTTAACCTAACCATTTGACCATGCATTTTTGTCACTGCCCCTTGTGACTTTGGAATAGGTTTCTGCCTCCCCGATATGGAATCTTACTGGGACAAAGTCTGAAAACCCATGAACTGCAAATATTTAACTGACATTACTGAGAAGTTCAAGGTTCTCTACCATGAGGAAGATCTACTAGCAGCCTCTTCCTGGTGTGATTCTAGTAACTTGAGCAAAGCCCTCCAAGCACAATTCCAAAAGATATAATAAATCTAAAGGCATTCTTAATGAACAGGATGCAGCAAACACTAATTCACAACCTTGCCTTAATCTCTCTGAGGCAATGTGTCTGCCCTTTACATTCTCCTGAATGCTGCAACATTATTGCATCCGCCTTCCACTGTTCGAACTGCTATCAGTTTTCACATAAGCAGAGCCACTGGGTTTGCAAGGAGAAAGAGGTAAATATCCATTAACTGGGGGAAGATAAGCTGGGCAGAGTAAAATAAAAGAGGGTTAAAAGGAGAGGGCATGGAACTATACTTCACAAAGCCAGTTTTTAAAAATAACCCTGAATTTTTAAATCTACCATTAAGGCATTTTTTAAAACAGTAAGTTAGATGACAAGGCAAAATAGTATCATTTTAAAAGCACCTTATTCATAAAAAATATGGGCAGAAATACTACATTATTCCTTTAAGTATCTTGACTAACCATCAAATGACACTTTTCTAATGGTTTCCTAAATCACAGCACAATACCTTATGTAACCACAAATATTTTGTTCCCACAATTATAGTAAGGATGAAATGCTTACACTGAGATGATCATAAGGCCAAGATGTCAATTTCTCTATATATTATATGAGAAACTGAGATAAAGCCTGGGCTATGAATTGTATTAGTCATCTTAGAATGTATATTATTTGTGCATCATAAAACTGTCAGAGGATATCCAATCTCCAGATAGCATTTTATATCACCATATTTTGCTTATTTCATTTATTTATCTATTTAAAAAAAATGTATATCCTACCATTCTAAGGCTTATGGTATTACTCAGGGTATCTTACAATAATTAATATTTTATAATCTTGTAGTAAAATTGCAGAACACAATGGTTTTAAAAATCAAAAACTGAATCAAGCTCAGCAGATAAAAAGTCCACCACATTTTTAGTAGAAGTGGGTAAAGTTATTTTCTTGGACAACTCCAACAACTGGTCGAGCTGGCTGGGGGATTCTTGGCATTTTCTATCCAAAAAAATGAACTTTTCCAGGTTCTGCTTAAAAATATGATCTGCTGTGTAAGACAATTAAAAAAAAAAACCTGTATCAGGAAAGTCCTTCAATCACAGATGACAATCAAGGGGGGGGGGGGGGCAAATGGATTTCAAGAGCAAACTGTAAAACAATCTAGGTGCAGCTACTGAGGTCCCTTCTCTTGTTACAACCAATGGTGCTTTCATTATAGGTGGTCCACAGAGAAGAATCATAGAGTTGGAAGAGACCTCAAGGGCCATCCAGTCCAACCTCCTGCCATGCAGGAACTCACAATCAAATCACCTCTGACAGATGACCATCCAGCCTCTGTTTAAAGACCTCCAAAGGAGGAGACTTCACTACTCTCAGAGTGATGCACAGACCCCCCCCCCATTTTATTTAGAGATGTAGCAACTCAGGCTTGGATTTTTGTCTGGCAGCGTTCTGATCCCATACTTCTGTCTGGCTCTTTAGCCCCTGTGGATATCATTGTGAATTAGCCTGACTGCCCACTATCCTTGGTCAAATGCTTGCCTAGCAACCTTCTTGCTTCCTCTCAACTGCATTCCACTTGCTGTTCCACACTGCACCAGTATCCTCTATGCATATTTGCACCAGGTCTCAGGCAGTGAGCAGATGGTACAGGAAAAGCAAATCTTTAGATATCTTGGACTCAAGGCATCTAAAATAACTACTACCGGTAACACTTTTTAGTTGTGCTCAGAAATAAAGAGGCTTTGTAATTGTACAGTAGGCCCTTTGAATCTGCTGGGGTTTGGTTCCAGGATCCCCCATGGATACACAAATCCATGGGTGCTCAAATCCCATTACACACATTGTTGTAGTAAAATGTTGTCCCTTATATAAAATGGCAAAACCAAGGTTTGCTTTTTAGAATTTATATATTTTTAAAATATTTTCAAGCCATAGATGGTTGAATCCATGGGGAGACAATTCATGGAAATGGAAGGCCAACTGTAGTTTGGGTAGGTAAAGTATAATCCCATTCATGAGCAAACATAAACACCCCATCTTTCCAGAACCTTTTGTCTTAATCTAATCAAATGAGAAAGTCTGAGAAATTGTTGGGCAAGCAACTGTGATGAGTACAGGAGGAAATATTCTGCCTGGGGACCTTAGGTATCCCCACAGATTGCTGAAAATGCACACACACACACCCAGCAAAAACAAATGGCTGCTAATCCAGATTCGGTTTTGTAAAATTAATGCTGAAAATAGTAGGGGGCTTTGTATACCTGTTAAAAGCATAACTGTAACTCTTGGAGGCTTCAGGAAGAGGGGAAGGGGATCAGAAGGGCAGTCTAGAATGTCCAATTGTTGAACAACCATGAAATAATGAAACCAGACACAGTATTTGGGGTTAAACAAGGACCATCTTTGTTGACCAGGAACCTATTTAAATGTTGAGACCTGGGGCTGAGCAAACCAGGGCTGGGGGGGGGGGGGGGACGGGACCTGGTGCAGGTTGAGCTGAAGCACAGATGTCAACCTATGACACCTCTCCAACCATCCCTTGGGCAACACACTAGACCCAAAGGGCAATCCAAAGAAATTGGTTGCTATCTCAAATGATCGTTTTGGAAGGCCAACCTGGAGGGGCCTCTCCCAAGTCCCCACAACTTTATAAAAGAGAGTTGGGACCTTTGCAGACTGCCAGAAATAGTGCAAATTGAGTCCACTTTAAGGGTTAAGGTTAGTGCTAGGGAATCATGGGAATTGCGTTTTTTCTGAGACATTGAGCCTTCTCTGTCAGAGAGCTCTGGTGCCACAATAAAATATAGTTCCCATGATTCCCTAACCCTAACCCTAACCCTTAAAGTGGACTCAATTTGCACTATTTCTAGCAGTCTGCAAAGGCCCTAGGTCCCCAGACTCTTTCACAAGCCCCCCTGCCCTGGTCTCATGTCCCATGGAGACACTTCCAGAGCCCAACTCTCCACCACAAAGGGGTGTCAAGGTGTACACTGATCTCATGTCTTCTCCCCCAACTACCTGCCAGATGGATGCTTATTTAAATGACACCACCACAAGCCAATTGTCGAAATCCCAACAGATACAGTATGCTGTAGACAAAAACACCCAAGTAAAGGGAGGGATTCCTATTTGGCCCTGAGACAACCAGCAATGCTCACATTACTGTGAGGGTAAGTAGGGGGTCACTAAGATCCAATGAAAAGAGGTATGTGAGGGGGAGGCAGGCTCTTAAATAGCCTTCCTCTCAGCCCCTGCACAAGCTCTCATTTGGCTCTATGAGCCAAGTGCAAATCCCCCTCTCCTCTCACAGAGGTGAATAAAAAGTCCCCTTCACCACACAGTTCAAGAACTCAGTGCCACAAGAAAAAACAGCTGGAGTAGCTGCACTCTGCCTACTTCTGCTCTAAACCAACTTTCCCCAATCTCTGCCTTTTTCACATGTTGGACTACAACGATGACCACCCCAATTAATACAGAGAAAATGGGGATTGTAGTCCAATATGTCTGGAGGGTGACAAGTTGGGGGTAGCAGTTCTAGAAGGTGAGAGGCCAATTGATTTACAATCAAGGCAAGGGACACAGTACCAAGCAAATAAATATTTCCATGCTTATTTTCTACAACCCTCTATAATATTACATTTATCACCACCTGCAATAGTTGAATTTGCCAGTAATGTATGAGAAAGTGATATCAAATGTTCTTCCTTTGTCTTGTGAAATATCTAAGGGCAAGTTTACTTTGAATATCAGAAAGTGTAGCTTTAATCAACCTGATAATTGCTTAAATAAAAATGAATTACACATATTTCTGAATATCAGTGATGACAAATATATTGAATTGGAACTCCCATCATCCTTCACCAATGGCTATGTCAGCTAAGAGTGATGAGAGCATGATGAGTCCAACCACTTTCTGGGGAGCCATGTCCTCCTGATTTAATATTAGCCCAAAAAATCATATGTGTATAACTTCTTGCTTATGCATTCTATTTATGGGTAATACTAAAAGGCATTTTCCCATGAAGCCTGAAAAGCTGGACAAGGCCTAAGTGAGAAAGCAATTATTTTTGTGTCAGAAACTGGACTACTGTTACAGTTTAAAGTAGAAAATCTCAAAAGGCCATCCAAGGACAAGAAGAGTACACAGGGGGTAGAGATGATCAGCTAGTATTAGACATGCAAAGATCCACAGATCCAAATGAAACCCTCCAGCGATTAACTGTCAGGTGTTTTGATAATCTTCTGTATGTGTGCAAATGCACACACATAAGTCTCTGTGTGTTGCCATTTTGCCATCCCAAAAACAAACAGTAGAGGGTTATTGAGTCCTCATTGGACAACCATGGAAAGGGCTGAACATTGTATAGGGAGACCCCCTGGTGTCTTTGGGCTTCCACTACCATAATCCCTCACCATTGGTTATATAGGTTGGTGCTGATAGGAGGTGTAGCCCTCAAACATTTCAAAAGTCACACTGCCCATGTGTCTGTTGTACATAGAATGTAATAGTTGTATAGAATATAATTCAATACACATGTTTGCTAAATCTATACAAAAAAAAAAATACACTCCTTGCTTTCCTGAACCAAACACTCACTAAGTTAGCACGTCTACTGTGCCAGCAGAAATTAATATCTAGAATTAGCCCAAAAGCAAGATACAGCACCATTTTCCACTGTGCAACTGGCTCTTCAAAATAATAGTGAACTGTCGACCTCAAGAAGATTTTGTGATCCATCAGTAAGTTAAGATGAATGCGTCTCAGTCATGTTTTTGTTTGTTTGTTTGTTTTTTAAGCTACTGGTGGGTCCCAATGCCATTTCTGCAAATGCATCAGCACAGAAATGTGCATTGCTCAGTCCCATTATACAAAGCAGATTGCATATGTATCTTGTGTCTTGTGTGCTACCAGCTCTTGAACAGTTAAATCAAGCACAAGCACACCTTTGTTTTTCACTCTGTTTGTGTCATGCTAAACCAGTCCAAAACACCAATAAGAAATGCAACTGAACATGGAATATCCGGATTCCAGGGGACCCCCCCCCCCCCGCCAACAATTCAGTTAATCAATTATTCAGAGCATTACTACCATGGGGGGTAACATTAAAGAACTTAAATTAAAGAAACAACCATCATTACAAATATAGATTACAGAGTAGATTTCATATTAACTACTTTCTAAAATGGCTTGAGAAGAAAAGGGTCAAGTTTCCGCTGTTTTGATACATTTGTATATGTTTGTATATTTTGATTATACAAATGTGGTAAGGAAGAAAATGAATAGGAAGTCCTCTGTTTATGCTTGGTATTAATCTTTGGACTGTTCTGTAATTGGGTTAGCAGAATGCTGGGTTTTTTGCTCCATCTGAAGACACACACAAATATACATGCAAAGAAATGTACAAATAATGGATGTTGAAGTATCAATCAAACTATCTCATATAAATGTAATTAGATATTAAACATACATGGAAGAAGAAGGCATCAATCTTCAAAATTAATAAAAAGAAAAGAGTAAAAGGCCATGAAATTAACAAATGTTTGAAGATATATAATATGTTAATTAGCCCAGCCAGAATTATTTATAATTGTTGAAGTATCATGGCAACTATAACAAATACCAGAAAGCAATTGTTGGTTATCATACTGTGGACCCCACTCCAAAAAAAAAAAAAATCCTTGGCTGATGATTTTGTTATTCTCCTTACTTTTTCCTTCAGTCTTACACTGTTCATTATTGTCCCAAGTCGTGGCATCTACTTCTGCCTTCTTGTCTATTTTTTCCAGGGGAGAAAAAAAAAAACACACCAGCTGCACTGTTTCTTCTAGTCTGCAAGCTGCTCTATGGCTGCTTCTGTCAGACTCCCTCTTGGTCTGCTTCTCCAAACTACCATTTTTGCCATTCCTGATGCTGGCGTGTTTTTGTTGAGAAGGTGGGAAAACGATATAAAGAGAGCCAGCATGTTTTTGCAAGAGGGAGAGAGGGAAGGATAAAACTGTTTTGCATAATGAACACTTCTAGGTGCCACCTTTCAAGGCTCCTCCAAGCAGCTGCCAAGGTTACTAGTGAGATTGTTGTTGCTGCCAGCAGCAAAGGCATTCTTCCATTCCTTATCTTCTCACCTTGCTTACCTACAACTCTTCTGATCACAGCAGCTGGTGATTAGCCCCCTGGGTTGAGAGTGAAAGATTAATCCTTCAGCAGAGAAGCTTGTGGGATTCCCCTTTCTACATCATCTTCCAGTCAATTCCCCAGTCCTCCATCTGCCATTTACTCCTCTATTTTTATTCTGGATTACCTGATAAATTTATTTTTATTCTGGATTACCTGATAAATTTATCAACCTAAGGAAATTTCCTACAGGCATGTTCATAGTCTTTTAGATCTACATATCTCAAGAATGTACTACAGTGGTATGAGGGTTGGAGTAAGACTCTGGGATACTGTATGTTGCATCCTCGCTCAGCTATGGAAAATCATTATGTGACCTTGGACAAATCACATACTCTCAAAGGAAGGCAACAGCAGGATTGAATCACCATAAGTCAGAGACATAGAGCAATGGATTCAAACTAGAAGAAAAAAAGATTCCACCTAAACATCAGAGACAACTTCCAGACAGTAAGAGCTATTCGACAGTAGAACATAGCGCCTCTGAGAGTAATGGAGTCACCTTCTTTGGAGGTTTTTAAACAGAGGCTGGATGGCCATCTGTCAGGAGTACTTTGACGTATATTCCTGTATGGCAGAAGGTTGGACTGGATGGCCCTTTTGTTCCCTTCCAGCTCTGTGATTCTTAGGCTAAGTAAGCATACCTGGATGAGAACACAGATTTCACAGTACCTAAAAATTGTCACAAAATGGACTGAGTTCCAGCTAACATTTCTTCATTGCCCTTTGAGTTTTTACCTTAATTAGCAAGTTAATATGTTAATTCACATTTGATTAAAATTGCTGCCTCCTTTAGACATTGGCCATTCTAATGAGACACACACACAGTGTCAGAAAGTTTGGGAATAGCAATAGCAATAGCAGCTACATTTCTATATCACTTAATATAGAACATGGTAGTCTCTAAGCGGTTTACAACATGTAAGCTAATTGCCCCCAACAAGCTGGATACTTATTCTAGCAATCTCGGAAGGATGCCAGGCTGAGTCGACCCTGGAGTCCCTGGCTGAGATTGAACTCACAACCTTGTGGAACTCATGGAGCTTTTTCACACAACATTTAGAGCTCCATGATTCCACTTTAATGGTCATGATTCCATTCTATGGCATTGAATCCTGGGATTTGCAGTGCAGAGAGGAGTATTTGGAATCGTCAGCCAGAGAGCTCTGTTGCTTCAACAGACCACAAGCCCCAGGGTTCCACAGGACATAGCCATGGCAATTAAAATAGAATCACAGCAATATAGATGGGTAGTGTGAAAGGCTTATGTTCTAGCCTAACAGTGTGGTCACAAGCTGGGTTGAGGGACAGTGATGCAGCAGGTCCAAAGCCCAGTGTTGCCAAAGCCCTGCCATCTTGCTGCAGCCAGAAAAGGCAATGTGAGGATTTTCTTTTCTTTTTATCCTCCCAACAGGTTTTAATAATTAACTTTGGGGTCTCAACTGGAAACAGAGCAGCTATTAACCCAGTGAAGCCATGGTCCACTATGACCCACTTCAGGGCCTATCAATATGGTAGGTAGTGTTATTGTTGTTAGTTGCCTTCAAGTAGCTTCCAACTTATGGCGACTCTAAGGTGAACCTATTAAGGGTTTTCTTGGCATGTTTCTTCAGAAGGGGTTTGCTATTGCCATCCTCTGAGGCTGAGAAAGGATGACTTGCCCAAGGTTCCCTCAGTGGGTTTTTATGGACAAGCAGAGAATATGGCTGTAGCCCAATACTCAAACCACTACACCACACTGGCTCTCACAGTAAGTACAGTGGGCCCTTGTTATACACTGGGGTTTAATTCCAGGACCTGCCATGGATATCAAAATCTGTTGATGCTCAAGTCCCATTAAATACAATGGCATAATAAAATGGTGTCCCATATACAAAATAGTAACATCAAGGTTTCTTTTCTTTCTTTCTTTTGGAATATTTTCAATATGTGGATGCTTGAATCCATGAATAAAAACCCCATGGTTATGAAGGGTTGACTGTAGTAGAGCTTTCCGAAAGAACAACAGAGGCCTCTGGGATGGCCAATCTACCCTTACTAGCAAGGGACGCACATCTACTCAGCCCTAGATGCTCTTGGATAGCAACCAAAGGGGATTAGTTTTGTCTTGTAAAAGCAAAAGCCAAACAGAATGCTTTGCTTCCACCCCCACCTCCAATTGACAACCCTATGTTTAATTGTAATGACTCGATTCTATGCATATGCTTAAAATGCCCTGTAATGGGCTGCAAGCCTTTGTGATAGTATGGATAAAAATTCCAATTAAAGAAATAAAATATGCAGTAATTACTTTACCAACCAGTAAAAGTGCGATCAGAGAGATTCAATGACATGAAATTAAACTACAAATCATGGGATAAATTGTTGGACTCCGAAGTACATAATAATGTCAAGCTGAGTCAACACCATCCAGCACAATGCTGCATTCACCAACAGTAGCCCCATGGATGCATCAAGCAGGCTTAAAAGCAAGATATGACAGTGCTATTTATCCTCTCTTTTTAGCAGTCAGGTTGCCGAATTTGTAATTACCGAAGTCAGCATACAAATGATACAGCTCAACCACCATTTCTCCTGGAATTTCTTCCCTGGCTTAGTATATTAAATGAGATTCTGTGAATTCTGAATGACAACACTCTGCTGTCCACTCACCCAGAAACCTCTACTTTGGTGCATGTGCAGAGGTTCTTTAATATTAACTCTCAATAATGTTAATGGACTGCATGTTTCAAACATATCTCTGCTTACCCATCTAATGCTTTATCTCTATATTGCTTTCTTTTGTTTTCTATTGCTTCCTTTCATTTCTTTACCATGACCAAAATCCAATGGCGTACTTTGTTACCAAAATCAGAACAATTAAGACTTTCTTCCTCTCTGAGCACTGCATGACAGCAAATGTCTGCTCCAAATCATTTCCCAGCTCACTTCATAAGGTTTTAAGGTAAGGTGGGGGTACAGAAGATAGGGAAACTGCTGATTCTAGATGAAGCAATTATTTCCATTGGAAGTACGACACTGAATCCTGGGTTATATATTCTATTCCAACAAGTCACTTGGATGATCTACTGATGCCACAACATAGCTGGCATCCAAAACTGCATTGCCAAAGAGATCATACTGGAGAAGATCCAACCTAACAGATAAGTTAAAAATAGGAAAAGAAACAGAAGAGAAGAAAAAAAGGTAGAATCTACTGAGGTTATTTGTTAAGTACATTTAAGGAACCACAATCCTGGCACAGATATATGGCTCAAAGACTGCTAACAATCTGCTTGAACTTAACTGAGGTAAAACATAGCACAGGCTTCACATGCCTTTCACAGGTACAACTGATCCTCCCTCCCCCCAACATTGTTTGCCACAACACCATCCAAGATATATATAAATGAGCATAAATATCCAGCATGGAAGCATAAACCATTCTTCTGTTTCTGTATTAGAAACTGAACCCAGGGCAAGAAGTAACACACCAAATCCTATTTGGCACAACTGTGTCAACACTGTCTGCTAGCAACGCCTGAAGGAAATATAACTGCCTGCATATAAAAACATGTTCAATCTTTACATATTTTGATTGTAAATGTCTACCTAATACTTATGCAGAAATGTTCAGTAAATTGTTGATATTCTGCATTGCAATTTAACGTACAAGGATTTGTTTTTCCAGAGCAGGCAAAAGTCTTCCCTACCTGACAGCTGAGAGCAAGGAGGCTTGGTTGCCTCCTCTTCCACTAGCAAGAAAAGATCTTTTTATCAGCCCACAGACTGCCAGAGGCACCCAGGGTCATTTTTGTGGTTCTCACAACCCACCAAAAGTCCCTCCCCATGTTTGGCCCTCCTCAGTCCATTTTAAGACCAAGAAAGCCCTTTAAAAAAAAAATCCAAACAAACTTTTATTTAAAAAAGAAAAAAAGCCTCTCCTGCCCTAAAATGGCCCAGTGGGACCTTAAAACATGACAAACAAACAAACAAAAAAAGCCCTGACAGAATCTATAGAGCAGGGGTAGGCAACCTTTTTGAGCTGGGGGCCAGGTTGCTGTCCCTCAGACAATTGGGGGGCCGAAGCACCAAAAATAAATAGATAAATAAATAAATAAATATTTTTTACAAAATTAAAAAAAATTAAAAAAATATGCATGCATACTCTCTCAGCCCCAGAAAAGCCATGGCAAAACCCCTGTGGAGATTTTGCCAAGAAAATCCCAAGAACAAGTAATAACAAAAATAATCAATATCATCATGGTGGGCGGCGGCGGGGGGGCGGTGGTGGCGGCGGCGGTGGCAGCGGTGGCAGGACCGGCCTTGGGCCGGTCCAAAGGCCTCGGGGGGCCACATCCGGCCCCCGGGCTTTAGGTTGCCTACACCTGCTATAGAGTGTTGAGGGTCATTTGAAGAGGGAAAAAATGTTTTTGTAGTGGGGATGTAGGCTTCTAACATCTCCTAGGAGAGCAATGAAGCCCCCACTAGGCTCCCACAGTTTCCCACCTCTGATTTAGACAAACCTGGTAGATGCAAATAGCAAGCAAATTGCTATTTTTTTATTCCTAATGTTATGTTTTAACAATTTCAATATAATTTTTCACACTACAATCTATGTCCTGAGCCCTTGGGTCCCATACTGTGAGAAAGGGAGGATATGAATTAAATAAATAAATGTTTGAACAAAAATCCAGTCAAAAATTAAATTCTAATATAAAGGTTCTGATCTTGAGCAGAAAAGCTGTGCCATTCCAGAGGATAATTTAGTAGAAAAACGAGTACAATGATGAATAAGCAGCACAGTAGGTAAAGGCACGAGCACAGGCACTCACAAGATAAGAATGTCAGTATCCTGTTAGGATAGCTTTAAAAGGAAGCACAAGGCTCTTAATATATTTTAAGAATGTTTTGTGTGTACTTGGAAATTTCCTACTAACTCTTATTCCTATAGGCTTTCCAAACATGAAGACTCAAAGTTTCTAAATTACTCAGATCTAAAACCAAAGTGTGTAAAATCCACTGAAGCTGTGTGAATGACTGAAGTCTGAAGTCACATAAAACCATGAGGAATTCCAAATTGCCCACCAATATGTACAAGAGATGCTTATGTTTTTGCCTCCTACAGTACTGCATAAACCCAGCAAGGTTTTCAGGTCAAGTTGTTTGTAAAATAGAACAGTCATAGGGCCTTTGCAGACTGCCAGAAATAGTGCACATTAAATTGAGGCACTGCCCTGGCTCAGTGCTAGGGAATCATGGAAACTGTAATTTATTGTGGCACCAGAGCTCTCTGACAGAGAAGGCTCAATGTCCCAGAAAAAAAATACAATTCCCATGACTCCCTAGCACTGAGCCAGGGCAGTGCCTCAATTTAATGTGCACTATTTCTGGCAGTCTGCAAAGGCCCATAGTCATAGCATGTGACTTTCTGGAGAGCTAAAGGGAGCTGTTACTCATTTTCTTGGTCCTAATATTTTTACATATTTATTTCCACTATTTGTGGAACACCTTTTAGAGTAAAGACCCCACCAGCACCTAACTGAAGGAGGCCCTTCAAAAATCTGCATTGGATGCCATCGAATAGATATAGTGGTGACAGACAAGGAAGGTCTTGCAACAAATGCAGTGAACACATAGCACATGCAATAGACACAGGTGGGTTCACTGCATTTGCTATGAGACTTCTGCCATTTATGTTGTAACCATTCATATCACAACCACACATCACTATTGACACTGTTTTGCCCAAACTCAACATTTGCTATGATTGTCAGTATCAGAATAAAATAGGATCCCCAATCAGACTATGATATAAGATCCTTGGCCTGAAGCAGATGGGCAATCTCTGGGTGCTCTAGCCATGAGCACACCCTAAGCACCACAGAACTGCAGTGACCAGATGCTGTCACTGCAGTCCATAACAGACCATCAGCAAGGAGTGTTGTTGGGGGGTGAGGTGTGCTCCTTCTGCGGCTGGGTTTGGACCACCTTAGGTGGCTGCTGCACAGCTTCAGCCCGATCTGGAAATGTGCATCATCTTAATGCCACACCCCTGGATAGGCACTTTGGCCCATCTGTTTTCAGCCCTTGTTTATTCTGATCCTGGGAATATATTGGTTCAAATGTTAATAGGAATTATTAACTCAGGAAGTCTTCATCCATAGCATACCAAGAAGAAAGGTAGTATGGAAGGGATGCCACAAGGACAGAGTATTGCTTCACTTAAAAAACTGAGACATTTACATCCAAAAAGAGCCAGTGATTGACATGAACTAATCTTGAAAATATGTTAATTGAAATTAGTGTTAATTGAATTAAAATAATAAATACATCATTTAAAGAAATATGTAACAACTAAGCTGTGAAATTGTTTCAAAGTAGTCTGTTTTCTTGTTATTTTTATTATTAATTACATGCTGATATTTGGCCCAATTCTATCATGTACATATTATATGATATAGCAGCATTATATCATGAGCAGTGTGATGAAGAAGAACTCATCTAACCAACAGTAATGCAGTCTTTGTTTAAAAGCCTCTCTTTGTCCCCATTTGTACTTCAAGATAATGTATTCCCCCCCCCCCACATCCCTGACTAGAAAATAAAAGCTCTGCAACACCCATTGTTCCAAAACAGGAGGGTCTAATAGCTGACTGATGAAAAAATACTTGCTGTTTGTAAAACTGCTCAAATAGGCAGACTACTGTACTTGCAAAAAATCTTGTTAGAGAACAGGGTTCAATCTAGCTTTCTATCTGACATCTTATTTTGCTATGGGAGGGTAGCATGAAATGTTCCCATTCAGAGTTGTAAGCTTATTGCACTGTGTTCTCGGAATGTGATGAGAACGTGATGGGAATGGAACGGAACGTATTTTCTCGTGCAGTATGATCCTCATCGAGTTCCCATTCTGTGCTGACAGTTCCTAGCCCGTCCCAGCAGGAGAACTGTAAAAATGTGTCTTCAGCCAGCAAGAATGCTTTCAAACCGTCCCAGATGATATGTGTGCGATAATCCTACCCGGTCTCAATCTGTCCTCGTGTTCTGATTGGCTAAGACAACCTCCTCCCCTCCCATCCTAGAACATCTACAAACTCAACTCAACTCTTCCGGTATGGACGCAAGGAAGGTGCCACAGGCAATTTAAAAAATATTTTGTATTTTTGTAGAATTGAATTGTGTTGTGTTTACAAGAAAAAACAATGAATGCTCGCTACCTAAACCTCTCGGTAGCATTCTTTCCAATGCAGACATAGGGGTTTTCACAACAGTGAGCATGCGCCAATGAGGGACGGCTGAGGAACTGCTTTAGTGCTGGTACTGGTATAACAGTAAATACTGTGCAGTGATATGTGTTCTCAAAATGTTACTATCGTGTTATCAATAGTCTAAAGCAGTAACACCCATTCTCATATCGTTATGTTCCAGGGACTCGATGGGAACATTACAGATACTAGTGCGATAAGCTTATTGGTCTCCACACACAGCAGAATGAAATGGGAATAAGTGAGTATGCGGAGGTGTTGCCACACTAGACTGTATGTGTGGATCCCATTTTTAATGTGTTACAAACCCTCTATAAAGAGAAAACAAGCCCAGCTTTTTCTCTTGCAGCAGTAATATGGAAGTTTATAATGTGTAAGATCATTAAAAATGGCATCCCTCAGTGGAAATGGAAAAAATATTCAATAATATCTGGAAAATGATTTTAAAAACTGGTGCTCCTTGGATGTTGAAAAACTCATGGTTTAGGATTTGTACTGAACAAAATGTGTGGTTTGGTTTTTTTTTAATACAAGGGTTACAGCATTTTCTGCACAAAAAAGGTGCAGAAATATTATATGTGCAGGAAACTTTGCATTCTTCCCCCCCCCCACCCCCAAAAAAGAAAACTATTTTCTGTGCAAAAACTTCACATGCATATTTTACAGAAAATAAGTCCCAAACTGCAAATTTTACAGAAAATAAGTCCCAAACTGCAAATTTTACAGAAAATAAGTCCCAAACTGTATTCGAAAACTGAACCATTTTTGAAGACTCTCCCATAGTGTGTGGGGGGGATTGCTAAAATGACTCCTTGCTTCTTTCAAGGGTGAATTTTGTGAAGCATCACATCCTTATTCTATACCTACAATCCACAGTAGTGTAGTACATTCTACCACTACAAAACTCTATACTGTACTCAGTTTTTAAGCAGGTGTAATTAACCCATGCAAAATATACCCTAGCCCCTGCTGAACACAGTGAATATACAGAGACTGCAAAGGACAGATAAGGGATGGAAACTTTACAATTTGACTCACTGTCAAAGTTCAAATTGGTTCCAACAGATGAAGGCACAAATGTCTTGGTAACTTCGAGATTTTGTATGCCTTATGCAGCCAGTTGTAATTCAGCACTTAGAAGCAATGGAACCATTCCAATCATTCTCCATACCTGGGTGCCTCCAAGAGCTAACAATGTCAGATCAAAGCTCCCATATTTTTGCAGTGTTCAAGGATGTAAGAAGCCAATTTCCAAAGGTGGTTCAAATTAACTATTAAAGTAATTCTGTACTGCTCCCAATCTGTTATTGTCACTAGATGCAATTAGAACAAATTCTGAAAACTGCAAACATGTCATCAGCAGCCATAACATTATTACTAAAGAAATGTTAACAAGAAATAGCATCCCTGGAAAGGGATGAACAGATCCCCCGCGAATCGGGAGGGACGACTGTAGTTCTATTCAAATATCCACTAATAAAAAGCACATAAAACTGTAGTTCAAAAATATGACTTTAGAGTTAACTGTAAGGATGTTGAGAAAACAATACACATCATCAAAAAAATTTAGCGCTAGTAGGAAGTTCTAGGATGGAACTGATTTTTTTCAGATGATTTATTTTTCCTGACAAAACATCTGGGATTTTTCTGCCTCTCCTCCCTAGAACTGATCAGAATGAAGCTAAGGCCTAGACTTTGTTGAGAATCCAAAATTGTTGTTGGGATTTATTTATATCCCACCGTTTCCCACAAAACTAAAGACTCAGAATGGTGGTCAGGTTGCCAACACCATTGGTCTTGTTGACACTTGCAGGAAAAAGGGCATGGAAAGGAAACAAAGGTGTTGTCAACAGTAGTGAGTCTCCACACCCAAGCAACTGTTAAGAGAATTTTTCCAAGTCTCCTGACCCCATACAAGGCACAGAATCTCAAGAAGCCATTGGCATACAGTCTTAACAGAATCCAGAGAGGTCTAATTTTCACTTCTAAAATAACAAAATCACAGAGAAAAGACAATCAAATAGACGTTCCTGTTTTATAATATCCCAGAGCCCAATCAGTGCTAAATCATGCCAGTTTGATCTTTAAAATCCACATGCATGTTGATTCCAAAGTCTCTTAAGGAGATGTAGTTCATTGTTCTTATACAGAAGAAAATTTTGCAAAGTTGGGTGTTACAGGTATATCAGCATTAAAAGAAAAAACAGAGGGGAAGGGGAAAATGTGGCAATGTCTTTAAGATTTATTATTATTATTATTATTATTACATGAGTTTTCATGGTTATAAACCTAATTCTTCAGACACATTATGGAATGAGCAAAATGTATGAAAACAAACCATGTAGGAGTGAACTGAAAAGTACGAAGTAAACATATGATGCAAATCTGTAAGCATGAGCAATAGAAATGTGTAAATTATCCTTCAATTCTAAATATTGTCCTCCTGTTTGTAGCAGGATATTTCAGGCATGGACCAGACTTAATAGTCATTTGTATGGATGTGCCTTCAAGCTGCCTGTCAGCTTTTGGTGACCTCATGAAATTTGTAGGGTTTTCTTAGGCAAGGAATACTCAGAGGTGATTTTGCCAGTTCCTTCTGTTGAAATATACCCTACAGCAGCTGGGACTGATTAGTGGTCCCCCATCCATGTAGAAACCCTGCTTAGCTTCCAAGATCAGATGGAATCTGGTGCCTTCTGGGTATTTGGGCTCTAAAGCCATTTGTGATCTAATAAAACCTATTAAGATTTACTCTAAGACTGCAATCTTTCTTTTCAAAGATGTAACCTATATTTTCACTGATTTTCCAGTAGCAGGCCAAAACACAAAACAAAACAAAACCCTCCCAGCCCAGATGCTTAAAGCTTTCTGGATTTTACAGTTCTTCTTTTGGAAATCACCTCTGTGAAGCAAGTACTAATGGGAGGGGGATTGCCAACGTCTTTGTAATGCTTTTACGCTCTAATGCTTTTACACTCTAAAACAATAAAGATTTAATCATACTTACTGGAAGCAGGACCATGTGGAGATAAGAAATAATTACCATATTTTCCAGCGTATAAGACGGCCCCCAACTTTTCCAGTTAAAATATAGCGTTTGGGATATACTCGCCGTATAAGACTACCCCTCTTCCAACTCACAAATTTGGTAATTTTAATTCAAATGCTTATGACATGCAGGTACTTAGCAGGAAAATTGTCACTTATAAACATAAAGCTGTTTGTCATCAAAAAGTCTGCAATTGTTTCATAGGTAGTACATGGGAATAGGAGCCAGCATGTGTAGTGGTTTGAGTGTTGGGCTACCACTCTAGAGACCTGGGTTTGATTCCCCACTCTGCCATGAAATCCACTGGGTGAACTTGGACAAGTCACACACTCTCAGCCTCAGGGGAAGGCAATGGCAAACCTCCTCTGAACCAGTCTTGCCAAGAAAACCCCAGGATAGGGGTTCACTGCTGCTTCCTCCTCCTGCCTCACGCCACACCACACCACACCACCCCTTCCTCCTTCTCCCCTCCTCCTCCTCCTCTAACCTGGACTTCATCTCCTGGCGTATAAGATGACCCCCGACTTCCTCCTCCTCCTGACTCGCGCCCTGCCACCCCTTCTTCTTCTTCCTCCCCCACCCGGCATATAAGATGACCCTCGACTTCCTCCTCCTCCCACCTCACCACCCCTTCTTCCTCCTCCACCTGGCGTGTAAGACGACCCTCGACTTTGGAGAAGATTTTCCTGGGTTGTCGTCTTATACACCAGAAAATATGGTAAAATTACATTTAAATCACAAATGTAAATGAAGAAAAGACCTAAAAGACCTGCATGGGCCTGCGGAGGAGGTAGGAGTGTTTTCCCAACTAAAAATGTCCAAATTTATAAAATTTGGCCTACCGGTAATTATTTATTTTAGAAAAATCAAATGGTGCTCACATTAAATCTAGTATGGAGGCAGTTGTCCAAGACATTAATCTGCAATTCCCATTACCCCTAGACATTGTAATAAATGGTAAGGGATTATAAAAGTTAAACTCCAATGATATGTTCCCCACCTTTGACTTCATAAAACTATTAGCAAATAAGGCTCGCCATGTGTATGATATCCACTATTCTGAGAGAACTCATGCAAGATTAATCCTGCACTCTCATTTGATTTATTGTCTTTCTTCCTCTGCCATTCTGAAATGAACTGAAATAACCAGCACCAGTACCATGGCATATGTTTCCATTCTCAAGCAAGAAAATGAAACCTGATGTAAGCATGAAATTGTCTCTAGTTCAGTGATACCCCAACTGTGGGATAACAAAAATCAAACAGGATGTTGGCTTTACAAACAATGGCTTCAGGAAAGGATTCTGCAGCCCATGGGCTGCATGCAGCCCTTTGGGGGCCAATGTGGCCTTTGCCCCTAACTCCACAAAGCCCAGTCACCTTCCCTCCCCTCAAAAAAAAAATCAGCAAAAGAAAACCATTCTCTGAATGGAAATGTCTTGTTATGACCTTGTTCTAGAGGGCATCCTGAAAGAGCAAGAAAAAGGCCCCAAATGCTACTGATGAGAATTTTACAGAAAAACAGAATTGGAAAAATTTCCAATGCTCTAAACCAGGGGTAAGCAACCTTTTCCCTTTAAGGGCCGAGGGACTTCAGCTCCCAGAATCCCAGGAGCTATTGGCCAACATGGGATTATTGGCCAACATGGCTGAGGCTTCTGGGAGCTGAAGTCCCTCGGCCCTTAAAGGGGAAAGGTTGCCTACCCCTGGTTTAAATGTTATATTCAAACAGATTCAAACTTTATGTAGAAAACACTTTATTGGGATAGTTATAACAACATAAAGGGAATAACAATATTTTCCCTTATATTTTTCAAACATTACTATACCTGAAAGAACACTATTTTTAGGACACCTGTACCTCATGTATCTTATACCAATAGTTTAACTTTCTTTTGCAAATCTTAACTGCTCTCGGGTCAACCCCAATTCATGGCGACCCTGTGGATAACAACTTTCCAAGGCCCTCGTATCCTCCACTGGTCTGCTTAGGCCAGGGGTAGGCAACCTTTCCCCTTTAAGGGCCAAGGGACTTCAGCTCCCAGAATCCCAGGAGCTATTGGCCAACATGGGACTATTGGCCAACATGGCTGAGGCTTCTGGGAGCTGAAGTCCCTCGGCCCTTAAAGGGGAAAGGTTGCCTACGCCTGGCTTAGGCTCTTCAAATTCAGACCCATGACCTCCCTAATTGAGTCTATCCATCTAATGAGTAGTCTTCCTCTCTTTCTCCTTTCCTAGCATTATTGTCTATTCTAATGAGTTATGTCTTCTCATGATGAGGCCAAAGTAGAACAGCCTCAGTTTGATCTTCTTGGCTTCCAGGGAGATTTCATGCTTTATCTGATCAAGGACCTTTTGTTTTGTCTTTTGGGTTGTACGCAGTATCCTCAGCACTCTTCTCCAGCACCACATCTCAAATGAATTGATTTTTCTTCTTATCCACTTTCTTCACTGTCCAGCCATCACATCCATACATGGTGATGGGGAATACAATGGCTTAGACCAGGGGTAGGCAACCTTTCCCCTTTAAAGGCCGAGGGACTTCAGCTCCCAGAAGCCTCAGCCATGTTGGCCAATAGTCCCATGTTGGCCAATAGCTCCTGGGATTCTGGGAGCTGAAGTCCCTCGGCCCTTAAAGGGGAAAGGTTGCCTACCCCTGGCTTAGACAATTCTAACTTTGGTACTCAGTTGGTACTCTTTACAATTTTGTGTAGTTTTTCATTACTGCCCTCCCATGCCTAGTCTTTCTAGTTTTCTTATCTCTTGGCTGCAGTCTCCATTCTGATCAATGTTTGATCCAAGGGATGGGAACTCTTTATTTCTATTTCTAGGTTGAATTTATGTAGATCCCACTGTGCTCACTGTTTTTCATTTCTTTATGTTCAGTGGCAAGTCTGCCTTTGCATTGTCTTCTTTGACCTTCTATATTTTTATTTTTATTTTATTTTATTTTTACCCTGCCTTTCTCCCAAAGTGGGACCTAAGGCGGCTAACAACATATATAAAACACATTAAAACAACAATTTAAATAGTACAATTAAAACCATAAAAATATAAAAATTACAAATAAAAAAATTAAAAGAGTTAATAATAATAATAATAATAATAATAATAACAACAACAACAACAACAACAACAACAACAACAACAATAATAATAATAATAATAATAACAATAATAATCTAAAACTAACCCCCCTATCCCTCAATGAAACCAAGCCTGCAGGATTTTAAAAGGCTTGCTTAAATAAAAATGTCTGCCTGGCAGCGAAAGGCCAGCAATGAAGGGGCCAGCCTAGCCTCCCATGGAAGGGAGTTCCACAGGGTGGAAGCAGCCACTGAGAAGGCTCTCTCTCATGTCCTCACCAAACAATCCTGTGATGGTGGTGGGACCGAGAGAAAGCCTTCTCCTAAGGATCTTAGGGCTCTAGGTGGTTCGTATGGTGAGATACGGTCTCTCAAATAGTCTGGACCTAAGCCATGTAGGACTTTATAGGTCATGACCAGCACTTTGAATTGTGCTCATAAATTGTTACAAGCCTGTGAGGTTCTCTGCTAGTAGTCATGGTGTATTTAGAGGTACAACTGTGGTATCTGCATCTTTTCTCACTCTAATTCTCTGCACTATGTGTCAGTTCCATTTCAAATTAAAGAAAAAATGATTCAGTGCAACTAGCTGAACATTTTGTATCACTAAAGGATGGGTGTGAGTAAATGGTCAAAGGCAAATCACTATGTCTTCACTATGTGTTTTTATGACTGATTAAGAAGCAAGAAATGTTAGGAAACTGAAGCAAGCTTAGCAATGTGTTCAAAATGCAAAGCATCAAAATGCAATTAAAAGTAACTTTTTCTTCTCCTGAAGCAATTGATTAAGATTGACAAAACACATTTTCTATAAAGCTGAGTTTCTGCGGGTCATTTTCTTCATCACTTTATATAGCAAAGACATCTATATTGTTATACTAAAAGTTGGCACTATTTATAGTCAAGTGTTCTTAGCTATATTCATGCTTTTCCATTTTCACAAAGTACTCATATTTAATATTAAAAAAATCAAACAAGTATTACACTGTCTGTGCACTCCACTATAAAATGTGTGTGTGTGTGTGTGTGAAAGTGAAACATGAAAGTGAGGCTTCCTCTCAAATCTTAAAATGGTTTTCATTCTTAAACGTTAGGGCCATGATCCTTTGCATGTGGAGCACCCAAGCAACCATCAATGAGCTATTTGGTTGAAAGAGAGAACCAAGGAGAACTAAATCTACTTCTTCATCCACTTTTTAAATTGTTACTAGAGCAATTGATTGACTCATCAAGATTATACAGTTGACCCTCAACATTTCTTTTTGCAGATTTGATTATTTTGACTTTTGCAGATTTGATTATTCATGTTCTCCCTATGAATCTCTAGGTCCTCCAGCATGACTGTATTGTAAACTTCTGCAAAAAGTCACATTGGAGGACCTAGAGATTCATAGAGAGAACACTTCCCTAGGCATTTGTTGGTCCTCTAGTACAATTTCATGGTCACCTTCTGGCAGATCTTGACCACAGAAGACTTAGAGATTCCTAGAGAGTTGTTCTCTCAGGTTAAAAAAAAATGTGTGTGGGGTTGTTTTTTTTATTTGCAGTTTTTCCACTTTCACAGGGTCCTGTGCTCCTAACCCCAGCAAATGTGGAGGGTCCACTATACTCATAGCTGCTGAGGGCAGGAGTACAAATAAAGGTTTACAAAAGTTATTAGCTAATCTACCCATAGTTATTTCTGCTCCAAAAGGAAGAATTATATATGTTGTTATGCTTTCCTTCCTCATCACCTACCATAAGATTTGGAGGTCTTTAAGCAGCGGCTGGATGGTCATCTGTCGGGGATGCTTTGATTGGGAGTTCCTGCATGGCAGGGGGTTGGACTGGATGGCCCTTGTGGTCTCTTCCAACTCTATGATTCTATGATTCTATGATTCTATGATTTGACTCACCACAGGTGATCAGACGATACGCTGTTCACAAACCTGACAATGACACTTATTCCCACACCAATTATGCAGCACTCTAGATGTTGCTAGAGCATAAACTGCAGTAGCCCTAGTCAACAGTGAGGAATGTTCAAAGCTGTAGTCCAATTCCTGAACATCTAGAGGGCAACAGGATTACTGTTCCTGTTTTACAAGCTATGACTTCTCGCTCAGTATCTTTAGTGATATAAACAAAATATAATCAAAACCTACAATATACCTAAATATTTCCCCATGAAGAACCTTGCAATTCTATCCATCCATCCCTTTATCACACATTAAATAATCCCAATTAACATCACTACTGATAATGGCATTACACCAGATAAAAATTCAAACTGCTCACTAAGTCAACTTCTAAAGAATACCAAATAATGAAAAACACATTGTGCATACACTGCCAATATTAGACAAGAATGCTTTACATAAGTGGATCTTGTCATGATAAGCCTCTTTACATGCTACATCTTTGTTCAAAATCTCAAAAGTAATTTTCCAAATTTATGAGTTCAGATAATCCTCTGTGTGCAAATAAGGTTTTTGGTTTTGTTTGTTTTTTTAGTTTGTTACTGACTGTGCACCTCACCTTCCATGGAAGTCAGTAAGAAGTATTTAACCTATCCTTGCTAAATGATTTCAGATAAATAAATTATGGGTACCCCGATTATGCAAACTTTAATTTGTTTAAAATCAATCTAGGATTTATTTTTTAGGAGTAACAGATCTCCATCCCTCCAGTATTCTTCTTTCCTCCTAATTTTCTTTTTCCTGATGCCAATATTTTTTCAATGAAGCTAATTCTTGTCCACTGGCATTCTTTGTTAGTGTAAACTGTTCAAACCCTTGCAATTTTTAACTTCATTTTCTGCTTGCATTTTGCCATTGTTTTAATTGTTTAAGGACATAACAAAATATCAAGTATTTTGTTTTCTTTAACTAAGTTAATGAAAAGATTAAATGAAATAATTTTTCAGAGTACTTTGTTTTCAGATGATTTCTAATCCAAAGCATTCATTTCCCATTTTTCTTCTGGTAACAATGTTCATATGCAGATGCCAAGTCACAGTACGTTCAACATGCACCTTCTTTGCTCAGAAATTGGTATGAAGATATGTAGATATGTAATGCACACACACACACAGTCGCAGCTTGGGGGTGCTCCTAGACTCGTCGCTTCACATTACTAGATTACTGCAATGCGCTCTACATGGGGCTACCCTTGTGCCTAACCCGGAAACTTCAACTGGTACAGAATATGGCAGCCAGGCTGATCACAGGAACATCGAGGAGGGAGCACATAACACCGGTGCTCAAATCCCTCCACTGGCTGCCAATTAGTTTCCAGGCACAGTACAAGGTGTTGGTGTTGACCTTTAAAGCCCTACATGGCTTGGGTCCATCTTATCTGCGGGACCGCCTCTCCCCATATGATCCCCCCATGTCCTCCAGTCCTCTGGGAGGAACCTGTTACAGCCAATAAAAACTAGGCTGTCTCAGACCTCCCAGAGGGCCTTCTCTGCAACTGCTCCCAGGCTGTGGAACGGCCTGCCGGATGAGGTCCGTCTTATTACTACTCTTGCTGCCTTTAAAAAAGCAGTAAAGATGGACCTGTGAAGTCGGACCTCTTCCGGAAGCAGTGAAGACAGACCTCTTCCGGCATGCCTTCCTGGAATAATCTTCCGACCTGAGGGGAGATGGTTTCAACTGTCCCCTATCTGTAGCTCGCTTCATTTTTTGATTTTATTGTTTTTTGTAATGTTTGGTTTTAGACTGTATTATGTTTTAATCTCTTAAAATTTAATCTTGTTTTAGGGGGTGGGAGGGGGGTTATGGGGATAGGCTTGTTTTAACTTTGTATGTTTTAAAATGTTGTAACCCGCCCCAATTGCAGAGCAGAGGGGCGGGCTAGAAATAAAAAATTATTATTATTATTATTATTATTATTATTATTATTATTATTGGTTGTTGTTTTTTGGTCAATCCCATGCTTTCTCTTAAACATGGGTAGAAAACTTTTTCAGCCCAAAGAACAAAATTTCAGAGAGTTTGGTAGGGACTGCACTCCAGTGTTGGGGATCAGATTATTTTAGCTTAAAATGATTACTGCCAGTAACCAAGCATTTTAAAAAGCATTTTAACTTTTTGGAATAGTGTTAAACCTATACAAAAGCAGGAAAACCAGCAAAAGAAAGAGGAAGATGCTGCATTACACTGGAGAATCATAAAGTTCCATTGACTAGCCATGGGAAAGAGTACTCAGCCAAAGGGTACTCAGGGATGGGAGGGTTGGATTGCGGGATGAGGGAATGTTTTAACTTTGTCTGTTTTAAATGCTGTAACCCGCCCCGATTGCCACAGAGGGGCGGGCTATAAATAAATTATTATTATTATTATTATTATTATTATTATTTTAAAAACTGGTAGGTGGCTCTGTAAGGTAGTTCTAGTAGAAGGCAGTGGAGTCTTTCATCTAGCATAGCCAAAAAAAAAAAAAAAAAGTTCAGTGCTTTCAGTTACACTTGTGTATGCCACTAAGAGGATGTCAATGTATTCATAAGTAATGGGGTATGACCTGCTGAGAAACCCAAGACAGCCAGGCTGTGATCGAAGGTAGGCCAGATTTGATCCCAGGAGGACTTGTAGTTCTCTTCCTCTATAACTCAAGAGTTCATGTGGGATTTTAGCTTCACAACAACTTTGTAAGGTATTTTATGACATAGTATGGTACTTCCCTTACAACTCACAATATTTATACATATCTATGTCCAACATTCTAGACACTACATTCCAGTGGTTCCTGTAGAGCGTCTGCCAGATGTGGACCAGATATATGCCAGTATCTTCAGCCACACGCAAGAGGATCTGTACATCTACATGTTTCTGTCAAATGCTCTGTGCACTGTCCTATAAGACAGTGAGCACATGGCAGTTTTCAAATGTACTATCAGTGTCTGTCAGCATTCAAGTACATATGAAGGTGCAGCTTCATCCAGAACCTTTTCCCATGACCCAGAGCATTGCAGAAACATGCATACTGCCACAGCTGTTAGTAAAACTTTAGCTCCCTGTGGCCTGTCTTCAGATTCTGCTAACTATGCTATCTATGCATTATGAAGTTACAGAAGCCAATTATCAATAACAAGCGAAGGACACCCAGGAAAACAAGGCTGTGTAGACAATATAGCAAAAGACTCACAGAAATTCATGTATATTCATTCCTTAACAGAGGCCTTTTATACTTTTCAAAGCAAGGAGGAGCCATACTGCCTGAATATCCCTGTAACTGGCCAAGGGTAAAAGCAAAACAAACAAGTACCATTTGAGCAATACAAGTGAACCTTTAAATTAGTCAGACTGCAAAGGATGATCTTTTCATCACCACTTTCCTGACAGATGTCCACAAACTCCCAAATGTGTTCATGATTAATTCCATTAGTCTCTATTTCCTCTGCTCAATGCCCTCTCCTCCAGCCCCCTTCTCTGAACTGCCTCAGTATAATTACTAATGCTTAAATAATGCTCAGTATTAACCTTTTTTTAGGCATCTTTTCCCGCTCCCCTAATTTAAAGGGTTCCTCTCTCTTTCCTTCAGCAGAAGCTAATGAATACCATCTTCAGAAAACTTTTCCCCCACTTTGGACTCAAGGGTGGAAGCAATTATTCCATACAGAGGCAAACCAACAGCCACATTATAATGGTGAAAGATTTATAGGATCTGAAGAGAAACCAGAGTATTTTTAAAAGAAAATAGTCTGAGAGTACATTTACTGTTCTTTACTTTTTTAAGCAGTTCTCATTCATGCTTTCATGCTTCCACTTTTCAACAAGAAAGGCAGGAAGTTATGTTGCTGTTATTCATTTAAACATGTCTCCCGCCCACCCACTCACTATAACTATAATAACGGAGGCTATTGTGCCTAGGTCATAGTGATGGGAGACATGGAGCTAACAGGAAAGGCAGGTATAACAGGAGATTTGTAGACTTGTTATTATTATAGGATTATGATAATAACCTGATTCATCAGTTTAAAACAGTGAATATCGATATGGGATGGTGGTAAAGAGGAGCTCTATTTGTAAGTGTTGGTTTAAACAGAAGACTCTGAAGTATATAAAATCATATGCTCTCAATCCAACATACATTCTGAAGTGAAGTCCAGCCCACAGAGATATTGAAACTGTTAGGTTCTTAAAAAGGCAGTGAAGACGGATCTCTTCCGGCAGGCTTTCCCGGAATAGCATCTGCTTTAGGGAGATGTGATTTCAGTTTTTATTATTACTATGTCCCCTTTGTAGTTTGGTTTTATTGCTATTGTTTTAATGGAATGTGTATTTTAATCTCTTCTAGTTTAATCCTGTTTTAAGGGGTTGGGAGGGTAGGAGTAGGGGATGAGGGAATGTTTTAATTCGTTTGTTTGTTTTAATGTTGTAACCCGCCTCGATTGTTGTGCAGAGGGGCAGGCTATAAATAAAAATTATTATTATTATTATTATTATTATTATTATTATTATTATTATTAACAGATGGTGAAATCTGACACCAATTCCAACACATTCTCATTACCAGTGCTTGGTAAAGCTACTTTTGGAGATGGCAACTTACCCAGTTCTCCAACCAGCATGGCTATTTTGACTGGGGATTTTGGGAGATGTAATCCTCAAGAGGACCGTCTCCATGGATTTTGTCCATTCCACTTTCCTGGAAACTCAGGGCATTATGTTCCCCTCTGTGCATTACTAACATCAAGGAGTCCTACATGTTATAAAGGTCAATGAGACTTTACTACCAACCTGGCACAGTTTCACTGCCCACAATGTCTACACATGAAGGGCTGAGTCAGGGAGATCAGTGGGTATCGTACTTTCTTTGTGCATTATTACTGAGTGCGCTCTGGAGAAACTATGCATGTGCACTCATATTCTGAGAATGTACATGTATAAGGGAACTGTGCAGCCTGCGACCATTGGACAAAATAAGACTTTGCTCCCCCCAGCCACCCGAAGTCCCAAGGTTCCTCCAGCCTCCAGAACGGAGGCCCCTGGCTATATCCCAAACAGGGACCTCCTCCTCCTCTTCTGATTCTTGGGGCCAGATTCCACCCCCAAAAGGAGCAGGTAAGATCCTCTCCTTTTTGGGGCAAAAAAGTGCTGCTCCTTCCTCCTAAAAAGCCGGCTCTGGAGAAAGTGGCGTCTAAGTGCCAGGCCCCCAAGCGGAGAGAAGCCAGCCATCATTGGCCCAGCTTCTGTCTGGCATGGGGTTGTGGTGTATGTAAATGCCATGCCCCAAAGCAGGGCTATACAGGCCGTCTGTTTTGGCCCATAGCTAAGGTACCAAAATATGTTGCAGAATTGTCAAGAATATACCATGTAATGAATATACCATGTAATGAAAGAACAGCTTTTAACGGAGGGTTATGGTTTTCAATAGTTTTCATGTTTACAATTCTTTGAAAAATTTAAGATGAGCAAAACATTTGGTTTTGAACAAAATAAAGCAGAGTTTGAAATATAATTCTGCACCAATGGCAAACATGATTGGTAAAATGTATAAACTTTTCTTAAAATTTCGGTTGGAAGATGAACAAGTAAAAGATTATACAATAAAATGAGCTAAGAACTTTAAATATAATATACAGATGGATGTGGTCAAAGGGTCTGAAATTTACTTTATCTTATGATTTAAGAGTGTGTTGTTGTTTTTTTAAATAAAATTATGTTGGTATATGGCACCTGAAAAACTGTCTAAGATACAAGTTATAAACAAGTAGACAAAGCGTAACAATTCTTTTATAGAGTGAAGTAGAGTTATAAAAAATATTATCTAGCCACAGAAAAGTCAGTAAGAAGTCATTCTTTGTCAGTTTATGTAGTAGTGTAGTCCTGTTGTTTGTTATGTGTGTTTTCATTTGTATTTTATTAAATTGTGATTTAGACAGCAGGTTTTTATGTATTCTATTCAAATGTTAGTATATGTTGAATTTTAATAAACATGATTTGCAAAAGAAAAAGGATGAACAAGAGCATTCAGGGAACATTATTTATAATATTTTATATATGGTTTTACAAAAATGATGATGGTACAGTCCAAATGTTGATATTATTTTGTGAGATCTATGTTTGTCATGTGACTTATAACCCTTTTATCTCCTAATAAGTTAAACAAACAAGACTTTACATTTACGTATCTTCTGGCACATGTAGAGTAAAACTCTATAAACAAAATATCTTCACACACAGTATGGAAAATGTGTTGCAGTAAGATAAAAGACCATACTTTTTTAAAACATGAAGCACAATCTAGTCTACACATCCACACTTTAATTTGGAACAGTACTCTAAATAAGTTGATGATTATATTCTAAACATTAATTGGACTTCTTTGTGATGCAGACTGTTAGCATGCTACCAGTCAAATATTTAAAATAACACATATGCAGGAGTGTAAACACAAGGAAATTTGCCTGAACACATTCATAGTGATGCCACAGCATACATGTGAAAGTTTTCAGAGTCTGAAGTTTAACCCACAAATTGTGTCATATAAAAAAGCTTGAGGATTCTTCACATATTACATAAGTGTAGTATTTGTCTCAAACCTTTCCAAAGACAGGTTCATCTGGAGAACCTTTCTGTGTGCGCAGACAGAACTGCAAATTTCCTTGATGACTGCAGCTGGAAAACATGCTGTTATTATGTATGCTTGCTACATAACACAGAATGTTATCTGCACTGAACAGCTATGGGTCATATCACTGTAATGATCACATCTCCACTCTTTGGAGTCCTTGAATTTTCCACGCCAAGCTCCAGATTCCAAGAACACATAGGTTGAACCATGACAATTAAAGTACCTTCAAACTACACTGAGTCAAATCCTTTTACAACCTGAGAACTGGTCCTTATTTGCCCTCATTATAAAACTAAAGTGAGGTCTTGAGCCTGTCAAGTGCCAATGTATTTCTAGCATAACAATGTATGTTCTGAATAATGCCTCTGTTACATTTTGTGCCCAAAAGTTGGTGAATATTAATTCAAATATGAATTATGATGCTCCTAGTTTATTTTACATAAATGCCTGAAAAGAGTGAAAAGATATTAACAATTACATGTAGGTGTCTATAAGCACCCACCAGCACACTTCTGAGTTGTCCCAAAATTTGTCTCAGGTTGTTGGTAATCATGTGTAAACACTGACACTCATCAGATTTGTAGCATTCCCTGTAACATTGGCATAGAATATACACAAACAACAGCCAATTTATATGTTGATAGACAAAATATGAAGAATGCCAAAAACATTAAGGTCACTGTGAAATATTCGGGGGGGGAGGGAGGAATTACTATTGTCCCAGAAGAAAGCTAGGGTATAAATAAAATAAAATAAAACAAAATGCTACATTTTGCTGACAGCCAAAGCCTTTTTTAAAAAATTCCATCAGACTTCTGACAACTGAATTAATACTGAGGATAGAGCTTTTAAACAGGATGTATTATTTTACTGATGTGTTTAATACTTTTACTGATGTGTTTAATAATTAGCTTAACATGATAAATTGTTAAATTGTTTTCAATATTGTAACTAATTGTGTTGTCTCTTCCAGCTTACAGAGAATGAAAGTATAGAAAATAAATAACACATACTGTATAGTCTAACTACAATTTGTTCATTCCAGCTACAGAAGACCCAATGATTCAATAGCAACTTGGTAAGTCCAAACTCGGCTAAATGGATTTAACTCAGCGGATCTTCTCTAGTTGGGACTAACAGTTGTATTTAGGCCTCAATGGGCCTCTACAGACTGGCCCAAAGGGCTGGCCTGGAAGAAGAGATGGGGAAGGGCAGCCGCACGCTGGCTGCCCCAACCCTACACTGGCAGCATCCTGGTGCCGCGGGCCATTATGCATGGCGCACGGTGTCAGGACGTCCTCCCGGAGCAGCATTTTGACGCGCTGCGCCAGAAGGAGCACTAAAGAACTGCGTGTTGGCTCTTAGGGCACCCTTTTGCTGCCCCTGAAAGGAGTGGCATTTTGCCGCTCTTTTCAGGACAGCAAAAGGGAGGATCAAGACCACAGTGGGCAGCAGCCACAGCCCTGATCCTCTGCTCCCCGGGGCGGCCTAGAGCTGCCCGTCTGCAACCCCCCAATATTACCAAGAAGAAGACACTGACCTCTTCATCTGCCACAGCCGTGAGGAAGAATGGGGATGCTTCTGCTTCCACTTTCTGCTACATTTAAGTGTAGTAACCTGTGTGTGTATGTACATTCAAGTCTCCTGTTGACTATGCCAATCCCATGAATTTCATAGAGTTTTCTTAGGCAAGTAAACACTCAAAAGTGGTTTTCCCAGTTCCTTCCTCAGAAATGTAGCCTTGCATCTGGTGTTTGCTGGAGGTCTCCCATCCATGTACTATAATCTTACATTAGGAAACCATGCCGAAAGGAGGAAAAGAGAAAGGCAAATGTATATCTTAAGCGTGGCATAGCATTTTGAATGTTGGACTGCAATTATAGAGACCAGAGTTCAATTCCCTGCTTGGCCATGAAACCCACTGGATGACCCTAGGAAAGTCACATGCTCTCAGGCTCAGAGGAAGGCAGTGGCAAACCTCCTCTGAACAAATCTTGCTAAGAAAACCCCATGACTACCATAATTCAGAAGCAACCTGAGTAACAACAATTAATGCAAACAGTGAATGAACACTGCACTATATTTATCTGTGTAACTGTATTGCATATCCATGATCACACACTTCTAGGGATCTAATTCTTCACTGTATCTTCTTGAAGCAGCAGGGGAGTTCAGTAATTTCTTCTCACCATAAGAAAATCTTTAAAAAAACCAAGCAATTTTTAAAGACTATTACCAATTTGGGACTTATTTTGAGCAAGATGTTCACATGGTTGTTTTGCACAGAAAACATTTTTGTTTGTATGTGCAGGAAACATCTTCAGTGAAGAAAATAACATTCCTGTGTAAAACTACTAATTTTTTTTTTGTACAGAAAATGCTGTTTTCTTCACAAAAAAATATTGTTTTATATGCAAATAACCCAAATGATTTTTTTCCACAAAGTCCCCAAGTACAGTATTTTCTAAGAAACTGCTTTTTCTGTGCAGAAAACATCATTTCTATATATAAATATTATTTCCTCCACAGAAATATTTTCTGCCTAGAAAATGTTGTTTCCTTTGCAGAAAACACTGTTTTCTTTAAAAAATAATAATACAACCATGTGTGTATTTTGCACAGAATAAGTCCTGACCTGCAAAGATTTTCATCAATCTAGATTTTTTCCCTCAGGTTTTCTCAACACTGAAAAGAAAAAAAAACATTGTTTTTCACCATTTTGCAAATATTCTTTCCATCCCTACAGAATTTATCGGGGGGGGGGGGATGTGGGCATTTTACTAGATGGCTACTATTCAAATAAATGCAGTATAGCTCCAAATATTTGTTTGTTTTACCTGTGATGAGAAGGAGCTCACACTTAATATTTAATGTCCCTCTGAGGATATATTTACTGAACAGGCCCTAAAATTCTCTGCTTCTCTTTGTACAAATCTATGTCAGTTCAGCATGGGTTAATTAACTATATTTCTATGAGCTCCTCTGTTTCACATGTAGCTTCCATTGAAATGAAAGAGAAATATTGTTCCAAGCTGTCAGTGGAACAGAATCCCAAGGTCCCTCTCGACCATAAAAGAGCAACTAGACTCCAGATCACTATGGTGCTCACAAGAAAACAAACTTTAATGGGCCAAACTATTTATCATTTAAAAAAATAAGGTTTGGAATCTCACAGGTAAAAGAAAAAAGCAGAATTCAACTCCCATATTTCAGTTTCAGGACAGAAATAAAAAAAGGGGGGAAGAGGAAATCTTTCCAAACGGATTGTACTAGATTCAGTTGTGACCAACTGTGACTGCTTTCTAAAAATATGGCACAGCTTTAAGGAGAAAACCTCCAGCAACATAAATAATATAGAGAGCAAAGCCTGACTACAAAGCCTGTAGTGAACTATTTATAATCTCTGGAAAGAGGAATTTTTAATGTATTGTAATTGTTATTTTTAAGAACACAAAAAAAAAAAACCCCAAAAAACACCATGAACTGTGTCGGGAGATAATAAGTGCTGCTGAGCACCTCTTTTAAAGCTAAAATGCATGACTATTCGGTTTTTCTTTCCCCCCCCCCCCAACTGAATTAAGAAGAATCACAGTAACACAGAATGTTGTATGTTTTTTTTTTTTTTTTAAGTACGGTACATCTAACTAGCAATAATATGCTATTCAGGTCCTGATAGGGGTTGCAGACTGCCAGAAATAGTGCAAATTGAATCCACTTTTAGGGTTAGGGTTAGGAATCATGAGAACTGTATTTTATTGTGGCACAAGAGCTCTCTGACAGAGAAGACTCAATGTCTCAGAAAAAAAAAAATCCCATGATTCCCTAGCACTAACCCTAACTCTAAAAGTGGACTCAATTTGCAATATTTCTGGCAGTCTGCAACCCCCCTGAGACTTCCACAGCTAAGCATATAAAACAGAAAGGTGTAGACATATTTACACTTACAAACTATGTAATGACTGCTAATGTTCTATGCCAAAAAGAAAGCAGTACAATATTAAGACTCCTTGTTTCAGTCACAGTCTGTTCTGTGCAATAATCTATTCTTTCTGGGAATCTCAAATTTCAACCCATAATTTAAGTAGTATCCCAGCAACCCAAAATAGTAGCCACACCATAATGTTGTTGTTGCTTGAAACTACAGGCATCCCTCCTGATTTGTGGGGATCCATTCTGGACCTAGCCCCCTCCCCCCAAAAAAAATATTCAAATTGCCATTGGTTACAATGGCAGCACACTCCAAGTCTGTGAACGGGGAAGGATGAGCATAGTTCACAAACCCACCACACTGAACAATAAAATCCATCCTTACTTAAACAATTTGCACTTTTCTCTGCCATTGATATCCTAAAAACAATCTCAGTAGTTAAGTCACTCCCATAATACTATGCATGTACTTAAAGGAATTTTGTTTGGTCCCAATTGTGGTATGTGGTGAAAGAAGCTCTAGACATTTTGGACTACAGCTCCCATAGCCACTTACCATTAGCTATGCTGCATATACCTGTTGTAAGTTAAAGTTCAAAGTATCTGAAGGGCCAAAGGTTCCTCACACTTGCAGTATAATGTAATTGGAAGTGTATTATCCAGAGATAAAGTGGTATTATATGACTTTGGGTTTCTCCTGCCAATAGCACGGCTTCCACTGCATAGACCAGAAGTGGGAATTATTTAGCCTGTGTATAATGGTTAAGACTCACCCAACCATCACATTTTTAAAAAATCATCTAAAACCCACTTTTCCAGGCAAACAAATAATCCGGGGGAAGGGTTTGGCTTTTAAATATTGTTTGAGGCCTATCTCACCCCCACAGGAGCTAAAAAAACCCCACCTCTCCTAAGTCTTGAAAATGGTGATGGTGCACACACAGGATCAGCAAAACATAGGTGTCTACATTTGTCCATCCCATCATACAGTATGGCCAGCTTTATATATGTATACTACTGACTGCATTAGCAAGTAATTACCAAATATAATTAACAACAATATGTCCAAAGCAAAGTGTCCTTGAGCACGATCCTAACTGGCCAATATAACAAAGACCGGCTGAGATGATACTAGGACCACCGATACTATTCTGTATCCAAATCACTTATAGCCTAATAAATAATAATAATAAATAATATTTTTTTATTTATAGCCCGCCCCTCTGCGTGGCAATCGGGGCGGATTACAGCATTTTAAAAACAGCATTCCCTCAATCCACAACCCTCCCCCCTTAAAACCGAATTAAACTTACAAAGAATTAAAATACAGCAATATAATAAACAACAACTAATGATACTAAAATTCGGCAAAAAAATAGGGACAGAATAAAAAAAAACTCAATTAAGACTTATCCCTCTGAAGCAAGCATTATTCGGGAAGGCCTGCCGGAAGAGATCCGTCTTTACTGCTTTTTTAAAAGCAGCAGCAAGTGTAGTAATAAGACGGATCTCGTCCGGGAGGCCATTCCACAGTCTGGGAGCGGTCGCAGAGAAGGCCCTCTGGGAGGTCTGGGTGGACCCAAGCCATGTAGGGCTTTAAAGGTCAAAACCAACACCTTGTACAGTGCCCAGAAACTAATTGGCAGCAGTGGAGGGATTTAAGCACAGGTGTTATGTGCTCCCTCCTAGAGGTTCCGGTGATTAACCTGGCTGCCATGTTTTGCACCAATTGAAGTTTCCGGGTTAGGCACAAGGGTAGCCCCATGTAGAGTGCACTGCAGTAGTCCAGACGTGAGGTTACCAGAGCATGTACCACAGTTTCCAAGTCCCTCATATCCACATAAGGGCGCAGTTGGCATATCAACTGAAGCTGATAGCAGGCACTCCTGACCACCACACTCACCTCACTAGTCATGTGGAGCGATGAGTCAAGGAGAACCCCCAAGCTGCGAACATGGTCCTTGGAGGAGAGTGTGACTCCATCCAGGACTGGAGACTGTATTCCCAAATCTAGTTTCGGGCCTGTGACTGTAAGTACCTCCGTTTTGTCTGGATTCAATTTCAATCTGTTTTTCCTCATCCAATCCATTACCACTCTAAGACAGTAATTAAGAGGAGAGATGCCATCTGAAGTCTGAGACGAAGATCTGGTCATGGAGAGATATATCTGGGTGTCATCAGCGTACTGAAGACACCGCGCTCCATGCCTCCGAATGATCTCACCTAGCGGCTTCATATAAATGTTAAATAACATTGGGGACAGAATGGCGCCCTGGGGGGCGCCTAAACAATTTGGAAATTATATTGGAAATTACTCTCCTTCTGGCCTAACCTTGTAGTAACACTGTAAAAGTATTTTTTTACTAGGCACCACACACACCTTTTCTATCCTTTTTTAAAACTCTTCCAAAGACAGGTAATTAGGCAGAAAAGTACTTTTGCTGGATGCATTAGCAGGTGAGATGGCAGAGGGTGTTCTGCTGGCATAAGGCCATTCCTGCTGTCAGAAAAGACTTGTGCTTAATCTTAACCCCCTAAAGCAGCTTATGCAAAGCAGCTTATTTATATACCGCTTCATATCACACTATGGGATGTCTAAGCGGTTTACAACTGTAAGCTCATTGCCCCCCAACAGCTGGGTACTCATTTTAGCGACCTCGGAAGGATGCAGGCCTGAGTCGAGCCTCAGCCCTGGCTGGTATTGAACTCGCAACCCTGTGGTCTATGAGTGAGTGGCTGCAGTACAGGCATTTAACCACTGCGCCCTACCACTAGTGCACCACTGAATTAAGACATGTTCTATATGCACAACAATATGGCTGATGGATTTCCATTCCTACTGTTTTGTGCCATGTCAGATGTAACTCCACCCATTTTACTAAAAGCTCAATCGACAATGTGTTGTGATCAATCTTCTCTCACCCAGGAGCTTGGAAGTCTATCAATATTACAAATGCAATGTCACTTTGCTTAGCTATGAAAGGTGAAATTTGAACTTCTAACCCTTGGAAAGTGAGTTATCCAATCTTTCCCACATCCCTGTGGAAGGAGCTCTTAGAGACTCCAGCACATAATAAACCTCACAGTCACTCCATAAGGCATATTGAAAATACCACAGTAGCCACCTAAAGAACTTTTCCCTTTTTTAAAGAGCCCCTGAATATATTTTATTATCAGATGCCCTACAAATGCTAAAAAATCACAGTTATGAGTGCTATTCATATAAATCTCAGACCAAACTGCAGTAGACAGCAAACAGTATGTTTTGATCTCACTTTTACATCCAGTTCCCCCCTCCAGTGTATTCATTCATTTCTTGGGGGGGGGGGAGGGCTGTGCCACTCTTTGAAAGCCATATTTTTCAGAGTTGTTTACACACTAAAATATAAAATGTATATAACAACAAACAGAACATGCAACTGAAGCATTCCAAAAATTTGTCAGCTGAGATCCAAAGAACTGCATATTGCAACTAGCACTGCTTCCACCCA
The DNA here is from genome assembly GCA_026167975.1 of Phrynosoma blainvillii. Lineage (NCBI taxonomy): Eukaryota > Metazoa > Chordata > Lepidosauria > Squamata > Phrynosomatidae > Phrynosoma > Phrynosoma blainvillii. The sequence continues at coordinate 38,875,875 of JANUYF010000003.1, forward strand.
GAAGCTCAGACTGAGTTTGTGCTTTTCAAACAGCAGTGCTTCTCTTAATACTAATACAGCAAACTGCTTTTCAAACAAGAGGATTTCAAAAGTAGTTTATCAAATGACTGCTCTAGATGGTCAAGTCTGCAGAGAAAGATTTTTTTTAAAAAAATACCATTGGTCAAATTCAATCAAGAATTCTTAAAGTAGTTCTCTGGATTCTAGCCATTAGCTGAATCCTGCAAAAGCTGAGACAGTTTTTTCAGAGATACTTCTAAGCCAAAGAGTAGGGGTCCAAACTGCTGGTCTAGACTGAAGGATCTCATCACACTTCTTGTTGTGTAAACACAACTGGGCCACAGAAAACCTGTTCAGCACAAGAGCCCAGTGATGACCAAGGGCAAATCACATTCAATGCACATTAAGCCAGTCAAATTTCTATCACATAACTGCCTAATATGTGGCATAAAAGGTAAAGGTAAAGGTATTCCCTGTTGACAAGGTTGTCAAGTAGTGTCCAACCATAAGGGGCGGTGCTCATCTCGGTTACTAAGCCAAAGAGCCAGCATTGCCAGAGACTACTCTATGATCATATGGCCAGCATGATTGCACAGAACACTGTTTACCTTCCCACTGAGAAGTGGTACCTATTTATCTACTTGCATTTGCATGCTTTTGAACTGCTAGGTTGGCAGAACCTGGGACTAGTGGCAGGAGCTCACTCCATCATGCAGCTCTCGGGCCTCGGACTGCCAAGCTGCCAATCTTGCAATCAACAGAGTCAGTGTCTTAACCACTTGACCACAACATCCCTTACAATATGTGACATACAGACTGGAAACCTGAAGTTCAAGCCATTTTTCCAGTCTGTACGTCACATACTATATAGAGACTGGGAAAATGGCTTGAACTTCAGGTTTACTAAATAATTTACTAAATTCATCATCAAATATCCAGCTTAAAAGGAGATTTACAAGATCGTCTCAACCTTATCAAAATGAGTTATCATGGAAGCACTTTGCTGCATTGTGCTCTGACTTTAATGACACAAAAATGAACTGTTTAGCATAAAAAAATTAAAGAGATTCTCTCCATAAAATGATTATTCTAAATAATAAAACAAAATCCAATTAGGATGGCTGCCATATTTATAAAATATGCAGATTTTTAGTCTTAAATTTTCCTTTGTATTGATACAATAAAGAGAGTGATTATTATCTTCAAATCACAAAACTCACTTTTGTTGTCTCCAGGATTTCCCCTCCTCCCAGTTGTCTAAAAGTCATATAGTACAAAAGTAGCCTTCCAAAGATAAAGCAAATCTATGCCACAAACTCAGTTTACAGATTAGCTGGCACTTTAACCCCCAAAATTTTGTGATAGTTCAGACAGCAAGGTTTTAAAATCTCTACATGGCAGATGAGAGTTCGAATCCCTTTTCTGACATGGATTAACTGGGTGGCCTTGAGAAAATCCCTATCTTTCATCAGATTTTTGTTAAGTATATAATGGGAACTTCTCTGAAACCTCAAGATAAAGTAGGGAGGGGGGAAAAACTAGCCTCAGCCAGATACATGTAATTTTTAAGACTTCTGTCAAGCTTACTTCATGAATTGTGCCTTGAGACAAAACCATCATTTGGCAACTATCTTCCTGTTATCTCATCCCACTCATCTCACTTGCCACTGCCCCCATCTTCCCTTGCTAGCAATAATTCTGAGTTGCCACAATATTTGATTCAGGACATCCAAAGTTTCATTTCCAAAGGTTTTCACTTTGTCAACTAAGGTTAGTAACTATAGTCTTAGGTATCAAATAAACCATAATTCAGGGGTGAGGAACATATAGCACTTTAGATCTTGTCCCCATCATCCCTCACCACTGGTTATGCTAGACAGAGCTGATGGGAGTTGCACTCAAACCACATCTAAAGGGCCACACAATGTTTTCAGGTCCTGCCATGGTTATTTCTCACTAACTGGAAAAGGAAAAGAGGGGAAAAAAACGAAAAGGGGGGGGGGGGGTTTGAAAGAAAAGGAAGAAACACCCAAGTTCACCTGGCACTCTACCACTGCTGCTCAAAGACACTCTGCAGTGAGTTTCCAGGAAAGAAAAGAATAGCTGGAGTGAACAGGTACCAACATGATAAAAACAGTGATCAGGATAATTAAATTATCAGGTGAATTAGGTGAATCTGATGTCTGAATTAGGCCAACACTGCAGTGTTAACTTTGTTTAAAAAGGGACTTTAATTTAATGTGCTCTTTCAATGAAAACACTTTCAAGTATCCTGATACAATAAAGTAAAAACACCCCTCTTATCTTCTGCATAGTTAATTTGTGTACACCTTTAAGGTTTTCTTGTGTTTCCCAGTTGTGTGCTCTCTCACTGCTTCAGACCATATTAAGATATCTTATCTATTTCATCCTTCTCTGCTCCTGTCTTTATCATCTAAATGCTTGACTTATCTGATAAATTACCAGCCATTTGTGTTTTTCAAGGGATAAGAGAACTATCAATTGCCACAGCCACAACACAACCAAATGATTCTACCATTTGTAAATTCTCACAGCACATATTTACACATCTACTCAAAAATAAGTCCTGTTAAGTTCAATGGGACTTACTGCCAGGTAAATTGATACAGGACTGCAGTCTAGCATGCCTTCAAAATCACGCCATCCAAAAGGATCTATCATTATATTCAAATATCCAATGACAGCAGTAATACCTAGCTATATGCCCCAGAGTCATTTTTAGACTAGACAATGATGTCTACAAGTCTGGCTTTGCTCATCTGTCTCCCTAAATGACCAGACTTCAGTCTTCTTTAGTCATGGTGGGTCAACTGCAGATTTTGCAATGTGACTGCTCAGTCTCCTTTAAAAGCCCCTGAAAATGCATTAAAGAACACCATTCCCTCGACATTCTCACACCATAACCCCAAACCCCATTACTTCCTATGGAAACAATCTATTATTATAACTGTTTTCTTTTCTTTTTTTTACTATATATTCAAATGATTGACTACATAATTTCTTTTTTTACATCAAATGGCAACATATGTTTTTAAAATATAAATAAGTTGTCATACACTTGGAGGAATGAGATCTATCGGGAGACTTTCAAACGTGTTTTTTTACTGAAAAGTCAAGTTATTCTAATAAGCTAAAATAACTGAAGAAACATATATACCTGTAACTAAGGCTGTGTACCAATATAATATGTATGCAGAATTCTAGAAACAGAGAGAGAGAGAGAGTCAGAGAGAGAGAGAGAGAAATTTCTATAGTCTACTCATAGGTCTAGACTCTAGACACTTGCCAAACTGTCTCCAGTTCAACAGCCTCTGAACTCAAAAAATGGTGTAATACAGCCTCCTCTCTAAACTTTGTTTTCTCTTATTCACAAGACAGAAACCACATCTGCATCAATGTGCTTAAAAATTAAAAATTCAGAAGCTCTGAAGAGAGTAGGGAGCAAACCATATTGTCTAACCTACCTGTGCCAGAAAACTACTTTGGAGACAACAGCTTACACTGCACCATAGTTGACATTCCCCTAGAGAAACCTAAATCATAATATTTCCTTAATATGCAGTGTGATCAACACAGTTTGGCCCATTAAAAAGAATACACAACTTGTTCCCTCTCACCTTGGGATTTTTTTTTTTTAAAAAAAATCAAATCCAGGTTTTAATAAAACAGGCATTTAAATGCAGGTTTGATCAGATCTAAAATAGGTAGCGTGCATATCATACTGCAGTTTCTAGACACCCTCTGTACAGGTGCTTGGGTCTCTTCTGTGGGTCCGCTTGTTGTTGTGTTTTTTTATCGACATCAAAACGTTGGATTTATTATAAAAATTCTGTTTATCTGATAGAAATAACACCTTTCTCTGCCCCCCCCCTCCAGGGGTACCCTCCCACTCTGTTAACTTGGGCCAAAGCCACCCTGGACCAAAATACAGCACTTCCCCATATAAGGAAGAGCCACTAAAGACGCCACACGTAATTTATGTGCAGTAGGCAAGGAATTAAAACTTCTCAGCAAGCACATTGGGCTCACATTCTCAGAAAAAGAAAAAGAAAAATAAAAAAAGGGGGGGGGAGTGAGACAGCCCACTGAAATCAATGGATGAGATCTTTCCCCATTCCCCAGACCCAACATGCGCTCCCCAAAGGGGATCCTTACTGGTAATCCTTGACAGGGAGGGGAAGGTGGAGGTTGGCATGTCACACATCAGACTAGATCTGGTGGAGGGAACTGCAGTAGCTGGAGTGGTGTGAAACTGGAGGATGGAGATGGAAAGGAGGAGGTGGTGGTGGTGGTGGTGGTGGTGCTAGTGGTGAGGAAAGTAAAACCTCTCCCTTCCCTTCCCTTCTGGGTGGAGTTGGGTGCTGGTCTATAATAAGGGGGCCATGTATGCAGCAAGGCAAGTTGAGGGGTAATTTAAGCTTGCAAGAAAGGTCAATGGGTGACAGGGGACCTTGCCATGCACCTGTTTTGGCTGGTGCCTTCCCTCTGAGTGTGCATTTGTGTGTGTGTGTGTGTGTGTGTGTGTGTGTGTGTGCAGACTGCGAAACTGCACGACCCCTGCAGAGCAACAAACACACACAGGCACACCACAAACACACGTAGACACATATTCAAGCAGAGAGGAAGCGGGCGGCTTTTTCAACAGAACTGCAGCTGCGACCTTCTGCTTTCTGTCTTTTTTTAAGAGGGAGGGTGACAAGGAAGCCTAGGTGGCATCTGCACTGGAGGGATAATCCGGTTTGATGCCGCTTTAACTGGCTTGGCTCCAGGCTGGGGAAATTGAGGAGGGTGGCAAGGAATCCTAGGAGCATTCCTAGGAATCCTGAGAAGGGTGACAAGGAATCTTAGGTGGCATCTGCACTGGAGGGATAATCCGGGTTGATGCCGGTTTAACTGGCTTGGCTCCAGGCTGGGGAAATTGGGGAGGGTGAATCTTGAGAAGGGTGACAAGGAATCCTCGGTGGCATCCGCACTGGAGGACTAATCCGGTTTGATGTCGCTTTAACTGCCATGGCTCCAGGCTGGGGAATCTGGGAAGGGTAGCTTGTTGTGGCACTCTGGGAAGCTACTCTTCCCAGATTCCCCAGCCTGGGGCCATGGCAGTTAAAGCGACATCAAACCGGATTATCTCTCCAGTGCGGATGCAGTTCTAAACACTTCCCTCCACGGTAGGCTCACTTCCTCCCTGCCCAAGCTCTGCGTGCATTTGTCTGGGGGTCTGTGTGTGTTTCATCTCCAATCTGAAACAATGTATTTCTCTCTCTGTGTGTAAATTATATCTAAAAGGATCGTTGTGGCAAAGCATGAAGATCTGAGGAAGGAGAGGGAAGGGAGGATCGAGAGAGAGGCGAAAAAGAAGGAAGAAAGAAAGCCACGTTAATCCTGACCCAGAAGAAGAAGAAGAAAAGCTCCTCTTACCTCTCACATTTCTTTCCAGAGGCAACCATCAGATCGTGGACAGATCGACCAAGGCATTGTGGGGGATTTAGGAGAGGATGATCAAAAAAAAAATTTTTTTTTTTTTTTTTGGAAATGGAAAAAAAAAAAAGAAAGAAAGAGGAGATTGGAAGGGGAGGGGAAAAATACCCACTTTTTAGAGTGTGATGGGGGGGGGGGGGAAACAACCCAACACACCACCAAGAGCAATAATCACCGCCCAAAGGTTGGAAGAGGAGGGGAAAATAAGGGGGAGGGAGGAAAGGAGGAACTAAAATGAAATTAAAAATGGAAAAGGGGAACAGAAAAGAAAAGAAAAGAAAAGAAAAAAGATGGGACTGGTCACTCTCCTCGTCACAGCATTGCTCTCGTCGCCTGCTCAGCCACCCCACCCCACCCCAAGCCTGATGCAAAATGTAAATAAATAATGGTGGTGGTAGTAGTAGTATTAATAATAATAATAATAATAAGGGGGGGAGGACTAGGCTGCTCTTGCTGCTGCTGCTGCTGCTGCTTCTTATCTGTAATGTCTGCTCTCTGCCTCCTCCCTCCTTCCCTCCCTTTCTCTGCCAAAGCCACCAGGAAGCAGTCCCTGGGCGTCCTCTGAGGGCATCAGGAGGCAGGCAAGGAAGGAGGGAAGCAAGGAAGAAAGGGGCATAGGTATACATACACACTTTTAAAATAAAGCTATCTGTGTTTTTTAAATATTTTTAAAAAATCAGCCACCCTCTTCTATTCTGAGCCAGGCTGTTTGGTTTGTTTCTCTTTCTCTCTCTCTCTCTCTTTCTTTCTCCCTTTCTCCCTCCTTTTCCTGGACCTGTCCTCCCCCATTTCATTACCTTCTGTCCAGGAGGAATTCCCCAAATGTCCTCCATTTTCAGCAGGACTAAGAAGGATAGGTTTACATTTTTATGAGATTATATTATATTATATTTATGTTTTTAGCTCATGGTGACCAGACATCCTCCTTTTCCTGGACCTGTCCTCCTCCATTTCATTACCTTCTGTCCAGGAGGAATTCCCCAAATGTCCTCCATTTTCAGTAGGACCAAGAAGGATGGATTTACATTTCTATGAGATTATATTATATTTATATTTTTAGCTCATCCTCCTTTTCCTGGACCTGTCCTCCTCCATTTCATTACCTTCTGTCCAGGAGGAATTCCCCAAATGTCCTCCATTTTCAGCAGGACTAAAGCATGGATTTACATTTCTATCAGTTTATATTCTATTCTATTATTTAGCTCAGGGTGACCAGACATCCTCCTTTTCCTGGACCTGTCCTCCTCCATTTCATTATCTTCTGTCCAGGAGGAATTCCCCAAATGTCCTCCATTTTCAGCAGGACTAAGAAGGATAGATTTACATTTCTATGAGATTATATTATATTATATTTATGTTTTTAGCTCAGAGTGACCAGACATCCTCCTTTTCCTGGACCTGTCCTCCTCCATTTCATTACCTTCTGTCCAGGAGGAATTCCCCAAATGTCCTCCATTTTCAGCAGGACCAAGAAGGATGGATTTACATTTCTATGAGATTATATTATATTTATATTTTTAGCTCATCCTCCTTTTCCTGGACCTGTCCTCCTCCATTTCATTACCTTCTGTCCAGGAGGAATTCCCCAAATGTCCTCCATTTTCAGCAGGACTAAGAAGCATGAATTTACATTTCTATCAGTTTATATTCTATTCTATTATTTAGCTCAGGGTGACCAGACATCCTCCTTTTCCTGGACCTGTCCTCCTCCATTTCATTACCTTCTGTCCAGGAGGAATTCCCCAAATGTCCTCCATTTTCAGCAGGACTAAGAAGGATGATTTTACATTTCTATGAGCTTATATTATATTATATTATATTTATGCTTTTAGCTCATGGTGACCAGACATCCTCTTTTTCCTGGACTTGTCCTCCTTCATTTCATTACCTTCTGTCCAGGAGGAATTTCCTAAATGTCCTCCATTTTCAGCAGGACAAAGAAGCATGCATTTACATTTCTATGAGATTATATTATATTATATTGGCTTTTTTAGCTCAGGGTGACCAGACATCCTCCTTTTCCTGGACCTGTCATCCCCAATTTCATTACCTTCTGTCCAGGAGGAATTCTCCAATGTCCTCTGGAGCATGGCTAAAAAGCATGGATTTACATTTATGTTAGTGTTTTCAGCTCAGGGTGACCAGACTTCCTTTTCCAGGACCCGCCCTACATTTCCACCTTCTATCCAGGGGGAATTCCCAAATTGTCCTCCATTTTGAGCAGGACTAAGAAGCAGGAGTTTATAATTTAGTGTGTTTGGCTCATGGTGACCAGACCTCCTTTTCCTGGACCTGTCCTACATTTCAACCTTCTGTCAAGAATTGCCCAGTGCTCTCCATTTTTAGCAAGACTAAAGCATAGATTTACATTTATATGAGCGTGTCCAGTTCAGAGTGACCAGAAGTCCTCCTTTTCCAGGACCTGTCCTCCATTTCATTACATTTTGTCCAGGAGGAATTCCCCAATGTCCTCCATTTTAGCAGGAGTAAGAAGCAGGAGTTTACATTTCAGAGTGTTTTTAGCTCAGGGTGAACAGACATCTTTCTTTTCCAGAACCTGTCCACCATTTCATTACCTTCTGTCCGGGAGGAATTTCCAAATTGCCTACCATTTTCATCAGGACTAAAAAGCATTAATTGACATTTTCTGGAGACCAGATGTCCGCAACACAAAGGAGGACCAGGCACTGCAAAATTGGAGGAACTTGAAGGGGGGGAAATGAAGAACATGACCAAGTAAAAGCTAAAAAACACTCCTAGAAATGTAAACTCATGCTTCTTAGCCATGCTCAAAATGGAGGACGGTTTGGAATTGCTCCTGGGCGGAAGGTTGAGATGTAGGATGTGTCCTAGGAAAAGAGGATTTCTAGTCACACTGAAATCACTCATATAAGTGTAAACTCCTGCTTCTTAGCTATGCTCAAATGACATTTAGGAATTCCTCATGGACATACAGTGGAAATGTGGGACAGCTCCTGGCAGGGTAAGCAGATGTCCTCCTTTCCCAGGGCATGCCCTACATTTCAACCTTTTGTCCAGGTGGAATTTCAAAATGTCCTCCATTTCGAGCCTGACAAAGTAGTGGGAGTTTACATTTCTAGGAGTGTTTTTAGCTCAGGGCGACCAGAGGTCCTCCTTTCCCGGGACCTGGCCTACATTTCTGCCACCTCTCCAGGAGGAATTCCCAAAGTTCCTCCATTTTGAGCAGGACTAAGAAGCAGTAGCTTACATTTCGGTGATGGGTTTTAGTTTTTACTTGGTCATAATACCCTACATTTTCCTGGAAGTTCCTCCATTTTTGTGGGGCCTGGTCCTCCTTGGCAATTTGAGCATCTAGTCACCCGGCCTCCTGCCAGAAGTAGGCTGAGGAGACAGGGCTGGGAAACTGTGAGGGGGGCATAAAAAGCAGACTTTATGTTTAAAACACACAGGATTTCCTGGGTTGGTGTGTAAAATGTGAGGAGAAGAAAGAAAAAGAATAATTCTGATTTGCCTATATCAGAGGTGCAAAAGGTCTCTGCTTCCTTGGCATTGTAACTATTGTTGCCAGAGACTGAGGAGAGGTCTGCAAGGTTAAGACCAAGGATTTAAATCAGCCAAACTTCCCAGTAATACTACTTATCTACTGCTAAGTCACTGTACTTAAGGGCTAGGTTTGCCCCTTCTGTTCCAACAGTTCTGAAGATGCCAGCCACATGGATGCAGGCAAAACGTCAGGAACACATTCTTCTAGAACAGGGGTCGGCAAGTTCCCCTTACTTAGGGCCGGTCCGGAGATCCCCTGGTCTTCCGTGGGGTGATGGGGGGGGAATGGCAGCGCACACGCTCATGCGCACACGCATGTGCAGTACACTGGAAGTACTGCGCATGCACACGCGCTCGCGCGTGCGCAGTACTTCCAGTGTACTGCACATACGTCAGCGAGTCGCGGCCGCCATTTTGGAAAACAAAATGGCGGCTGTGACTTGTTTGCGCATGCGTAGTACTCGGCGCATGCACAAACAAGTCGCGGCCACCATTTTGTTTTCCAAAATGGCGACCGTGGTTCATTCATGCATGCGTATGAGTACTGCGCATGCGCAAACAAGTCGCGGCTGCCATTTAGGAAAACAAAATGGTGGCCACAACGCGCGCGGCAGCACGTGCGGCGGCAGCGGGGGCTGGTCCAAAGGTCTCAGGGAGCCGGCCCCGGCTCGCAGGCCGTAGGTTGCTGACCCCTGTTCTAAAACATGGCCTCATAGCCCAAAAAACCCACAAAAACCTATAGCTATTATACACATCCACTTTGGATCCCATACCAGTTAAATAATAAATGAAGTTAATAAATCTCCTCCTTAGAGAGTCCCAACCATCCCAGTCCTACATAACATAACCGCTTTCTGATTGTAGGTCTCCTGTCTGCCACCATTGCACTTCAACCTCCTGACCAAATAAGAAATGAGGGATAAACTTGTACCCAGGGAAACCAGATGTCCTCCTTTTCCAGGAAATGTCCTACATTTCAGCCTTTTGTCTTGGAGGAATTCCACAATGTCCTCCATTTTGAGCAGGACTAAGGACCTTATCACACGGGGTCCAAAGCAGACAAAATCCAAAAGAAATCCCGACCTAATACGTATTATTTTTCCGTGTTTACACACGACGTCGCACAAAACCGCACAGAACCCCGACAGAACCCCGAACGAATCCGAAACGAATTGAGATCTTTTGAATTTCGGTTTCTTTAGGAAATACAATTGCGCAACCGGAATCATTGCGCATTTACCACGGGTCCGAAATGCATATGAACAGGCAATACGTATTGTGAAGCATTTCCCCGTCATGACCCATGGTTCCCCGAGCTATTTCCCATGGATCTGTGAGGAAGCATCTTATGACGTGTACTTCCTGGTTTGATCGGGCAACAAACGGAACGGGTAAACATGGTCCTCTCTGTTCCAACGAGCGACCAGGGGTTGGTGGGAAAGCAATATTTCTGCACATGTGCTGGAACATAATTGCTTGGTTATTTATGGGAATTTGTAACGTGTGTGAACGGCAAATACGTATCCAGGATGCGCTTTCCGGTAAGCATGATAAATGCGCAATGACAGTAATTGCGTGTGATAGCCATTTACGTATTGCGGGGGCTCTTTTGGTTCATTTCGGTATAGTACTGGATTTATTCTTATTTCGGTTGCTTTTCGCTTTGTGGCCAGCGTGTGATAAGGTCCCAAGAAGCATGGGTTTATATTTCTATTGGTGTTTTTAGCTTTCATTTGGGAATGTCCGACATTTTTTCTTGAATGCCCTACATTTTGCAGTACCCTGCCCTCCTTTGTGGTTAGGATATCTGGTCACCCTGCCTGTATCTTGACTGAGATGGGGGATTTGACAAAATGTTCCTGCAGTAGTACTTGTACATACACACTTGAAGCTAGAAAACTAGGATATGGGGGGGCAGCTTTAGTTGCTATTTTTCTGAGTGCAGGGATATTGCTTCTTGTGAAGGAGCATTTATCCTGTGATTCCTCATCCACTCTTTGAGAGAAATGCTTTTGCCTTTGCGTGGCTTCAAGTTCTTTTGGATTTATGGCAACCCTAATAAGGTGGGTTTTCTTTGCAAGATTTGTTCAGAGGAAGTTTGCCAGTGCTTCCTCTGAGGCTGAGAGCATGTGACTTGCCCAAGGTCACCCAGTGGGCTTCATGGAAGATCAAAGAATCAAACCCTGATCACCAGTCCAACACTCAAACTACTACATCATGCTGGCTCTTGAGAGAACTACTACAACTACACAATTGAGTGTCTGATCACAATGGATAGTTCCAGCCAAAGACAGGCAACAGAAGGTGACTCTTCACAACTGCTAACAATTTTCTAGGGATAGAATTCAAAGATATACCCATGTTAGTCTGTAGAATCAGTATGTAGAGTATCTTGTAACACCTTTGAACTGAAAGAAAGAAGTTGGCAGCATGAGCTTTTGTAGACTTCAGTCTACTTCCTCAGATGCATTAGTTTTCTAGGGATGTTGACATACCTTTCTTTAATTATTTTGACATTCCAGCCAACTGTGTGCTACTTATTTACAAGTAGAATTGATCATTACCTGGGACAGAAAGAAGAGAGGGTTTGGGGGTTTGTTTTTTAAGGATGAGATGAAGCAGATTTTATATGCTGGCCAATACAGCTATGTATCTACATTTGCATTTAGGGACAGAGAAAATGCAAATGTTGATTTCAAACATCTTGTTTGTGAAAATGTCATTAGATGGCCTGATTTAGCACCAGTATTCTGTACAGCACACTTGATACTTGATTTCTTGATTCTTCATTCAATCCCATTGAATTTTCAGAATGATATTAGTCACAGGGTTCACTTAGAGGACAAATGTAATATCAGCACAATATACCCCCTTTCCATTTCCTTATATAATTTCCTTCTATATCTCTAATTGGATCATTGCTCACACCCACAAGCAGGTAGGATGTATTGCCAAAGCTGACTGCTCAGAATTTGGTAGGTGTCTGCCATTTGGAGAGCCGTCATGGTGTAGTGGTTTCAACGTTGGACTAGGACTCTGGAGATTAGGATTTGAATCCCCACTCAACCATGGAAACCCATTGATGTCCTTGGGCAAGTCGCACAAGTCAGAAATGATTTGAAGGCACAGAGCAACAACTGCCATTCTAATATCTTTAATTGTTTTATGAGTCCCTCTGTGTACAGTGGGATCTTAATATCCATGGGCTTCCCATCCATGGATTTAAACATCCATGGACAGCAAGTCCCATTGAATTCACCACCTACCATTAAGCACAATAGGACTAGAGGTCCCGTTTTTTTCATCCATGGGGTGTGTGGGTGTTTGGAACAGATCCCCCATGGATATGAAGGGTGGACTATATTTAGAAAATGAAATTTCATTTTATTCTATTTTATATTTTAATCAAGGTTGCATCTACACTCCAGAATTAATGTGGTTTGATGCTGCTTTGACTGCCACGGTACTATTAGTTTTGTGAGATATTTTGCCTTGTCTGTCAGAGAGCTACAAATCCCAGGATTCCATAGGATGGAGCCATGACAGTTAAAGCAGTATTAAACTGCATTTTCTTCTGTATAGCAGCAGCCCAAGACATAGTGAATACAATGAAACACATTATGAAAGCCTCCAGAAACTCTTCCATTTAAATGTTATTTTATTTCATTGGCCTCAGTGCTTAATACTGAATGATGTTCAGGAATGACCCACACTTGCATGTTGGATTTGAATGACTGATAACAGTGGCCTCACACCTGTGTTGTCACTGAATGGATGTGACATGTATGCGACAGTCTTCTTTGCATGAGATACAGGTGGTGAGTTGATAGACTATGGTGGTTGAATTCTGGATGGTAACCAACTGGAATGCAAATGAAGTACCATTTTTTGCAATGATGTCATTGGAGGAAAGGAAGTTCCTTCTGTGTTATGATTTAACCCATCACACAAAGAAAGATTTATGAAGGGTGAGGAAGCTGACTCACCCTGAGGGCCAAATTCAGTTTTAAAGAGGTCCCTAGGGGGTGCATTCCAGTGGAGGGCAGGGCAAAATGCAACAGGGTGGAACCAAAAATACCAGCGTGTTTTAACTGCCAATAACCATAGGAGAGGCTCTGCAGCCTTTTAGGATGAGAAAAACTGTTATAAAAACTTGGGAACTGGGAATTCACCAATGGGCAAAAAGACATAACTATCAGGTGAACCCCAGAGGAGTAGATTGGGACCTTAGGAAGGCCAAATTTGAAGTTTCCTACCACAGGTTTAATGTCAGGCCCAGGTTTAGCACAGTTTAAACCTGTCGTTTAAAGAAGCACAGCCCAGAATTCTACCATTCATTTTGCATTGTGTGAAAAATGGTTGCATAGATGCCAAGTTCATATATATGTAGTCATATTGGTTGCAGGAGAGTAGGGGAGCATAAAAAGAGGGCCCTTCCCTCACCAGCACAAAGCCATTGTCAATCCTAAAACGTCTAATATGGGAGAATGACTTCCATCTTCAGAGTGAGCAATTGTGCCCTTTGAAAATCTTTAAAAAAAAAAAATACTACAACTACCAGAATAAAAAAATAACTTTTCCTGCTTAGGAAACTGAATTGGAACTGAACTGGAAAAAGTATTTTTTTAAAAAATAAATAAATAATGTTTCCAGATTTTGTTCCTGTTACAAATGAAATTATAGCACCTCTAATTTAGAAATGCTTACATGTTTCATGACCGTTTTGACTCTGACAAATAGTGCTCAAGCAGAGTTGTAGGAATAAAATGTAAAAACCCATTGCAGCAACTGTGAAATATATGCACTACCAATAGCACCAACTCAGCATCTTGTATATGGGAGTATAAGTCATTGCAAGCAGATCCATACTGTTCAAAAGTTGAAGAGTGCACATGGTGCTGGGGCCATTCATGTATCTTTTCAAAACCCACAGCCTTGACATATAGGCACCTGTAGAATAATATGTAGTCATCAGCAACCATGCACAAGAAAGTCTAATCATGTAGTCTGTAGCTGTGGGGACATGTTCCTCCTCTATACAAGCAATGAACACATGCTGGGAAGAAGGAACCACACCCATCATTACAATCTTCTAACATCTGAACGAAGAAGACCACGTAGATCAGGGGTAGGCAACCTAAGGCCCGTGGGCCGGATGCGGCCCCCTGAGGCCTTTGGATTGGCCCTAGGCCAGTCCTGCCACTGCCGCCGCTGCCACCTGCCATGATGATATTGATTATTGTTGTTATTACTTGTTCTTGGGATTTTCTTGGCAAAATCTCCACAGGGGTTTTGCCATGGCTTTTCTGGAGCTGAGAGAGTGTGCATGCATATATTTTTAAAATATTTATTTATTTATTTATTTATTTATTTTTGGTGCTTCGGCCCCCCAATTGTCTGAGGGACAGCAACCCGGCCCCAGGCTCAAAAAGGTTGCCTACCCCTGACGTAGATCTTCCACATACCAGGATGTTTGTTTATGTATGCATTTCTTCATTAAAGTTATATCTCTCCCCCACCTTCTAGTGAGCTCAAGGCAGTATAAATAGTTCTCCCCATTTTATCCTGACAACAATCCTTTGAGATAGGATCAGGCTGAGAGAGAGTGACCAGCAGAAGGTCCCCCAATGAATTTCTTGGTTCAATGAGGACTAGAATCTGGTTCACCTCTCAGTCCAGTAGTGACCACTATATATCACACTGGCTCTTACCCTCTGCTGAATCACCATATATGGTACTAGATGTCAAATGCTAGAGAAGGCAGTCAGTCAAGGAAAGTGGGGAGGGGGTAAATTAATGGAATGAAAAATAGTAGGCTGGCTAAAACCCTGAATAACAGAACTGCATGCTGCAACATATTGGCCGGCATTCTGTTTGGTAATTAAGGTGTCATAGGTCCAGATTCATTTTTATGGTTGTCACACTATTGCAGTGATCAAACATGGCTGCCAAAATCACCTTTGAAAACATGCACCCCCATACACAGAGGAATTTTTAAGGCACTGAAGAGCAGGGTGGCAAGTGATGATATGTCCATCTGCCTGTCACATCATGTCCTACTACTGGGAGATGACATGTCATCTCTCACTGCCCTGCATTCCAGCACTTCAGAAATTCCTCTATTGGGGAGGCTGCATGGCTTCAGGGCAAGTCTTGGAGGTTACATTGGAAGATGTAGCCACATCCCCCATTGCAGGATGTCAGCCATTGCTGCAGGTTACAGAATTCATCCTATTGCACTATATGATAAGCAAGAACCAAACCCCTAGTATACACTAAGCTGAACGTTTCAAGCTATTTCAGTAACTGCAGTTTACTTTCTCATTGTGTGCAGCACAGGAATCATTAGGGTTAGGTAAGCAGCATCTCACATCAAAATTAAAGCCATAATCATAAATGCATATATTTTAAGTACAGCTCATATTAAAATTAAAGATACCATTCAGGATTAAAAACAGTAGAAGAAACTCAGAAAATTTCAGACCAGGACAGACTTAGCCTTTCTGAGGCCACTTTCTAGTGGGCCAGTTCTTCTAGTGCTGCACACCCAAATGAGGTGTGGCTTAAACAGAAGGGGGTGAAATTTAGCAGATTTTTCCTATTATATTTTAATAAAATAAAAATGTATGTATATGCATTTGGGTGTTTCATATTTTATTTCTTGGTTTTAAGAAATAAAAATCTGTCCACAAATCACTCCACCTACTTTGCAGAAAAATCCAATCCTATCTAACATGAAATACAAAATACATTGTGTCTCACAGATGCTACCAATAACAAGAGCACAGTCTAGTCTGAATGTTGTTTTGCTTTTTGGGGTGGGGGTGGGGAGATAAATTTTTACAGCTTCTAGTATTCCATCAATTAAAACCCCACAGCATTTTATAAATGTGCGAAGGAGGTAGGACTAGCACTTGACTATGCAAATATATATATATATATATATATATATATATATATATATATATATATATAAATTCTTATTTCAAACATCAAAAATCACTCTCATAAGTCAAGATGGATTTTTCTTTCCACCCAGTAAAGCAGCCTTATAGTGACCCCAACCAGAGGTATAGAGGGGTAGATTCTGGGTAATCTTTTGTTTTCCTATTAAACACTTTCCTCATGCTTTCACAGAGAAAAAGCATTTTGTCTTTCCAGATTTAGGCTCCTAGATCTTAATTAGACAGGTCCACAACTGACTTGAGAACAAGTGGAGGTCACACCTGCTTGTGGGTGTGAGCAATGATCCAGTTAGAGATATAGAGGAATTCTTCAGTGAATATATTCACATAAACTAGGGGGAGTGAGGGAAACAACCCACATTATCTTGAAGGCGACCCTCAACTTAATTGCAGAATGACCCATCCCACCAGCATCAAGCCATTATACAAAAGGCTGGAAAAGAAATGTTTGCCATGCCAGTGATCCATAAATGAGTCATAGGTTGTAAAGCCACAAAGAAAATAACTGTCTATGCTGATGCATATAATATTTCAGGAGCTGCTGGAGCCTTTGGAAACTTGCCACTCTAAACCACAGAAAATGGTTTTCCTGACGCTCTTCCCAATGTTGTAGTTTTAGTAAAAGTTTGGACTCATTTTCATGGCAACACAACAATCAACACAGCATAATATTAATGATCTTTTATTTACATTTTAAATACTATCTCATCCACCATCTGAAATACATGCATAAAAAAACAGATTTTTAAATGTTAAAATGCCACCAAGCAGTTGATTGGAAGGAAGTAGTGGACTCAACAATTTTAAAGATCTCCACATATGAATCTTTAGTCATTTACCACAAAGTTTTTCTTGTATCATCTGTCCAGTTCTCACACAGGAAGGGAAAACATAATACCCATTTGCCCAGACCATTCATCTAGGGAAATGCATCCAGGAGCTGTTTTCTACATGTGCACAGTGTTCCTGAGTGGATTAGGACACAAAAGAGTTACATGCTGCTTG
Organism: Phrynosoma blainvillii; assembly: GCA_026167975.1. Lineage (NCBI taxonomy): Eukaryota > Metazoa > Chordata > Lepidosauria > Squamata > Phrynosomatidae > Phrynosoma > Phrynosoma blainvillii. Next base: position 38,892,869 of record JANUYF010000003.1, read on the forward strand.
TGCAAACCATATTAGAATGCAAAAATGAAGAATGCAATCTAAGCTTTGGTTGATTCAGAATAGCCTAGAAACACATTATTAAACAAATGTAAAATTTGTAAGAATTGAAACAACATTTAAAACACAGAGCCAAAGTTTAGCAACATTTCAAATTCTGCATTTGATTTTTTTTCTAAACAAATACATTTATTTTCAAAGGTCACACTGATGCATTTAAAAAAAAAAAAGAAATGTAGTATGCCATTTCCAAAAGGAGAGCAATGCTAGCATCTATTAAAAGAGTTTGCAAAACTAAATGCTATCCTAATAATCTCTCTTCCTGCTATAGTATTCACATTGGTGAAAAATGGAGACCTTAGATAATTTAGTATTTGGACTATCTAGCACATATTGGCTACTGTTTGGGGAGTCTAGGAATTGTAGTCTTAACAATGTTTTTTTTTTTTTTTTAAGTCCAGTCTCTAGAAAATGCCACAGAAAGCATCTGCAGTTAATTTCCCCTTCCCCATCAATCTTCAGTGCTTATTATTTTGGATGAGTATCCCATCCAGCTCTCATTTTATTACATTCTGAGTTCTGCTTTGAAAGCTCTACTGGAGTAAAAAGGTATTGCATAAAAGTAGCTATTTCTTTCTGCAACATTTAAAAAGAAAGATGACAAGGCTTACTACTTCTGTTAGCCCTCTGTATCCATAGATTCTGCATCCACAGATTTGACCATCCATGGCTTCCAAATATTCAACAAAAAACCAAAAAAGAAAACCTTGATTTTGCCATTTTGTACGTGGGACACAATTTAAGCATCTATTGTATATATTGTATATAGGAAGATAAGAGGAAAATCAATGCATTTGAGATGTGGTGTTGGAGAAGAGTGCTTAGGATTCCATGGACATCCAAAAGGACAAACAAGTGGGTCCTGGAACAGATAAAGCCAGAGATATCCCTAGAAGCCAAGATGACAAGACTTAGACTGTTGTACTTTGGACACGTCAGGAGAAGGCATGAATCATTGGAAAAGACAATAATGTTAGGAAAGGTGGAGGGAAGTAGAAAGAGGAAGACCACATGCAAGATCAAGGGTAGGCAACCTTTCCCCTTTAAGGGCCGAGGGACTTCAACTCCCAGAATCCCAGGAGCTATTGGCCAACATGGGACTATTGGCCAACATGGCTGAGGCTTCTGGGAGCTGAAGTCCCTCGGCCCTTAAAGGGGAAAGGTTGCCTACCCCTGTGCAAGATGGATGGACTTTATTAAAGAGGCCACGAATATGAGTTTGCAGGAGCTGGGCAGAACATTAGAGGACAGGGGGGCCTGGACATGTCTCATCCCTAGGGTCGCCATGGGTCGAGATCAACGCGAAGGCAGTTAACAACAACTAAAATTATATATGTATAGGCTGGGTCTCTCTTATCTGGAAATCATTAAAAATAATGAGTATAAAATTACTTCCAGCCTATGTATACAAGTTGTATGTTAACTATAAATTTCATATTTGAACTTGGATCCCATCTCAAAGATACCACATTGTGTATATGCAAATGCGAAAAACTCTGAAATCCCAAACATTTCTGGTTCCAAGTATTTTGGATAAGGGAGATTCAACTTGTAATGGGACTTAAGCTTCCACAGATTTTGGTATTCAGGTGGTGTCCTGGAACCAAACCGCAGCAGATACCAAGAACCTGCTGTACAGGAAAACAATCTGAGGCAATGAAAGTTAAGATCCAGAAACTTATTCTTTATGTGACAAAATCCTAAAATATACATATACTTCAAGACATCCCTTCATACCTTTAGCAATGCCCTGAATACTACATTGCAAAATTTGATTTCCCAAGTTTCTGGTTAAAATACTGCAAGTCACTGTTTTAATAAAGAAACAGCAGGATACTTCAACTACAGTTTTGCATTGATTCATAGCCTGAATTTAGGCTCAGAGCACCTCATAGCTTCTGAGTAGGTCCTTTAAAAATGTTACATTTTGTCAATGTTTACATCTCTGAGGCTGAAGAGTTTTAAACAAGACACAAATCTATTTTCAGCTTATGATTGAAATAGAGGGGTGTGTGTGTGTGTGTTTATGTTTGTTTCTTCTAGCCCACAGACTTAATTTGCAGTTGAACCTACAGGGAACAATTTGGGAAATTATTACCTTGTGGCCATAGTAATAGTATTCTGTATATTGGGTATCTACTCATCAATAAAGCATCATCAAAAAGATTATCAAAATGAAATCTAAACCAAGCAGAAAATATGAGGGTAACACAACATACCAATAAGAGACTAAGGTTACATTGAGTGAAACAGATCTATGGTGCAAGAGAAGATTAAAATAATAATTTAGTAAACTTTTAAAAATGAAAAATAAGATATGACTATTATGTTACAAAAGTGTGTACAAAACTCCTTTAAATTAATTCACTTGCTTCATATTTATCAATTCATCTTGTGTCTTATCTTGAGCCATTGATATGGTAAGAAGTAGCTAGTAATGGAATGTGGTGATTTATTAGAAAAATAGTTATAAAATCAAAAGCTTCTGCTGGACTCCAATTTTTGCACTGTCTCTTATTGGTGATGATGTTCCTTTTTCTTTTTGTCCCAAATGATCAGGATGAATTATGCTCTTAAGAGGTTGCTCTTAATCCCAACTGTAGCTTTGGAAAAGCTGGAAGAAAGCCAATATGTCTCTGTGTCTGTAGGTTGTTAACTGCTGTTAAGTGGACTTCAAATTATGACAACCCTATGGTTTAGAGCAAGGGTAGGCAACCTTTCCCCTTTAAGGGCTGAGGGACTTCAACTCCCAGAATCCCAGGAGCTATTGGCCAACATGGGACTATTGGCCAACATGGCTGAGGCTTCTGGGAGCTGAAGTCCCTCGGCCCTTAAAGGGGAAAGGTTGCCTAACCCTGGTTTAGAGACCTGCAATTCACCCTATTATGCAGATTCAGGGCCATGACTTCCTAGATATCCATCTATAATGTGGTCTTCTACTTTTCCTACTGCCTTCTACCTTACCAAGAATTATCTTTTCAAGTTGAGTCATGTCTTCTCATGATATGTCCAATAACGTCCAAGGCACGGCAGCTTCATTCTAGTCATCTTGGCTTCTAGGGAGAATTCAGTCTTGATTTGTTCTAAGACCCATTTATTTCTCTTTATAGCAGCCCATAGTAACCATAGAACTCTTCCCTAGCACTATATTTTAAATTAGTTGATTTTTTTTCCTGTCAGCTTTCTTCACTGTCCAGTTTTCACAATCATACAGAAATTGGAAATACAATGGCATGGACAATCCTAACTTTAGTATTCAATCATATTAAGGCTCCCCTCCCCACTTTTAGATGCCTTGTTTCCCAATGCCTCATTCCTTCATTGTTTGCAAATTACAAACAAGTTCTGTTAGTTCAACCAGGGTTCTACTCTTTCATCAGTTCTTCTTGCCTGCAAAGCTCACTTGGGGTCGCTTGCATGCACTTTTCTATATATATAGTGTAATAATTTAGCTTTTGCACATATTAAAAAGTGATATATTGTGTGTTGTTTACATTTACAATTGCAAGCTAAACACCCTCACTGGATTCCACTTTTCAACAAATTCCGCTTTCTGACAGTCCTTCAGTCCCTAACTTGTCAGTTAAGCAGAGGCTTCCTGAATCTTTACACTTCGGGATGTTATCTAGTTCCTTTATAGCTGTCCTTCCAAGTCCTGATTACTTGGCTTCAGTGTTCATGTATGCGCTCTACATGGAGCTACCCTTGTGCTTGGTCCAGAAACTTCAACTAGTACAAAATACGGCAGCCAGAGTAGTCTCGGGAACATCTAGGAGAGACCACAAAACTCTGGTATTAAAGTCTCTCCACTGGCTGCCTATTAGTTTCCAGTCCCAGTATAAGGTGTTGGTTATCACCTTTAAAGCCCTAAACCTACCAACCTATCTTCGGGACCGCCTCCTCCCATACAATCCCCCCCCCCCCATGCACTCCGGTCCTCTGGGAGGAATTTGCTCCAGCCATTAGACTGTTTGCAACCTCCCAGAGGGCATTTTCGGTAATTGCCCCCAGATTATGGAATGGCCTGCCAGACGAGATCCATCAAACAGATTTAAAAAGGCTGTGAAGACAGATCTCTTCTAGCAGGCCTTTCCTGATTAGATTCCCAGCCTCAGGAGCTGCACCTCCCTACCGCTTTTAGTTTTCTGGCTTGCCCACAGCTATGTTTGTTTGAAATTGTTTTAATTATCTTAATCATTTTTGAGATTTATGTCGATTTTTAAGATATGCAGTTTAATACTTTTTTTAAAGGGGGAGGGTGGGGTTTGGGGACTTTTAGTCTCTAATTTTTGATGTAATTTTTAACTGTGGTAAGCCGCCCCAATTGTTTTTAACAGAGGGGCGGGGTATAAATTATTATTATTATTATTATTATTATTATTATTACACTCTTCCTAAAATCTCATTATTGTTGTGTTTTATAATTTTATTCTTTCTGCTGTATCAAATTTAACCCTTTTCAAGATTAGTAGCTTTCATCATAATACAAGCATTATTGAGGTCTGCCCAGAGCAGGTATCATGTGGCCTTCCAGATACTGCTCCATCATCCCTTATCATTAGCTTTGCTGGCCAGGGCTGATGTGAGATGCAGTCCAAGAATATCTGAAGGACCACAAGTTGCCTATCCCTGAACTAGACCATTGTAGTATACTATGCTTATCAGAATTTCGTCGAAATCTCAGCTTTTTGTCACTTGCTTTTTAACATCCAAGATGTCATAGATTGAACCTGGGGCCTTCTGCATGCAAAATGAATATGCCAGAACTTACGATGCAATAGTTTTCATGCTGCGTGTCTTTAACTGATTAACCATCCATTGTCAGAGGCTTAATTTCCCTCATTTCTCTGACAGGTTCTAGAACCATTTCCTCTAACCCTCTGCTTTGTAATCATTAGCAACTGTGGTTACAGCACTACGTATGGATGCAATGGATGGATGTCCTGCATATGGCACTTGCTTATACAATGGGGCCTTGTTATCCACAGGCTTGTCATCCGTGGATTTAAGCATCCACGGACGGCAAGCTCCATTGTCCCCAGTGGTGACATATGTTCTTGGCTGCACTAGCAGGGCACATGCACATTGCACCACCATTAAGGACAATGGGACTTGAGGTCCTGCATTTTGGGGTGTCCATGGGGTGTGTGTGTCCAGAACAGATCCCTTGTGGATACCAAGGTCTGACTGTATATTGGAGTTCCTTTGCAGAGAACCACACTCAGTGTCTCGATGTTGAACAAAGGACAGTCCTCTGCAGCTCCAACATGTTCATGGCCTATACATCAACCATCAACCAAGAGGTTTATGTTGCATATGTAAATGGCTTTCAGTGAAAAGTATTGTATCTAACAACATATGATTTCAGTTGAATCTCCAAACTACTGTTGGGACCTCCTGTATTGACACATAAATATTGACATCAATATCCTTCTCAGTGGCTATTCTCAGACTCCAGCACTCTCTCTCCATTGACCTCTTGCCAACAAGCACTCTTTTTTTATTCAGGCAGACTTTGGGCATGTAAGCTGGTATCTAACAAGATGTGTGCAGATCATTGTCTTGTTATGTTTTTAATTTATTTGGATTTTATATTTTAAACATCTCTAATGACAGATAGTTTATCACCTTCAAAAGCAGGATGTGCTATACTCATACCACAAGGTCTTGTTAATATATATATACGAGAATCTACATATTTATGTCCAGCCCTCAAGAGCAATATATAAAAAAATTGTTCCACTCTCTATGTGACACTGAAGACAATGTTCTTCAGATATTTGAAGAGTGAAAGTCTATTGCCTTTAAACTGCCTTTTCCCTAAAATAACTATGGTCAGTTCCTTCCTTATAGGACTTTCTTCAGGACCATCTTTGTTTTTTGATGCCTTCCTTTAGAAACATTCTGGCTTGTTGATGTCCTTTTGAAATGGCTGTGCCCAGTTGATCTTATACTACCGTATTTTTCACCATATAAGGCGCTCCGGCATATTGGGCGCACCCAATTTTAAAGGAGGAAAATCCAAGAAAAAAGGATTCCTCCCTTTAGCCGGAGGCCGGTTGTTCAATGGGCTGGTGCTGGGATCGGAGAACTTCTCCGATCCCAGCACCAGCCCATTGAACTGAGGTTGCGGGGGGAAGGAGGGCTCCTTCTCCCCGCGGCCTCGGCCCTTCGCCCTATAGGGTGCGCTCACTTCCCCACGCACATTTAGGGGAAGAAAAAGTGCGTGTTATAGGGCGAAAAATACAGTACATCTTTCACCAAACTTTGTTTTTTCATATTTCCAGTGTGACACAATAGCCATTAATCATGGATGTATAACTTTAAAAAAGTGATACCGTAAATAAAAACATCTCCACTGTAACCAGCAGTCTGCCACATAAAGCACCTCTCTCAACAACTGTTTACTGTATGTGAAAAGCTCTTACAGCTTCTCCCTCTTTTTAAATGGTATGATAGAAATGAGCCTTATGATTTACTTCATTTTCTAAAAGTGTGTGTATAGCCTTAACATCCTTAACTTTATCAGAGTTTGATTCAAATTGCCATTTTTGTAGGTTTTCCAAACTGTGTCTTCAGACAAAGTAATTTTTTTCAGAGAACTTTATTTGTGCTGAAGTTTTGGCTGCTCACAGAAGCTGCCTTAAGCAGCCCCAAATATTTTAATGTTAATTTTATTGAGGAAGAAGCACTTAAACAGCTATACGCTGTTAGTGCAGCATGAATGGTAAACAATGTCTGCACTTACTTTACTGCAGGAGCATGTAAGTATATAAATAGCATTACAAAATTATAGGTATTTCTTACACCACACTAGGAATTTTGTCTGAAAATAGAGTCCCTGTGCTGTGGACAGAGCTTAAATTGCGTATTTGTTTGGGCTCACTTCCTGTAAAGATACAGCTCTTAATCACACAGTCTTCTTAAACAAATATCTCTGTTTGTCATAACAATTTTTCCAAAATTCTACACATTCCTATTGTTTACAACCAAACTGGTTGAGATACTGTGACTGCATGAATAGTCAAGTGTTTGCCTTATTTTTGGTGTATAATGTGTCTAATTACATTCAGAACTGCAACACTTTTTTTCCAAACGTAGCCTTTTAAAAAGTAGTCTACCCCATGACCTGGATTATGTTCTCATAAGTAGTCCAAATAACAAAGAAGGTGTTTGTGAGCTTGAAAATTATCCTCAAGTTTATTTTGGACAATGCCATCATCCAACATCTTTTATGGCATTCTATAAACATTTTGTCTGGTATGGGTGCCTGCTGTTAAAGTGTTGAGAGTGCCAACCAGTAAAAAATTACATTTTCTTTTCTTCCCAAATCCCTTTGTAATCTCTTTACTATCATAATTAACATTTTACTTACGTTCTTCTTTCCAAATCCCTTTGTAAACTCTTTACTATCATAACTAACATTTTACTTATTTTTCAAAAATGAATTATTAATAATCCCCATCCCATCTCTCACAGCACACTGCATTTATATTTCACATTTGCAGGTATGACAAGATAAATCAGTAACAATCACATTGGCTTAGAACAGATGGGGCAAATGAAGTGGCTTCTGGCCACTTTGGAGGCATGGCATTCAAACAACACATGCCTTCAAAGCGCACCAAAGCCGCACCAAAGCTGTGCTCCAGTCCTTTGGATCAGAGCAAAAAGGAGCCAGGATAATCCAGCTCCTGGCACCACAGGCTGGGTTCTGTGGCCATGACTCACTTTGGGAACAGGCCATGCAGTCGGTGCAGTCCTGACCTATTTGCGGTTGGAGTGGACTTGGGCCACTCTTTAACACCCATCTGCTCCAGCCCATTGTTTGAAAAAATGAAATGATAAAAGGAGAAAGTAAAAAAGTTGATATATTACAACAACATATTTTTATCCCATGTAGATTATGAAATATATGTTAATTCCACATAGAGTTTGAAAAAAGTATTCAATCAGGTTACCCTCAATTTAGAAAGACACAAAACAGAAATAATCTTGATCCACCCAGTTCTTATGTCAGGGTTTAAAATGACATCTTAATTTGAAGGCTAGAAGAACAATTGTGTGTATGTTTGTGCATGCATATGTGTTACACATTTTACTAAGGAATTCTGTCAGGATGTATATTCTATTTCATTCTGTTGAATATTTTTACATTACATTTTACATTTTACATTATATGATGATGATGATGGTGATGATGATGATGATGATGATGATGATGATGATGATGATGATGACAATGATGACAATGACACAACTTGGTGAAATTTGCCACAAGAAACAATTACAATAGAGCCTGTGTAACCACCATAACTATGATTTCAGTTTTTATCACAGCTTGGAAAAGTGGCTGCTTTTGAACACTTCATTCAAAATCCCCAAGCTGGTATGGTAGCTTTGAAAAATAACTTTTCAAAGCGCTGATCTTTATCATTGTTATTAACTCCTGATTTCATTCAATGTTTTTCTTAGGGAAAAAGAACAGGGGTAGCTGAGAGAGTTCACATTCGTTCAGGTCAATGTCCCATCTGACAACCCAGCTAGACACTGTTTTTATTCTAGTAGTCCACTGATATCTGTGAACACTGCTGAGAAATTCACTGCTAGCTATCTATATCATACCAGGAAATCAAACCACACTTAATGCAATTTTAATTAATTCCAGACTCCATAGATTATTACCTTTCCCAAAGAACTGGGATAAGTGATCACCTTCTTCAGTCCAACTGGCAATTAACCCCATTGAATCAGGAAATCCTGATGGGCCAATGGGTTTCAGGTCCAAAGTTATTTCTCTTTTTTCCCTTTCATATCTGTTTCACATATTGTGGTTTATTGGCCAAGACAACTAAGATAACACTGACAATGGGAACAAGTATAACTGTAAAACAATAATATTACATTCATTAAAAATCAAATATAATCAAATGCAAACAAGAAGCAACATTAATATTTAATCAAGACAACCACTCTTTTTTTCAGACTCAAAATGCTTGCTGAAATCTGCTTGGGGCAGAGCAAAGCCTATCTAATCCAACAATCTGTTCATACAGCAACCTAACAGTTGCCTATGGAAAACAGAGATAGGACATGAGTGCAACTGCACCCTCCCACTCCTTGGGACAGGCAAAGTGATATATGACCATTGTGGGCACTAGATGCTAAGCATAGAATCATAGAGTTGGAAGAGATTACAAGGGCCATCCAGCCAAATTCCCTGCCATGCAGTAAGACACAATCAAAGCACTCCTGACAGATGGCCATCCAGCCTCTGCTTATAAACCTCCAAAGAAGGAGACTCCACCACTCTCAGGGGCAGTGTGTTCCACTATCAAACAGCTCTTACCATCAGGAAGTTCTTCCTAATGTTTAGATGGAATCTCTTTTCCTGTAGTGTGAATCCATTGCTTAGTGTCCTAGTTTCTGGAGCAGCAGAAAAGCTTGCTCCGTTTTTAATATGACATCTTTTCAAATATTTAAACATGGTTATCATGTCACCTCTTAACCTTCTCTTCAACAGATAAAGGGGCTAGACAGATGGTGGCAAAGGGGCGGCTTGCCACCACCCCGTAGAGTGCTGGATCGGGGCTGCAGCAACCACACGCCGCAAGCCCAATCCGGCAGTTTACCAGCTATAAAAGAAACGGCAAAATGGCACTCCTTTTTAGAATGGCAAAAAGCCACCCTTACCACCACGGCAGCCGTTTTTGTGAATTTATTTGGCGCAGTGTGTCTAAATGCTGCACCAAAGATAGTCCTTCTGTTGCCCACCATCTGATCGGGCAGGTGGTGTGACGCCAGTGTGAGGGCAGAGTTGGGCCAGCCGGCATGTGGTCTCTATGCCCCCACTCCACCCTTAAGATGGCTCTTTATGCCAGTCTGTATATGTATCCAGCTCCCTAAGGCCCATTCATCATAAGGCATGGTTTCCAGACCATTTTGGTTGCCTTGCTCTCAACACATTCCAGCTTGTCAGCATCCTTTTTGAATTGTGGTTCCCAGAACTGGATACAATATTCCAGGTGAGGCCTGACCAAAGCAGAATAGAGTGGCACTATTACTTCCCTAAATCTAGACATCATACCTCTAATGATGCATCTTAGAATCTATTAGTGTTTTAAGCTGTTGCAACACGCTGCTGATTCATGTTCAGCCTGTGGTCTACTAGGACTCTTAGATCCTTTCACATATACTGTTGTCAAGCCAGGTGTCTCCCATCCTATATCTGTGCATTTCATTTTTATGGCCCAACTATAGTATCCTACATTTCTCTCTGCTGAATTTCATTTTGTTTCTAATGAATTTCTAATCTCTTTCTAATCCAGTTTTATAATCTGCTAGGGTCATTTTGAATTCTGATTCTGTCCTCTGGGGCTTTTGCTACCCCTCCTAATTTGGTGTCATCTACAAATTTGATAAGCATGCCTTCTATTCCATCATCCAAGTCTTTGATGAAGATGTTGAATAGCACTGGGCCCAGGAGAGAACCCTGTGGTATCCTGCTAGTCCCTTCTCTCCAGAATGGGGCCTTGGCCAGATTGTATCAAATTTCTCTGTGTTGTGATATTGTTTGCTCTTGACTTTCAGTGCTCACTTCCTTTTTGTTTATGAAAGAATATAAACAGCCATTTGTTTGCTTTATAGTGTCTGCTTAATCCTTTCTAAATATCTCCCCATACAGAAACATTTTCATGCTCCTAGTCATTTTATTTGCATTATATTCTACTTTGAGGCAAGGAGGAGGGAAAGGGTTTATAGCAGTGCATAGTTTTCAAATCTGTAGTGGCATTAAGCTTTCTGTTTCCTTTCCCATTTTCTTTCAAATGCTGTAATTGCCTTTGCAAGTGCTGAGAAGTGTGGGATATCCAAGCAGTCTCTCCTGCGTGTTATCAGTTAGTTTAAAAATCATAACCTTGTGTATGTGCAGTTAGGTTTAGTCCCAAAAGTCCCAAACTCCTCTCTTGCATTAACATTTCAATGCTTGCTCTGATTGTTCTTAATAGAGAAAAACAGGATAATTTATTAGTCTCTTATTTCAAATGAAGATACACTGCACACAAACACATGCAATGTGATATTATAATCCAATGAGCTCAAGCAGGCAGGATGATATGCATTTGGATTAAAGAGTTATAGTTGTTTCTATTGATCCACAGCAAAATAGTATAATAATTCAATTTGTAGGTCCTGAGCTATATTAGAAAGTCAAACTGAAACAAAAATTGGCAGGAATGTAAATCTTTATTTATTTATTATGTTTATATCCCTTCTTTTCTCGTATAAGAAAAGCAGCTATATGTAAGGTTTTGTTTCTCTCTACTCTTTATACTCACAACCCTGTGAAGTAGCTCAGGGCGTGAGAGAGTGACTAGTTCCACAATATAAATGACTTTATTTCACAAGCCTCAGTCTCACCACAATCACATTATTAAAAGAAGGAAAATATACCAGTTTTGAAGCTTTTATTACTACACCTCTCTTTAATAGCGAAATGGTGGTTTTTGTGCCATCAAGGGTCCCTGCAGACTCTCTTCCTCATTCCCCCTTGACTTCACCTTCCAAGCAGTCTCTCCATTTTTTCTTGGGGAGGGAGCCAACTTCTCCACCCCTCACACCTTTCAAATGAGAAATGACAGTCTTTCCTCACAAGGAAATATTCACATTTCTTCTTTGGCAAGTAGGGAGAAATGCTGCTTTTAGCCTCCTTATGAGGAGAGACTGTTCTTTGGAAGGTATGGGGGGGGGGGGGGGAGGAGAAAGGAAAATATATTTTTTAAAAAATATTCTGCTGTGGAATAGAGAGCAAGGTGAGGGAGGAGACACTGATACCATGTGAATGCCCAATAGCTGAATGGCCAGCCAAGGAGGTTAATGCACTTAAGAACAAGTACTAGAAAAGCATGTTTGGAAGCCTATTGATGGGTCTTCCCCTTCAGTGAAAAGGGATGCTTTAACAGAAAAGCTGCAATAAATGGCTATGATGTATGTAATAAGTATTGCCAAAGGCATTGTTTTTTAGCTTTAATGGCAGATATAAAGCCTCATGTGATAAAGTCCATAGTGGATGGAAGTCTGTTAAAGATATCCGAATTAGTATGTTTCTCTTATGTGTGTGTATGTCCTTCTTTGGGCACTGCTGGGGGGTTGCATTCCTTTTCATCCTCCTCAGCTCTCAAAGCCTCCCCCTCCCAACTTATTGAAAAGTCCCTGAAGCCACCCAGCAAAGCCATTCCATGCTTTGCAATAGGCAGGCAGACTCGGAGAACTATCTGGCTACATCCCCAGACAGATGCAAAATAACATCACTGCTGAGAGCCAAGGGGTGGGGGCAGAGGCCTCATCCCTGCTGTAATCATTCTGTGTCTGCATTATTTCGTTGTTCAGAATACAATGATGCTTCAGGAAACCTTGGAAAAAATCCTATTTACAGGGTGCTTCCTACTGATCTGGCCTGGCTCTAGCTAGGGTTGCTGAATCTTAAAACTGACAACACCTTTAGCCTAAAACAAAATTTTAATTTTTTTGGGGGGGGGGGTTGTTCCCACTTGAGAAAAATATCAGGAGGAAGTTTTGACAAGACTAGCTGCACTTCTCAGTTCAGTTTTGTATATCCCTACTTGGAACTAGCGATGCAAAATATCTCTCCATTGTAATTTCACTGTTTTTCAGTATCTCACCTGATTTCATGTCCTATCCTTTGTTTGAATCTTTTGGTGAGACTCTGAGCTCTTCCAGCTTGATCTAAAGAAGTGTGAGTTCTTGCAGTAAATCCTTGTGTTTTGCTGGGTTTTGCCAGTTGTTGTCAACTACACATCCACTCAGTCTACTCTTTTGGGAGCTCTTTGCAGTGAACTCATGGATCCACACTAGGATTCTTCAAAATATTCCTTTAAAACTAGAACATGTTTTGCTGAGATAGCTCTGTGGTTTACAGGACATTTCTCTCTCTCTCTGATCTTTTAATTTTTTAACAGAGCTATAACATTATAGTGCAAAAGTGCCATTTCCTTAATTCACTATATAAAGAAAAAAGTGGAAGAAGAAGAAAAGAGAAGGAAATAAATTGTTATGATATATTTTGGAATTACAAAGAAACCTCCTTGACGGTGGGAATAAAATGTTGCTCCTGATTCAAGAAACTGACAAAAAATACTCCTGGACAACAGAAATATTGCTTGGGTATTTTAAAAATCCTTGAGAAATAGAAGCAAGAAATATTGCAACCTCCCAACACGTTTGCCTGGTCTAGAGGAGCCTTTTGTTTTTAATTCTCAGAAAGGAGTTTTGTATATGTTTCCAACACAGTATTTTTTAAAATGTACTAATCATTATTTATGTATCAACATATGCACTTTTATGCATTGATTAAAGTATATCTGTGCCTATTTTTCTAATTGTACATTTTTACACAATGGTTTTGAGCATACTTTTCCCCTCTGAAATGAACCACAAGCTTCATTAAGGTGTGGATTTCCAAGGTGTTTTATTTCATAAGTCTCAGGAAGTGTGAAATGGATACTTTTATTGAGAATGTTGACTCTGGTGAATTTCTTTTCTATCATGCTCCACAGAAAACAACGAGTACAATTTTATTCAAGCTGTGCTGTGAGAGTTGTCCTCTTGCTCCTATTTTGGAAGAGAGGACTGATGAAAAGGTACCAAAAGATTATACCTTTGTATAATGTTAATTGTGAAGTAAATTGGGAAGTGTCTTCGTAATGGCCCACGATTTAGATCATTATATGTAATTGTACCTTACAGCAAAATTAAAAGGTACGATCACATATAATGACCTAAATCAAGGGTAGGAATCTTGCAACTCCCCAAATGTTGAACTGTATTTTCCTAACTATTGGTTATTCTGGCAAAGGCTGCTGGGGTTTGCAGCCCAATAATATCTTGAGGGCTGCATGATTCCCACACCTGATTTGCATTAAATTGCTAATCCCAGCTAGAGTAGACTCACTAAATTAATTGCTCCATGTAAGTCAATGCTTATGTAAATCTCATTGACTGAGTGGTGCTGCTCTAGTTTGGATATGCAGTGGATTTAAACCATAGTGTGACATAGTGTGCCCTTTTAAAATAAATAATGAAGCAAGAGTCTCTGGTCAGGATGTGTAGGATAGGATTTCCCTTTTCTTCCCTGAATGATCCTAATGAAAATAATTCCTCCCAGCTTCTTTGGTACCAATGAGAGCTCCCTTAACCCATAGCTGCATCAAGAGAGACCTTTGCACTGTACTTTGATTGCCTACACAGCTGCTATTAAAATAGTTTCTTTCATTTAACTAACATTTATTTATATTTAATTAACTTTAAAAAAATCTAGACATGTTAAATGCAATCACACATTTAAAACATCACCTAGTTTGGCCTTGAGTATGGCCTTGAGTCTAATAAAGAGTGATCATAAAAGCATACTATATTATTATTATTATTATTATTATTATATCGTAATAAAATTTATTTGTATCCTGGTTATTGAAAAAACAATCCAAGCGGCTTACATAAAAAAAGCCATACAATATAACCCCAAAGACCAACCCACCCCCCTTAAAACAGTATTAAACATCTCATAATTAAAATAACAATAGAAATTAAAAACAATTAATATAAACAATAACAAATAAAAACATTTATAAAACAGCAAAACCTGGCCAACCTCTGAGACGTTCCTCATCCATCGAAATGATGGGGCCACGAGAGGAAGAAGGGGGCCGGGAAGCCCAAGGCCAGGATAATTAATATGGAAAGGCCTGCTGGAAGAGATCCGTCTTGACAGCTTTTTTAAAGCTGTCTAAAGATGTCAGCTGATGGATCTCGTCCGGCAGGTTGTTCCAGAGTTTGGGGGCGACAGCAGAGAAAACCCTCTGGGAGGTCGTCGCAAGCCTTAATTTTTGAGACTGCAGCAGGTTCCTCCCAGAGGACCGGAGAGCGTGGGGAGGATTGTATGGGAGGAGGCGGTCCCTGAGATTATCTTAGAGCTCAAAGGAACAAGGGCCACATAGTCCAACCCTGCCATGCAGGAATACAGAGAAAGTACACATGCAAGATGCCTGTCCAAGCCTGAGGGTTTAAAGACCTCCAGCCCACCACCCTCAATCTGCATCTGCATTGCATAAATAATGTAGTTTGACACTGCTTTAACTGCCATGGCTCAGTGGTATGGAATCCTGGGATTTATAGTTTGTTGTGGCACCAGAACTCTCTGACAGGAAGCTAGACATCCCACAATTTCATACCACTGAGCTATGGCAATTAAAGTAGTGTCAAACTGCATTATTTCTGCAGTGCAGATGAGGCCTCAGAGGCAGTCTTTTCCACAATTAAACTGTTCTTACAGTGAAGTTTTTTCCTAAATTTAGGTGGAATCTCTTTTCTGATTTGAATCCATTGGTTCATGTTCCAGTCTCTGGAGGATCAGGAAACAAGCTTGCTCCATCATCTATATGACATCCCTTCAGATATTTAAAGATAGCTAATATGTTATCTCTCAGTGATCTCTTCTCCAAGGTAAACATACACGATATTAGCAAAAAGTTGTCATATACACAGTTGCTCTGTAATCTTTATAACCTTTATAACTGTAACTGGGGAAGGGTGAGGGGATGGAGTTTCAAGATTCTCTTGAAACATATAACCAGTCTTTTGTAAGAGAGGAGGAAGTAATGTTGCAGTACATATGTTGAAAATATCTTGTTATGAGTGCCTCTCTTCCACATTAACACCCCCTGGACACTCATGCAATAGGTTACTAATGCCATTGAGCTTCCAAGGCAATTGAAGAGCAAAACTAGGGAAATTATCACATGGGGGAAATTGGAAGCATAAACAGTGATTAGCCTGCAATTGCGCAAATGGTTTCCACATGACAGCACACAAAGAGCTGTTATCCCATGCAGAATCCGTGATTAACCTGCACTTGCATTCAGTTGCGTGAATGGTTTTCACACAACATTGAGATGAAATGTGATTAACGTGCCATTATCCCATGAAGAACTGGGCAAGAAACAAAGGTAACTCATTCACAGAATTTTCCCATGAATGACTTTTTGGTGTTTCTTGTCTGGTTATTCCCTGGTTCTTCACAGGATAATGAAACTTGCATTGATGTCATTTTAAGCACATTTTAATGTTAATTGCATAATTTTCATGGATTAATCATTGGTTAAACTCCCAATTTCCCCCATGTGATGAGCTCCTAGGTGTAAATGCATGCTACACAAGGCAAACTTGAGCAGAGGGATTTTTCTCAGGATGATAGTGTAGGAGGAAAGAATTAATTTCTTCTCCATGCCTGCTCTGTTCCTGTTAATTTTCTGCCTCCCTCCAGATAATACAATATACAGTTGACCCTCTGTTCTAGCGGGGGATCCGTTCTGCACCTCCTCACGGGAATGGAAAATCGTGTATATTCAAGCCCCATAGGCTTCAATGGAAGCGTGCACCCCATTTTGTGCCCCTCTGTTCACCGCCCGCAGATAGGCAAGGGATGTGGATCTCAAGTCCAAAAGAATGGAGGGGCAACTATACATTTATGGTGAAAAAAATTACATTAAATGAAAAGACACATTCATCAAAATATGTATTCTTTGGCCCTAAGCCCCAAATCCTAGGTCCGGAGATGCAGATCCTAGGTCCTGAGAGGCAGAGTGGTTCATGCTATGAGCTTTCCCTTCTGAAAGCCTATACCTCTGGATAAAGTTTATGACCTTTGGACTGAAAGCAACATCCAGCATACTGCATGTTATTTCTGCCTCTGTTACCAAATTTCCAGTTAAAGAAGCAATGGCCAGGAACACATCTACTTTGTTAATTGAGTTACACCTGTAATTTCACACATACACACAAATCCATCCAGCAAAGTTTATTATAGATAGAGATTACAGAAAGAAAATGGCTCTTACCTAGAATCATAGGATCATAGAGTTGGAAGAGACCATAAGGGCCATCCAGTGCAACCCCCTGCCATGCAGGAACACAGAATCAGAGCACCCCCAACAGATGGCCATCCATCCTCTGTTTAAAGACCTCCAAAGAAGAAGACTCCACCACATGTCAAGAGAGTGTGTTCCACTGTTGAACAGCTCTTACTGTCAGGAAGTTCCTCCTAATGTTGAAGTGGAAACTCTTTTCCTATAGTTTGCATCCATTGCACTATGTCCTAATGCCATGTTGGCCAACCTATGGCATGTGTGCCCTCTCTGGCACATGAAACCACCATTGAGGGCACACGGGAGCCACAGCAAGGAGGGTTGGGTAGGTGTGAATGGCCAGGTCAGCTCCTCGTTCTCCTGTGGAAAACTGACTCGTGACAAGGAGGGGTGGGAGTCCATCCCTTCTGGCGGGAAGTCCTGCCCCCCCCCCCAGGCACCTTCTCCTCCCCCTAGACTTGGGTGTGTATGTGTTGTATGCCTTCAAGTTGTTTCTGGCGACCCTAAGGCAACCCTATCATGGGGTTTTCTTGGCAAGTTTCATCAGAGGAGGTGTGCCATTGCCGTTCTTTGAGTCTGAGAGAGTGCGATGTGTGTGTATTGTGTGCTTTCAAGTTGTTTCTGGTGACCATATCACAGGGTTTTCTTGGCAAGTTTTGTCAGAGGGGGTTTGCCATTGCCATCTTCTGATGCCGAGAGAGTGTGACTTGTGTGTGTGTGTTGTGTGCCTTCAAGTCATTTCTGGTGACCCTAAGGAGACCCTATCATGGGGATTTCTTGGCAAGCTTCCTCAGAGGGGGATTTCCTTTGCCATCATCTGAGGCTGAGAGAGTGTGATGTGTGTGTGTGTTGTGTGCCTTCAAGTCATTTCTGTTGGTGAACTTTCGACCCAAAATCTAGATGTTGAAGCTCATGCAAGAAGAACACATGCCACGGAAAGCTCTGCTGCAGTTCAGTGCAGGCTGGAGAACTCCTTCTCCCACACAGAGAAACTGCAGACACAACAACACGCTGCGTACTCTCAAGGAGGCTTTTAATCTTTGTTCCAATATTTATAATATTTATAATATCTCACACTGATTGACAAAATGCTCCACTCACTATATACATCAACACCACCACACAGGGTATTGGAGCTCCTCCCTTATCTACACATTCGTTGCTGGAGTTTCTAGTCCAACCCCTTACTGGTGTGCAACACAGTTTCCTGTTCCCCATGTGGCATGAATTTGCAGTATTGGAGCCTGGTGATGCCATGTCCTGCCTGTGACACAGCACCCTTCCAACTGCTTGCTCACCATGGCTGCCACATGACCTATAGTAACCTTTTGCCTTTGTCTCAGTTTTCCTCCATCTGAGACATTTTCCTCTGGATGCATTCATCCTGACAGTTTCTGGTGACCCTAAGGTGACCCTATCATGGGGTTTTCTTGGCAAGCTTCCTCAGAAGTCGATTTCCATTGCCTTCCTCTGAGGCTCAGAAAGTGTGACTTGTGTGTGTGGTGCCTTCAAGTCATTTTTGAGTTATGGCGACCCTAAGGTGAAACTATCATGGGAGTTTTCCTGGCAAGTTTCATCAGAGGGGGATTTGCTATTGCTAACCTGAAAGAGTGTGCCTTGGTTCTCCCCCCCCCCCGAAGTCCTGCCCCAGGAAGGCAGAAGTCCCACCCCTGAGAGTCCTATCACCAAAAGTCCCACCTCCACCACCTGGTGACACCAGCTGGGGAATGCCACTGAGTTTGGGCATTCGGGCTCTAAAAGGTTCGCTATCACTGTCCTAGTGTCTGGAGCAGCAGAAAATAAGCCTGCTCCCTCCTCAATATCACATCCCTACAAATGTTTAAAGAGGGCTATCATATCACCTCTTAACCATCTTTTCTCCAGGCTAAACATACCCAGTTCCCTAAGTCATTCCTCATAGGGCATGATTTCTAGACCCTTCACCATTTTTGTTGTCCTCCTCTGGACACGCTCCAGTTTCTCAACAACTTTTTGGAATTGTGGTGCCCAGAACTGGACACAGTATTCCAGGTGAGGTCTGACTAAAGCGGAATAGAATGGCACTATTACTTCCCTTGATCTAGACACTGTACTTGTATTGATGCAGCCTAGATTTGAATTGGCCTTTTTAGATGCCACATCACACTGTTGACTCATGTTCAACTTCTGGTCTAGTAGGACTCCTAGATCCCTTTCACTTGTTCTGTTGTCAAGCCATCCTATATCTTTGCATTTCATTTTTTTACCCTAAGTGTAGTATCTTACATTTCTCTGTGCTGAAATTAGTTTTGGTCCAGCATTCTAATCTATTAGTCATTTTGAATTTTGATCCTGTTCTCTGGAGTATTAGCTACTCCTCCTAATTTGGTGCCATCTGCATATTTGATAAGCATGCCTTCTATTCCTTCATTCAAGTCACTGATAAAGATGTTGAATAGCATTGGGCCTAGGACAGAACTCTGTGGCACCCCACCAGTCACCTTTTTTCCAGGATGAAGAAGAGCTGAGCACCCTGTGGGTTCAGCCAGTCAGCCAATTACAAATTCACTTAATAATTGCATTGTCTAACCCTCATTTTAATGGCTTGTTTGCAAGAATATCATGGGGGACCTTGTTGAAGGCCTTACTGAAATCAAGATATTCTACATACACAGCATTCCCTTCATCTACCAAGTTGACATAGAGATAAGATTAGTCTGGCATGACTAATTTGACTAATACCGATTTACCCACAGGTATTAGTAAGGATGAGGATGAAAATTTTCCAGTTCCGGGGGGCTCAGATCCAGGAGATGGCAGCGTGCAAATCCCCAGCGATTAGAGCACCAGTGTGCTACAATTTGCAAGGCTTAATGGATTTCTTGCTGCAACTGGCAAATACTCTCCATGGGCTCTATCACAGAATCATGGAGTTGATTGGAAGAGATCACAATGGCCATCCAGTCCAACCCCCTGCCATGCAGGAACTCTCAATGAAAGCATCCCCAACAGGTGCTCATCCAGCCTCTGTTTAAAGACCTCCAAAGAAGAAGACTTCTGTGTATATAGTTAGTTTTATCCTTCCTTCCTAGTGGTTGGGATGCCAGGGCTTACCCTCCACTCTTCTCTGTATCTACCTTCTATCTAGAAGCAATGAGACTAAAACAAATGTTTCTTATCTATCTCCCTAAACAGGCAAGAAAGGATAATCCCCTCACTTCACCTTGATTTCAGAACAGCCCTTTAGCAAAGACTTCTGTCATAATTTTCAAACAAGAATATATGTTCCCTCTTTCTCTCTCTGAATGACATGCTGTGATCAACTGTGGTTAGTGCTTAATGCATAATTCTTAATCACAATACTTAGTGCATAATGACTGCCCCCAGGTCTCAGGTTTTGGCCTGGAAACCTCAGGCCTAGGATAATCTTAACTGAGAGCTCAAATCTCCCTAAATAATTTAGTGCTGCCATCACCAACTCTTCCACCCCTCACAAAACAGCTCTGCAGTGCACTTTGGGCTAATTACAACTCTTTCATCTCTCTTTTTTTCTTTTCTTTTCTTTTCTTTTTTTGCCACAGAGGGATGTTAGTTAAGCGAAAGGGGAAGTGGTGAAAGGCCAAAGTAATTATGTCCCCTCAAACCTTATAGGTCTAGGAATGGGAAATTAGCTGTTCCCAGAAACATAATGTAGTAACCAGGGAAACTGACTGTGGCTTGCATTTTTTTAAAAAAAATACTGACATTTTCTTTCACTTATTAAATACTAATACTAATACTAATACTAATACTAATAATACTTCTGTATTCTGCATCACATCCTTTAACTACAGTGTAGCTTAACACATGTAGCTTAGAAGATGAAGCTTGTGCCTGTGTGTGTAATGGCTGTGTACTTTAGACTGAGCCAATTAAATGAGTTTATTGTATGGCCTACCTGCTAATCTAACCACTGACATCTGCCCTGCAATAGAGACTTACAGCAGCCAACTGACAAGAAGATCAGCAAGCTTTCTTGGAAACTATGCAGCCCCCTCCTTTCTTTTGTTCTTAGGCCTTCCTTCCTCTTCATATGTGAGCAACTGATAAACTCTTGCAAAACTGAAACTGCTACTGACAACCAAACTAACTTCCAAAAAAGCACAGCAGGTGCAAAGCTAGGCATATTGTGTCAGATTTTGCAAGCTAGATATGACTCCTTTTAATAACAAACTGAGCTGGTGAGTGCCAAAAGAAATAGACCCCAAATGAGGCCAGTGAGAAACACGAGAGATACTCTCCCCTTAAAATAAAAAATTAAAAACCCAGGACTGATTATGCTCAGATTGAAAGTATGTTGGTGGGAAAAGTCAGAAAACTGCAAAGGGGAGGAGTAACGGAAAGTCCCGTTTGTTTGAACTTCTTATAGCATATAATAGAAGACCATGGCTACATGCCATGAATAGGAAACTCCCTATTAGAGGGCGTTATGCAATATTTTTGTTGCAGATTCCATCTGTAGACTTAAATAGTTTTTGCTATTCATGCAAAGACCAGAGCATTCCTCGTAATTAGTACCTATGTACTATAACTAAGTCATAAATCAAGTTACATTCCAATGATAAGCTAATGAGGGATAACTCCACTCCTTCTGCATTGTAATCTTGTTTGCAATTTGCCTCTATAGTTACCAAGGATATGGGCTCTCCACTTTGGTGTCTTCTGTACCCCAGACAACAGCTCGTAGAATTCTGTTTATAAAGGTAACTATTTCAGTTACTTTTCAGTAACAGCATCAAAATTATTTATGTGCATCATAAGCAGGACATTTCCCTTTCCTTCCACACGTAAAGGGTTACAGCAACCAACATCTGAGTATGCACAAAAAGAGGGGTTTTATCTGCTTAGTCATGCAGACTGCAAAAGTGAAAAGAAGCAAAAGAAATGAATTCATAACCAATCTCATTTCATATAATGAAAATATTAACATTCTATAGATTGAAACCCAAATTTATTACACACTTGGGAATTTTGAACTGTCAATTTACAAACCACCTAATTTCAAATTATGGTAGTATCTCTCATAGAAATCGACTAAAAAATCCTGGCGCCACAGGACACTCTGTACAGGATCAGAAATGATCAGAAATTATTCTGCGTGTGTGGGTGTGCGTGCACGCAAGGGGACCAGTTGGTTGAATCAAACTATAGAAGAGTGGCAGAGATATGACACTGTTTGCACTGCAGACTTTTGGTCATTCAAAAATGAGAAAGCAGGTTCTTGTCTTTCAAGCTGCAGCATGAGTTGGCATGGAAAGAAGAGATGCTAGTGTCAAAAACTGCTGGCAGGAATTCTGCAGCCTCTTGGCACATACCTCATATTTGCCCTATTGTCTATGCTGAAGCCAAAAATGTTAAGTAATTAAGGAAAGGTTACAAATACTATGCTCACCTATTAGGAGGGAATGCTAAAAATAATATTGCCAACACTGGATCTGCTAAATAACCTTATCCTTTCCCCCTACTTTAGCAGAAGTGGGAGATCCTATGCCCCTCCGGATCTTATTGGACTTCAGCTTTCATCAGCTCCATCGGCAGTGGTCAGGAATGGTGGGAATTGTATTCCAACAACATCTGGAGGGTTGCAGGTTGCCTACTGTGGCTCCATAGAAACCTTCAGAGCCAGCATTGCTTTTTCTTTGGTGCACTGTCTATGCAACAGTATGAAGAATACTTCAGTGGGAACAATGCCAGTTGCAGAGCACACCTAGTCCTAAAACAGAGGAAAACAGCCTTTGTCTTATTAAATAGACATATTTCCATGTAGTAGCCTGAGGTCCCAATATGTCAAAGATAAATATTCAATAGCAATAGCAATAGCAAATACATTTCTATACCACTTATCAGTACACTTAAGCACTCGTGGTTTACAATGTGTAAGCTTATTGCCCCCAAAAGCTGGGTACTCATTTTAGTGACCTTGGAAGGATGCAAGGCTGAGTCAACCATGAGCCCCTGGCTGGTATTGAACTCACAACCTTGTGGTTTGCGAGTTAATGGCTGTAGTACAGGCATTTAACTACTGTGCCACCAGGGCTCCAATATTTATTTATTTATTTATTTATGGGATTTATATCCTTTCTTTCTCCCAAAATGGGATTCAAGACAGCAGTTCTCCCAATTTTGTTTGATGAAACTGGGGAGAATGTATGGTGTTGTTCTGAAGAAAGCTCATACTATAATCTGTCTAAAGGGAAGCAATCCTGATCAGAGCATGTGGGGGCAATCCTGTCCTGCCTCTGGTCTTTGGCTTACCTCCATTTCTTGGATTGATCAGGGATTAATAGGAACCCCACAGAGAGACCTGATCTGTGTGATTATGAACCCTCAAAACTGAATCAGGCCTGCATGCACTGGATCCAGTAAAAGATGGAACCCGAAATAGCATAAAGAGCAAAACCCTTGCAATCCCCTCCAAAGAAATAAATTAAAACCTTGACCAAAGTCCTCTTGTTAACCCTAACTAGTGTAGACCCATTACATCAACAAAAACTTGATATGTTGACACTTACATTCTACTGATTCATGGGTCCAGGTTACCTACAGGATCGCCTTTCCCCGTACAATCTGCCCTGTACACTCAGGTCCTCTGGGAAATGTTTGCTCCAGCTGGTCAGGACTCAACTGATAATGGTTTCCCAGGGAAACTTTTCATCTGCCGCCCCCAGACTGTGCAGTGACCTGCCAGAAGAGATACAAGAACTGCAAACACTGACAACATTTAAAACAACATTCTAGATATATCTCTTCTGGAAGGACTACCCAGTCAATTTAAAATCATGACTTTTAATTGGTATATTTTAAATAATGTATTATATGAGTGTATTTTAATGGCTTATTATTGTAAATTAGTATTGTATTTAACAGGTGGTTTTATGTGTTTTCTTTTTTTCTTATTGTATTTTAACATGTGTATGTATTTTAACATGTTGCACCCTGCCTTGAGCCTTGAAGAGAGACGGGAGAGAAATAACAATTATTATTATTATTATTATTATTATTATTATTATTATTATTATTCTAGGGACCCTTTCACACAACACAATTATCAGAGTCACCTCTTAGGTTGTGCTGTAGCCATCTTAGAAGCAAGAGTATGTGGGGATGGAGTGCTGCAGGGGATTGTTATGTGGGAATCAAGGTCATATAATTTTCTGGTAGTGTATTGGAAAGAATGTTGGGCATTAGGACAGAGGAGTGTTTGAAGGGGTTATAGAAATGAAATTTAGACAGTAATTTCAGATCTGGGAATAATTTGCTTCTGTGCTGACTTTCAATAAATTCTTTCTAGTTTCATTCATTAAGTCTGTTCATTGAGTTAAACAGAGACAGGGCATTACAATTGTAGCACTATGGTTCCACTTTAACTCTTCTGATTATATCCTGTGGAATCCTTAGGTTTGTAGTTTGGTGAGATGCTAGAACTCTGTTGCTGAGAATTCTAAATGAACCTCCCTAAACCACAAATTCCATAATTCTATAGGATGTTGTTATGGCATAGAAAGTGAAATAATAGTGTTGGTATATCTGTGTGGTGTGAAACAGTCCTAGCTAGGGCCAGGAACTGGATTTAATACTGATAACTAGTCATAGGTAAGAGTTTTTAAAAAGCCACTCTTTAGCTTAGTGCAGAAAAGTTACTAGGTTACAAATTAGTAACTGTGAATTGAGAGGCCCTTAGGCTAAACTCCTGTTCAGACATTACATTAGCATAGAAATAATTGCACAAGTGATTATGCTTTCTCAGAGGTTGCAGAAGTGTAGTCCCTTGCATAGCCAAACAGTTTGCAATCACACACAATCTTACAGTCTCTTATTTTGGAGTTGCTGGGGAAAGACAATTGTATGATGACTGAGCACTGCACCAATGGATCAATCAGTTGTGCAACTGCGTGATCCAGCTTACTGGCACATATTTACCCTGTGCTAAAAGCATATGAATGGGTTGTACAGCAAATCAAGCTTAAATTCTCCCTAGAAAGATAGCTAAACGGACTGTCATAGTTTGGACTTATCATGAGAAGACATGACTCACTAGGAAAGACAATGCTTGGTCAGGCAGGAGGCAGGAGGAAAAGATGAAGACTGCATTGCAGATGAATAGACTCAATCAAGAAATCCATGATCCTGTGTTTGCAAGACCTGAGCAGGGCAGTTGATGATAGGGTGACTTGGAGGTCTCTCATTCATGGAGTCCCACAAGATGAAGTTGACAGCAGCAATTAACAACAACAAAAGCATATAGGATTTTGGTTTTAGATTTTAAATTCCCTGTTCTTTCAGTGCCTTAAATGTTAAAAAGCAAGGTTTTTTAATTGGTCCCACAAAGCGAAGGCTTTGAAAAACAGAGGTTTGGCTTTTAAAAGAACATTTCTATGGCTTATATCTGAATAGACATGCATAGAACTGAGTCATGATTCCTGTGCCTTAAACCTGTTCTACTGGGGCTTATGTCTGAGCAGACAAGCATAGAACTGTGCTATGCTTTATATTTGCTGTTGCTGTGTGCCCTCAAGTCATTTCCAAAATCATGGGGTTTTCATGGCAGGTTTCTTCAGGGGGGTTTGCCATTGCCATCCTCTGAAGCTGTGAGAGTGTGACTTGCCCAAGGTCACCCAGTGGGTTTCCATGGCTGAGCCAGGATTCAAACTCTGGCCTCCTAGTCCAACGCTCAAAACACTACACCACACTGACTCTAAAGCATATATGCTTTAAATACTAGATAAAAAAATGTTTAAATTGGTAATACCCAGGGAGAAGGCAGAGAAAGAGAGAGGTGGTGATTGCAGTGGTGAACCTATCTACTCCACTAACATCTTTACCAGTAATCAAACTGGTTCCTAATCACAACTCCCTATTTTCAAGAGGTTTTTTTTTTAGCAACTCATTTGGACTGGAATCAAAAGCAAGTATAGTGGTTCAGATCTACCACTCAAAACATGGCCATGTGAAATATACCCTCCAACTGTCCAAGTTAGACAAGAAAAGTCCTAATTAATCCTGTTATCCCACATTTTCAGCTGCTTTTAAAATGCCCCAGTTTCTCTCTGCTCTTTTCCTAGTTCACGTCAATTGGTACAAAATGATTTCGAAGTGCAAAAATAGTTTGCAGTGAATTAAAACTGCAGGATCTTGACCTTCCCAATAAGCTGGGACAAAAATAAACAGCCTCAGTCTCTTCTAGCTTGTGTGTTCTTCCTCATTAATAACTATTGCCACTTTGACCACATTATGATGTTGTTTGGCCACATGTGTCCCAGTTTTCATCTGTGAAATGTTGGAGGGTATAATATCTTAGTGTTTTCACTTTGACAAATACTTAGTGCAATAATCTAAATCAGGGGTAGGCAACCTTTCCCCTTTAAGGGCCGAGGGACTTCAGCTCCCAGAATCCCAGGAGCTATTGACCAACATGGGACTATTGGCCAACATGGCTGAGGCTTCTGGGAGCTGAAGTCCCTCGGCCCTTAAAGGGGAAAGGTTGCCTACCCCTGATCTAAATAAATGAAACTGGTATAAAACGTCCCTCTTTTTAACTGGTTTTACTTTCCTAGCAAGACAAGAAAAGTTATAGGAAGTTTATGCTGAAATATACTTCCACAAGTACATTTCCAAATTTGGCAAACACACATATGCATAACCTCACTTTACAGATCTGACTTGTCAAAGTAGTTCCTCCATAACCTACTGTATAAAGACAGCAATTTCAAGAGTCATGGCCTAGGCAGATATTCTGCATTCTCTTGGCACAAACTTTGTTGTTCCCTTAATCAAAGCCAAAGTTGGAAATGCTGAGTATTCACTGAAAGGTTACAAACACCCTGATGACCGAACAAGAGTGCTTTCTCTATCCTCTCCTGCCAGCATTTAGAGCTGCTGACCTGCCTAAACAAGAATGCTCAAATAATAACCCTGAAAGGCTTTTAAATTGCGTATATCAAGCTTTATCTATGCCATGGTGTTTTGCTATTTCTAAATTCTAATCTAGGCACTTGTTAGCTTGCTGTCTAAGATATTAAGTAATAAGCCTATCATAAGTTTTTTAAAAATAAAATAAGTTTAAAATGCTAGAGAGTTCATACCTACATTTTGCAGATCCAAGATCTAAGTTTCCAGCAGTTGCTGTTCCAAGCAGTTTAAATTACCGTAGTGAAATAAACTTCATAAATATTTGGACAAACTGCTATCCCTCTAGTTTTCATGGAAGGAATGGGCTATTGTTGTTTTTGTCCTTCTTGTAATTCAGGGCCACTCCTTGCTTTAAATTAGGACGTTATCACACGTGGGCCAGAAAGCGGAAATAAAAGTGGAAATGAGGCATCCCAAAAATAAACGGGAAATAGCCTTTGTTTCCGCATACGTCATTACCTTCATTGAACATTTACAGTAAGTGTATCGAACGTCCACACACAAGAGAAAAAAAACCCATAAATGTAGCCGAAATGAGCCTCCTGCACATGCACAAAGAGAGGAATGCTCGCTGGAACCATGGCAACAGCGGGGAAATGCGGCACAAGACGTATTTGGTTATCAGACCTACGGCAAATGCGAAATTATTCCCGTTGTGCAATTGCAATTCCTGAAGAAACCGAAATTCAAAAGATCTCGGATCATTCCGCTTTCTGTCGGGGTTCTGTCGGGGTTCTGTGCGACGTCGTGTGAAAACACGGGCCAGTAATACGTATTAGGTTGGGATTTCGTGTGGATTTTGTTTGGATTGGGCCCCATGTGATAACGTCCTTAGTGATGTGATAAAGCCCCAGATGAAGACGTTTTCATTGTCCAGGCTTTGTCTTTTAGTCATTCAAGTATAAATCCAATTGTTGGCACCATCTTGACTAGATCTGTTGAATAAATGGAATGTATATAAGTGTTGACTTATCAAGTTCCCGTTGAATCAATGTATCTACTTGAGACTAACCAGTGAAGTGGTTTAAATGCAAGACTAGAGTTCTGGGAGACCAGGGTTCAAATCCTCGCTCAACCATGGTACCTACTGGGTGATCTTGGGCAAGTAACACTCTCTCTGCCTCAAAGGAAGGCAATGGTAATTTGTCTCTGAGCACATCCTGTCAAGAAAACATTATGATATGGTTGCCATTGTTGTTTGTTATTAATTGCCTTTGAGTCAAACCTAACTCATGGTGATCCCATGAGTGAGACATCTCTATGGACCTTATCAAACGTGTGCCACGAAGCGAAAAATAACCGAAATAAGAGTAAATTCAGTACTATACCGAAATGAGCCGAAAGAGCTCCCGCAATACGTTAACAGCTACCACACGCAATCCTCGTCATTGCACTTTTATCCCGCTTCCCGGGATACGCATCCTGGATGCGTATTGCCCGTGCACACACAAGGGAGAAAATCCCTTAAATTACCAAACAACGATTCCCTTGCACATGCGCAGAAACAGAAATGCTCGCTACGCCTGTCGGGCATGATTGTCGTCACTTCCTTCCTGCCATTGCGTCATTGATTTGCCATCGCCATTGCCGCGCGGTCGCCATCGCTTCACTGTGCCCGAACTCGCCTGATCTATCTGCTGCCATGGCTTCTTTTCTACCGCAGATCCGTGAGCTGGTGGCGGAGATTGAGAGAGTGGAGCTGGAAGAGGAGGCAAGGCATAGGACTGTGCTTTCTGCTGTCCATTGGTGGATGAGGCGCCGTGGCATCACGGGCTTCAGAGCACGTGCGGTGGTCGGTAGAATTCTTGGTCTCCGCCACCGCGTTGGCTGTGATTTCCATGGCTCCAGTGTTCCTCGGCCACGCCGGTGGTGGGTTCGCCCGCAGGTGATTCGGAACTGGTGGACAGAGGAGGTGATCCCACTGTGGGATGAGGACATGTGGATCCGTAATTTCTGCATGTCCAGAACCACACTGTTCGAGATCGCAGAGGCTCTGCGTCCTCGACTCCAGGCGACCGACACCATCATGAGGAGGGCCATCCCCGTGGAGGAGAGAGTGGCTATAACGATCTGGTGGCTTTCGGCCGCCCTGAATTACCGTAGAGTGGCCCGCCACTTCCAGATTGGGGTGTCCACTGCGGCCATAATTTGCATCCAGGTCATCACGGCGATAGAGACGGAACTACTGCAAAAAACCGTTTGCTTTGGTGACTATCGCAAGGTAGGTTCCTCTTCTTTATTCTTTAACAGTGTGTGTTCTCTGTGCCTCTGCTTCCTTCTTCCATTTAAAGCATGCTCATAAATAATTTCCAAGTGGCCCATAAAAAGGGGGTCATGGTTTTGGGCTTGGCTTTTAATACTTTCTGTTTTTCCTCTTTGATATAAACTGTTCCTGCCCCTGTTTAGTACAGTGTGTGTTATGATCCGGTATGCATATCTGCCAAAACATCTTAGCCAAAGGGGGAAGATTGATTTGCAAAGGGAGCTATATGGTTGGTATCCTCATTGGTATATGTATACAGCTATAAATAGGCACATGCATCTGGGCAGAGAAGTGGACAGACAGCAAGGCAATGGGATGTATAGGTACACACTACAAATGGATCCTATAACATTGGCAATTGGCAAGGCAGTTCCCTGGGAGAAAATAATAGATGGGGGCTGCAACATATGGCTCTTGTACTGTTTTTATGACTGTTCCCTTTCTTGTTTTGCACACATTCCAGGTTATGGACGGCTTTGAGCAGCTGGGCTTCCCCCACTGTGTGGGCGCACTCGACGGCACACACATTCCAGTACAGCCTCCAAGGGCAAGGGCTGAGGACTACTTCAACCGCAAGTATGGACACTCGATCGTCCTTCAAGGGTTGACCTCGGCCACTGGACTCTTCTTGAACATTGAGGCTGGATTTTCTGGACAGAACCATGATGCCTTCATCTTCAGACATTCCTCCCTGTGCCAGGCCATGGACGAGGGAGCTTTTGTCCCTGGCAATCCTACGGTGACAATCCGTGGGGTGCAGGTGCCACCTCTGGTGATCGCGGACGGAGCCTACCCCTTGCGCCGCTGGCTCACGAAGCCATACAGTGGAGCTCTGTGGGACAACCAGTTGCAATTCAACATTGCATTAAGCAGGGCTCGCTGTGTGGTGGAGCGGGCTTTTCGGCACCTGAAGGGAAGGTGGGGCTGTGGGGGCAAGGCTGACTGTGGCCCAAAACCAGTTTGCCACAGTTGTGTCAGCCTGCGTGGTGCTGCACAACATCTGCGAGAGCAAGGCCCACGCACTGCACGGTGAACAGCCCGCTGGGGAGCTTCAGCTACCACCGTTGCCAGAGGACTACCGGCCGGCCAGAGACCGGCGAAGGCAGACTGAGGGGGAGCGTGTCCGTGGTGCTATTACGGCCATGCTAGCAGAAGGGGGTTTTTAAGCAATGCTTCCTTGATCCAGGTTGCTTTCTCTAGCTGCATTTTTAGCTGTTTAAAATGTGCTCTTCAACAATAAAGACTTTCTTTAGTGTTAACCTGGGTGGGTTGCTTCTGATCCTCGGGCACACTGTTGTGACACTTGCTTGGTGGTCCCTGTTTTGTGGATAGTGGTATCTATGTGCATATATGTATGTTTACACAGGTCCGTGTGTGTATCTCCTGATAGATATATGCACATATATATATATATACGTATATTGGGAATTCCCTTAATATGTTTGTGTGAATGCATGCATTTGTGTCTGTGCGTGTGTGTGAATGTAGAAATGAAAACAGTCACAGCTATATACGTTGTTGTATGTTTTTATATCTGTATGTATACATAGGTATGCATGGAAATACACGCGCACGCACACACATATACAAACATGTAGAAATACACTTGATAATGTATACGTGTATGCATGTGTGTTTGTGTGTGTGCGCGTAGGAGAGTTTGTGCGCGTGTGTGAGACATCCCTTTAGCATGTCTATTGCAAGGGATATGTATATATCTCTCTGTGTGTATATCTGGATGCAGATTGCAGGGTAAATTTATCCTAGAATGTATGAACACTGATACATGTGTGTCTTTATAGACATAATTATACTTTATATACACACATATACATACATATATATATATATGTATATATATATATATATATATATATATATACACACTCACACACACACATACATATCTATAGATATAGATATAGATATAGATATAGATATAGATATACCCACGCACCTATTTTTATGTGTACACACATATATGTAGACACACACACACACACATATATATATATATATATATATATATATATATATATACATTAATATAAACATATTTGACTTTGTGTGTATATGTATGAGGGTGTATATATATATATATATATATATATACACATTTGTGTGTGTGTGTGTGTGTGTGTGTGTGTGCATATATATATATATGTATAAACGCATACCTAGTTGTATACCTATATACAAATATATAAAGACACACACATATAAATAGGTACACTCATATATATATACATATATATGTGTATTCACGTAAACCTACACACACACACACACACACACATACATATATATATATATGTGTGTGTATATATGTGTGTGTTTATATATATGTGTATTTATATATATCTATACACACAAATAGAAATACACATATATACATTTCTGAATATAAATATGCACTAAAGACACACACATACCAACACATGTGTGTGTTGGTGTCAAAGGGGGCCAAGGTGCTGAAGAAACCTCAACGGCACAGTTCAGAGTGACCATGGCAAGAAATGAAAACCACACAGCTAGTGAAGTATTAACAAACTTTAAAAAACTGGGCATAGCGCTACTATACAAACTATATGTACACTTTGAACATAAGATTAGGCATAGCCTTTGAAAAGTGCTCACAAAAACAAGTGAACCCAAACATGGTAACAATGGTTTCACAAAAAACACTTCAAGTCCTTTGCGGCAAGAGGTAATACTCATGAAGGAGAATAGATTTTTTTCTTCTTGATCTGTCTCTTGCCCTTTTGAGGGGGAGGTATGGCCTGGCCTTGGGATGCACCCTGCCTTATTTGGGTGCATTGAGATTCGTCCACTGTACCTGCTTGTTCAGTGGCAGGGACAAGGCAAGTCGGTGGTGCAGTCCCCTCATCCCCCAGTCCTCAAAAAGAATTGGACTGCCAGAGCGTGAGGATTCAGCTTCTACTGCCTGGCTGCGGATGTTGGTTCTTGAGTCCAAGTAGCGCTCCATTAGGTCGTTTCGACTGCACTTCTGTGCCACAGACTGCTCGGCCGCAGCTACCATCCGGTCCAAATACCTGTAAAGGTGGTGCCGGTGCTGTGCTGCTGAAGCTGAGTCTTTATGGAGGGTCCGAGCAAGGCTTTCAAGAGTAACCGAGTCAGTCCTGATTGCACGGAGCAAGGCTTGCTGTTGTCGCCTTGACAGCGCTCGGTTCAGCTGGCCCTCCCTCCTAGAGTCTTCGATAATGGTGCGGGCGATGAGTTCACCCCTCCGTGCTCTCCTATCTAGGAATTCATCTTCGCCACGCACCCAGCGGACTACCGTTCGCATTGGCACTGCAGGAAACCACAAAAACATGCCATTAGCATCCATCCAACATGTTAACTCTACATGATGTGCAGATGTTTGCAATTGTTTTCGTTCCAGCAGAGGAAACTGTCTTCTGCTTTTGGCATGCCGTGCAATAATGCCCCATATATATATGGACAGATATATTCAAGTAAGCACCTATATGTATTTGCGTGTAAACACAAACCCACAAAAACAGATCAATATACATATTGGATTTGTGTTCCATCCAATATTCCGTGCAATATGATTTGGCCATATTGATGTGGGACCTAGCAATATGATGTGGGCAAAGCATGCCATGGAATACACAGGGGGCGTTATCAAACCAGGGGCCGGAAAAGCGGCATGGATCACAGGGGCAAAGGATCCGGATTTATGCAGTGATGGTGCAGGTATGGGGCTTTTTTAGACCCAGTGTGATAATGCCCAAAGACTTGCCAACTTATTGGACAGAAAGTGTGTAAGTGGGGCTTTTTCAGCAACTTACCCCTCTGGACAGCTGCTTGCTGTGGTGCGCCGCTGACCTCATTCGGACCGGTGGCCTGTGTTTCCTCAGCTGGTGAAAGGATGGCCTGGTCCTGGTGCCCGTCTCCACTGATCTGTGTTTCTGGGTAAATCCAAGGACATTGAGAGATGTTAGCAGTATGTTACCATTTGGAGGACTGATTACAGAGTATCTACATCGCATCTTTTCCCTAATATTTTCCCTATATCTGAAAAAATCCTACCATCACTGGCAGCAGGTGATGCCGGGAGATTCTGTGTGTAACTTTCCTCCGCCGGAGGAGGATCCACTGGCGCAGGCTGTTCCACTGGCACCAAGTGTAGAATGACATCCCCGTCCTCCGAGATGGCTGGTAGAACTGCGGGAAATAAATGGGGGAGATAAATAGGTTACATCTTCAATACCGAAAAGGTAAAGCATGCATGTATTATCCACAGCAGCACAGTACAGCCACATGGGCCGTTATGGCAGCATGCAGTGCAAAAGCTGATGAGGTTCCCCCCTTGTTGAACATTGAAGGCAGAAGTGGTGGGGGGCGCTTCCGGAAGGTCTGATTTTGTTTTTACATTCACTAATACCATATAGGCAGCCATTAGTAAAATATACATGTTTTCATCCACACATTTCCTGGGACTGCTATGGTTTCAAAGACCCTTTCTCTCAAGGAATCATTTGTTGGCCACAATTCCCTAGACCCTACCATGGTTACCCTCCCTCTCACTTCACAGAGGGGAAAAAACCCAACACTCTCTACAGGAAAAATAAAATTACCCACAATCGCATAGCAATGTGGCCTGGAGGTTTCCCCATTGCTGGCTACAACAAATGAAGGATGGGTGCTTGTGCCCTCTCTCTTTGGGAGCCCACTTCTGTTGTGCCCCCCCAAATCCTCACAGGAAAAAAATATAAAATTACCCACAATCCCATAGCAGTGTGCCCTGGAGGTTTCCCCATTGCTGGCTACAACAAATGAAGCATGGATGCTTGTGCCCTCTCTCTTTGGGAGCCCACTTCTGTTGTGCCCCCCCCCCCCCCAAAATCCTCACAGGAAAAAATAAAATTACCCACAATCCCATAGCAGTGTGTCCTGGAGGTTTCTCCATTTCAGGCTCCCAAAAAAGCAAAGAAGGATGAGAAGGCGCTTGTAACACTAAGCATAAGCATTATCCATACATAGATCAAGCAACCCTCCCCACACTGCAAGGGCCATTTGGAGCACATGCTGATAAAAAAAAAAGTTTTCCACAGGGACAACTGCAGTCGAAGTAGATGCCTCCTGCTGCGATGGTAGTTGAGCCTGTGAGCTTGGCTGCTGGCTGGGCCCACCGGTGGCCTGCCTCACCACATGCAGGCTTTTAGTGATCCTTTTTGGGAACACAGACTGGTCGTTCCTCAGGAATTTGTCAAGATCATTAAAAAAAGGACAAGTAGCTGGGGCGTTTCCACTTATTTTGTTATGGTTCATGACCTTATTATAATTGGATTTCATGCTTTTACATTTATTCCTGATTTCGGGGACCGATCTGTGTATCCCCTTTTCCCTCAGCTTTGCCGACAACTCGGCATAGATGTTATGATTGCGGTGGTTTGCATATAGCTCCCTCTGTATCCTTTCATCTCCCCAAACAGAAAGGAGTTCTATGATTTCTGCGTGGGACCACGCAATTCCCCTTCCCTGCTTTCTGTTGGGGTCTTCAGGCACAGAGGAAGCCATTACAAAACACCAGGTAAAAAAAATTGAAAAAGAGCGCGAAAATAGTGGCTTACAAAGTGCACACACAGGTTGCGCGCTACTCCCGCTATTGCGACTGAGCCGAAATAGCGACCGTGGTTGCTTGGCGCACAGTTAAACGGTGCAGCCTCCAGGCGCCTGACTGAGGAGTACTTGTCCGGGTGAACAGCTACCTCCTAAATCGCCTGGCCAAGGAGAACTGTACCGGGCGAGGAGCTACCTCCGAAATCCTCCTCACGTGCTCTGTGCAATGGAGATTGACCCGTTTTCTCGCGCATGCGCAATGGTCTCACTTCCACTCTGGCGGCCCCTGTGGGTTCAGGAAACACATTGCCCATAGGAAACGCACTCCCATCATGCCTAACAGGTGGCAGGTGTGGATCACTGAAGAGCTGGAGGCACTGCTTAATATAATGGGACGTAGCCCCCACCTCCAACTCCTGATGGGCTCCAGCTCCCATCCTAACAGGGAAATTTATAGGGGCATTACTAGGAGGCTGGCCCGTAGGGGTTTCCGCAGGACAGTGGCCCAGGTACGCTCTAAAGTCAAGGTCATGTGAAATGCATTCTACAGGTACAGACAGATGTTCCACGGGCACCCTCCCCCTGAATCTCAACCTCCCTTCTACATGGAGTTGTTCAACCTTTGGGAGAAGGCTGGGCGCCCAAATGCAAGAAGAGCAAGAAGGCCCGCAGGTAAGTGACTCCACAACTTTTAAATATGTTGGGGTGGATGTGTACATTACACTGCCTGGAAAGTATGTTTTCAATTGGTTTTGTGCAATATTTATGCTAGTGGTGTCCACCACAACTAATGTATGTTGTGTACATATCAATGTCTTACAGCACCAGCTTTGGGAGTAGCAAGGGGGCAACTTGAGGAAAGGCCCACAAGTCCAGAGGGTAGCCCGCTCCACCTGCAGGAGGAGGAGGAGGAGGAGGAGGAGGAACCGCCCAGACAAGCTGTTATGGAGGAGGAAGCTGTTCCCCCCCTGGAAGGGCAGGATGCTGCCATGGACGGGGAGGAAGAGGAAGTGGTGGAGCTGGAGGATATCCCCCCCCGAGCCACAGGAAGAGGAAGGCCAGCCACCTGGTTGGTATTGGTCCTCACCTGCTAAAAAAGTCTTACAACACAGTATCAGGTGTAAATATGAGGTTAATAGCAATAGTGGTTTGTTTCTCTTTACTCCCAACAGTGCGGGACCTCATTGCTGCCCTTTCCCGTGGGCAGGAGGACATCCTTCGTAGGCTTGGCGACTTTGAAAGGTGAATGGACCAAGTCGAAATATGGGTCCGGCATTTCCGGGTGGCCCGATCACCGCCCAGATAATTAATTATATTTTATTTCTCCCAAACCCCCCCCCCCTCCCAACACTGCCCTGTGCTGGAACAGGGAGTGAAATCTTTTGGTTTCTTTATTTTCACCCTCCTGCCCCCCTTTGGTTTTGATATAAAGAAAGCTATCATGAAAATGAAACAATGCTTCATGTGTATCTGTAAATAAAAAAATTATTTCTTTTATTCTTGTGTGTCATATATCTGGAATCGGTAGGGGGGGGAATGGGAAGACACAGAAAGAGAGAGTAGTGCCACGTCCTTCACTAGCTGTACTATATGGAATTAGGACCAGACCATCCTGAGAAGGTGCATCTGAAAAAAAGAAGACACATCATTAAGCAAAACTCAAAAAGGAAAAGGATACCAGATAACCACAGGTCACATTATTTGCAAGGAGAGACGAAGAGGCACGTTAGGACAGGCACGTTAGGACCCCCCCCCCCCCCCGAGACATTGACAACAGCATCAAAAGGCCATGTGTAGGAAGTGTCAGAGTACAGATTAGCCACATCTCTACCCCTGTCTATGGCAACAATAAAAATTTTCCTAGGCACATGAACATGTAACAATTTCAATGCTGAAAGGATTCACATTAACAGCCCATTGTTCCAACCGCATCCCAAGCCTCTATCTATCCCTCCATCCCTCCATCCAAGCATTTCTGCATAACAGGTGGTAAATGGAAATGGCCCTTTAGGTATTCCTCCACAGTACAACCCAAGATTAGAAGTTCCTGCATGGCAGGGCAGGGGGGGTTCCCCTCTGGATTCTATTCTATAGCTGCATAGGTGCTATCCCTCCATCTCCCTATCCCTCAATCTACCTACCTACCTATCTATCTATCTATCAATCTCCATCTGTCAGGGATGCTTTGTCTGGGAGTTCCTGCATGGCAGGGCGATGGACTGGATGGCTGAACATACTGGAAACTATAAGCATGTTCCATTTAATCAAAATAACACTCACACACATCCAGAGAACCGGCATTATGCATAGGCGACGAGGTACCACGACCCCAGGGATGTTGCTGGCAGCCAGGAATCCATACCTGAGAAAAGAGAAGCACCATAAAACAAAGATCTGTCCCCCCCCCGTCACCACCCAGAATTCCGACCAACAACATCATCCCTAAAATTGCTCTCCCTCCAAATATTCCTCCAAATATTCCAAATATTCCTCTCCCCCCCAATGAATATTGCTCTCCCCCCAAAACCCACCAAACCCACAAAACATGGTCGCGTGGCGGCACATATAAATAAAGAAACCTAGATCGCCTTAACAATAGAGAGCACCATGTTTACCCATTCTGTTTGTTGCCCGATCATAACAGGAAGTACACGTCATAAGATGCTTCCTCACAGATCCATGGGAAATAGCACGGGGAACCATGGGTCATGACGGGGAATGCTTCACAATACGTATTGGGCGATCTTATCTATTTCGGCTGCGCGGCCATTGCGCAATGATTCCGAAAGCTCGCTTGTACTTCCCCGAAAAACCGAATTACAAAATATCTCAATTCGTTACGTATTAGTTCCGGTTTCTGCCAAGTCTCTGTGCAACGTCGTGTGTAAACACGGGGAAATAATACGTATTAGCTACGGATATCTTTTGGATTATGTATGCTTTAGACCCCATGTGATAAGGTTCTAAGACCCCCTATGCTCCATTGCTCTGCTTAGATCCTACAGACTCAGGCATGTGACCTCCCTCATTGAGTCTAACCATCTGGCATACAGTCTTTCTTTTTTTCTACTGCCTTCTACCTTTCCTAGCATCACTGCCTTTTCTAATGAGTCATGCATTTTCATGATGTGGCCAAAGAATGACAGCTTCAGTTTGCTGATCTTGGCCTCCTGTAAAGGTTCAGGCCTGTTCTGTTCTAAGACCCATTTATTTGCCTTTTTGGCACTCTTCTACAGCAGCACATCTCAAATGAATGAGTTCATTTTTCTTCTTATTTGCATTCTTTACTGTCCCGCTCTCACACCTGGACTTGGTAATGGATAATACAATGGCTTAGACCAGGGGTAGGCAACCTTTCCCCTTTAAGGGCCGAGGGACTTCAGCTCCCAGAAGCCTCAGCCATGTTGGCCAATAGTCCCATATTGGCCAATAGCGCCTGGGATTCTGGGAGCTGAAGTCCCTCGGCCCTTAAAGGGGAAAGGTTGCCTACCCCTGGCTTAGACTATTCTAACTTTAGTGCTCAGTTCTGTATCTTTGCACTTTAGGATCTAATCTACTTCTTTCATGGCTGCTCCTCCCATTTCTAGTCTTCTGCTGATTTCTTGACTGCTGGCTCCATTTTGGTCAATATTTGATCCAAGATATTGGAAATCTTTTACTATTTCAATTTCCTCATTATTTAGGCTGAATTTATGTATAGCCTCAGTGGTCATTATTTTTGTTTTCTTTATGTTCAGCAGTAAGCCTTCCTTTGCACTTTCTTCTTTAACTTCCCTTCGTAATTGTTCCAAGTCTATGATGTTTTCTGCTAATAGTATGATGTCATCTGCATATCTTAGACTGTTGATATTCCTTCTTCCTATCTTAATTCCTCATTCTTCTGAGTCTAGACCTGCTCTGCTTACAATATTTTCTGCATGCAAGTTGAACAAATAGAGTTATGGAATGTGTCATTGCCTGACCCCTTTGCCAATTGGGAGCCCTTATGTTTCTCCATACTCTGTTCTAACAATTGCCTTTTGTCCTAAATACAGATTTCTCATCAGCACTATCAAATGTAGTGGCAATCACAATTCTTTAAGAGCATTCCATAGCTTTTCCTGATCTATGCAATCAGTGGCTTTGCTTTTGGGCCTCTATAGACGGCCCTTTGTGCCATCTTGGAGACAGGGAAGGGGAGAGGCAGCTGCATGCCAGCTGCCCCAACCCCTTCCCGAGGACATTCTGATTGTGTGCACTGTTACGCACAGTGCGCGCTGGCAGAATGTCCTCCTGGCGCAGCGTCTTGACGTGCTGCACCGGAAGGGACACAGAAGAGCCACACGGCGGCTCTTGGGGCACCCTATTTCCCAGCTCTGAAAGGAAATGGGAGAATTAGGGCCACTGCGTGTGATAGCAGTGGTCCTGATCCTCTGCTTCCCGGGGTGGCCCAGGGCTGCCCATCTGCATCCCCCCATAGTCTATAAAGCGCATGCTGATTTTCTTCTGGAATTCTTTGGTTTGCTTCATTATCAATTGTATGTTTGCAATATGGTCCCTAGTGCCTCTTCATTTCCTGAACCTCACTTGCTCCTCTGGGATGTCTCCTTTTTTGTGGATAAGGATGTATATTGATCGTTTCCAGTATGTTGACCATTGTTTTGTTTTCCATATTTGTTGACAAATTTTAGTTAACACTTGAGTTGATTATGCCTGTGTTGGGTGTAGAAATTCAACTGGAATATTCCTTAGGTTGCCTTGGGGTTGCCATAAAATTCAAAATGTCTTGAAAACACGCAACAACAACAACAACAACAACAACAACATTGTACTGTCATCATTCTGACAATCAAATTTGGCATCTGAAATCAATTTTATAGAATCTTTCGCTTTTGTGCGTAGCACTCACTTTCTCAGTAATAAAGATTGAAGAGCTGGGTAATATTAAATTGATCAGTCTGATATGATGGAGTCTGTTTGGATTCAGGTCATATACGAATAGATATACATCTCCATGGCTTTAAACATACTTTCTCTTTGTTGCCAGAATATATGTATGTGTCAAAAACCTTAGAAATTTTAACTTTATCTGAGATACTATGATTGATTTTCATTTCTCCAAAATTCCAAGGGCTTCAAACAAATGGCTTGTCAACAGTAAAGGTATACACATTATTTCCCAAAGAACATAGTTTTGTTACATGAACATTTACTGCCAGATTTGTAACTGCAACTTCAATGTTTAAAGTGGCAAATTTTGACTTACAGTAGAGGATCTGTTTGTATTTATTCCAGTTTGGCACAGCAAACTAAGGAGATACTAATTTAATTTATTTATTAAAGGTCCACTGACATTTCTGGAATGGCCTCAGCCTCAATCAGGATATGTTTACTACTAAATATAATTATCACATAATAAAAAAAACCCCATATCGTTATGAAATAAATGTGAAAATATTAGAGTTTACTCATCCCCTATGATTGTTTTCAACAGTTTACCAAGAAAAAGATCCAATTCACATCATACTGAAATCAGTAACAAATAATAACAAGCTCTTTGGATCTAGACTATACATTAAGTATAGTATTCTGAAAAGTATTGTGATTCACTCCAGTTCCATTACTATAAAATGTGGGCATTCACATATAATTTATTTCAGAATTATTCTTCATTATAAAAGCCAGAACAAAAGGTTTTTCACTAGTAAACTGAGGCAGACTTTTGTTTAAAGTCACACATTGTGCAGGTAACCTCTTATTTGTGTCCCATAAGCTGGAATTCATTGGTGGTGATCTAGCATTATAAAGTTTGCTGCATAAGTTCACAGTTAGTATTTACAACTCTTCAAATCAAAGTTTGGAAGAACACTCACCATTCTTCCTTCACATTCTCATTAGTTATTCTCTTTCCTGTTTTGTTCTGTCATCATGTTTACAGTTAGCTGCCTGTGCCATCTTTCTGATTTGTCATGTTTTGCAATGTAGTGTTACAAATGGTTGGATTTTGGACTACAGAGAGTATCCTTGAGCATGTCATTAACATAAATAAAGATATCATGGTGGCTACTTGTCATGATGACTATATGGATACCTTACTGATCAGAAACAGCATGAATTTGAATATCAGGCAGAGAGAAAGCTACGCCCTCATGTCTCATAGACATTTGGTTGTTCACTATGAGAATATGCAATTCTGATATAGTCTCCCTTAGTCTAATCTAGCAGAGCTTTGCTTATATTTGCATACAAGCATGCAATTCGTTGCCAATAAATGTGATGAACATCAAAAGAGCTAAGACCATAAATGGAAAAAGGGGGAAACATCCAAATGCAAAGTCTGTTCATGAAGGCCATGATGTCCAGACTAGACCAGGCTGTGATGTAGCCATGAATACTCTGTGTCCATCATGATGAAGTGGATGGGATTTGAAAATAGGTCTTCCCCAAGTCTAATCCAGTGCACAAAGATAGATGCAATTCTAAGGCTTCCAAAACAAAGTACAAATATTAATAAATTATTTTTTTATTTACTTCTACACTGTGCAGTCAACAAAATTAATACAGAAATCTGACAAGTGAACTCTGATGTAAGGAGCACTTTAGTTTCTATCACAGTTTTAACGGGTAACATGATTTGCAATCTAGAGAAATAATGAGCTTAGTCTGAAAATTATTAGGTAGCAAAGATGGGGGACTTAAGAGTCCTCTTTTGCTTTTAATTCTCAGCATTTCCTACCTGTTAGCTACTTTCTTTATTCTATTAAAGGGTATGGAAATTTGGGGGAGTGGACAGTGGTCAGAATGGAAAGACCAGGGGAAATGGAATCCACAGAAGACTGTCATGAAAAGGGGCAAGAAGTAAGTTATAGGAAACCTATTTGCATTAATCACTTAATGCAATAACCACATTATTAAGATACAACAGAGGAATCATTTTAATTTTGACTGTTCATGTTCATAGTCTTTCACCATTCTAAATGTAAGAAGAGAATAATGGAAATTTAAAAAAAGGCACTGTGGCACCTTTAAGACTCACCAATTTATTTTAGCATGAGCTTTTGTGACTTACAACCCATTTTCCCAGATGTATTGATACAGCTCAATATACAAAATGCAGACTGAAGATTTTTGCATATGTATTTGATTTTAAGCCCTCTTGAATTCCGTCAGACATATAAGTTAACATGAATAAACTTTTTAATTTGACATTACTATACTGATATAATTAAAAAATAACAGCACTTTTCCTGGAGAAAATATGCATAAGCATTGCAATGGTGAACGCTATACATAATATATGGCACAAATATCAACTAGACAGCTGGTTTATTGTGACTTCATTTCCATAATTCAGTAAGGAAATAAAGCCATTTAGGAGGTTCTTCACCAAATTTATGTTAATAGAATGGCTTCACTTTCACTTTGGTGTCAGGATCAAAATAGAGAGGGTTTTGGCTTTAAAACATAGATTTAATCTGCTTCATGTAATAATGGGGTATTGTGGAATGTTTTAATCATTTAATTATTATGATTTTATTCTGTTTTAATTGTTAATGGATTTTAATCATGTTATTTGTTTAATAATGTTTTAAGGGGGGGATTGTTCTTTATTGTAATTGTGTTTTATGTTGTAAACCGCCCTGATTGGGCAACCATTGGGCAGTATATAAATAAATTTTATTATTATTATTATTATTATTATTATTATGTGTAGTCAGACATCCAAAAGGATTATTCATGCCAGGTTTAAATAAGATGTTCCAGAAGCAATAATAGGGATAATTGTTGGTATTGCATATAATAGATGTCCCAGTTTTGAAAACACAAAGAAGGAAGATGTCCTCAAAATGGCTATAAATTGTGTCCTATTGGGCACCTCGAAAAATTACAGATTGTGCCCCACAATAAATCATTCTTTTTTTCACTTACATTCAGTTTATTTTTTTCTGCTAACCACATGTTAATTCTGCCATCAATTTCTGCAAACCTAGGTCTACCCAAAGGACCTAGAAATGAACACTGTCCTTCTTGACCTACCTTACTTCATTACTCTGTTTGTTAACAATCTGTTCTATGGATTCCATCTCCCCTGTTCCTTTCATTCTGGCCACTAGTCCAAGTTTTACTGTTCTGCCAATCATACTCCCTTCACCTCTTTGGTCCCCACAAAGACTCTTTTGTTCACCCACCTCTAATCTCTTCTATTCCCATTCCTTCTGAGGACATGTAAAGAGAAAGACACAGTAGTTAAAGGTGGAGAGATCTTGTAGCACAGGGGTAGGCAACCTTTTTGAGCCGGGGGCCAGGTTGCTGTCTCTCAGACAATTGGGGGGCCGAAGCACAATAAATAAATAAATAAATAAATATAAAAATTAAAATATATATATTTAAAA
Organism: Phrynosoma blainvillii; assembly: GCA_026167975.1. NCBI lineage: Eukaryota > Metazoa > Chordata > Lepidosauria > Squamata > Phrynosomatidae > Phrynosoma > Phrynosoma blainvillii. The sequence goes on from JANUYF010000003.1 coordinate 38,936,017, forward strand.
ATAATAAAATTTTAAAAAAATTCATGCACACTCTCTCAGCCCCAGAAAAGCCATGGCAAAACCCCTGTGGAGATTTTGCCAAGAAAACCCCAAGAACAAGTAATAACAACAATAATCAATATCATCATGGAGGCGGCGGCGGCGGCGGCAGGACCTGCCTGGGGCCGGTCCAAAGGCCTCGGAGGGCCGCATCCGGCCCCTGGGCCTTAGGTTGCCTACCCCTGTTGTAGCACCTTTGAGACTGAAAGAAAGAAATTGGCAGCATGAGCTTTTGTAGACTTCAGTCTACTTCCTCAGATGCTGGGAAATTGTTCTGTGATACTGCATTTGAAGATGAAGAAATGAAGAGTCAACAGGGACCCAGCCAAAATAAAATGGCACTTGAGCTGGCCATGCAATGTAACACAGAGAACTTTGCATTTCAGCTTTATTATTTTCTGTAGAAAGGCTGTTTCCCCAATATGCTGCCAGATTTCAGTACTGGAGGGTTTGAAACTGAACTTCCTGGATTCAGAAACAATGAGCCTTTTATGATTTAAACCAAACTTCATTGGAATACTAACTTGGCTCATAGCCACACCCATCCCTTTCTCCCAAACTTATCTTTCAACATCAGCAATGAGTGTGTATATGAAGAGGGAAGTGGAACTTTGTGCCTTCCTTGGATTTATAGCAACCTTACTGACTGGAAGATCCCAATACAAAGATCCCTGGGAATTTGGCTTCTGAATAAATAGCCAGCAGTTTTCTTCCTCTGCTATTTGAATTTTTAAAGGTTCCTGTTCTTTTTACCCCAAATATAAAGAAATTGTCTAATGCTGCTAATTCCCTCCCCCATAACTGACATGAAATTCTCCCCCATTTACAGTAGCCAAATAATAATAATAATAATAATAATAATAATAATAATAATAATTTTTATACCCTGCCCCTCTGAGAACAATCGGGGCGGCTAACAACAATTAAATACATACAATATAGATCCCAAAGAGACCCAATACCCACCCCCCTTAAAACAGTATTAAACCAAATACTAATTAAAACATCATAGATTAAAAATAACATACAGTAAAATCAGACATGAGCAACAAAATATAAAAAGCAAGCAGAGTAGCGGCGGGATCCAAGTTGGGAGAAGGTGGAATAAGGGGGTTCCTGAGGCTGGGAAGTCTATTCTGGAAAGGCCTGGTGGAAGAGATCTGTCTTAACAGCCTTTTTGAAGATGTTTAGCATTGTAATCTGACGGATCTCGTCCGGCAGGCCGTTCCATAATCTGGAGGCGATTACCGAGAATGCCCTCTGGGAGGTTGCAGACAGGGTAAATTTTAAAGGCTGGAGCAAGTTCCTCCCAGAGGACCGGAGTACACAGGGAGGGTTGTATGGGAGGAGGCGGCCCCAAAGATAGGTTGGACCCAAGCCATTTAGGGCTTTAAAGGTAATAACCAACACCTTATACTGGGCCCAGAAACTAATACGCAGCCAGTGGAGGGACTTTAATATTGGAGTTATATGGTCCCTCCTAGATGTTCCCGAAACCATTCTGGCTGCCATATTTTGTACTAACTAAAATTTCCGGACCAAGCACGAGGGTAGCCCCATGTAGAGCGCATTACAGAAATCCAGACGGGAGGTTACCAGCGTGTGCACCACAGTCTCGAGGTCCCTTACTTCCAGAAAAGGGCACAGCTGGTGTATCAGTCGAAGCTGATAGCAGGCACTCCTGACCATCGCATTTACCTGATTAGTCATCAGGAACAATGAATCAAGGAGCACCCCCAGACTGCAAACACAGTCCTTTATGGAGAGCGTGACCCTGTCCAGGAACGGAGGTTGCAACCCAATTCTTGGTTTCGGGACCGTTACTGTAAGCACATCCATTTTTTCTGGATTCACTCTCAATCTGTTTTTCCTCATCCAGCCCATTACTGCCTTAAGACATTCATTAAGAGGAGATATGCCATCGGGATCTGAGGCCGACGATCGAGACATGGAGAAATAGATCTGGGTGTCATCAGCATACTGATAACACCCAGCTCCATGACTCCAAATGATCTCACCCAGCGGTTTCATATAGATGTTGAACAGCATCAGGGACAGAATGGCACCTTGAGGGATGCCGCAGGTGAGCTCCTTTCTACTGGAGCAACTATCCCTCAGCAGCACCCTCTGGGATCTGCCCGAGAGGAAGGAACGGAACCAATGGAGTGCAGTGCCTCCGATTCCGAACCCGCTCAGGCGATCCAAGAGGATGCCACGATCTATCGCAGGAGTCGGCAACCTTTTTTGATGATGGGCGGGGGGGGGGAAATGGCGCTGGGGGCCGGTGCGCACTTGCTCCCCCGTGCACGCGTGTGCTGCCTTTTTGAAAAACAAAATGGCGGCGCCCCCCCACGCATGCACATGCACACGGCAGTGAGGCCTCCCAGGAGGGCTCCCTCAGCTGTGCCGGGCCTCCGAGAGGCCCTGCGCCACTGCGGGGGCCCCCCAGGAGGCTTCCCTCAGCAGCGCCGGGCCTCCGAGAGTCCCAGCACTGCCGTGGGGGCCCCCCGGGAGGCTTCTCTCTGCGGCCTCCAAGAAGCCCTCGGGAGGCTTCTCTCTGGGCCCCCAAGAGGCCCAGTGCCACTGCGGGGCTCCTCCGGGGCGCATTTTGGCTGCACCGCCGCCATGCATATCGCGGCCGCCATTTTGTTTTCTAAAATAGCAGTCGCAGCTCGTTCGCGCATGCACAGGAGTACTGTGCATGCACAAATGAGTCGCGGCTGCCATTTTGGCAAAGAAAATGGCGGTCGTGGCGGTGTCGGCAGGCAGCGTCGGTGGGAGTCGGTGGGGGCCGGTCAGCGGGAGTCCGCAGGCTGGGTGCGGCCTGTGGGCTGTAGGATGCCGACCCCTGATCTATCGTATCAAAAGCTGCTGAGAAATCTAAAAGCACCAACAGGGTCACGCTACTCCTGCTGATGCTCAGACACAGGTCATCGGTCAAGGCAACCATGGCACTCTCAACCCCAAATCCTGTCCTAAAGCCAGTTTAAAATGGGTCTAGACAACTGGTTTCATCCTAGACAGATTGGAGTTGAAGAGCAACCGTCCTCTCAATAACCTTGCTCAGAAATGGTAACAAAGAGACTGGCATATAGTTGTTCATATCCAGGGGGTCCAAAGAAGGTTTTTTCAGAAGCAGCCTAACAGCCGCTTCCTTCAAACAGGATGGAATATGGCCTTCCCTGAGGGATGCATTGATGATGTCCATAAGGAGCATCCTCGATGCATCCCCCCCTGGACAGCCAGCCAAGATAGGCAAAGGTCAAGAGGGCAGTTTGTTTTCCTCACTCTACCAAGGAGCTTGTCCACGTCATCGATGCTCACAAATTGAAACTGATCCAGGATAATTTCATTAACGGAGTTGCTGGACACCTCGTCAGTTGTTTCTGTCAGAACACTGGCATCTAAGTCAGCCCTTATCTGAGAGATTTTATCTGCAAAGTTGTCAGGTTAAGTAATGGGGTCTGTACAGGAAGTACCTGCATCAGCTCCCCAAATTCAATAGGTAGTACTATTTCTCTCACAGAGAGGACCTGTTATACTTCCAAAAGGAGGGCACTCTCATCAAAAAGAGCTATCAGTCTTAATTCAGCACAAACAATGTGAATTTTGGTAAATTCCTTAAAAATAAATTGTGATCCAATTCTGTCTGATCCCTTGTTTTTGGATCCTCATGTCTTTGCATGTGAAACATCCTGTTGGCAAGGTATTATGATCTAGTGAATACAGTTTAGGTTCAGACAATTAGAAAGACTGTATCTCCCCATTCAAACCTGAAGGGTCCTAAGATCTACAGGGGAAGGCTTTCTCTTGTTCCTGCCACCATCACAGGTTTGCTTGATGAGGACACAAGAAAGGGTCTTCTCGGTAGTTGCTCCCACACTCTAGAATGCCTTTCCATGGGAGGTTAGGCTGGTCCTCTCTCTGCTTTCCTTTCACCGGCAGGTCAAGATGTTTATATTCAAGCAGGCTTTTAATATATAATCATGCCAGGGTGGCTTTTATACTGGGTGTGTACCCTATATATGTTTTTTTTAAAACTTTTGTATGTTTTATATAATTTTATACAGCCTCAGGGGAAGGTAGTGGCAAACCTCCTCTGAACAAATCTTGCCAAAAAAACAAACAAACAAACAACAAACTCACAATAGGCACGTTAGGGTTGCCATAAGTTGGAAACCACTTGAAGACACACAACAATAATGACAATATTCTCTGAAGTATTGCCTCTCTCTGTATTGCCCTCTCTGAAGATGCCAGCCACAGATGCTGGTGAAATGTCAGAAAGAAACTCTTCTAGAACATGGCCACACAGCCCCAAAAGCCCACAAAAAACTAATGACAATACTATTTTTAGCTAGATGATTTTAATTGTTTTTTTTATTGTAAAGCTTTTAGAATGATTTTATCTTTTTCTGGGAGCAAGGCAGCATAGAAATACATACATGCATACATAGGCACGTACATACAGTGAAGGCCTAAAAAACAGATCTCTCCACCAATGCCACTTCTGCTTGAAGATCGTTTTGGAAGTGGACGTGAAGTTGCTTCCATATCAGCAGGACAGTGAATCTGTTCCCTAGTTTAAAGAACCTATTCAAGGTGCTGAAGCTTGTCCTAAAAACAGGTTTAGCACCTTAGATAACCCCCTTAATATGAAGTCAAGACCACCCTTCTAATATGGCAGCTAGGATTTCTTCTTTTTAAAAGAAGCTTGGCAGAGATAAGGTTCCTTTCACTGTTATAATAAAATTACAATGTTATTTTCTTCTTCTTCTACTGCTGCTGCTGCATATCTTTAATTTCTACCACACCTTTTATGAAAACAATCAAGGTGTTTATGGAGTTAGATTACCACTTTAAATAAGAAAATACAATGGGGCAGAAAATCCTCCTTTTTCTTTTTTGGTGTATCTACACCAGGGGTAGGCAACCTTTTTGAGCTGGGGGCCGGGTTCCTGTCCCTCAGACAATTGGGGGGCCGAAGCACCAAAAATAAATAAATAATATATATATATATTTTTAAAAATTTTAAAAACATTAAAAATATATGCATGCACACTCTCTCAGCCCCAGAAAAGCCATGGCAAAACCCCTGTGAAGATTTTGCCAAGAAAACCCCAAGAACAAGTAATAACAACAATAATCAATATCATTATGGCAGGCGGCAGGGGGCGGCGGCAGCGGCAGGACCGGCCTAGGGCCGGTCCAAAGGCCTCAGAGGGCCACATCCGGCCCCCGGGCCTTAGGTTGCCTACCCCTGATCTACACTCTATACAACAGCCAAGTACTTAAAATATTACAGGCATTCTTTGGCTGACTAGCACATTGCTTCCTAAGCCCCAGTATAAACAATATTCTCTGAAGTACTGGACAGCCCTACTATATCTACTAAACAAGGAAAAAAAGGGGAAAGTTTAACAAGGCCTACCTATCCTTCTATATCTTGATTATAAATATTATGATCAAACAGTGGACAACACAGTTGTGAAAAATGAAATCCAGGATCTCATGTTTGCCTTCAAATAATATTTTCAAAACCAAATAATCAGCAGCAACTGAACTAGTGATCTCAAGTATCAAATCTTACCTTCCCAGTGTACTGAAGGTTCATTTGCATCAATTGACTGCAGCCTAGCAACGAACACACAGCATTAAATCACTAAAATGTTTATGGTGCCAGTTCTTATTCATACGGTTCAAAATGTCTTCAGTCTATTCCAAGGATATTTTAATCACATATTAAATCAAGAATGGAAATGCATCTGATCTTTTTCAAGTGAAATGCATTTTCCATGTTCACTGTCCTGTCCTGCATGTGCCCAATGACACCACAGGCATTCTACAGTCTATGTTAAAGCATTGTATTTTTTTAAGTGGACCTTTGGCTATATAATAAATAATATCCAAAATGATAATGAAATTACTTAACCTTAGGTTGTCATTTCTTGGAAGACAACATTTTGATACTGACTGGGATACCAAGTCGGCACTGGTCAGTTGGTAGCCCGTTTCAGGGCTTTACCAGGTTCAGTAAAAGATTCAGTGAATGAGTAGCATGGACCAGATAAAGTTGCTCATGTTTGCTCACTCTTCTCTACTTTTGTGCCCTTGCAACCACCGATATTTTTTTCCAGGAAGCTATGCAGTCTACTCCTGACCCTTAGGATACATCCACACTGCAGAAATAACCTAGTTTTACACCATTTTAAGTACCATGGCTCAATGCTATGGAATTCTGAGAGTTGTAGTGTTGTGTGATATTTATCCTTCTCTGTCAGGGAGTTCTGGGGCCACAACAAACCACAGTACAGTTCCCAGAATTCCATAGCATTGAGCCACAGCAGTTAAAGTGATGTCAAACTGGATTATTTCTGCAGTGCAGATGCAACCTTAGAATCCTATAATCATTGATGTAGATTTGAATCAATTGACTTGGACTTAAGTCAGACTCAAGTCGCTGCAATGACTTGATTCAGATTCAGATTCAGCAATAAATTATGCACTTGACTCGACTTGCAATTTGTATATTTTTAGTGACAACTTACCAGACTTGGTTCAGTAACATAATGCATTCATCTCTCCTTCACCCCACCCTGCCCTGCTGTGCCTCAGTCACTGCTGCCATCCACTGCCATCTTCTCCACCACAGCCTCCCCTCTCCACATTGCAGGGCCTAAGTAATGATTACTTCCCCACCCATGATACCATGTGCTCCTGCCACCACCACTGCTGCCCTCCTCCTCCTCACATTCTCTTTTCACTGCCTTCCCTCCTCCCTAACACCCTGGCTCCAGCTTCTATTCCTCCATTCCCACCATCCATTTCATTGCCTGGCCAGGAGGAAGGTAATGAAGGAGATGAAACAGAAGAGGAAGAAACAATGCAAGTGGGCCAAGGCCTTGCACTGCAAATACAAACATTAAGGATCAGGAACCTCATTTTTCCCTTCCTTAATTTTTCGGGCAATGGGAAGGTCCTCAGTTGGAAAAACTAGTTTACTACCATTTGCTTTTCCTTTACACGTAACAAAAATGACGGCTTGGTTAATCCCAGTTTGAGCAGTTTGGATAAATTGCTGAAGGTTTAGTCAGCTCATGGGTAAATTCAACTGAGTTACTGATTTTACTCCTAGTTGGGATTAACAATAGGATTTAGACTGATATATAATTCTTTATGTAAATGCAATAGCCCTGTTTCTGAAAGAGCAATCTACAGGCAGCTTTCTGCATACTCATTTGGTATAGGTAGAAATTTATTCCAAGATGATATCCCAAGATGCACACCAAGACAATCCCAACTGCCATAAACAAAATAGTTGTGGAGCATGGAAATTTACTTTTCCCCATTTATTGATTAAGCATCATAATATAATGTAGTTATACACATGCTGTTGGAACAAAATAATTGCCAATAGTTTGTTATTAGTCATTAGTTATTCCAAGAGCTTGGATTACTTTGTTAAATATAACTTTTCAAGCTATTGCCTTTTGTTTTCATGGTTCTTTTAAAAAATCGGTCTTAGGTGTTTGTGACTGGATCCCTGAGTTCACATTTAAGAGTGAGTGATGCACTTCCCAACTACTGTTTTTATACATTCTGCCTCATTTCCAGCCAGAATCGGATTGATGATAGTTTCCTGCAGATATTGCTAGGATTAGATTGTAGGTATACAGAAATGTTGGAATCTGCCTTTTACTGACTCAAGCCTAGCTTAGTGCTGGGTATCAGGTATGGAAAGAATAAGGGGCTTCTCAGTGCTGGGGAAACTCTGTAACAAGTGAGCTCTTTTGCATTTTAATGCAGATATTTTGGGATAACTCATTTGTGCGTTGTCCTTGCATAAATCTACACGCTACACTCAAGTAGTTATGGTTGTGCTACACCGTCCTTCAGTTGAATACCAACATTGTGCAACCAATTGTGTATCTGTCAATATGCTTGCTTATTGTCCAACTATGAAGTGGGTGATGCACAATGACTGTCTCTGGAGCTTCAGTGAATCAAATGGTGCATTGAAGGCACTAATGAAATGCAACAAAATAATAAGAATAAGAATACATAACTGCATATTCAGTAGTTAAGCTTGCAGAATTTCTATTACACAACTGTTAACTGAATCAGGACATTACTCAATGGCTCAAAAAGTACAGCTGCCTGCATAACTGAACTCGTGTGTATAAAACATAGTTTCAATCATTTTTCCCTGCACAAAATATTCCTTCAAAAAGTTTGCAAAGTTTGAATATCCCTTAAGAACTGCACAAGTGTGTGTCTGTGTGTGTGTACAGCAGAAAGGGAGTGTGTAAGCACATATGCCTTCAAGTCAGCTGTCAACTTATGGCAACTCCAGGAATTTCATATGATTTTCTTAAGCAAGGAATACTCAGGTGGTTTTGCCAGCTTCTTCTTCTGAAATAGAGCCAACAGCACCTGGTATTCATTGGTGGTTTCTCATCCAGGTACTAACCAGGGTTGACCCTGTTTGGCTTCCAAGATCGGAAGGGATCTGGGGCTTTAAGAAATTTCTAAAATGCAAAGATATACAACTCAGCACAAACGTTGGAATCATACAAGCCATTGTATTCCCTATTACCATGTATGGATGTGAGAGCTGGACAGTTAAGAAAGATGATAGGAAGTAAATCAATGCATTTGAGATGTGGTGCTGGAGAAAAGTGCTGAGGATCTCATGGACAGCCAAAAGGACCAACAAATGGGTCCTAGAGCGGATCAAGCCAGAAACCTCCTTGGAAGTCAAGATGACAAAACTGAGGCTGTCATACTTCGGACACATCATGAGAAGGAAGGGCTCGTTGGAAAAGACATTTATGCTGGGAAAGGTGGAGGGAAGTAAGAAGTGAGGAAGGCCACATGCTAGATGGATGGATTCTATTAAGTAGGTCATGAGTATGGGGTTGCAGGAATTAAGCAGACCACTAGAGGACATTCATAGGGTCTCTATGAGTCGAGATTGACTTGAGGGCAGTTAACAAGCAGGAAAAGTACCGTTCTTATTAGTTCTTGCCTGTGAGAACAAAGAATATGATGTACATTCTTGTTATCTACAGTATTGTCTGGCAATGTTCACCAGGGTTTCCAACAGGCTTCTTTTCCGTTACTTTCGGGAGAAACCAAGGAATGAATCTGAGACCTGTATGTACTCTACCATTCAGCTGTGCCCTTTCCCATTATGTATTGCTACAGGTCTCAAGTGGTTTAATAAAAATGGTTGGGACCAGACAGACTCAATGCAATTAGTAATAGCAAGTAATACCTGGTACTGCAGCCACAGCGTTGTGAGTTTGAACCTGTGGACTCCAGGTTGACTCAGCCTTCCATCCTTTTGTAGGTAGGTAAAATGAATACCCAGCTTGTTGGGGGCAATTGGCTAACATATTGTAAACTGCTTAGAGAGTGCTTCGTTCACTATGAAGTGGTATAGAAATGTGAAGTACTATTGTTATTGCTAACATAATTATTTTTAAGTGAATAGCTGTTAGAGGGACTGTTAATTTGAATGGTGATTGCAGCATTCAGGTTTGTAAGGCTGCTCCAGTGGAAGCAGAATGGTAAAGCTATTTGGGATTTTAGTCTGATCTTTAAAGCAACTATTGAAGGCAATAGATAGCTTTAATAGATTCAGCATCCTGGATAGCTCCTTTAAAGTTCAAATTAAACCTGGAGGGGAAACACTACCCCACTGACATCAGAACCACCAGCTGCCATTGTCATATCTGGATTGGAAATACAGTCAAACCAGCGCATGAAATTCTCTTTTGCCTGACACTATACTTTAAGTCTGAATAAAGCTGTGTGTGTCTGCTATGTACTTTGTACAAACAGCACCAATTGGGTCTTACTACAACAAGCATCCTCTTACCCAGCACTTGGAAAGTTAGTTTTAAAATCAATTGGTTACTTTTACAGTTCCAATTATACAGGCCTCCCACTCCAGCATTCCTATTACAGTTGCAGTTTTCAAAGTAGTTTTCTACTTCCACTTCTTTGAATGTAACTAGAATAATTACTTTAATTACTTTAAAAGAAAACATTTGAATTTTACAAGCAACTGCCCTGTAGTATAGAACACAAACTCATTGTTATCTCAATAACCCGTGAACCAGGTGATGAGCCTCCTTCCACAATGAATGAGGCAAAACTCTCATAACTATAAAACAAACTAAAGAGTTAGCTATACCACAATTAAAGGAGATAGGTTATCCAAAATTAAAGTCAAAGTGTAACTTAATTATGTTCTCATTATTAGGAAAAAGAATTGATTACAAGTAATTAGTTATTTCAAGCTGTAGTCCATCACACCTGAAGGCAAGAGATTGTCCTAGGGGTCACATAGCAGGCTATGAAGTATTGATACCTCCTTATGTCCTATTTTCTGCCACCTGTTTTAGCTTCCTCACTCAATCTAATGGCAGAGCAAACTCCAAATGGCTTATCTGTGTTGCTGCCTTCTCCCAAGAAAAGTCTAGTATCTAAAGATTTACACATTCTTCAAGCTTGTTTACCTCCAACAGTGTAAAGGATCTTCAGGATATTTTCTGAGCCAATCTCTTCAATGTGACACTGTAAATAGTGGCATATTAGTTAATGTTAATATTTATCTAACTGCATGCTGGCTTGGTTCACTTTACCTTCTGTGTCTTGAATTTCAAATGGAATTATTTTGACAAGCAAACAGGATTGTTGAGCCACAATCCAAGAACATAAAACGAATCATTATATATAGTGTGAAAGAAATGTGGGAGATTTCATGTTGATTAGCTCTCTCTGTGTGTGTGTGTATATATAAATCAACACAAACAAAACAATTCAATATTGAAGAACAGTTCCCTTCCTCCTGTGTTCAATTATGTTTCAGCCACAGAGTTCCTTGAACAGAATTTTCTTGTTTCATAACAGTGGAAACATAAAAGCAAGTCAATGTAAAACACGTTGGGTTTCAGGAGCTGACAAAGCATAGGAACAATTCTATAACAGCACAAAAATTCCCATGAATGTATTTCAACTACAGAAACATAATATTAAAGGGAAACAATGATTATTCGATTCCTGCAACATAAATTTCTCATGTTTAGGTGCTTCTTTTTAGCCAAGAGGCATAACATTGCAACAAACCCTTCGTACACGCGCACACAGAGAGAGAGAATAAGGATTCACATGTCATGGTTTAGCCCTCAGAAAAGCCTGTGAGCTTTTGTCTGTACATGTGGAGGGATAAATGTGTGATGAGAGCATGGCCATACATATAAGTGGGATTGCCAGATCTCCAGGCCTCTTCTCTAGGCCTCAGGCTAGGAATTTTGTCTTGACAAGTATGTGTATATTTATTTTCACTCATTGCTAGACTAGGGTTGTTGTTTTTAATTTGAATGGCAGATGCTATGCAACTGTGGTTGATGCTGTAACATATCATACCTAATGATATCACAAGGGGCTGCCACTTGTGACATCCTTTGATCCCTGCCTTTTGTGAAATCACAAGTGGTTATCCTTAGGTTTCAAGTTTTCCTCCTGAAATCTCAGATCCTGGGGTAGTTATGGCCTGACAACCTGACATGCAAAGCCAATGCCTAAATGTCCCCATGTACAAAGTAGTGTCAGAGATCATGAGGTGAACAGCACAAAGGGCTGCAGGTCATGCTTTAAACATAAAGCCCCTAAGAGAGTTTCTGCTGAATGTCGTTAGAAACTTTCTCCAGTTCTTTGTGTTCAAAGTGTGCTCAATGCCTTTGATAGTTCCTGGTTCACAGGGGTGTTTGGGGAGTGGCTTGGATGGTCTCCCACATCCTCATCACCTATTTATCCCTCCAGTCAAAGGCCAAAAGTCAGGAGTAGCCAGTGGATCTGTTGCTGAAGAAGCAGTGAATCCACTTTTGGTTTTATGGCCATTTCTCTTGTGGCTGCTTGGAATTGTATAGAGGTTCATCCTCTGCTGGGGTTTATCCAAACCAAAAGTGTAAACCAAAAATGGATTGACCACTGTAGGGGCAGCAAATCCACAGGCTTCCCGTGGCTGAACAGGACTACACTTTGGGCCTACACTTTATTATTATTATTATTATTATTATTATTATTATGCCCAACTGCTATCCCTAGCTAGGGTGAACCATAGCTAAATCTCTGAGATTTGCATGACTATTCAGCTATTGATTCAGCTATTGATTCTATTCTATGTAATTGTTTGTTGTTTGGAATCACCAAGCTATGAGCTTTGAGTCCCTTCTCTTCTCCAAATATGTTTCTAGCTCTCTTAAGAAAGTCATAGGTTATGGTGAACAAAAATGCATACTGTCAACATTCCTGGTTTGGCAGGAACAGCCACAGTTAATCCTCTGCCATTCCACTTTTTCAGCTGCTTTTAAAATGTTCTCTCTCCTCCCACTTCCTCCTCTGTCCTTGGCTTACTTGTGCTGCTGTAAACTGAGTTTAAAAAAACAAAAGTCCTTTTCACTCAGTTAATTCAACAGGAGAGAGGGGAATGGTTAGTGTTGATCTTCCAACTAGGCTAAGGCATAAACAGACTATTGTAGCCTTTCCTAGCATTTGGAGTAGAACATCATGTGCCTCCAAATTCTTCTTAAGGTAAGCAAAGGAGTAAACACACTTTATATATTATATATTATACTTATTATGAATCATGCTGCCTGCAGAAATGCATATATACAGGCCTAAATCCCATTGTTATTCCCAGCTAGAGTAGAAACATTGAATCAATTAGATTTACTTACGTGTTGACTCATCAATTGATCTTAAGGTATAATAATAATAATAATAATAATAATAATAATAATAAATTTTATTTGTATCCCGCCCCTCTGGCAAACAATTGGGGCAGCTTACAGCAGTTAAAATTCCATACAAATACAACTCCAAAAATCCCCAAACCCTCCCTCCTCTTAAAAAGAAATTAAACCAATATTAACATTAAAACCTATTAATTAAAACATCAAAACATCACTCCTTAAAAATAAACAAAACAGTCACAAACCAAGTAGCAAATGCAGCCAAAGTGGGAGAGGAAGAGATGAGGAGATCCTGAGGCCGGGAAATCTAGCTGGGGAAGACCTGCGAGAAGAAATCCATCTTAACAGCCTTTTTAAAGCTGCTTAAAGTTGTAATCTGACAGATCTCGTCCAGTAGGCCGTTCCATAGTCTGGGAGCGGTTGCCGAAAAGGCCCTCTGGGAGGCTGCTGACAGCTTTGTTTTCATCGGCTGCAGCAAGTTCCTCCCAGAGGATCTGAGTGTGCGGGGAGGATTGTATGGGAGGAGGAGGTCCCGAAGATAGGTTGGACCCAAGCCATTTAGGGCTTTAAGGGTAATAACCAACACCTTATACTGGGCTCGGAAACTAATAGGCAGACAGTGGAGAGACTTTAATACCGGTGTTATATGGTCTCTCCTTGATGTTCCGGAAACCAGTTTGGCTGCCATATTCTGTACTAATTGCAGTTTCCAGGCTAAGCACGACGGTAGCCCCATGTAGAATGCATTGCAGAAGTCAAGACGGGAGGTTACAAGCACAAGCACAACAGTCTTGAGGTCCCTTACTTCCAGGAAAGGGCACAGCTGGCATATCAGCTGAAGTGTTGATCTTCCCACTAGGCTAATTGGGATGAACAAAGACATTAAAGAAGAACATAAAAAGCAGCCAAATTTTATTCAGCATTTTCTCTCTCTTAGGCTTTGTCTGAGAGGATGGTTCCAATTCCCATCTAATTTGAGGCTATTCTTTTCAGAATGCATACTAACGTTTTTGAAGACTTTATGTCCACAAGTTATTGTTTTGTACCTGCCATTTTAATTAAATCACACTCATTATTTTAATCATAGCATTGTTGTTAGCATTGATGGCTATTTTAGTTGAAATGTGCAAGAAATATGGATGTTCATTATGTATATCAGGCTACCTGAAACTGGTAGCCTTCATATGTGATAGAAGACTTAAACTCCAATGGAAATAGCTAGTGATGAGCTTTTTAGTCCACCCCTACTGGAGGGCACCAGGTTGGAAGAGTCTGACATGTATCATGATGCTTGGTGCTGTGTTAGCAGGGATTCCCCTCCTTCATCCAACCAGCTGTATAAGATAGATCAACAGTGAGGGAACCAAACAGGCAGGGTTTCACTTGTTGCTGAAAAAAATCCTCCTACATGCAGCCCATCATTTCTTGGAGTGACTTCTTCTTGCGTTATTCTAACCTGTAGCCATTGTCTCTCTCCTACATAAGACTTTGTGCTTGGCTATGCACAAGCCATTTGTAAATAAGGTTACTTTAATATGTTTAATAAAGAAGGTGGGTTATTTTTTCTCTGCGTGTGCTTTTGGCATGAGAGTGCTTGTTGTTCAGCTTCTGTCTTGCCAACTTGCTTGCTCTGAATGAAAGATGCAGCACTATCACCCATATTTCCAAACAAAGTCTCTCCACCCAGAGTTATGTGTTCATTGTGCATGTGTTGAATGGCAATTCTGCACAACCAGATCTACAAGTAAAGGAGTACTGGTTCCAGTTTCAGCAGGGACTAGACCATGGGTCGGCAACCTATGGCCCGTGGGCCAGGTGCGGCCAGTGGAGGCCTTCAGACCAGCCCTTGCCCAGTCCTGTCTCCGCTGCACCGCTGCCACCTTTTGCGGCCGCGGGGCTCCTCCGGGGTGCCATCTTGGATTCCAAAATGGTACCCGGAGTCTCGCGGGAAACGTCATGCGAGACTGCGGGGCGCCATTTTGAAATCCAAAATGGTGCCCTGGAGGACCCCCGTGGCAGTGCTGGGCCTCTCAGAGGCCCGGTGTGGTCGAGGGAGCCCTCCTGGGGAAAGGTCACGCGAGACTCCGGGGCGCCATTTTGGAAAGTCCCGGCGCTGCCGAGGGAAGCCTCCTGGGGGCCCCCCGCAGTGGCGCTGTGCCTCTCGGAGGCCCGGCGCGGCCAAGGGAAGCCTCCTGGGGAGCCCCCGCAGTGGCGCTGGGTCTCTAGGAGGCCTGGCGCTGCTGAGGGAAGCCTCCTGGGGGGGGGCCATGGTGGCACTGGGCCTCTTGGAGAACGGGCACAGCTGAGGGAGCCCTCCTGGGGGGGGGGCTGCCATCGTGCGCATGCACACGGGACGCAGGGGGGCAGCTGCCATTTTGTTCTTTGAAAATGGTGACGCGTGCATGCACACGCGTGCTCAAGGGCAGGCAAGCGTGCACAAGCACAAGCGACCACACCGGCCCCCAGCACCATTTCCCCCCCCCCTCCCAGCCCATCGGCAAAAAAAGTTGCCGACCCCTGGACTAGACAAATGTGTGTTAGCAAAAAAAGTGCATATGCATGTGCAATGGCACTGCATTCACATTTCCACTTCCACAATCTTGACCTGAATGTTGATGATCATTTCATGAGATAATTTCATGATCATTTCATGTTTATGTAATTTTAGAATATTGTCATGAGTTATCTCAAGCTTATGAAGAGACAGGACTACAAATGTTTTGCAAAATACATCCATCTTCCTGAGCAATCATTTGCCTTTGGATCAGATTATTCATTCAATTGAAAGTTAAGAGACAAATCTGGTTTCAAGACAATTGTGTCATCTGGAGTGGTTTCTGGATTGCAGCCATAGCTTTGCTCCATGTCAAGCAAATGTGAAGTTGGAATATTGATAGTTTTTGTCTGTAGTCCTTCTGGTAGATGAGTGTACAGCATTACTCTTTTATTTGCAAATTTTAGTGGGAATGTACCAGCAAGTGAAATCCTATGCCTTCTCTTTTATGGCTTTCTGAAGAGCTGGAGAGCTGGAGAGAATCCCTAGCAGGTTAATGTTCAACAGCTTGAGGTTCCTTCTCTAAATGTTTCACCAACTTGAACTGACATACACAGATTGAAGGCAATAGAAATAACAGCATAAGAAATATTACAGCCTTTCATGGAAAATGTCAGCTTTTCACTAATATAGAAAAGGTCATTTCCCAATGATTTCCCACTAATCTGGACATTTTACTGTTATGCTCAAAAATTTAACAGTATGTCATTTCCAGAATACCTTGAAAGTACTCTTGTAATTTGTTCAGCTGTTTCACCACCATAAACAACATTTAACACTAGCCATAGAACAAAACTAAGGGGCTATGCAGATGGGCGGCTCTGGGTCCCTGCTAGTGGCAGATCCTCCTTTTCGCCGCTTCTTTTAAGGGTGGCAAAAGGCCGCCCTGAGAGCTGGTGCTGCGGCTCTTCCGCACCCTTTTGATGCAGCGTGTCTACACGCTGCACTGGGAGGGCATCCTGATGCCGTGCACACAGGCACATGGCATCAGGATGGTGCAGGGTTGGGGTTGGGGCGGCCGGCGCTTGGCTGCCCCACCCCAACTCCACCCCCAGGCCGGCCCTTTAGGCCAATCTGCAACGCCCCTATGTTCCTAAGTAAATGCTAGTCATTACAGCTATTTGGTATCTCCAGATTCAGAGGTAAATGCCACAAAAGACCAGTTGTTGGGGGAAAACAGTGGGAGAAGGATATTGCCCTTGTCCCGCTTCTGGGTTTTCCAAAGGCGTACAGCTGGTCACTGTGGAAAGCTGGATGGACTGGATCTTCTTGTGCATTCCCCTGACCCACAAAAGCCAGTTTAAATTGTGTCCCAAAACTTTCTCATATAAGATCTTGATTCAAACACTCATGTAGCTCTTTTGGGGTTAATTCTCTCCCTTATTTCCTTAGAGTGTTCCACATTACATTGTTATAGCATTTAGATAACTTTTCAATTGCCTCTTCTCAGTTCCTCTGTCTTACCAACTTTCTCATCCTCATCCTTTGTCCCACTTCTGTCATGTAATTTCTAAATCATTGTAATAACCACGAGTTTCACACTGTGTTCTGACCATGAAGCAAGGCACATGCTTTCCACAAGATGATTCCCTAGGCTTAATGGCTGCAAGGTGCTATAATGAGGGCCTTTTCCACTGTTCATATCAGACTCTTAGAATCTCCTTGGCAAATATTTTCAATGAAGTAGCTGCCTTAGTTTCTTACAACAAAAACAACTAAGAGCTTTGTGGCACCATTTGTACTTTCTACATTCCAGCTCCATATGAACTCTATAACCATATTTATACATCCATGCATGCCTCTTAATACAGCAGTGCATGGAAATATTTTTTGGACTATCACTCCACATCTTGTATGACCACTTACCCTGGTGTCTGGAGGAATCTGGGAGTTATAATCCAGAAAAAGGGATCATTTCAAAGCCCTGACAGTTTACACCATAATAAATCAGTTAAGGTGTCTCAAACTCTTTGTTGTTCTTGGCAATCAGGACAATTAGAACATTTTTGAATTGCAAAAGTGGAGATTTCTTACAATGCAAGTAAACTGTCTTAGTTCCTGGAAACAGCCAGGACATTTCAAAGTCTGGTGTTTAACTTATCCACATTTGAGACAGCAGCCCTATGTGCAGACTTATTTTGGCCCAAACCTCTTTATACACTTCTGAGTAATCACGCTTGGAATTGGGCTACATAGGTCCTGTTGATATGAATCTGAGTTTTATACAATAGGTCAAAAAAGAAAATGTGACTTTTTTGAAAGAAAAAAGACCTTAATGGCTGAATGTGTTGCAGAATCTTTGAAAGAATATCCTTTCCAACTCATTTCAAGAACAAAACTATATTCTGTATTCTACTCCAAAATGTCGGTATTTTGGGAGCTATGGGGTATCTGAGACAGACATAATAAACACTTCCCCAAAAAGCCCCTTATAAACCTCAATGAAGGGGTGGTGGTGTTTTTTTTAAGCTGACACGATTGCTTAGCACATCGAGAAATAAGCCTTTAGAGACCCATTTGACTAGTGACACAATTTATTGCCAGGGATATTTTTAAAGATGTGGCAAGCAGAATGTTTCCACATCTCAGCTTCTGCATTTTTCTTCCCCCTTCAGGGAAAGAAAGCTGGACATTCTTACAAAAGCAAAGGTTAAAAAAAAAAAAGCATTGGATAATATTATTTCCTGATGATGATAGAAAGCCAAATTTACTTCTTTATCAATGCCACCACATTTCAACAAATGTTCACATGAAGTGCAATAACCCATCGCAGAATTTTTTAAAGAAAAAGTAAAGAGCAGACCAGAGGAGATATTAAAAGCTTTTAGTTCAGTTTTAAAAAATCATTGAGGAATAGTGTTAAATCAGTCTTTTACTTCACATGGCCTGTTTTATTTTATGAAATACACAACTCTCCTTGCCACAAACAGAGAGAAAAAAGATGTTAAATACTGAAACCGTTTTTCCTGCTCATGCTTTATCCCTATGCCAATAAACCATGTATTTTCAAGTTGTTTACTGAAAGACTTTTTAAAGCTTTTCTTCTATCCCCCTCCCCCATATTTAAGAGTTTTAAATCTTTGAATCACACAGACTCCACAGTTTCTTTCTTATATGGACAACTTTCTCTTTCTCGATCCTTTTTTTTTTTTTAAACAACCCTACCCACTGCAGTAATGCCATAGCTATGTGAGATTGTCTGAAAATTCAGTGCTTCTAAAAGTAGCAGTGTTCTGTCATTCAAGACAAGAAGCCAATATTTTATTTTAATGTTTATTTATTAATCCTTTGATTGCACCCATGCCCGTAGCATATAAGCTACAGCTCTAAAATTTAAGCCAATAAAATATTAACATCGAAAGATCAAATAAATCCCCTAGTAAATATAAAGGGTATTTCTTAACATCTGAAGTCATGACAAGTAAGGACTGGGGGGGGCTCTCTTTAGGTAGGTCACACAGCCATGCTGCCATCACTAAGGGCCTTTACAGACTGCCAGAAATAGTGTAAATTGACTCCACTTTAACTGCCCTGACTCAGTGCTAGGGAATCATGGGAACTGTAGTTTATTGTGGCACCGGAGCTCTCTGACAGAGAAGGCTCAATGTATCAGAAAAAAAATACAATTCCCATGATTCCCTAGCACTGATCCAGGGCAGTTAAAATGGACTCAATTTGCACTATTTCTAGCAGTCTGCAAAGGCCCTACGTTCTAGTCTGGCTGAAGTAGCCACACTCAGTGGCAGCTATTTGAGCAGTGTTGGGAATTGAGATATAAGGTTCAGCACTTTGGATAGTTACTTTAAAGTCTGGAATGATATCCAGAATGGATTCACAGCACCATTGACATGGAAGCCACAAGTAAACATTCTCAGATGATCTATCTGTCTTTCTTTCTGTCTTTCCTGCCCTCTACTGAGAGCAGCAAAGAGAACTTTAAATCAACCATAAATCTCCCTGACCTATAAATAATGAGTGAATATGTAACAAAAGCAGGCACAGGTGAATCAGGTATAACAGAGACATGGGATAAAACCATATAAATCCAATAAAGCAAGAACCTGCCTAAGCAGGATCTTCTTTTATCATGCAAAAATGCATCACAAGAAAAAGATCTGACCAAGCATCCTTCCAGATCACAGAGTTCCACAATATAGGTGCAGCCACAAAGTCCTTTCGCTCATCCCCATCATCCAAGCTTCCTCCACCTTAATCAGGATACAAAGGTATACCCTCTCCCAATTTGCCAAGGACAGTCCTATTTAATACTGTTGCACTCCACTATGTCATATGTTTTTAAAACATCCCACTTTCTCTGTTCTCCTTCCTCTTTTCCTGCATGCCCTCAGCATACATCAATTACAACAAGATGAGTTCAAAGCACAAAAGTAGTTTGCACTCAGTTAGCATAGCAGTGGGGAAAGGATAGGCGGGAGTGAAATCTCATCCTTCTCAGTAGGCTCTGGCAAAGTTGAACTGCTGCAGCTTTTCCTAGCTTCTGTATTCTTCATCATTAATTTTGTCATCATGAGTACACTCTGATATTGCTTGGCCCCACATTTCCTAGTTTTCGTCTGTGAAATGTTGGCAAATATGAGAAAATTAGACTTGTTTCTGACTTATGGTGACCCTAAAGTACAGTGGGTCCTTGTTATCCGCTGGGGTTTGGTTCCAGGAATCCCCATGGATAACAAAATCCATGGATGCTCGAGTCCCATTAAATGTGATGGCATAGCAAAATATATAAAATTTTCCCTTATATAAAATGGAAAATTAAGGTTTGCCATTTGGAATTTACACTTATATTTTCAAGCTGTGGATGCTTGAATCCGTGGATAAAAAAATCCATGGACAAGTAGGGCTAACTGTACTATGGGATTTTCTTGGCAAGTTTCTTCAATGGGGGTTTGCCACTGCCATCCCCCAAGGTTGAGACAATGTGACTTGCTCAAGGTCACTCAGTAGGTTTACATGGCTGAGCTGGGATTTGAACCCTGGTTTCCAGAGTTGTGATCCAACGCTGACACCACTACACTGTGCTGGTTCTCTAGGCCTATTTATTTATTTATTTATTTTGTTTCATTTCATTTCTATCCCACTTTTCTCTCAATGATGGGAATCAAGGAGGCTAACAACATATTTAAAAACAAAACAGATTGAAACTATTCTAAGTCATTAATAAAAGTATACATGCAAGAATTATTTAAAAAGCAATTAAACACTTTATAAAGTTAAACATTAAACATTAAAAACATTAAAATTATTGGAATAAAACATATACAACCCTTAAAAACAGCACTGCTGAGGATTCAACACCCACCCCAGTCAGTATTTCAAAGCTTCATGGCATAAAAATATTTTAACCCACTGGGTGACCTTTAAACCGACTGGGTGACCTTGGGCAAGTCATATTCTCTCAGCCTTAGAGGAAGGCAAAGGGAAACCCCTCTGAGCAAATTTTGCCAAGAAAATAATAATAATAATAATAATAATAATAATAATAATAATAATAATAATAATAATATATTTATTTATACCCCATCCCTCTGTCAACAATCGGGGTGGCTAACAACAGTTAAAATTCCATACAGTATGTAAAACACAACCCTAGTCCCACCCTCCCCTTAAAAAATAATTAAACTAAACATATCTTAAAACATCTTAATTAAACAATATAAATAAATTATAATTCTACTAACAGACTTCTAGACAATTATGAATTAAGCAAGCAGAGAAGCTGCTACATCCAAGGAGAAAGGAGGCAAAATGGGGGAGTTTCTGAGGCTGGGAAGTCAGTCAGGAAAGTCAAGTCTACAGCCAGTCCACATGTCAGTGCAGAATTAGATATTCTTATTTTTCTGGAAAATGCATAAAGGACAAGAAGGTTTCCTGTAATCCCAATAAAGCCAATTACAAGAGCCTACGGTATGAAGAACATGTTCTTCCTAGGGTCACCGTTAAGTCAGAAATGACTTAAAGGTACACAACAACAAAAAGCTGTTGTGGCTATTAATGTATTTAGAAGGATCATGTCTCATTTGCTTTTCATTTAAATGTTAGTATGGTTACACCCATTATGCTCAGGACACCCCAACTCAATATTTGTGGCTATGAATCTGATTCCAGACCAACACATGATATGGTGTTGGAGGTTAATCACCCATACTGCAAATTGCACCCAGAAACAGATTTTTAACCTGTGCAAATATCTGAGCACAGGCACAATATAATCCTGTAAGAAAAAGTCTCCAAACTTCTGAAATCTGGACCAGCTGCAATTTCTGAGGACTCCACAAAAGTAGATCTGTTTAGAGTGTGTTGCAGTCTAGGTGTAACTAAGGAACATGTTCCCATAGATGGGTTTGATCTCATCAAGAATTGATTTAGTTGGCAAACCAGCCTAAGATGAGTAAATGTGGCTTCATATTTGGCATCATTTGCCACTCAGTTATCCAAGTGCAAAGCTGAATCCAAAAGCATCCTTCAGATTGATTACCTGATTCTTCATCACATCTGAAACAAATGTATGGATGATTTCATATCTATATATAGAGAGATAGATAATAAGCCCATTACTGTCTACAAATCCTGATTCATTGTTTCCCCAACAATGGTTGAAAAGGAGAAATAGAGCTGCACTACTTGATCATGTTGGTGAACACCCATTTCCCAAATTCTAAGAATATCTCTCTGAAAACCTCCAAGGATCTGCGCTGGGAGTTTGGGGATAACAAGGAAATTTTCCAAGGTAATAATGAGACTACTAAACCCAGTTACCATCAGTATATCGAATATTTATGAACTTGCCATATCTTCATATACTTTTATAATACAGTATATTGCCTGCTCATTATTGATACATATAACAATCTTACCATTTTAAAAATGGTACACTTAATTATAGAAGGCCTACTGAAAAGTAATAAATAAATAAATTATGGATTCAGTCCAGGACACAGACTTTCCAGAGAACTGCACAGATGTACTTAACCGTGTTGAATACATTGATTTAAGAACCTAATTTTCTGTATCTGCACACTTACTTTGGAGTAAACCCCTTGAATTCTATTAGATTTATAAAAGCATAAGATTATATTGTAGTTTCTGTACCTGAAAGTCTCATTAATTTCACTGCAATTTAACAGACTGTAATGCTTGAATGATGGGGCTGGATGTAAGAAAAGAAAGTTCAAATCCTGCATTATGTTGCCTACGTGATTACACTTGTGAATGCTCTTTATCACAGTTATATGACTATTGATATTTACCACAAAGTACTTCTGAAATTGTTGAACACACATTATGAACTTTCTCTGTAACACTGCATAACTATATTTATGCATATACAAGAAACATTCAAAGAATAACTTAATATATTATTACCATGAACATAGATGTCATTGTGCAGTGACGTCTTCAATTCCTGCTCTGCTGAAGTTTGAAGAAACTGCCAAATCACACACAAAGTAGTTACAATAATTATATTGCTGTTCCTCCCCACATGTTACTGGGAAGCCAGGGAAGATAATTTCTAATTATCCTGTTCACAGTGTATTATGGTGCTGTTCTGTGGGCATTCATTGGCTTATTCTCAAAGCTTGAAAATATTCCTTTAAAAAAAAATACAATTCCTCAAATCCCTCATAATAGTTACCATGTTTTGCTGAGAGATTCCAGAAGTTATAGTCCAAAAAAGTTACATTTCCAAGATCTGGCATTTATATTTTTTTCTTTGCTTTGGGGATGTCACTATTTAATAGGTTCCTTGTCTTAAAGCAGCAATTCAGTACACCCTTATCTGGAAATAAGCTCAACTGAACTAAGTGCAATGTTCTGCTTAGTAACAGATCATAGGAGTGCACTATAAGGTATGAAACAAGGGAGCTTGGAACAAAAGTTCAGCCCTGGTCATTGCTGAGTTAAAGAGACCACGGGGCTTGCTTTTGGAACCTCCTAACATATATTCCAATAGCAACAACATATCCTGCTATCACAGAACTATCTTTTTAATATAAAATCAAAGAACATTAGGTCTCCATGTTAACCCAGATCTCAATCCAGATAGACAGCTAGGCCACTCTCTCTTGAACCCAATATGGTGGGTAGTAGTTATGCATATCATTGTTCATAGCCAAACAGGGAAGGTGGGGGATACAGATCCAACTTCCCCACATAGCTGGAGACTAGACAAACACACACATTTGGTGTAAGGATAAAATGTGGGAGAAATGTATTCACCACTTTAAGCTTTTTGGAGGAAGTATGGGTTATAATAAATGATATAAATAAAATTAAAAACATTAAATAATAATAATAATAATAATAATAATAATAATAATAATAATAATAATTTTTATTTCTACCCCACCCCTCTGCTTCAGCAATTGGGACAGCGTACAACAGGTTAAAACTGATACAGATTAAAACATTCCATCAACCAATCCCTAACCCTCCCACCCCTTAAAACTGAATTAAACTAATGCAGAGTTAAAATAACACATAAAATATTATATAAAACCAACTTGGGGCAAAAGGGAATAGCAGCAAGGGGGGATGGGTGAGCCTCCACCTCCAGTGAGCCGGGAAGTTATTCTGGGAAGGCCTGCCGGAAGAGATCAGTCTTGACTGCTTTTTTAAAGCTATCCAAAGAGGTGATAAGGTGGATCTCGTCCGGCAGGCCATTCCATAGTCTGGGAGCGGTTAAAGAAAAGGCTCTCTGGGAGGTCTGCGACAGCCTAGTTTTCATATGGGAATCATACAGGGAGAGACGGTCCCTGAGATAAGATGGACCCAAGCCATGTAGGGCTTTAAAGGTTAAAACCAACACCTTGTACTGTGCCTGGAAGCTAATCGGCAGCCAGTGGAGAGATTTAAGCACAGGTGTTATGTGCTCTCTCCTAGCTGTTCCTGTAATTAATCTGGCTGCCATATTTTGTACCAGTTGAAGTTTCCGGGTTAGGCACAAGGGTAGCCTCATGTAGAGAGCATTACAGTAATCCAAACATGAGGTTACCAGAGCATGTACCACAGTTTCTAGATCCCTCATATCCAGGTAAGGGCACAGTTGGCGTATCAGCCAAAGCTAATACCAGGCATCCTGACCATCGCATATACCTGACTAGTCATGTGAAGCGACGAATCTAGGAGTACCCCCAAGCTGCAAACACAGTCCTTAGAGGAGAGTGTGACTCTGTCCAGGACTGGAAGTTGTATTCCCAGACCTGGTTTCGGGCCCGTGACTGTGAGTACCTCCGTTTTGTCTGGATTTAGTTTCAATCTGTTTTCCCCCTCCAATCCATTACCACACTAAGACAGTCATTGAGAGGGGAGACACCATCTGAAGTCTGAGCCGATGATCTGGTCATGGAGAAGTATATCTGGGTGTCATCAGCGTACTGATGACACCGCGCTCCATGCCTCCGAATGATCTCTCCCAGAGGCTTCATGTAGATGTTAAATAGCATCTATCATCTATCAAAGCATAGAAGAACAGGAAGGTGTTTCACTTCCCTATGCAAGTGTGTGTTTACAGTTGCAGTCATTCTGTACTGCTTGTCACTATTCTCCAATCAATCCTCACCTCATTCATACATTTGGTGACCCAGCCAATTGTGGACATATTAGAAGAGTGTTTTCAGAAGATGGCAACCAAAATGGTGAAAGGTCTGGAAACCATGCCTTATGTGGAGCAGCTTAGGGATATGGGTATATTTAGCCTGCTGGCAGCCAGCAAACAGTATGGGGTGTTTATGTACTGGTTTTGCCATCTTTGTTGGCTCCTCTTCCATGGCTTAATGCCAAGCTGTATCCTGCTCTAAAACAAAGAGCAAGAAGAATACAACAAGGAACATAGTAAAATGCTCACAAAAAGTGGTGAGAACATTCCTTTTAAAAACATCCCCAAGTTTAAATGCTCCTCTTGCTCTTTGCAGTATAACTGCCACAGGCTCTACCTTGTACATTTTTGTATTATTTCTCAGTAAAGTGACATTCATGTACTTCATGAAGAAAGAACCATTTAAAACGTTCTGAGACTATCCACTTGAGCAGCTCTGTTTCAAGAAGAAGCAGGGTTCATTCCCTTTAATTCCATTTTAGTGGAACATGACTTTTCATCAGCTTCCTCACTGTATTTATGGATATATAGTGTATAATACCCATGGTGAGGAAGGAGTATTGGTTTGCATTTCAGAAGATTGGCACCTTATATCCAACTCTGCCAAAAAATAGGCAGAGCAGTGAAACTGACAGATTTGTTCCTTGCTCATGGTCAGTGCAGTTTTCTAATGTTTTCTAATATGGCAGCCTAAACAAGAATAATAATGGTATGTTTAAAAGCAAAAGGCTTGTTGTGCCCTGGTGCCTCAGTGGTTAAATGCCTGTACTGCAGCCACTCACTCATAGACCACAAGGTTGCGAGTTCAATACTAGCCAGGGCTCAGGCTAGACTCAGGCCTGCATCCTTCCGAGGTTGCTAAAATGAGTACCCAACTGTTGGGGGGCAATGAGCTTACAGTTGTAAACCACATCCCATAGTGCGATATGAAGCGGTATATAAATGAAGCTGCTTTGCTTTGCTTTGTTGTAGCTTTGACAAACAAAATAAAAGGAAAAAACCCAATAAACTGAAGTTTATGCTTCTGGCCACTAGAGCTACCAGCAGCATGTATGCCAGGGGTCGGCAAACTACGGCCCGTGGACCGAACCTGGCCCGTCGAGACCTTGTTACCAGTCCCTGGACCTTCCTGCTGCTGCCACCGCCGCTGCCACCTTTCGCGTGCGCCATTTTGTGTTCTGCCACGGGGAACACAAAATGGTGGCTGGGTTGCGTGCGAGCCAGCGAGCGTGTGGTCTCCTGTGCCTTCCTCCTCTTCTGCCCTCCGCGCACGAATGTCCAGCCCCGCATAAATAGAAGAGTGGGAAGGGAGCATGCAAGGGAGGAGAGTGAAAGCCATGAGGAAAGAGGTTGGTTTGCATGGAGGGGGGGGAGGCCATTGCTGTTGCCTCCCTTGCTGCTGTTGTTGTGTGGCTTCAAGTCATTTCCAACTTATGGAAACCCTATCCTGGGGTTTTCTTGGGGGTTTCAGAGGGGGTTTGCCATAGCCTTCCTCAGAGGCTGAGAGAGAGAGCCATGAGGAGAGAGGTTGGTTCGCGGTGGGGGGGAAAGGGAACTTGCCATTGCTGTTGCCTCCCTTGCTGCCATTGTTATGTGGCTTCATAATAAATAATAATAATAAAATTTATTTATATCCCGCCCCTCTGAAACCAATCGGGATGGCTCAGAACATTAAAATACAATATACCCAAACCCTATTCCCCCCTCCCCTTAAAACAGTTTTAAATCATGTGAAAATTAAAACAAACAGATTAAAACATACAATATATGCAGATACGGCTATGTGTATCTGCAACAATAAACTAAAAGTAAGCAGAGATTCTTTAAGCCAGGAGGAATCTGGAGGACTTCAGTAAGAGGTTCCTGTAAGAGGTTCCTGAGGCCGGGATGGTCCATTCTGGAAAGGCCTGCCGGAAGAGATCCGTTTTGATAGCCTTTTTAAAGCTGTCTAATGATGTCAATTGACGGATCTCGTCTGGCAGGCCATTCCACAAGTCGTTTCCGACTTATTCAGACCCTATCCTGGAGTTTTCTTGGCCAAATTTCTTCAGAGGGGGTTTGCCATAGCCTTCGTCTGAAGCTGAGAGAGTGTGCCTCCCTTGTTGTTGTGTGGCTTCAAGTCGTTTCCGACTTATTGAGACCCTATCCTAGGGTTTTCTTGGCCAGATTTTTTCAGAGGGGGTTTGCCACAGCCTTCCTCTGAGGCTGAGAGAGTGTGACTTGGCCACAGTGGATTTGCATAGCCAGGCAGGGATTCGAGGCCAGCTCTCCAGACTCCAGCCTCAGACATGTGCTTCATGCATGCCACCCC
Organism: Phrynosoma blainvillii; assembly: GCA_026167975.1. Lineage (NCBI taxonomy): Eukaryota > Metazoa > Chordata > Lepidosauria > Squamata > Phrynosomatidae > Phrynosoma > Phrynosoma blainvillii. Next base: position 38,963,301 of record JANUYF010000003.1, read on the forward strand.
TGCGCTTGTTTGTTTCATTTAAGGTAGCATTTTAAATTGTTAATGATGATAATGATGATGATAATGATGATGATGATGATTTTCTTAGGGTTTTCTTGGCAAAATTTCTATTATTAATTGTTGTTGATTTGTTGCTGTTTTCTTGGGGTTTTCTTGGCAAAATTTCTTCAGAGAGGGTTTGCCATAGCCTTCCTCTGAGGCTGAGAGAATGTGACTTGGCAACAAAAAGTGGGTTTTTAGATATTGTATATGTTCCCGTTTTGTTTTTTTTTACTTCAAAATATGATGTGTGCAGTGTATGTAGGATTTATTTATTTATTTATTTATTATTTTTTAAAATTATTTATTCATTTATTTTTTTTATTTCGGCCCTCCAATAGTCTGAGGGACAGAGACCTGGCCCCCGGCCCAAAAAGTTTGCCTACCCCTGATGTATGCAGATAAGTTTAGGCTATGGTAGACTACTCTAGTTTTCAGCCATGTAAAATGACTATCTTGGTTTAGAAGCAATAGACCTTTATGGGCTGATTCTTGTTGAATCCTGTCTTGGGACTACACTACTACCCATGTACAATTTCCTAAGCTTTGTTTTTAATAAACATTGCCACCCAGTAATTCATGTTCTGCATCACCACTTGGCTACTTCTTGCAGAGAAAAAGAAGGATGTTGGTGTAATTTCCTTTTCATTGCAGCTTCCTTCATTGTTTTTCCTGTTGCAAGAAGAAGCTTAAAACCTAGCTGGAGGAGTATTAGGTTGTAGTGCTGAGAAACAACTGGAAAGAATACTTCCAGGATGAACAGTTGTAAAAGCTGTCAGAACTGAGAACCTCTATAGCAGGGGTAGGCAACCTTTCCCCTTTAAGGGCCAAGGGACTTCAGCTCCCAGAAGCCTCAGCCATTTTGGCCAATAGTCCCATATTGGCCAATAGCTCCTGGGATTCTGGGAGCTGAAGTCCCTCGGCCCTTAAAGGGGAAAGGTTGCCTACCCCTGCTCTACAGTCACCTGGTGTCCTGTCACATCACCCAGTTACAGCACTTAAGTTTCCACTTTAACTGTCATGGTTCCATTCTATGGAATCCTGGGATTTGCAGTTTAGGGAAGGATATTTAGAATTTCAGTCTACAAACACCATGATTCCATAGGATGCAGACATGGCATTTGATATAGAATAATAATGCTATACTTGGATAGTGTAAAAGGGTCCTTGGAAGTTCTGTGTAAGGTGATCTTTCAGTAAGGACTTTCTTGTGGCTGCTTTCAGGCTCTGCAAATCCGTATCAAGGAAGACTATGCTGGCCACTTCCCTATTGACCTATAAAGTCTTTTTAATTCAGGCAGGCTTTTTTGTAGGGCCTAAGCAGATGGCTTAATAGGCCATCCTCGGCGCAGGGAAAGGGAGGGGCAGCCGCACGCTCGGCGCCCCTCCCCCTCCCGAGGTCGTCCTCGGAGCTGCCGGCCCTCCGCATGGCTGGCGCTCCGAGGAGGACCTCCCGCCGCAGCATCCGGACACGCTGCAGCGTAAGGGTCGCTGAAATTGCGCCACAACCTTTTGCGGCACACTTTCGGCGCTCCTTTCCAGGGGCGCTGGCGGTGCGCCGCTGGATCGAGGCATGGGGATGCCTCGGTCCCGCTGCGCACCTTCCCAGGGTGGCCCACTGCCGCCTGTCTGCTTAGGCCCTGTTTAGGACAGGTGCTGTTCATTTCCTAAGAACATGTTTTTGAAATGGATATTAAACTGTATATTTAAATTAATTATCTCTATTAGTTGATCCTGTTTGTCATTTTAATTATATGCTTTGTATCCTGTGAGCTGCCTTGAGTCCCATGTTTGAAAAAATGCCAAAATATAAATATCAAGAAAGGGCACACAGACTGACTAATTAAGTAAATAATTTATAGTCAATTATTTTATACTGTGCTGAAAGTGAAAGAAAACCTTCAGTTCAGGAGATAGCAATATTGGATCCCATAAAAGAGTACAGGCAGTTACTTTGTCTTAGAGCTGCAAGCAGAGAATGTTTCCACCCAGGAAACAAGATCTTACACAAGTGTGAAAGACATTTGTATTAAAAGGCATGACCTAAAAATACATAGGAACTTTCCCAAGAAACTGAATTGTTCTCTGTTTCATTTTTGCCTTTCAAGATGAGCCCTTCATTCTTCAAATCTTCTTTCCAATATTTTATTTTATTTTAAAAAACATAAAAAATCCACTTAAAATATATTCTTAGTCATCTTTACAGTACATTTACCCATAGTCCAAACTTCTCAATAGTTCTTTGAAAGTAAGTACATTTTTTTCACATTTTGCATACATCATTTCTGTATCTATTACTTCTATCATCATCTCAGATCCAGTTCATTTACACAATCTTAATAACTATTTTGCTGCTTTATTCCCATTTTCTATTTATATATTCTTCCACTGGAGCCCACTCTTCCTCAACCAATTCCACATTCTCATTATTCAATAACCTTGTCAATTTGTCCATTTCCTTCATCTCTAACAATTTCAATAGCCATTCATCTACCGTTGGAGTTGTCTCCTGTTTCCATTTGGAGGCTATTAGTATTCTTGCTGCCGAGACCATGTAAAGTATTAGTCTCCAATATTTTCTAGTTATATCTGCTTCTAGTTTGTATGTCATATTTAATAAATATAATTCTGGATATAATTCAAGTCCGTTTTTAAGTATGTCTTCCATCGTCATGTGTATTTTTTTCCAATACCTTTTCATTTTGGGACATCTCCACCAAACATGATACCAAGATCCAACATTGCTTTTACATTTCCAACATTCGTTCGTTTGTAGTTTATAAATTTTTGCCATTCTAGCAGGGGTGAGATACCATCTTTGTTCCATTTTCCATTGATTTTCTCTTATGTCTTGAGAGCGAGTAAATTTTCTTGTCATTTTCCTTGCTTTCTCCCAGTGATCTACCATTATTGTCCTACCAATGTCTGTTGCCCACTTGATCATATTGTCTGATATTATTTCTTTTTCCTGTCTCTGACACATTAATATTTTATATAATTTACTTATTCTCTTCTCTCTTGTCCCCAGCCAAATTTTATCTATGTCTTTCAATTCTTCTTCCACCCCTTGCAGCTTAATATCCATTTTAAATCTTTCCTTTATTTGGGTATATAACAACCAGTGCATTTTATCATCTAAATGTTGAATCTCAGACATAGCTTTAAGTTCCAATTGGTTTCCAATCTTCTCCAGTATCTCTTTATATTTTAACCAAATTCGAAGGGCTGTCCATCTTCCAAAAAAAGCTTCATGTGGTGAAGTCCATAAAGGTATTTTAGTGTATATTATTTTTTTCAGTTCTTTCCAAGTTTTAAGTAAGCTTCTTCTTATTACGTGGTGCTGGAATTCTTTGTGAACTCTATCCTTATCATAACATAAGTATCCATGCCATCCGAATCTGTTGTTGAATCCCTCCAAATTCAATATATCCTGGTCTTCTAATGTTATCCATTCGGATAGCCAATCTAAAACATTCGCTTTGTGGTAGAGTTCTAAATCTGGTACATTCCTCCCTCCATCTTTACTTTGTCTTGTCATTGTTAGCCAATTGATTCTCGCTTTTTTACTTTTCCAAATAAATTCCTTCAAATCTTTTTGCCACTCTTGAAATATTTGCCTGTTATGTATTATCGGGATATTCTGAAATAAAAAATTTAATTTGGGTAAAATCATCATTTTTATCGTCTCTATTCTTCCTGATAATGATAGTTGAATTTTACTCCAATTTGTCATATCTTTCTTGATTTCTCTCCATTTTGGTTTATAATTGTTTTCGAATAAATCTACATTCCTTTTGGATATCCATATCCCCAAATATTTAGTTTTATTTACAACCTTACAATGCGTTTCTTCAGCTAATTCTGTTTCTTCTTTTTTTGTCATGTTTTTGGTAATTATTACTGTTTTGTCATAATTTATTTTAAATCCGGCCCTATTCCCAAAATCTTCTATCATTCTAAACGTTTCTTTTATATTTTCTATTGGGTCCTCCAATATCAATACCACATCATCGGCAAAGGCACGTAACTTATATTCTTTTCCTTTAATCTTCATTCCTCTAATGTTTGGGTTTCCCCTTATCTGATTTAGTAATGTCTCCAACACCATTATAAAAAGAAGAGGTGATAACGGGCATCCCTGACGTGTCCCTTTGCCGATATTAATTTTTTGTGATTTGTTTCCATTTATCACCAGGCTTGCTGATTGCTCACTATATATTTCTTTAATCCAATTACAGAATTTTTCTCCCAACTTCATTTTTTCACATATTTTTATCATAAAAGTCCAATTTACATTATCAAAAGCTTTCTCTGCATCCAAAAATATAAGTCCCAATTTTTTGTCATTATTCTTTTCATAGTATTCAATCACGTCTACTATTGTTCTTATATTGTCCTTTAAATATCTTTGAGGTAAAAATCCCGACTGTTCTTTTTTAATTATTTGTGAAAATATTTTTTTAAGTCGTTCTGCCATTATTAATGCAAATATTTTATAGTCTGTATTTAATAAAGATATCGGTCTGTAATTCTTGGCTTGCATTTCATCTCTTCCCTCTTTATGAATCAGTATTATATTTGCGTTCTTCCAGGTATCAGGTATTCCATCTTTTATTATCCAATTAAATGTATCACACAATGGTTTTTTCAATTCCTCTATAAATGTCTTGTAATAAACAGCCGTATATCCATCTGGCCCTGGAGCTTTGTCCAATTTCAGCTTTTTTATTGCTTGTTCCACCTCTTCTTCAGTAAAGTCCTTATTTAATCTTCCCCTTTGATCCTCTGTTATCTCTGGTACGTCTTGTTTATTTATATACTTTTGAGTTTCCAAAGGTTCTATATCATCTTTCCCATATAGCTCTGTAAAGTATTTATAAAAAATATCTTGAATTTCTTGCTGAGTATGGACTACTTTGTTATCATCCTGTATCTTTGTTATTAATCTCTTTTCCTTTTCTTTTTTTAATCTATAAGCTAACCATTTGCCAGATTTATTTGCAAATTCAAAATATTTTTGTCGTACAAATTTCATCTTTTTTGCAATTTCTTCTGATAATCTTTTATCCAATTGATTCCTTAAATATTTCAATTGTTTATCTTTCTTATCATTTGTAGGATCTGCTATTAATTGTTCCTCAAGACGCTTAATTTTATCTTCCATAGATTTAAATTCTTGTTCTCTTTGTCTTTTTATCTCAGCAGCTCTTGAAATTAGTATCCCACGTATTACTGCTTTGCTGGCATCCCAAATTGTTTTTGCTTTGATCAATGTTTTATTATTGATTTCAAAATATTCTCTAATACTTAAACTCAATTTTGTCACAAATTTTTTATCTTTTAAAAGATAATCATTTAACTTCCATTCAATTTTTTTCAATGATTTGTTTAAGGTTAATACAATTGCGTTATGATCCGATATTGTTCTTGGTAAAATTTCCATCTCTTTTATTTTAGTCTTCATGTTGGCTGAGGTAAAAAACATATCAATTCGTGAGTGTGATTTGTAAGATTCTGAAAAAAAAGTATATCCTTTACTTTTTGAATATAAATCAGTCCATACGTCTGTTAAGTTTAGTTGTTCCACTAAATCAAAAAAAGATGTCGGGAGTTTCCCTTGGTTCTGCTTGATTTTCTTTTTTGATGTCCTGTCCATTTTAGGGTTTATTACCCCATTCCAGTCTCCCAGTAAAATTAAATTGTGTTCGTCCTGGTGTACTCTTAAAATTTCTTCCTTTAAATTTGCATAGAAAGAGGCTTGTCTTTCTTTAGGACTGTATATACATACTAAGAGGTATTTCCCTTCCTCTGTTTGTACTTCCACGCCCAAGTAATGTCCTTTTTGGTCCTTAAATAATTCAATCGCTTTATAGCTTTTTTGAATATATAATACAATTCCAGCTTTCCTTTTCTCATTTGTAGATGTAAACATCTGTCCTAGTTTCTTATTTACTAAGTATTTTGTCTCATTTCTTCTAATTTTAGTTTCCTGTAAACAAATAATTTGCGGCCTCTGTTTTTGTAATAAATGAAATGTTTTACTCCTTTTGTGTTTTGAGTTCAGTCCTTTTATATTCCATGAAATAATTTTCATAGCCATTTCCATTTTGTGTTATAAATTTAAATAATGCTAATTTAAGTTCCTGCTGAATCCTAAAGTTGGCCTTCTTCCTCATCGTCATCTACTTGACCTCTATCCTGCATTTCCTCTTCATCACTTATATCACTATCCAGTTTCCCTTGTAGATCCTCTTCAGTATATAACGCACATGCTCCTTGTTCCTGCAATTTTTCCGCCAATTCCTGTTGGCTTTCTAATTTTGTTCTATACCTGGTCTTCATCTTTTCTTCCTGCGATGGTTCATTCGAATCTCCAGCTTGTTCTTGTTTCCTTGATTTCAATTTCTTCAAAAATTCTCTAGCTTTTTCTACTGAGTTGATTCTATAGCGCCTTTGTCTATATGTCAGGGACAAGCCTTCCATTCTATCCCACGCAAATCGTATTCCTTTTCTCACCAGCTCCTGCGTTAAAAATTTGTATTCTTGACGTCTTCGAAGTATTGCCATTGGTACATCCTTGTAAATTTTAACCAATTTCCCTTCTATCCAAAATTCTTTATTATAGCTGGCTTGTAATATTAACTCTTTTGTTCTTATTCTGGTGAATGTTATAATTAAGTCCCTAGGCATGTTTTTTTCTTTTGCTGTTTTGGAATTCACACGAAATATCGTGTCTGTTTCTCTCCTTATTTCCTCTTGAGTTATTTCAGTAAGCTCTGCCAGTGCTGCTGTTATTATTCCAAATAAATCTTTATTTATAGATTCTGGTGCCCCTCTAAGCTTAAGGCTCTTTTCTCTATGACGGACCTCTTGTAACAAGTTTATATTACTTTCTTTCTTTTGTTGTTCCATCAATTCTGCTGTTGTATTCTTTAGTTCTTTGGACGTTTCTTTTAATTCTTCCACTTCTCCTCTTATTCCCTCTATTTCATCTGTTATTTTACTTAGTTTGGTTCCAAATTCCAATAATTCCTTATGCAATTCCTCTCTGGTTTCTTTTCTTGATTGTTCCAATTCCACCTTTATTTCCACTCTAACTTCCTCTCTCATTTTCTGGAAGGCCTCCAGCAGTGACTGCATTGGATCCTGTTTTCCAGTTGTGTCTGTAGATGCTCTCCTTTGAGTGTTGCTCATTGGGGGGGTGGGTGGTTTCTTTGCTCCTGAAGCCATGTTGTTAAGGACACAGCAATATATCACAGTATACTTAATACAGTCAATTAATAAAACAAATTGCTTATCTAAAGACAAATTGCTTATTTAGGTGTAAATCACTATAATTCACTATAGCTTACTTTTAGCCTATGCTTAAAATAGAAGGTTAAAAAAAAGAAAAGAAAAACAAAACAAAACAGGAAAGCACAAAATTAATATGTATATTAAAATTTACACTTCTTTCTTCTGTTTCTTCTTAAAAAAAATATAAATTTTTAAAATTTAGATATAATATGCCTTCTATATAATTAATATTAAAGGAAGATAACTGAAGCAAAGTCAATCTATTAAAACATTTAGTTTTAATAACTTGATCTCCGGCACCAGCCCCCAAATAGGTTCTTATCTCTAAGTTATTTGTATTCTTTCTAAATTAAGTATTTAATTCTTCTACTTTGTGAGACTGTATTCTTCTGTTTCTTGTTCCCTTTCTTATCTTCCTTTTAACAATATCTCCTTGTGAAGTGTTTCAGATCCTCTGTTGACCCCTCCACCGTCCTCCTTCCGTCGCAATCTTTCTCTTGAAATTTCTCGCTACTGGGGTCTTCCCTCTGTTGTCCCCTCCCCCGTCCTCCTTCCGACGAAATCTTTCTTTATTATTCTTATTATTCCTTAATATTGTTGTCTGTTGCCCCCTCCTCCTGTCCTCTTTCCGATGCAAGCTCTCTTATATTTCTCTCACTGCTGGTACTTCAAGCCGTGGCTTTCTCCGCACTTCCCACTTCAAAAAGCTTTATCTCTATAATTAGCCTCTATTCCTTGCTTTGTTTCTTCCAATTTTAACACAAGCATTAATTAAAAAGTGATGGAAATATTAACATCCCAAATTTCTTTAACCTCTCTGAAGTCCTCTTGGACCACTTCCAAAAATGACTATGTCTCGTGGTTTGTTTTGTCTCTCTTTTATAATTACTTTCTCCTAGTGCCTCCTTGGCTCTGCTTATGCTTCTTCTATCTCAAAGCAGACTTAATTATTTTTGTATTTCTCCCCCCTTTTATTTGGGGTTTTCTTCCTTCCCTTCCTGTCCTAAAAGGCAAAAAAAGGGATTTTTTCCTGACAAAGGAGGTTCTCACTTCTCTCCCCCAATATATTCAAGCATTCGCCATCTTGCCTCCTTTTAAACTCGAAGTCCTTTAATTAATTAATTAATTAATTGTCCGTGCGGGAAGGGTGTTTTATATTTCTCTTTCCCAATCCAGATTAGTATTAATGAGTTGAGTTCTTTAAAGTTTATTTTCTACTTTGAAACAATCTTGTTGCTTTAAGAGAAAGAGTCTCGTGCCTTTAAATTAATTATATCTGCCGGCTCCGCTTTCACTTTCAGCCTCCTCTGCTGTTAATAGAGGCTAGATAACAATATATCAAAATCGTCAGACTTTCACAGTTAAAGCTGCTCCCTTCTGATTCGAGAGGTCTTTGAACAGAAAGCAATTGTATGCACTTACTTTCTCCGATGTCCTTTGAAGTTCTATTCCTCCAGAAAAAAAGTTTTAAAAGGCAGGTGGCAAGGCTAATGGCGACTGCTACCAGAGCGGGGCTGGCTGCTCATAAAAATCCAGTCTTCTGCCTCGATCCACAACGATCTTGGCTATCAGCCCGGATCTAGCGAGCCCCAAACACGATCCTTTCCCAAGGATCTTTTTGGGGATTCTTAAAATCCCCTCTTCCCCACCCAGGCGATCCGCGGAGAGCCCTCACTGCGAACCGATCGCCTTGCCGTCCCCTGCTGGAAGTCCTTCATTCTTCAAATCTTTGCAGGAATGGATGCCACAATCGCAAAACCTGCCCCCCTCTCAAACTGCACAATTATAAGTACTATGATTCCACTTTCATTACCATTATTCCATCCTATGGAATCCTAGGATTTGGAGGAGGATATTTGGAATTTTCAGCCAGGGATGTTCAGTGCCTCATCAAAAGAGAAATCCCAGAATTCCGTAGGATGTAGTCATGGCAGATAAAGTAGAATCATACCACTATGTTTGCATTGTGTAAAAGGGCCTATAGCAAGTTATTCACTTGCAACAACAAACCAGCCAGGCAGCATTTTATAGCAAGTTTAATGCACCATGAGTTTTCATCAGCTTCCACACTATAATTGTGGATATATACAGCAGAGTACCTGTAGTGGGGAAGGGATACTGTAAGGTGATATCAGAAGACAGTTGAATTCATTGCAGACCATGGAGATATCATATAAGGGAGAATTAATTGAACCTGTTGAGTTCAGCTATCAATAATAATAATAATAATAATAATAATAATTTATTTATACCCCGCCCCTCTGTTAAAACAATCGGGGCGGTTTACAACAGTTAAAAATTACATCAATACAGTCTAAAAACCCCAAATCCCCACCCTCCCCCATAAAAACATATTAAACTAGCGTCCATTAAGATCCAACTAAGTCGTAAGTAACATAAAGTAAACAAAAACCGAAGGCAATCCAATAGTGGCTAGCAATCCCATATAGAAAAGTTCTAGGGAAACCCACACACTGGCTTACAGGTGCTCGGCATGGATGAGATCACATCAGAAAATGATGAAGCAAATACAATCCACTGAAAGTATTTTATGTTACGTTGTGTGTTTCTGTGATCGTGGTTTACAGTGTCAGCATGTAGTTGCATGTTTCTATGATGGTAGTCTATAGACCCCAAATGGTAGTGGTTTGAGTGTTGGACTATGACTCTGGAGACCAGGGTTCGATTCCCAGCTCAGCCATGAAACCCACTGAGTGTTCTTGGGCAAGTCACACTTTCTCAGCCTCAGAGGGTGGCAATGGTAAACCTCCTCTGAACAATTCTTGCCAAGAAAACCCCATTACAGGTTCACCTTAGAGTTATCATGGTATGCGGTAAATACAGCTGCATGGTATGCACGGTATGCAGTAAACTGGGCTCTACAGGCTAATGGTTACTCCAACTCAGACATCAGAAAAGTGGCCAGACCCCCAAAAAAACACAGAACTGCAGAAAAACAACCACCCAAAGGGAAGGTATTTTTACTATACATCAAAGGAGTCACAGATAGAATAGGGAAACTAATGAGGAAACACAACCTCCATATGATCTACAGACAAACCAAGAAAATTCAGGAAATGCTGCGCTCAGCAAAGGATGGGAGAGACCCTCTCACAGCTGCAGGAGTTTACTGCATACCGTGCAGCTGTGGACAGGTCTCCATAGGGATCACCAAATGCAGTGTTCAAACAAGAATCAAGGTACACAAGAGACACTGCAGAGTGAGCCAGCCTGGAAAATCAGCAGTAGCAGAACCAACCTGATAGAATTAGCATGTATTTACATACAAAAACCAACCTGAGCACAAAATGCTATTTGAAAACATTGAAATTCTGAACCAGGCCAACTACTATCGGGTCAGAATGCACAAAGAAGCCATTGAAATCAACAAACACCTGGACAATTTCAACAGGAAAGAAGAAACTTTGAAAGTAAACAAAGGGGGGTTGCAGACTGCCAGAAATAGTGTGAATTCAGTCCACTTTTAGGGTTAGGGTTAGTGCTAGGGAATCATGGGAACTGTTATTTTTCTGAGGCATTGAGCCTTCTCTGTCAGACAACTCTGATGCCACAAAAAATACAGTTCCCATGGTTCCCTAACTCTAACCCTAACCCTAAAAGTGGACTGAATTCACACTATTTCTGGCAGTCTGCAACCCCCCAAAGTTTGGCTACCAGTCCTCAAAAACACCAAAGTCAGGACTCAGCAAATGCAAATGAGTTTCACCCAGGTTCAGGGGATTTCCCAGCAGACAATGGACCATTAATTAAATAGATACTAATCCTCTTCACGTATCCTCCCACCCAGAGACCTTGCCTAAACAGAACAAAACACAGATTTACATGCTAATCCTCTCAACCAAGGGTCACACAGTATATATACCCCACACACCTCCATGCCATTATTCTCTGAAGATGCAGGCAAAATGTCAAGAATACATTCTTCTATCTAGAACATAGCCTCACAACCCCCCAAAACCACAAAACCCTATGGATGCCAACCGTGGAAGCCTTTGACTTCTCTGGTTCAGTGTTTTTAGGGCTATCTTTCAATTTTTGGTTCACACCAATGCTTTTCGGTGGCATCCTTAGCTTTCTTTTCATCATTATCAGTGAGCTGTGACATAGTTCTCACCAGACTACTACTGCTTACAAAAAGCATCTTACATCCATCTCTGAAGCATCTGCAAGAGTGCTGCAATAGTATGAACCAGTATATCTCAGCCTCAGGAATCTACTTTTAACACCAAGACATAGGTATGAAATACATGAGGAATGTGAATTTACGTATGATTGTAAATAAGTTTGTCTAGGAAATATATTGAATCACCAGAATCCTATGGGGTTTTTGAAGTGGGACTGAAGTTCTTTTTATTTCTTAAGCTGAATTCACAACTGCAAAATAATTCATCCTTACATTAGTCCCAGTGCTGCAGGAACACATGATGTCTGTTTGGATTCAAAGTGAAAGCACTTCTTTTTGATGCCTAAAGACTTTAAAATGATTGAGGGGAGGGGACACCAAAGCCCAAACATCTTTACTCTGTAGTATCTAGGAAAAATAAGGTTTTATTTTTAGTTTTTTTTTAAATGTGCCCTGTTGTGCTCCAAATTGGGTTTGAATTGGTGTGGTGGGGTGGTTAGAGGGTAGGACATGTTGGTAGGTGGTTACTTCAATCTGCAATTTGAGATCATGGTAATTTTCATGTTCAGTACATATTTGAATAACTGAAAGTGAGCAGGGCTTCTGAAATATTCAATATATTTCACAATCTATTTATTATTTTAAATAGATGATATTTTGAAATGTTATCTTATAAGCTGCCTTGCGTCACTTCCTGGAAGAAAGGTTGCATAGAAATGAAATGAAATAAATAAATGTAAGGGTGGAAGGTAGGCAAATTTCACATTTTGCTGCAGTGTGTTACATTTTATTAATTTTTGTTGTGTTAAATACAGTTGTTCCTCCATATTTGCAAGGGTTAGGATGTTCCACCATGCACATGCTCCTCTCCCCCGATCAGTCACTGAGTCACTCACACATGGAAGGGATTTAAGGGGATCAGATGGGAGGGAAGGAGGGCACACACACTGCCCCCTCCCTTCAGCCACTTAGACAGGAAGGAGCTTGTTCAGTAGACACTGATCATAATTCAATTAAGGATTTGGAAACAAGGGAAGAAATATGGAAATGTATTTTTCTTTCTCCCCAGGGGTACCTGCATCAGGAGACATTTAAACTTCCCTCACTTACTCACTGGGGCATGAAGAGGAAAGGGATTGGATTGAGGAGTCATCCAGTGAGAGTGCCAGGTGGGTGGTAAGATTTACAGGAAAACAAAAAGGGCTATTGGTTGATAGGTTGAATGCATGGGGGGAAAGGAACAAAGCCACAGCCAATGTGATTGTGTGGCTGAGAATAATGCAGTGCATCGAGGACATGCACAAGACAGGAAAAGACCTCTTGTACCGATGTGACTTCAGAGGAAGGAAATGTGAGGCCTAAAACTGAAGTGCATTCAGATAATAACGGGCATGTATGATGCTAACAGGATGGACCAGGACAGAATACTGTGAGGAAGAGCTAATTATTTTGCTAGTGTGACTAAGATCTTAGAGAACCTAGACTGCATCCACACTGCAGCAATAATCCATTTTAACACCACTTTAACTGCCATGGCACCATCCTATAGAATCTTGGGGTCTGTAGTTTCTTGTGGCACCAGAGAATGCTAAATATCTCACAAAACTAGAGTTCCCAGAATTTCACAGCACTGAGCCATAGCAGTTAAAGTGGTGTCAAACTGTTTTATTTCTGCAGTGTATATGTAACCTTAATGGTTAAGTGTAATGATGGATTTTATCTAAAAAAAAATAAAAATGCTAATATGATTATGTTCTAGTCAACATGGTCATTCATGGACTGGTGCTGCTCCATGAATCAACAACTGTCTGTCCCTGGAGAGTTTCCAGGAAAGAAAGAAACACTTGTAGTCAATGGGTACAAATATGGTACTGTTCCTAGGCACACACTGGGAAGAAAAAGCTGGTCCTCCTTAACAGATAGCCTAAGGAGCACAGCTTTAGAGCATGCAAAGTGTGTGTGTGTGTGTGTGTGTGTGTGTGTGTGTTAAAATGGTCAAGATGGGATTTTCCAAAAAATCTTTATTCCCCGTCTCTTACTTCCAGTTTCCATGTTCTGCTCTGCTCCCTGTATCTGTTTCTTCAGAAAATAACACCTCTTGTTCAAGAAATTTGTAATGTTCAATATTTTATTTTCAAACATTAGATAACTGTAAACATAAGGAACTTTGTCTTGCTTTTGTTTTTAATGTTCTGCTCTTTCTCTGATGGGTAGAAATACAGAAAGAAGACACACACTGATGCTGCCAAACTAGACTGCACACCCAATGTTGGAAAATAATAAGGTGCTCTGAGGCTCTCAAAATCTCTTTGCAAATGCAGATCATGTTTTGTTGTATCATGCTAATTTCCACTGGGAATGATTTCCCCATGGCTGCTTAGGCACAGGTCTACTTTGTGAATTGTCACATAGGGGAAAGGAAAATAGCAGCCAAGTCACAGTTGCCATAGAGATAGCAATGGTTTTCAGCAGAGCAATGGCAACTTTACCACATAATATTCTGCCTTTACACAAGGTATAGTCATCCCACAAAACCCCTGTAGGGGAAAAATGGAGGCAAGCAACATTTTGAAATAGGCACATGAACTGTAATCTTGGACATTTGTTCTCACAAAGAAACAGTGCTCAAAGTGGGACTGGATTCCAAATTTCTTTCTTTGTAGGCTAACTTGTAGTCACACACAAAGGGATCTTGTGGTACCTTTGAGAGTAACTGAAAGAAAGTAGTTGATAGCATGAGTTTTTGTAGACTTGAGCCTACTTCTTTCCAATGCATGTTATTATATATACATTATAGTGATATGTACTGATAATTTGATACCACATTTCTCTATTGAGCTCAAAATAGCATTTGCGGCTCTCCTCTCCCCTAGTACTTAGTCAGAATAAACTAGAGTGATTGTGCTAAAGTCATGGTCTAGTGAGGATCTGATGGGATATCACAAACCCCAGTTAAACAGTAACCACCACACAACACTAGACTAACCATCTCTCTGTTCCTTCTTTCAGAGACATCCACTTTATTTCCCCCTTCACTCTGGATGAGTTCAGTGGGACCAACTCCCAATAAATGTTATATACATTATTATTATTGTAGACATAAGCGTGTTTACTCAGAAGTAAGTCTGACTGAATTCAAGAAAAATTGTTGTTGTGTGCCTTCAAGTTGTTTTTGATTTATGGCAACCCTGAAGCAATCCTATCATGTTTGTTTTTTTTTCTGGCAAAGTTTATTCAGAGTAGGCATGCATTACCTTCCTCCAAGGCTGAGAGAGTGTTATTTGCTCAAGTTCACATAGTGAGTTCCCATGGCTGAGTGTGGATTTGAACCTAGGATGCAGTGGCTCAAGTGGTTAAGACACTGACTCTGTTGATTGCAAGATTGGCAGGTGCTGCATGATGGGTGCTAGTGAGCTCCCATCACTAGTCCCAGCTTCTGCCAACCTAGCAATTTGAAAGCATGCAAATGCAAGTAGATAAACAGGTACCACTTCGGTGGAAAGGTAAACAGTATTCTGTGCAATCATGCTGGCCATATGATCACAGAGTAGTCCTTGGACAACGCTGGCTCTTCAGCTTAGTAACGGAGTTGAGCACTGCCACCTACAGTCAGACATGACTTGACAACCTTGTCAACGGGAATACCTTTACCTTTTTTTCACCTCCTTACTCCTAGTCCAACAGTCAAACTACTGCACCATGTTGGCTCAACAAAGTTTATTTATAAGTAATGTTGTTGGAATATACATATCTGGAACCTGGCAAGTCTCACTGGTAGTACAAAGCTATGTATGGTTACTCAGAATAAAGTTACCCATCCCTAGTAGGCCTTGGTACAATGGGGTTTATTCCTAGGTATATGTATACTAAAGAATGAATGAATATTCACAAAAATTCAATCAAAAGACAAAGGGGGGGGGGGCTGAGTGTCAGGAACCACAACAAGGATAGGTAAAGGTAAAGGTATCCACAGTTTAGGATTTATATTTATATTACATGAAAAACTTTATGTGTTTTTGTGAGAGAGAGTGAAAGAGCAGAAAACAACATTTTCTGTGCAGGGATGTTGTTTCTGCACAAAAAGCCCACCCCTACCCCCTTCACAATGAATCCCAAACTGCAAGTAGCAGTATTAGAAAACTGTAGTTTTCAAAAAGAAAGAAAGAAAGAGAGAGAAAGAAAGAAAGAAAGAAAGAAAGAAAGAAAGAAAGAGAAAAAGAAAGAAAGAAAAGGGGGATCAGGAGTTTTCTTTCAGTGCGGAGAAAACTGAATATATATTTTAATTCTTTCCTGTGAGAATGAAAGTAATAACAAATTACATCCCAGTTGCACACTGGATTGCTTTATAGTGTTCAGGGTTGAATTGTAACAAGTTTCTCTTTTTCCAATATCCTTTAAAGTAAATCAGCATTTCTTTCACCCCCTCTGGATTTGTGTTTGTCTACAGATCAGTGTAGATCTTGGACTGTCATCTTAGGGGAGGCAGACAAAAAATATAACTCATGCTTCTATTTAGTTCCATTACTATTATTTTATAAAGAATGTTTGTGATGCATAGAAAACCATCAAATATGAGTTTCTCTAGCAACCAGTACAGCAAGCATAATAATGATAGCACTCAACCTTGTTAATTTTTTGGATTGCAACTCTCAAAATCCCCAGACAGCAAGGCCTTTTGACATGCTAGCTGTGGGATTCTGGAAACTGTACTTTTAGGCAAAGATGCACTTGCAAAATATCCCATCAATGCAGACACTTGGGATTCTTTATTCATTTATTTAACACCTTGCCTTTCTCCCAGTATGGGGCCTCACAACATATATTAAAGCAAACTATGCCCCCAAACTTATGATGAAAGTTAAAAGAACAAATATACTAAAAACACCACTAATATAAAACAATTTAAAAGTATTTAAAATGTAACAACGTTTATTAATTTTCTTCTGCTGGTGGAAAGAAAACAGATAGGAACATCCTAGGGTGCATTTACACTGTAGAAATAAGGCAGTTGGGCACTACATTAACTGCCATGGCACCATCCTACAGTATCCTGAGATTTGTAGTTTTGTGAGGCACCAGCACTCATTGGGAGAGAAAGCTTAAAGACCTTGTAATGCTACAAATCCCAGGGTCCATAGGATGGAGCTACAGTAATTAAAGTGGTATCAAACAGCATTATTTCTGCAATGTAACCGTAGTCTCCTATGGGAATCAAATTCTGAGAGTAGTCACTGTGAAGGACCTGTCACATGGCCTCATGAAATGTGCCCATGACAGATCACCCCAGTGGATCACCAGTGCTTGCTGCTGTGCATGCAATAGTGCCTGTTCAGAAGATTCTTCTTCCACTTAACCTTGGATGTTTTATTGCACAAGTTGCAAATGCTCATACTATGGTTGCACTGTACATGAATGGCTTGACTCAACAAGATCCTGGCTGAAAAGATTATCCCTCCCTATATGATCCGGCCCATGTTTTAAGATCTTCAGGGGGAGGCTTTCTCTTGGTCCCACTACCATCATAGGCATGTTTGGTGAAGACCCAAGAGAGAATCTTCTCAGTGGCTGTGGAACTCCCTTCTGCAGAAGGTCTGGTTAGCTTTCTCCCTGCTCTCTTTCTGTCAGGAGGCTAAGCCCTATTTATTCAGGCAGGCCTTTGACAGATTTCTGATCATATGTCAGAACAAAGTTTAAAGTGGAGTGTTGTGTTTTTATCTTGCATATTTTAAATTATGTTTTAAATGCATTTAAGCAGTTTTCAACTATCTGTTTTTAAGACTATCCGTTGTTTTGCAATATAACATTTAGATCATTTCTGTTTTTCTGTTTTTAATTATGGTAACCTGCCATGGATTCTAACGAATGGGATAAGTGGCATGGTAGTCCAATAGATAAATAAATAAATAAATTCCCTGAGCTCTGTATAATTAAATATGGCAGTGGTTAAATGCCCTAAAGGCACCAGATCCTGTCTGATCTTTGAAGCTAAGCAGGATTAGCTCTGAATGGGAGACCACCAATGAATACCAAAGCACTAGGGCAGGGGTAGGCAATCTGTCCCCTTGAAGGGCCGAGGGACTTCCGCTCCCAGAATCCCAGGAGCTATTGGCCAACATGGGACTATTGGCCAACATGGCTGAGGCTTCTGGGAGCTGAAGTCCCTTGGCCCTTAAAGGGGACAGGTTCCCTACTCCTGCACTAGCATATATATCAGAAGAAGGAACTGGCAAATCCACCTCTGAGTATGCCATTCCTATGAAAACCTTATGAAATCCATGGAGTCAACATGGGTCAAAAGATGATTTGAAAGCACGCACACACACACACACACACACACACACACACACACACAAAGTAGTGCACCATCTTTGGCTTTTGCTTTGTCATCTTCTTCTCTTTTCTAAATGCAGCTCACTTTCTCCTCCCTCCCCTTATGGTCTCTCCATGTCTGGTTTTAATCACAGAGACAGCCCAAAGTTTGCTGCCGAAGTTGGAAGTATTGGAAGTATTCTGTAGACTGTATAAGTGCCAAAGCTCATCTATTGTTTTCCCCACTTAGAGTAGAGACATTTCTTTCCTTAAGCATGCACTCAAATATTTCTGGATGAGTCATAGCTGAGGCCTCCTACATGAAGTAATATTTTTTTATATAACATATGCCACTTGAATAGCTCAGAAAGAGAGCAGTTTTATGGTTCTAGATACCATTCTACAGCATTATGTCATCAAAATGACAGCTATTTAGAGGTAATTATTTGATAATGCACATTAGTACATTTGAAACGAAATTTAAAGGAAAAATGAGCTAAAATTTAGTTCTTAGGAGAAAAAAAAATTCCCATTGAGTTGGAACAGGACTTCATTCTGATCAATCATACATTATCACAATAGCCATAATCTCGAGAAATGCATAGACAATTTGTGAACACAGTAGGGCTTCCTCCCCCCACCATATCACAGGGCACTTTATTGAAACTAGTGAAGTGGGAAAAAGAGATGAAAAGCAGCTTATGAAGCAATATAGAGGAAGTGGAATAGGGGCTGCATTTCAGAAAAAGCAAGGAAGCATCTATATATTGATACCCTCCCAACATGGAACTCAGGAAGTTTTCAGCAGTTTCCAAATGAGCAGTCCTAGACTTGCTTCCCTTCTGCAAGGCTGCTGCAGCATTGTGACGATTTCTTGGGCCCCACATAATGTCATTCAATGGATTATGTTTTATGCCATGATACATACATACCCATACCAGAGCTAGGAAACTGTACAGTGGGTCCTTGGTATCTGCTAGGGTTGGGTTCCAGGACCCCCTGTGGATACCAAATAGCATAGTAAAATGGTGTTCCTTATATAAAATGGCAAAAATCAAAGTTTACTTTTTGGAATTTATATATTTTTTTGAATATTTTTAAGCCATAGATAGTTGAATCCATGGATAAGGAATCTGTGGATACTGAGAGCTGGCTGTCCCTTTTGGCCTATAATGCCCAGAATTCCCCAGCTAGCATGGTCAGTAGGGAATATTAGCAGTTGGAGTTCAAAACAATGCATTCTAAGTTCTTGGCAGGCTACTGTGGTGAGGGGACAAAACAAGGACTTTGCTTCACCAAATAAGAGCTCTGCCTCCAATGAATTTTTCCTTCAGTCCCCAAATATTTACCATTCCAGAGAGTAAGACACTGAAAATCATTCACACCCAGAATTCTGTTTGCTGTGTTCACATTCTCTTGGTAACTTTGCCAGTCTCATTTCTTTGGATGGCATATCTGTATTTCTAAGTGCTCTGTGAAGATTTTTATTTATTTATTTAATTTTTATCCTGCCTTTCTCTGATAAGGGACCAAAAGTAGCCCATACTTTGCCTTAACACAGTACAGCTAAAAACATTCTGAAATGCAACAACTAAAATGAATTAAACGAAAACAGCTTTAAAACATTAGTTTAGATGAGAAATGGAAAACACATTAGAACATACCCATTGCACTACCCCAAGCAGTTAAAATTTGAAGCCCTGTTTAAATAGAAAGGTCATGTTCTGTCAATGAAAGGAGAGGAGAGGGCCAACTGAACCTTCCCTGGCAGAGAGTTTCATAGCCTGGGAGCAGCCACTGAGAAGGTTCTCTCCAAAGTCTTCATCAGAAATACTAGTGAAGGTGGTGGGACCAAGAGAAAGCTCTCCCCTGTAGATCTTTAAACTCAAGTAGGCCCCTATAGGGAGATAAAGTCTTTCAGATAGCCTGGACCTAAGGTGTTTAGGGCTTTATGGATCATAACCTACACTTTGACTTCTGCCCAGAAACGGACCAGTAGCCAGTGAAGCTGTTTCATCAAGGGAGTTACGGTATATGCTCCCTATAACAAGCCCTGGTCAGCAGTCCAGCTGCAGCATTTTGGACTTGCTGTATTTTCTGAACAGTTTCCAAAGGCAGTCCCATGTAGAGAATGTTACAGTAATCCAAACATGATGCAATCAAGGCATGGGTTACTGTGGCCAAATCTGCTTTCTCAAGAACAAGCATGGCTGGCACACCAGTTTTAACTAATAATAATAATAATAAGTTTTATTTTTAGCCCGCCTCTCTGCAAGGCAATCGAGGCGGGTTACAGCAATTTAAAATGATACAGCTAAAATACATTCCCTCCCTCCAAATCTACCCACCCACCCCTTAAAACAAGATTAAACCAAGAATTCAATTAAAAACGAACAGAACATTACGCATTAAAATCACAAACCCATACTAAAGCCACTGAACAGTTGTGCGCATCAGGTAACTAGGGGTAACTAGAAGACCCATCTCCTATGGCGGTTGTTGTTCCGGGAAGGCCTGCCGAAAGAGATCCGTCTTTACCGCTTTCTTGAAAGCGGCAAGCGTGGTAATCAGACGGATCTCGTCCGGCAGGCCATTCCAAAGTCTGGGGGCGATTGCGGAGAAGGCCCTCTGGGAGGTCTGAGATAGCCTGGTCTTTATTGGCTGTAACAGATTCCTCCCAGAGGACCGCAAGGCGCGGGGGGGGTCATATGGGGAGAGGCGGTCCCTAAGATAGGATGGACCCAAGCCATGTAGGGCTTTAAAGGTCAACGCCAACACCTTGTACTGCGCCCGGAAACTGATCGGCAGCCAGTGGAGGGATTTCAGCACTGGTGTTATGTGCTCCCTCCTTGATGTCCCGGTAACTAACCTGGCTGCCATATTTTGAACCAACTGTAGTTTCCGGGTTAGGCACAAGGGTAGCCCCATGTAGAGCGCATTACAGTAATCCAATCGAGAGGTTACCAGGGCGTGCACCACAGTTTCCAGGTCCCTCATGTCCAGATAAGGGCGCAGTTGGCGTATCAGCCGAAGCTGATAACAGGCACTCCTGACCGCCGCATTCACCTGACTAGTCATGTGAAGCGACGAGTCTAGAAGTACCCCCAGACTGCGAACACAGTCCTTAGAGGAGAGTGTGACTCCATCCAGGACTGGAGACTGTATTCCCAGATCAGGTTTCGGGCCTGTGACCGCGAGCACCTCCGTTTTGTCCGGATTCAACTTCAGTCTGCTTTTCCTCATCCAATCCATTACCGCTCTTAGACAGTCATTAAGAGGAGAGACGCCATCTGAGGTCTGAGACGATGATCTATTCATGGAGAGATATATCTGGGTGTCGTCAGCGTACTGAAGACACCGCGCTCCATGCCTCCGAATGATCTCACCCAGCGGCTTCATGTAAATATTAAATAGCATCGGGGACAGGATGGCGCCCTGAGGGACGCCGCAATTAAGCTCAATTCTGGAGGAGCAACTGTCCCCGAGCCTCACCCTTTGGGATCTGCCTGAAAGGAAGGAGCGGAACCACTGCAGTGCAGTGCCTCCAACTCCTAACTCTCTCAAGCGATCCAAAAGGATGGCATGATCTATAGTATCAAAGGCCGCTGAGAGATCCAAGAGCACTAACAGGGTCACACCACCCCTGTCAATACTCAGGCGGAGGTCATCGGTCAGAGCAACCATAGCAGACTCCACTCCAAATCCCGTCCTAAAGCCGGTTTGAAATGGATCAAGATAATCGGTTTCATCCAAGACTGCTTGGAGTTGGGAAGCAACTGCCCTCTCAATCACCTTGCTCAAAAAAGGGAGCAAGGATACTGGTCTGTAGTTATTTCTATCCAGGGGGTCCAAGGAGGGTTTTTTTAGGAGGGGCTTAACCGCCGCCTCCTTCAGACAAGATGGTACCATCCCCTCCCTAAGTGACGCGTTGATTGTGTCCCGAAGGAACACCCTCAGCGCGCCACCCCCCTGGGCGACCAGCCAGGATGGACAAGGGTCGAGAGGGCAAGTCGTCTTCTTCATCCTACCAAGCAGCTTGTCCACGTCATCGGTACTCACAGACTGAAATTGATCCAGTAGAATGCCATCAACGGAGTTCCTGGATACCCCATCTATGGAATCTGTTGAAACAATGGCATCCAAGTCGGCTCTTATCCGAGAGATTTTATCTGCAAAGTGGATATTAAATGCCTCACAGCAGGCTGTTGTCGGGTTAAGTAGGGGGTTTGGCGCAGGAGGAACCCTTGCCAGCTCCCCCACCACCCTAAACAGCTCTGCCGGGTGAGACTCTGCAGACGCAATACGTGCAGAACAGAAAAATTTCTGTGCTGCACGTAAAGCCTCCCTATAGGAATCCAAATGCTTCCTAAGGCGAGTTCTGTCGGACGAGAGACAAGTTTTCCGCCATTCGCGCTCTAGTCGTTGTCCGGCTCGCTTCATTCCCCTAAGCTCCTCAGTATACCAGGGCTTGCGGTTTGAAGCGGGACGGAAAGGACGCTTGGGAGCGATTGTGTCGATAGCCCTGGTGAGATCCGTATTCCAGGTATTCACCAAGGCTTCGACAGAGTCGCCGGCGTTACCAACCATCAATCCCTCCAAGGCTTTCTGGAAACCAATTGGTTCCATGAGCCTTCGAGGGCGGACCATTCTAATGGGTCCGCCACCCCCAGGAGGGAGGACAATAGCCCTTAATTCCGCCTTGATCAGAAAGTGATCCGTCCATGACAATGCAGAGGTTCTTTTGACCTCCGCCCACGGATAATCCTGCTCCGTACTAAAGATCGCATCGAGTGTATGACCAGCACAATGTGTGGGTCCGTCGACCAATTGGGATAGGCCCATGTTTGTCATGGTATCCATGAACTCCCGAGCTGCACCAGTTAAGTCCTGCAAGCTGGTTTCGAGTGGAATGTTGAAATCGCCCAGAACCAAAAGCCTGGGCGATTCCAACAGCAACTCAGAAACCAGGGCGGTCAGCTCGGTTAGGGAGTCTGTTAAGCAACGGGGTGGCCGGTATACCAACAGAATCCCCAAACTATCCCTGGTCTTCAGGCTAAGGTACATACACTCGGTGTGAATCATTTTCCGGATAGGCTTCCTGATCAAAGTTAAGGTGTTCCTGTGGACAAGGGCTATGCCGCCCCCCCGTCCGCTTTCCCTCACCTGCTCAATGACTGAGTACCCAGCTGGGAGAGCCTGCACCCATGTTGCAGAGCTAGCATCCCCCAGCCAGGTCTCAGTGAAGCATGCCAGGTCGGCTGCCTCATCCACTAGGAGATCGTGGATGATGTGAGTTTTATTCCTAACCGACCTGGCATTGCAAAGGAGCAGGTTGAGGGTCGGCATACACACTCTTGTTCTGGCTACTGCTGAAATCTGGGCTTCCTGGCTCAGGACTGAATACAAGAATATGCCCCAAGCTACAAAGCTGAGATTTCAGGGGGAGTGTAACCCCATCCAATACAGGCTCAATTAAGCTCCAGTTTAGCCTCATCCAGTCCGTTACCAACAACAAACATTGGTTTATTACTGAAACAGCTTCCTTGGAATTCAATAGAAAGGAGAGACAGAGTTGGGTGTTATTAGCATATTGGTAACATCAATGTTACTTCAATGCTAGAAATCTGGGAACTGAAGGAAAATTTCATTTGAGGGACAGAATTCTTATCTAGGGAAAGCAATGCCATTAGTTTGCCCTGTCCATAGCCATCACCCAGGGGTAAGCCAGTACAATTTGCTGGTTAGATTCTGTTTTCTTTTAAAAAATAAAAAACAAGATAGCAGTCAAATGCTAGGGTCCAGGGCTTCTTAGAAGCATCACTTTCTTATCTAGTATTTTAAATCTAGAAAGATCTTTGGGGATTGGATATTACATAGATCCCTCAGAACTTTTCCCACAAGATCATAAAGATTGACTGGGAAGGCTCTCTTTATAGTTGTATCTCCCTGAAAAGAAATATCTAGACAAGAACAAAGCACAGCCCTCTGTGTTGAACTTCCAGCATGATGTATGGAATGCTTTATCTAGGGAGCTCATCCTCTCAAGGCATTTGAAGTGTTGCAAAGGCTTTCCTGTTCAGGCTGGCTTTCTATGAAGGATACTTAAATTGTGTATATTCCTGTCAGAAATTGGAGATGTTACTTTTCTGGACTCCATACCTTCCATCTCCCAAGCAGCATATGGAACAGTGGCAAGGGATTCCACAAGTTTTACTTCAAAAGCTCTGGTTTCTATAGATGTTTATACGTATGAAACTGTGTATTTCAATTAAGGAAGCATTTGTATGAATTCTGAATGCATGATTGTTAACTTCATATTGACTTAAAGATTCCTAAACTCCTTGACTCAATTATCTGGACACATGTGGCACATGTGACAAACAGGACACATGTGGGCAAGCAACAGCGGAGTTTGGTTAAGATGGCAAAAATTATTAATAACACACAAACTAGGAGAGGAAGTAGCAGTTTGCTTTTCCTGAATCTGGCCACCTGGTCACCTGATCATTCCTGCCACAGAAAGGTAGCTCCATTGCTTGTATTGGCATTCAGAAAAGGTGATGTTACCTCTCTCTCTCTCTCTCTCTCTCTCTCTCTCTCTCTCTTTTTTAAATGGTGTTTATATGCAGACCTTCTCATATATACTGTTGCATTTCACCTCTCCTGTTCCACCAGCTTCACTTTGTGGAAGTGCAGGTGGGCACCCAGAATGATAGGAAAACAGAAAAAGGCTTTTTGATTAATATCTTTGCACAAATAGGCAAACATGAGCATGTGGGGTGGGAATCCAACCCCCCCAGCACCTGCAGTCATGTGACAGGACATAAACTGATATAAAGAACATGTGCACACATTAGAAACACCCCCTTGCACAAATGTGGATACATAATGGGGGTCCTGTGTGACTTTCCAAATTGATTTCAGTTTGGATTAAAACAAGTGTGTGGGGCAGTAAAGGAGTCAGACTGGGGCAAGTATACTATGTAGTGGAGCTGGGATACAGTCCAGATGTAGATTTAGCCCAAGTTGCCAATTCAGAATCACTCCAGGCTCTGAAATGTCCAGGGCAAAATATGATACCTGGGGACAGCCAGTCATTACACATTGCACATTAATTACCAATGAGAGAGAGAGAAAGCAAGAGGGAAGATATTTTTCTATCTGGAAATTAAGACATAAATCTTAGGTAAAGAGGCTGTTCTCAGATTGTTGTGAAATGAAGAGATTATTCCTTCTCACTTAGGGTCAATACAAACCAGCCAAAAGGACCAGCTTGGGGTTGGAGTCAGGGCATGCCGGATGCCCTGACTCGTCCCTCACATCGCCCTCACGCCGCCCACCTAAAGAGATAGTGGGTAACATCAGGGCACTCTCTTGGTGCAGCGTTTAGACACTGCAGAAAAGTTGCCACCACAGTGGCAAGGGTGGCTTTTTGCCACTCCAAACAGGAGCGGCATTTGCCAGCTCTTTTTGGAGTGGCAAAGTGCAAGATCAGAGCTGCAGCATGCAGTTGCTATGGCCCTGATCTGGTGCTCCTTAGGGGCCATCTGTAGAGCCCCTTACAGAGATGGAATAAGTAACATTTAATGGCTATACTTGCTTTAGTCAGAAGGTGGATGGAGAGCAGAGTGGAGGGTGAGCCCTAGTATCACAACCACTGGTAGTGGTGGGGAGGAAGAGGAAGCTAAATAAGAATCTTTGGAAGTTCAATAACAAATCAGTTAAACCTTGCATATTATAGTAAGCCGCTTCTCTATTAGTTTAGCTGGAATTCTGCACACAGTCTTTTTCTCTTACCCAAAGCTCAGCCTACCAAAACAGGGAAAATTTACAGCCACATCTGCTGCCTGAAGTTTATTCACAGAAAATGGAGACTCATACCCTAGCCCTGAGAGATGGCAACCCTAATCTAACAGATATACATATACATTTCAGTTACATGGAAAATTACACTCTAGGCTTATTGTACATTACTGAAGATGAGGCCTCCAGCGACTAGTTGAAGAGAATACAAATTGCAGTCAGGATTTCATGGCTACTCAGATCAGTGTTGATCCTACTATTAGTATAACTGAGATGGCTGACCCAGGCATCAGATTTGAGGTGTCATGAAGGGACAGCAAATAGTTAGCTGTTTGATTTTGCATTCAGGAATGAGAAAAGATGGTTGATGTATTCCTGCCTCATGTAGCAACATAATTTTGCCAACCTTGGATAATATGCATCTTGATTTGAGTGACTCAGGGATGCCATTTGCTTCTGTGTCTCAGACATAAAATGTCTTGCTCCTTCTATGACTCACAGTTTCAACTTTACCTTGAGAACACTCTTCTACCCCCCCCCCCCGGCACACTTTTTTGTTGGTTTTAAAATGTTTATAATGATATTTCCCCTATTTCTTTATGGATACATACTGTATGCTTTTCAAGGAAGCTGGGTAGGAATATCATTGATTGATTCTGAAGCCAACGCACTGTAGCATAGATCTGTTTTGTTGTTGTTGTTGCTGTTGTTGGGTGCCTTCAAATCATTTCTGATTTATGGAGACCCTGAGGCTAGTGTCTATCACAATTTTTTTCTGGGGCTGAGAGTATGTGACTTGTCCAAGGTTACCCAGTGAATTCCCAAGGCCAAGTGAGGAATCAGACCCTGGTTTCCAGAGTTGTAATCCAATGCTGAAACAACTTGATAGATACTTTTTTGAAAAAGAGAGAGAAAACATGCATAGCAATTTGCAATGGAATCTTTTGAAATTTGAAAGTACCAGCACAAATGTTTATATTATTCGTTTGAAGCTTCATCTTAACTTCTACTCTGTATAATAGGAATACTGCAGCTTGTTAAACAAACTCCTTGGTCACTAAATATTCACATCTGCCCTCTAGACAATTATTATTGAAGAGGTTCTGGGAAAATAGTATACAGATAGGTGATTATTCCAACACCTGACTGAGGGAATTCCTTTCATACTTCTGCTTTTCTGCCTGTGCTAATTCTTAGCGGCACTCTGCCAGCATCTCAGTTATATGTAAGGGTGGAGACTGTGCCGAAGGACAGAAAGACATTCTCCTCTGGCCTGCAACAGAAGAACATTATAAACAACATTAAACAGAGACTGAATTTTCTCCTCCACACCTTTCTGAAAGACAGAATTATATTTCCACCCAGCTTCCTTGGAAAGCACACAGTATGTACTTCTAAAGAAATGGAGGAAACATCATTATAAACATTTCTAACCAACAAAAAAGTGGGGGAGGTAGAATGGTATTTATGGAAAGGGATACACCACTGTCTAATTTATCCTGAGGTTTGTTTTTGAGAGGAAAAAAAACACACAACACACTCCCAGGTCCCTGAATGTTAGGAATTTCACATTCTTAACATATTTGCACAGTGGCATGTTTCTGAGAAGATGAATTCATTTATTGAAGGAAGAGGGGGCTGAACATTTATTTTTGGTAGCACTAATATTAATCATCTGGGTTACTTGGGAGTATTTGTTCTTAATAGACAAGTGTTAAATCATCTGCAAAGTTCACTTTTTTAAAACTGTTCTCTGCTTCTGAGCAATGAGTTTCCACTGAAGACCCAGCTCATAATCTATTTAGTTCTAGCTCAAACTTATCTAGTGTTAACAATTCTTCACTTTATGACAAGGCTCCACATGTATGGCAAAAGGGATGCCTCATGGGCTTTGTAATGTAGAAATTTTATAAGCAATTATGAGCAAAACAGCAATTCAAGCATTGTCCATAATTTTGTTGGTGGCTTATACTAATATAATTGGGGGTTATGTCAATGTGAGTACTTTCTTGGGTATTGTGGAAGGAGGTATCCAGTATCTCCTTATACAATATCTCTGCACCAGGTGTGTAAAGGTAGCTGGACAGCTCTACCTCCAGCTGAAAGGGTGCTGCCCTTGCACACTTCAGGAAGAAGAAGCAGTGTTTGTCTAGTCAGTGGTTGAAGGTCAGAGCTGTTTGGCTGTCCTTGTGCACCTGAGAAAAAGAAATGATCTTCTTCTCCAACCAACATCATCAGTACATTGGTGGAGATTTACAGTCCACTATAGTCCAAATTTCTTTTCCAGATATATCCATTGAGTTGCTTAGTGCATGTCTACATGGGCCATTTACACGGGCCATTTACATTGGTTTCCCCTTGCCTTTACGTAGCTCTGTCTTTACAAGGCAGGGCCCAAGGCCCGATTCAAGTGTGGGTTATGTTCATATAGGAGGGTCAGTTCCACAACAAGTCTGAGCCATCCCTGCCTTAATCCAGTTAAAAAACTCTCACCATTTGTTCCAGATCTTCAGAGAAATCTGGAGCACTCTGGAGCGATATCGGTCACTCTTTATGCAGCATCTTGCTGTGTTGCCCAGTACTGCCACCACTGGTGTGAGTTGCTCCCTCTGAGATCACAACAAGGTGCCCAGACATGTGATTGACTCTGGGCACCTCAGAGGGAGTGAGTCACACTAGCAGCAGTGGTGGTTGGCAGCACAGTCATTTGTAGACAGCCACCTGGTGTCACTCCAGCAGTCCCGGGTAACAGGGGGCATTCAAGGTGGCTTTGGGGCCAGAATACCTGGGAAGTAACTCAAAGTATTCTGGCTAGTCTAGATGTGCCTTCCCTAAAATGTCTGATAGTATTTACTTTACAGAACTGAACAAATATTAATAGAAAATAGAGACCTCTTCCCAACACACATTTAAATCAGTTGAACAGAAATAACCTTGCTTCTAGAACTGGAGGGATATTAATAGAAAATAGAGGTATCTTCCCAATTTCATCTCAACCACATGGACAGAACTAAATTACCTGTCACCTGTCCTGAGTGAGTGGGTGGACTGCTCCTCTGCATATCCAAGAATGACTTCACAGTAAGTACCAACACCTTGTTCTCTGGATGCTGCAGAAGGCTATGAATTTTGATAACAGTTTAAGCAAATGTATTATATCCTTCCAGACACATTTTGAGCTCATATATTCTTCATAATGAGTTGTCTTTCCTTAACAAAATCAAACAAAACTAAAGGCATTTATAATAATAATCTTTGAAATTACCATATTTTGAATTATTCATTCCAAAACGTTAAATATACGAGATTTATATAATACATAGATAAACATTTACTTTGTTAACATAGTTAACATTTCTGATTGAACATTTTGAAATATTATTTTAATTATAGGGCACTGCAGCCAATGTAGCTTGCCAAGGACTCATAGCAGCAGGCTCAAATTCAGTGGCACAGAGGTATGCATGTCCCATAAGCCTGCCCATGACTGCCCATGTATATCATGCAAAACCCTGAAAATTAACACAGTCAGCAGTTGCTACTCCAAAAGTAACCAGGACAATCTCTCATAAGTTACTTGTAATATCCAAAGCATTTTTATGTACAGGTTGAGTATTCCTTATCCAGAATTCCAAAGTCCAAAATAATCCAAAATCCAGAATTGCCTACATGGGTGGCTGAGATTATGACAGCTATCTGATGGTTCAGTCTACACAGATGTTGTTCCATGCACAAAATTATTTAAAATATTGTATATAAAATTACCTTCAGACTATGTGTATGAGGTGTATATGAAACATAAATTAATTCCCTATTTAGACTTGGGTCTCATCTCAAAGATATCTCATTTTGTATATATAAATATTCCAAAATCCAGAAAAAATCTGAAATCCTAAACACTTCTGGTCCCAAGTATTTTGGATAAGGGAGACTCAACCTGTATTGAACAATGTATGATTTTTCAGTATATAATGCAAAATTGCAAGCAATAGGTAGAATAATAAGAGGCCAATAGGCATCTTTTTCATGCAGAGAAATCTTATGTGTGTTTACTCAAAAGTAAACTGCCTTGTGTTCAATCAGGTTTACTTCCTCATAAGTATGTTCAGGAATGCATTGACTTTAATGCAACTGGCATCTTCATTAGTTCAATGTTGGAACATTCAGATACAGTGTATTATAGTTTACAATTGTTGGCCAAAAACAGACTATTGTGATTTGAAGTAAATATTTAGACATTAAACTTACTATTATGGACAATATCAGCAGGTATGAGGAAGATATCCCTCCTCTAGGACCCTTCAGGAGCCAAAAAGATGATCAAAACACACCCTTCAATTTTTTAAAAAGGAGGTAGTCAGAAGTCCACTAACAGTTTTTAAAAACAGTGTTTTTAAAAAACATTAAACAGTACACACTGTCCTGCAACTTTGTTAATAGGTGAATTGCCACTTTTTTGAGGGTTTCCTGGAGATACAACCCTGTATCTCTCCTTTTATGTGCTAGGCCTGTGTGTGTTTGGGGGAAGCTGCAAAAACAGCCTGAGGGGAACATGTAGCTCTAGGGACAAACTTTGTCACCCCTGCTGCTTCAATTAAAATATTATATGTGTTAGAAACATGGGAAATGGTTGCGGTCTTCCTTGTGGGTGCAACATTATTGCTATTATGGTAAAGTCCTCCACTACAAAATCTACCATTATATCACTAGATATATATATCTGTACTACACAGTTATATCAGTCTTATGTCACTTGAACTGCTATGGCTCCATCCTATGGAAATCTGAGATTTGTAGTTTGTAGACAGACATTAGAGTTTGCTAGAACAGAGTTTTAAGTACCTCCCCAAGTAAATATCCCAAAATTGTGCAAGATGGAGAAAACATAGTTAAAATGCTAGGAAGCCGTTGTTAGCTTCTTAGGATAGATATACCCAAGGTTATCTGTTTTTTTCAAAATGTAAACCAGATCAAAACAACACAGAGGGGGATTAATGCATAGATTTTTTTTCTCAAAACTAGGGCAGAAACTGACACAGGATGTATATAATATAATAAGGAATTTATTGTGTAATAAAGGCCCACTGCGTAATATAATGCTAGATTTTGCAGGCTAATAGAACAAGATGATGAAGGAATACTTTCAATAATAAGTATTACAACACACAGCACTGTCTCAGGTCTAAATTGTTTTCAGTGCTAAGCTTCCTTCATCACCAAACAATTTAAATGCCTCTGAAAGCCAATATGCCTCCATAGTGTTCATTCATGTTAGGAAGTTCTCCATCAGCTACGTGATCAATGTCTCAAGAGCCATAGAATTAACAACAAAAGGGTATATGAAAGGCTATGGAGGCAAGTAAGGCAATGAGCCACATGATAACAAGAGGCTGGATTATTTTAGCAACAGTGCTAAAAGAGGATCAAGTTGTAACAAAACTAGAAAGAATTAGATTGCATTAGTAATGAGCAAATAACTCAACAAGCTGGTAAGATTCTTCAGTGAGGAATCTGTACTCAGGACAAGAGGCTACTGCAGGGGTCGGCAACCTATGGCCCAGGGGCCGGATCTGCCCCCCCCGGCCTTTGGACCATCCCCAGCCCGGTCCTGCCGCTGCGCACTGCCCCCAACCCCGCTGCATGCCGCCCCGCCCCCGCCCCCGCCCCCACCCCCGCCCCCGCCCCCGCCCCCGCCGCTGCTGCGTGAGTCTCAGCCGGCATTTTGTTTTCCAAAATGGCACCGCGACTTGTTTGCGCATGCACTGGAGTACTGTGCATGCATGAACAAGTTGCGGCTGCCATTTTGGAAAATAAAATGCCGGTTGCAACTCATTTACGCATGTGCAGTACTCCGGCGCATGCGCAAACAAGTTGCGGTGCCATTTTGGAAAACAAAATGCTGGCCGCGACTGCTTGCGCATGCGCAGTACACCGGAAGTACTGCGCATGTGCGAGCGAGTGTGCACACGCGTGCATGCACAGTACTTCCGGCATACTGCTCATGTGCATGCGAGTGTGCATGGGCGGCACCATTTCCCCTCCCCCTCGGCCCACGGAAGACCTCGGAACCAGCGTATGAGCCCCAGGTAGGAAAAAGTTGCCTACCCCTGGGCTATTGTCAGGACAGAACACAGAGAAACAGAATGGTTCCCAATTGGCAAAGGAGTCAGACCAGGCTGCATCCTAACACCCCATCTATTCATCTTATATGCAGAACATATTGTAAGGAAAGCAGGCTAGGACAAAGAAGAAGGAGGAGTGAAAATAGGAGGAAGAAATATCAACAATCTGAGATACGCTGACAATACCATAATACTAGCAGAAAACCTCACAGACCTGGAACAACTAAGGAAGATCAAAGAAGAAAGTGCAAAGGCAGGCCTACTGTTGAACATAAAGAAAAAAAATGACCACAGAGAACCTACGCACATTTAAACTAGACATTGAGGAAATAGAAATAGTAAAAGAGTTCTCATATCTGGGATCATTGATCGGAATGGGGACTATAGCCAGGAAATCAGGAGAAGATTAAGAATGGGGAAGGCAGCTATGAAAGAACTAGAAAGATCCTAAAATGCAAAGACATACAACTGAGCACAAAAGTCAGAATCATACAAGTCACCATATTCCCTATTACCATATATGGATGTGAGAGCTGGACAGGCAAGAAAGAAGATAGGAGGAAAATCAATGTATTTGAGATGTGGTGCTGGAGAAGAGTGCTGAGGATTCCATGGTCAGCCAAAAGGACAAACAAATGGGTCCTAGAACAGATCAAGCCAGAGATATCCCAAGAAGCCAAGATGACAAGACTTAGACTGTTGTACTTTGGACACATCATGAGAAGGCATGAATTGTTGTAAAAGACAATAATATTAGGAAAGGTGGAGGGAAGCAGAAAGAGAGGAAGGCCGCATGCTAGATGGATGGACTTTATTAAAGAGACCATGAATATGAGTTTGCAGGAGCTGGGCAGAGCAGTAGAGGACAGGGGGCCTGGAGATGTCTCATCCATAGGTGAGACCAACACAAAGGCAGTTAACAACAATAAATGAGTTTCGGGAGCCATAGGTTCAGCATTTTGAACATCTTTTTTAAAAATTGGCTTAAAATCTCAAGAGAGTCAATCACCACTACTGGTGCTTTTCTTGTCTTTCCTATCCTTTAAATTGCCAGACAGTGGAGTAGAATGCAATGGAGATGGCAGTGCTCCATCTATGATGAGGGAAGACTAATATGGGGTTGGAGACTGGAATCCTCTTTACTTTCTGAAGTGCCTGCAGTCTTCCAGAAGGGAAGGACCCAGTGGCCCTTGGCAGTTGTAGTTTTTATACCTTGGAAAAACCTACAGTCATCAAAAGCCACCTGGAGCACACACACACCCCCCGTATTATCATCCTTGTCCTGACCATGTTGCACCCTGGTCTGGAAAATGACATGGATGTGGCCATTAAAAGGAACTGGAGCAATGGTAACAGAGTTACTACAGTTCAAGTGGCAGGTGCATGAGTCAGCATGTGGTAAGCTGTGCATCATGGGAGGTCTGATGCAACATGCACAGTGTGTGAAGCCAGCCAGGTATGCATCATGGGTGGTCTGATGCAGCAGGCACTGGGGATGAAACCAGCATGTTAGTGCATGGCTATCACATGTTCCTAAGAAAACCACCTATGTAAGGGAGAGGGTCAGAGTCTCTGTTGTTGGTTAGTTGTGGTTGGTAAAGCACTTTGTTGGTCTGTATAGCTGTGAGTATTCAAGACAGATGTCTGATACTCTATGTATCTTTATAAATATTTGCAACAAGGATTAAAGCCCTCATTGAGTGAAGTCTCGCTGTCCAGCGATTCATTTCTCCCAGCTGAAAGCAGCAGCCTGCGTGTGGGAGGATTTTTCCTGTGCTGTCTGGAGCAAGACTCTTCACAGAGACCATCTTCTAGGTGTTCCTGCCTACGTGCATCTACTCTGCATGGGTGTATGCTAGATCCCGCTTGTCTGCATATCCCAACAATCCTGACAGAGGGATAGGTGGAATCCAATTTCTCTCCTTGTCTTTTTCTACTTTCATCATGCTTGAAACACTGCTGCTGCTCCTACTTGACAAGCATAATTTCTAGGGAAGGATAGAGTAATATGAATGGCTAAGAGGCTGAATGGAAGAGGGGTCTGAGTAAAAAGATGGGTGACTCTAAAAGGTGTGACGGAGTACAGTGCATCTCAAAAAATGGTTTGAAATCCACAAAAGCTCATGCTAAAATAAACCATTTAGTCTTAAACATACCAAAAGATTCTCTAAGAAATAATGAAGATTGCATGCTGATAGTGCAGAATCAAAATTGGTTTAATACTCATTCCCTCTTCCAAGGGACCTGCCAATGGCAGCAGCAGTTGTGTGGGGTGACAGTGGCAGAGGAGGTCTCAGAGGCAATGGCAGTGGCACCAAAGTGAAACCTTATTAGTACAGTGCAGAAAGGAGGCACAGTAACCCCCTTTTGAATGTATTTTACCATGAATACCCTATGACAGTGGTTCTCAAATAGTTGGGTGGGACTCCCAGGTGAGAATTGCTCAAGAGCAGCATGAGACTTGGGGGCCCTTATTCCTCCTCCTCCTCTTTTTACACATAAACTTTTTTATGTGTAAAATTTACCATGTGTTAGTTAATTATTGAATATAGTTAAATAAAACTGTTATGATTTGAAAGATGTTATTTTCTTATAAAATGTTAAAATATGAACTACATGAATGTGTGAATGAAAATACACATACAAAATAAACAAAATATTTTTATTCATATACTACATCAAGTGGGGGAGGGAGGTGTCTGCATGTAGATGTAAAGGGTGGCCTCAAGGGTAAAAAGTGTGAGTACCATTTGGCCTATGATTTGACAATCAAAAAAGAAAAGAAGAGATTGTCCAAGAAAATAAAACTCCCAGGTTGGATGGCACATACAAGCTACTGGTGTAGAGCAGAAGACAACAATGAGTAACGTTATCACTAAGGATGAAACTGGACTCAAGCTAGAAGGATGTTTGGCTGTTGATGTGCTCAGAGGTGAAAGGAAAGCCTGAAGCTGCACAACACATATTATAGGAACATGAAATGTGCACTCATGAATCAATGGAAGCTAGATGTAGTAAAACAAGAAATGGGATGGATAAACTTTTCTATACTTGGGGTGAGTGAGCTAAAGTGGACAGTAATTGCACATTTTGTTGTTAATCATAGGAGATTAGAATGCAAAACTAGGAAACTGAACAGAATCATGGATTGTTGGAGAATTTGGCCTAGGATCAAGAAGTGAAGCAGGAGAGTGATAGATTAAATTTTGCAAGGCCAGCAGTTTGTTGATTGCAAACACATTTTTCAAGTAACCAAAGAAGCAACTGTATACATGGACATCACTTGGTGGCCAATATAGAAATAAAATAAACTACATAATCGGAAGCAAAAGAAGGAGAAGCACTATTCCTTCAGTAAAAACAAGAACAGAAGTAGATTGTGACATAATGAGCTGCTGGTATCAAAAATGTGAGCTAAAGCTAAAGAAGACTCCTAAACCAATCCCCATGCCAAAATAAAACTTAAAGAATACCCCTGTAGAATTTAAAGATAATGTAAAAATAGATTTGTACTAATAAGCCCAATTAATTGGGAGCCGGAAGAACTCTGGATTGAAGCCAGGGACACTGTTAAGAAGGGATGCAAAAAGACACTGTCTACAGCCAAAAAGAATGAGAAGCCTCAATGAATAACAGACTAAACTCTTCAAATGGTAAAGAACAGATGAGAAGCAAAAGTCCAAGAGATAGGGTCAGAACCCTGAAAGCAACTGTTCAACAGCTTGTGTGCAGGAACAAGAACTACTATTAATAATAAATGCAGGGAAACAGAAAATGACAACAAAAAAGGAAGGACAAGAAATTTCTTCCACGAGATCAATAAATGAAAGACAAATTTAAACCAAAAGTGGAAATACTCTATGACCAGCCGAGGAACACACATGACCAAGTAGAAATAAAATGATGAAAGAAACAATACACTGGAGAACTATGCAAAAGAGATGACAGGATTACATATCCATTCAAGGAAGAACCATTTGAAGATGAACCTCCAATTTTAGAAAGTGAAGTGGAAGTTGCACTCGGACCACTTGTGAGAAATAAATCACCAGGAACAGATGGCATATCAGTAGAGCTGCTTCAAGCTACAGGGAAGATTGAAAGTTTAAACTGGTAAGAACCTGCACTTATGCAGCATATTAGCAGCAAATGCACAAATGGTTTTCACACGCTGTGCACAAAGCTCTTAGAATCCGACAAGAAAATGAAATGAACCAGCAAATAGTCATTTTCGGGAAAATACCATAATTTCATTTCCGTTTCATTCATGAATTCACTTTTTTTGTGCAATTACTATAGTGTGAAAGCCATTTGCAGAATTCTCCCTGTTTCTGTTCTTGTTGTCAGGTTTCCCATGGTTCCTTAGGGATAATAGCCAGGGCTTTAAAGGAACAGCCACTCAGGCAAAGGCACAGGCATATAGACACACACACACACACACACAAAAACTTGCTTCTTCCTCCCACACCCCTCTCTCTCTGTGAATGTCTTTCCTCCTCCAGCCAGGGCTCTTAAAGGAGCAGATGCTGAAGGAAGTCAGGAACATAGCGGGAGTGAGAGAGAGAAGTTTACTTCCAGTGCTGCTTTGTCCTGCTCTTCTTCATAGCCAGAGCTCTTAAAACAATAGCTGGTGCAAGGGCAGAGAGAGAGAAAGGGAGAAGAGTGAATGAATGCTTGTCTCCCAGTCTGCTGGAGCCAGCAATGATCAACAAACTGTCCCCTTTAAAGGATTTTGGACTTCTGCTCCCAGAAACCCAGACTATTGGCCAACATAGCTGAGGCTTCTGGGAGCTGAAATCCAAAATCCTTTAAAGGGGACAGCCTTCCCTCCTAGCCACACACACACCTTCCCCCATAGCCAGGGCTCATTGTGTGAAAATCATTTGTTCATTTGCTTGCTTTTGTGGGATGCACATGCTTTAATCACTATTGGTATAGAGGCACATTTGGTCCTGTTGTGAAAACCATTCCCACATTTGCATGTAAGCGTGGGTTAATCTTGGATTCTGCACGGGATAACAGCACTTTACATGTGAAAACCATTTGCACAAGTGTGAGTTAATCACAGGTTCTTACCATTTTAAGCTTCCATTTTTGTCCCCATGTGATAAGCTAAATTATTTACCGTACTCTAGTCTATTGCTAAAATCTGTCAACAAATATGGAAGAAACAATGGCCGCAGATTGTAAACACTCAATATGGATTCCAGTCCCCAAGGGGAAAGCAGCATTATGGTAATCTCCCTTGCAAGCAAACTGATGCTCAAAATTCTACAAAAATGACTTTTACCATGTATGGAATGAGAAATGCCAGATGCCCAAGCTGAGTTTAGGAAAAGAAGAAGCACTAGGGATCATATTGCAAACAGATGTTGGATAATGGAGCACACCAAAGAACCTCAGAGGAAAATCACCTGTGCTTTCTAGAGTATAGCAAAGGTTTTGACTGTGAAGGTCATGAAAAATTATGGATCACTCTTAAATAAATAGTTGTGGCATAACATTTGATTGTCCTGATGTGTAACCTGTACTCAAGACAAGAAGCTATTATCAGGACAGAAGATGGAGAAACAGAATGGTTTCCAATTGTCAAGGGGGTCAAACAAGGCTGCATTTTATCACTCTGTTTATTTGCATGCTGAATGTATTATAAATAAAACAAAGGAAGGAAGCATGAACATTGGAGGAAGTTACATCAACAGGATATGCAGATGATACTATACTAGTAGCAGAAAATACCAAAGACTTGGGATAATTATTAAAGAAAGTCAAGGAAGAAAGTGAAAATGTAGGTTTACAATCAAACATTAAGAAAACAAAAATAAGGAGGCTGCTGTGAAATAAAAGGCAACTGTGAAGGTGTAAAACAAAAATGACTCAATGATATTTCTTTAAGTGTAAGGATATATCTTTGAATATTAAAGTTAGGATTGTTCATGCCATCATATGTCATTCCTATGTATGGTTGTGAAAGCTGGACAGTTCAGAAAAGTGATAGGAAGAAAGTCAACTCATTTGACATAAGATGCTGGAGAAGAGTCCTGAGGATATTGTGGACTGCTAAAAAGACTGATATATGGGTCCTAGAACAAATCAAGTGTGAAATCCCCCTAGACACCAAGATGACTAGACTGAGACTGTTGTACTTTTGGTAAGGTAGAAGGCAGTAAGAAAGGAGGAAGACTGCATTCCAGATAGATAGACTCAATCAAGGATGCCACAGCCCCGAGCCTGCAAGACCTGGGCAGGATTGTTGATGACAGGGTGACTGGAGGTCTCTCATTTGTAAAGTCACTAGATTTCAAAGTCTACTTGAGGGCAATTAACAAGAACAACTTCCCAGGGAATCCTGGGAATTATATTTCTGTGAAGGGGGCTAGGAATTCCTATTATTGTAAAATAGTTTCAGCAGACACAACAAACTCCAGTTCCTGAGATTCTCTGTGGGTGGTGATGGATTATAGCCAAACTAGCATGAAAACAATATAGGTTTATAGCACAGATGCACCCAAAGAATCACGGCTGCCTACCAAAACAGATAGCAGGATGGACTCATAAAAACAATGTTACAGGAAAGATGATAAATTCCCACAGGTTAGTTTCCACCAGCCATGGTCAGAGTAGATGCCTCATTTTTTCCTGCTGTTCTTGACTCCCTGCCACTCTGACATTCTTCAATGTTCTATTTATCAGAGGCACATTTTTGCAAGATAAACAAAACAGTGCAGGAAGGAAGAGGGTGAGGGAGAATATTTCCTGTATCTAACTTGTGAAAAAGAAAGAGTCAAAATAAAATATATCAGAGTAAACTGTGCTAGAAATAGCTTTGTCCAATAGCATTATTTATTTTATTTATTTATTGTTTAAAAAATCCTTCTGCTTTCTCTGCACATAAATTCTCTTGAGACTTAAAATCCTGGCTCTGTTTTATAATGCCTATTTCTACTGCCCGACATTTATTTTATAACCATCACTAAGTAGGGCCAATGAACAAATTACAAACAGAAATTATTCTTTGCAGTATTATTATTTCTCCCTGTTTATTTCATCAGAGGCAAATATTTTTACTGCAAATGACATCCCTCATAAAGATGCCATAGTTGAATATCACTTCCAAATTTCCACCAAATGTCACCAGTCCTGGTCTCAGGATCTAATCTCATGTGTTGTTCTAGCCAGCTGCAATGAAGCCTGGGGGAAAAAAACAAAACCATAAGCCCTTGGACCTGCAAAGCTGAAGACCTGTTGAATGCATTTCATGTCTGGCTGGTTTAAAAAGAAGAGAAAAATTGATAAGGGTTCACAATCCAGCCCAGCCTATGCTAGAGGTTATGAAGGCATTACTAAGAGGCTATGCAGATGGGCAAAAAGGGGCGCTTTGAGGGTGACTTGTAGGCATGGCCTTTAGACGACACATGCCTAAAAGTCTCCAGGAAAGCACCCTCTAGCCATCGTATGCTGAGAAAAGCCACTCCAAAAAGGAGCTGCTTTTTTCCACTCCTTCGGTGAAGATGTGCACCTTCACACGTATGTATGTATGCAGCGACACTGATGCACCAGAAAATGGCCATATAAATGCACTGTCGCATGTGCAACAGAAATTGACTCAGCGATCCAGAGCATGCGCCCTATGATGCAAGGTTTAATTTAAAGTGCCCTATGCTTCCAGGTGTGGATGCACTGGTGCAGGTGCGCTTGAATATTAGAACCCTAACCCTAGCTTTAACCCTACCCCTAATTGTAACCCTATGCATGCGCCCTAGCAACTGTCCTCTATTATGACAATAAATGCATTCTGTTGCATGTATGCTTGCTGTCAGCATGCACAGCAGTTTGCATGAAAGAGGCTTTTGTGACCTCATCTGTGCAGGTGTGCAGGTGTGACCATCAACCTTTGCAGACTGCCAGAAATAGTGCAAACTGAGTCCACTTTAACTGCCCTGACTCAGTGCTAGGGAATCATGGGAACTGTACTTTACTGTGGCACCAGAGCTCTCTGACAGAGAAGACTCAATGTCTCAGAAAAAAATACAATTCCCATGATTCCCTATCACTGAGCCAGGGCAGTTAAAGTGGACTCAAGTTGCACTATTTCTAGCAGTCTGCAAAGGCCTCATGTCCCTTGCATGACCACCAGCTACATGTATCCAGTCTGTCCACAGAAACCTTCCTTGCTCCCCTCCCCCTGATCTGTGTGGGACATGTTTTGTGGAGGATGACAGAGTGGGTGTCTTTTCAGTTGACAAACTCATTCCCTTGCCCCAAGGATGGCACAATCAGACAGTGGCACCTGTCTACAACACCCACTACATGGGGGAAGCTGAGGTCAGTGAAACCTTGCATGATCTGTGGGTGTGTGACAGGTCCTGCGCACGTGCCAAACTTCAGTCACTTTGTACAGACAAAATGACAGACTGTATACCACCCTATGACATGTCCTGCACATGTGCGCATGCATTCAGAAAGAATGAAAAAAAAATTAAAGCAGCCGCTGCTCGCCCATGCAGTTGCTCTGTCTCCCGTTGTGGCATCTTTGGGGCTGGCGGTGCGGTTGCTGGGGCTTTAATACAGCCTCAGAAAAGCTGCATTGACTCCCCCCAGGGTGGTTGCTCTGTCCCCATTTAGGGCATCCTTGGGGCAGGTGGTGCAGTTGTTGCAGCTTACAGAAAAGGCAGCTTCAGGTCACCTTTTCCGGCCCGTCTGCATAGCCCCTAAATCCCCACCATCTGTACTGCCATGTTTAAAGAATTGGGGGCAGGGCCAACCCTACCAGAGGAAGGTGGTTCTCTTAGGCAGTAGTTAACAGGTGGTATGGAAAGAAGCAGAACTGTTCTGTGTCTTCTGTTGAATGGGTCCATGTTAAAGATAAATAACCTTAAGAAGGGAGAGGAAGGGTCTTGAATTTGTCACATTAACATCTGGAGAGCAAACTGAGCCAACACAAAGGTAACCCAATTGTTTTCTTTTTACTGTGATTTGACACATTGCACATCTATTTTTATTATAGTATTGATCAATAAATATGCATCTCTCACCTATAAATTAACATAGAATTTATGCAAATTTCTATCATCTTTTGCTGTGTGTGTGGAGTGTTGCTAACATACATCACATTTCTGTCTGGGTTTGTTTTTTTTAGTATTTTTATTAAAAACCTTTCAGTGAATTAAAACCATGGAACATACCAACGCAACAAGTAAAGAAAGAGAGCAAAGTAAAACAAGAGAAAACCAGCAAGAAAAGAGAAGAAAAAAGAATAATGAATAATGAATAAGAGAAAACACAAGAAACATTTACATTGACTTCCAGCTTTCTTTAAAATGGTTATGACTTTTGATATATAAAGCCGTACTTAGCCAACAAATTATTTTTATATAAACATCTTCAATTTAGCCCAACCTACTAATGATCAAACTCCACTTTTGACATATTATTTTCATTTTTTCTGCAAAAATTCAACCAAAGGCTCCTAATCTTTCAAAAAAGTCACCAAAGTTTTTTTCTCTAATCAAAGCAGATAACTTATCCATCTCTGCATTTCTTTCTAGCTTTCAAGGTTGTTGAATGTATAAGAGCCAAAAAAGAAACCAAAATTCAAAGGCTCCAGATGTAATGGGATGTTTCTGAAAGGAACAAATGTTATCCATTTGGAAAAGTCATCTATATAAATACTCAAAGGAATTACTCCTTAGAAGATTCAGCCACGTCTTTAGCCAAACATAGCAGAAAGCAGAAAGTAGCATTTCAATTATAGCCAGAGACGATTAAAAAAAAAATTCTGACAGCACAATCCAAAGCATGCTAACTCATTTCAGTAAGGTCATCTGAGTTCAATGGGGCTTCCTCCCAAGTAATGTGCATAGGATTAACCGGATGGCATTTTTATTTATAATAGCATTTAAAGTCAGAAGCAGAGCATTGGCTTGGTGTGCATAAAGCCTGTAGTTGAGAATATAATTTAGCAGGATTAAGGAAGATCTCTCAGGTTTTAGAGTTGAGAGAAGTTATAAGCCTCCAAATTACAGAATCATAGAGTTGGAAAGGATCTGTGTGGCCCTTCAGATAATAGAATTAGAATTGGAAGGGATTGCAAGGACCATCTAGTCCAAGAGTCGGCAACCTACGGCCTGCAGGCTGGGTGCGGCCTGCGGAGGCCTTGGGACCGGCCCATGGCTGGTCCCGCCACCGCCACCCCATGTGCGCCGCTGTGCTGCGCACAAGCACGAGTGCAATGTTTGTGTCCAAAATGGTGT
This sequence comes from Phrynosoma blainvillii, assembly GCA_026167975.1. Lineage (NCBI taxonomy): Eukaryota > Metazoa > Chordata > Lepidosauria > Squamata > Phrynosomatidae > Phrynosoma > Phrynosoma blainvillii. Next base: position 39,005,267 of record JANUYF010000003.1, read on the forward strand.
CCGCACTTGTGCACGCATGGTAGCGGGCGCCATTTTGGAATACCCAATGTGCTGGCTCACCCACCTGGCCCCCACACCATTCCCCCCTCTCCCGGCCCCCCGGCAACAAAGGTTGCCGACCTCTGATCTCGTCTAACTCCCTGGTGTTGGAATACATAATTAAAGCACTCCCAAGAAATGATCATCCAGTCTCTGCTTAATGTCCTTCTAAGAAGAATTTACCACCTTCAAGGCAGTCTATTTCACTGTAAACAGTTCTTATGGTGAATGAGTTCTTCCCAATGTTTAGGTTTAATCTAACAACAAATTATTGGACAAAGACAGCCTTGTTAGGCAACCAAAAAACAAACAAACAACCCCAACAAAAAACCAACCCTTAAAAAATTCAGGAACAGTATTTTTCCCATAAATTGGAAAAGGGCTGTGAGTAAATGTACTACTGTTTTGGTGACACTATTTGTCTTTAGATAAAGGAAGTATACAATTTAATAGTCAGGTTTGGTGATGTCTTGATAACATGCTTTTAAAACACGAGAGAAGAAGATATATAAGTGCAGTCTTATTGACATGTCAAAAGATTGAAACATGGCAGAGTGAGCCTTGTCACTTGACAGTATTATTTGCTTTAATGGGTAAACTGGGGAGGGGAATGGATTAGAAGTATTATTCATATCAAAATTATCTTGTCTGCCCAGTGGTAAAATAGTCGTGGCCATTCTAAAATGAATTAAAGTGTAATTGACTTTCATTTGTCTCTCAATGAAAAAAAAATACTTCCTTTCCCTCAAAAATAGACATTTTTTTCTTTTTTAAAGAAGCAACTGTATGCAACACTACATGAGTTAACAAGAAGTTTTATAAAACAGGCATAGACCTTCAGCCTTTTACATTTTCATCCCTTCAGAATATGACAGCCTCATGAGCAGATGTTGCTCTTTGCAGCAATCACCTAAATTCAAATTTGCAAAGCAAAGCAGCTTCATTTATATACCGCTTCATATCACGCTATGGGATGTCTAAGCAGTTTACAACTATAAGCTCATTGCCCCCCAACAGTTGGGTACTCATTTTAGCAACCTCGGAAGGATGCAGGCCTGAGTCTAGCCTGAGCCCTGGCTAGTATTGAACTCGCAACCTTGTGGTCTATGAGTGAGTGGCTGCAGTACAGGCATTTAACCACTGCGCCACCAGGGCTCTTTTGCATAACGCTTGCTTGCTTGCTCACCCAGCAGCTTCAAGAGAACTTTTTTTTTTAAAAAAAAAAAAAGAAAAATCTGGGGTGCCCCTAGGACCTTAACAGCTAACGTAAATATCTGAATGCCTTTAATCTATGCCAGGGGTTGGCAACCTACAGCCCGCGGGCCGCACCCGGCCCACCGAGGCCTGCGACCGGCCCCTGCCCGGTCCTGCAGCCGCCGCTGCCACCTTTCGCAGCCGCGAGGGTCCTCTGGGGTGCCATTTTGTGTTCCAAAATGGCGCCCAGAATCTTGCACGACCTTTCCTGTCCTGTCCCGCAACGGGAAAGGTTGCGCGAGACTCTGGGCGCCATTTTGGAACACAAAATGGGACCCCGGAGGACCCCCGCGACTGCACCAGGCCTCTCTGAGGCCCGGCGCGGTCGAGAGAGCCCTCCTGGGGGACCCCCATGGCCACACTGGGCCTCTCGAAGGCCTGGCACGGTTCAGGGAGACCTCCTGGGGGACCCCTGCAGCCGCCAAAATGGTGCCCCCATGCTCACGCATGCGCATGACAGTGGGAGTTGTGCACATATGCGTGCGTGGGGAAGTGAGCATGCCAGCCCCCAGCACCATTCCCCCCCCCAGCCCACCAGCAAAAAAAGTTGCCGACCCCTGATCTATGCTGTGATTGCACTTGGAATACTATCTGATCATGTCACCAGAAATGGTTAGAAAAGGTGCAGCAAATTGATTGCATTCAGGGGCCGAGACAACTTTCATAGGAGGAAAGATTGCAATCCCTTAGAAGAAAGACAAGTAACGGGGGGCATAATAGATATGAGAGTCAGTGCACCATAGTGGTTTTAGTGTTGGACTATGACTCTGAGACCAGGGTTCAGTTTCTGCCTCGGCCATGAAATCCACTGGGTGGCCTTGTGCAAGTCACAATCTCTCAGCCTTAGGAGAAGGCAATGTCAAGCCTCCTCTGAACAAATCTTGCCAAGAGAACCCCATGATACGTTTGTTATTAGTCAGAAACTACTTGAAAGCACACAACAACAACAACAACAACAGATATCCACACTATTATGTGGGTAGAGTTGCCAGTTCAGAATTATCCCAAAAACGAATGCCACACTACATTGTTATAGTGATATTTATCCACTCTTACTCCTATGAAATCCAGGGATTTGCAGTTTAGGGAAGGGCATTTAGAATTCTTAACCAGAGGGCTGTTAGGCCTCAATAGATGACAAACTCCAGAATGCCACAGGTGACAACCATAACAGTGTAGTGCGATATTGTCCTAAGACCTACGGATGACTCAGAGGGGGTGGGCCCTGGTGAGGTTATAAAGGAGATGTTATAAACCTCAGCTTCTGGTGATGTCATTAAATATGACACATTAACCATGAACCACAGCTACACAGAGTATTTACTGTTGTTGTTAACCACCTTTGAGTTGATCCTGACTCATGGTAACCCTGTGGATGAGACATCTCCAAGACTCCTTATCCTCCACTGATCTGCTTAGGTCCTGCAAACTCATACTGGTGACCTCCTTAACAGAGTCCATGCATCTAACATGTGGTCTTCCTCTCTTTCTGCATCCCTCCAACTTTCCTAGGATTATTATCTTTTCCATTAAGTTGTGCCTTGTCATGATATGGCCAAAGTATGGCCTCAACTTTATCATGTTGGCTTCCAAGAAGATTTCAGGCTTGATTTGTTCTAGGATGTATTTGTTTGTTTTTTTTGGCTGTCCATGGTATCCTCAGCACTCTTCTCCAGCACCATATTTCAAATTAATTAGGGTGTCAAAGATAATTCTTTGGCACCTAACATATGGAAAACAGCTGTTCAACCAAACCTGAACTGAAAAAAGAATGAACTTATTAAAAAACAAACTCATCCTGTTTTCCATTCTTTCCACATACACTATTACCAAATCAACACTTTATTTCCTTTTGAAAATACCTTTTTAAACAGAAGATGTGCTCTAAGGGGAATGGCTAGCATCCTGTTTGGGTTTTATAGCATCAGAAACTGACTTACAAGCACATAAAGATGCAATACAATGATGCACAATGCCTGCATTCCCAGGAGGGAAGCAGAGACATAGCCATGTCTTTGGGACCATTGTGTTAATGGACTGTGCAACATGTCCATTGCACAATGGGTTCCATTGCACAAGTGTCATCATATCTCTATGGGCCCCACTACACAGCAGGACAATGTGTGAGATGCCCCATACTCATCATTGCAATCCACTAGGAGGATTGCATATCATGACATGCTTGTAGTTACATACACCATTGTAAAGTTACATGTCATAGCCTCTGAGGCAGGATTTTAGCCAGTGGTTTTGTATGTTGGATTTGGACTTGCTTCTATAGTCAGTGGTCTAAAATTCAAAAAGACATGAGGTTTTAAATAATGCTGACCAGCATGACAGATTGAGAAGAAAATGGAGAGAGAAACCATGCCTAAGTACTTCAAGTGTATCCATCTCCAGCTGTACTCCCTCACCCTGCCTCTTTATTTGTTAAAGTAGTTCTCAGAAAATTCTCTTTTTACGCCTGGCTTGGAACCTGTTTTTCTTCCATAGGTATTTTTAAAAGAACTTAAAATACCACAAAAGAAACCCCTGGCAGTAGAAGAGAAGGTGATATTTGCAAATTCACTCTTTCTCATTGCAGAACCCTAACACTCTTACAGAGATTATGCCAGTTTCTATAAGTAACCTGTTTCATTTCCAGAGTCTGGAAGTGTTACAGTTTTGGATGACAACTTCCAGATTCTCACAACTGGCCATTTCTAGGAGTTGCCAACAAAAAACAGGAGTAAACTTTGAAGTTCTGGTTGTGGAAATCTTATCTATGATGCTTTCAAGCAAGTAGAGGAAAGTTGGTGTGTATGTGTGTGTATGAGGCAACAAGACCAATACAAGAGTACACGTCTTGGTGTGGCTGTGTGCATTTCAGTGACAGTGTTACCTTTGCTCATTTCATTGGCTTTTAATCTAATGTTCACAATATTCCACACTCTTCTATGGTTCTCAGCAAGCAAAATATGAGAAAGAAGAGATCTCTAAACCCTTTTGAGAAAATTATTTGAATTCATGGGAAAGGGGTTTGATCTATGGTCACTTTCACATTATGCAATTATTACACTTTAATATCACTTTAACTGCCATAGCTTCAGCTTAAGGAATCCTGGGCTCTATGTTTTGGAGAGTCACAAAAGCTATCTTGCAGAGAATTCTAAGTACCCCAGGAAAGCATGAATCCCAGTATTCAGTAGGCTGGAACCATAACAGTTAAAATGATGTTAAATGTTAATGCTATAAATGTATAATGTGAAAGAGACATATGAATTATTACATGACTTCAGCCTGACCCAGCAAGATAATTCATATTTGCAAAATGGTGCAATAGTGGAGTGATCATATTGTAGATAGCCCAATAATGAAGTAATGAAATATTTAACTGAAACCAATAGGGATGCATTTCAAGTCTCCCAGATGCTTTGCGAGTGTCAAAAAACAGCATTCTATTGAAGATCTTCTTGCCTCCAAGGGTTTTCTTCAGCAATGTTTCCACCTTTCCTCCCTGTCAGGAATTTGGTTATTGTAAACCTTATTTACTCTCATTGTTGATTTCAATTGAAATATTCACACAATTGCAGGTAGATCTCCCATCTCCTTAAGGAATTGGTAGATGTGTATAATTTTAGGATTTATGTTTTGAAATTCAGATTTTGAAGTGGAATTAATATGGAATAGAAACAACCAGATGTCAGAAATTCTTATAAATCACAGAACAGAACTTTTCTGCTCACTGATTCCTGTTATAAATCTTAGGTATGGCAATAGTTTTAGGTCTATAAGAAATTCCAAATAGCTACAGGATTGCAGCCAGTTTCAAGTTGAGATGAAGCTCTGGCACAGTACATAGTTTGAATACTGATCAGTTAAGTATCAAATGCATCTATTCCTCTTTGAGTCTTGAAACAAGTGCTCTGTCTGGCTTGAAACTGGCAGGAGAGAAGTTAAAACAGAGCAATATAAAGCACTATCCAGTTATATAAAGTATATAGGCAAAGAGCTCCAAATGTTTACACACCTGTAAAACAATCCTTGCTTGGATTAAAATCCAAGCCTTGGAGTGCTCATTAACTATCTGACAGATGACTGACATTACTGTCTATAGTAATGACAAAGACGAGGGTTCTGAGATAAGGGAATTTCACATTAACTTTAATCTAGTCACCCAATGAAACCCCTAAGAACCCTGTAACACTTTTTAAAACATGTTTTCATGAAAACAAATTAATCCTTCATTAAAATTCTGACATTATGGAAAATTAGACATTGGGGCTGTGGTTGATATTTTATATTGCACTGATGCTATAAAGCTTTGTAATATCTTTGTAACAGAAACCTTTCAAAAAAGCTGTCTGTAGTAAGGCCCATAATGCTGCCATCTAGTGCAAGAAAGAGACAGCAATTCTGAAATATATGTAATGATATAATATAACCAGTGTCTTTGAACAAGACATACCAACAGAGCCAGTTATTAATATAACTGTAACCTAGCTTCTCACTTAGGACTGTCCTAGGACAAACCATGCAAACTGATTTGAAATAACAATAGAAGGAAAGCTAAGCATTATATTCATCTCACTAAATGTACATCACAAAACAACCAAAAATTGACCCCAAGGACCCAGTTCTAGTGTTGTGCTATCATCTACTTCCAGTGGTATATGTGGATCCAACTGTGCTTTGCTTCTTTTCCTGGCCTCTATGCAACACATTTGTAGAACCAGTGTCAGTGCTTAATTTTGTATGGAGACATTTGAATAGTTGTCTTGATTAATCCCTCACCCAAATACAAACTCTCACAGAGAGAGAGAGAACACTTGGAAGTGGGGAAGAACTGTTTGCAATCCTGTTGGACCCACCCTTTACCTTCAATGTTCAAGCTAAGAATGCTTAGAATTCACATAACTGGAAACCTTAATATGTGACTGGGGTTGCCAACCATATGTAGGATTTCAAGATTGCAATCCTTTATGGCTGCATTAGGTCCACATGTAAACCTATGTTAGGCTGAGCCGAACACCACCCTCAGCTTATTGAACAACCCCCAAAGTCCCTGGCATAGCTCTTTAATATAATACTTTATGGAGAGGAGACAGGGTCACAGAAGTATTTGCTTATATCCCTACAGCAAGATGGAAAATGATGACATCAATGCAGAGATCCACCAAGGTCCTCTGGAGGACTCAGCATTGCTGTACTCATTTTGCATTTGGCTATGGGGGCATACTTAGACACTTCTGTGATTCTGCCCACTCCACACAAAGTATGGCATGGCTGTGCAGAGGCTGTTCAGTAAGTTGGGGGGAGGACTTTGGGTACTGCAGCAGAGGCACCCATAGCACCTTAAAAATGACAAACACAGAGATAAAGGAAGCTTATATATGTGTATGTCCCTAACAGGATGTCAGACCAAGTGTGTTCAGGTGAAAGAGCAAAGAACTCACCTTCTGACTTTTGGTCTTGATGTGTGAACTTTGGGAGTGGATGTGCCCTATCTTGAATTTATGATCCTATATGATTCACATTCTATTTTAATAAACAGGAGGAAAATGTTGGAAGGGGGCTGTTATTTCTAAGTAGTCTCTGCCTCAATTGTGGATTCCAAAAACTCCTGCTAAATGAGAGGAACTAATAGTACTATCATGATGATATTTTGGATAGCTGGTCTCAAGCTATGAGACTAGCCAGCATAAGAGGCAAGGATAGTGCCCAGGGGTGAAGGAAGAATCTCTCCCTGGCCCCTTTGAGTGCATTCTTTGCTGTATCCTGGAATTAAAGTGTCAACCTACATTGGTAGACATGCCCAGTCTTCAGCTCAGCAACACTACATTTTTATTTTTATTTTTTTGCTACACATGAAGGCCCTTCAGTTATTGTTTCTATGTTTTTCTATGTTTTTAATTGTACTGTTCTTTTAATATTTTGAGCCACTCTGGGTCCTAGTTCTGGGGAAAGAGTGGGATAAATAAATAAATAACATTGGCTATTGGTTTTCAAAGCAGCTATAGTATTCTGTGGTTGACCTGAAGCAGAACTAAAATGAGAGCAGCAGTGGGCTTTACTGAATGCACCTTTTTGTTACCACAGGACAATTTACCAGGAAGAAGGTAACATTGGGAGATATGAATATGCAGATAAATAGCAGTGCAGTTCATCAGGCATACTACTACTACTGTTACTTACCACCCATCACATTTATTTATAACACCCCTTTTACCAAACAACAGAACATCCGACATGTACAATAAAGAAGAAAACAATAAAACACAACACAATAATACACTAAAATACTAAAACAATAATAATAATAATAATAATAATAATAATAATAATAATAATAATAATAATAGTAATAAAAACAAAATCCTCATTAGTCACTCATCAGGATGATAAACAGGTCTCTCTGCAGGAGTCTTGGTGATGCTTTTCTCTGCAGTAGTGATGCAGTAGCCCAACATTCACCAACTTGATATTGTTCAGATGTGCTGTATTGCTCTTTAACAACTCTCATTGTGGTGCTGGTTGAAGGGAGTCATTGTCCATCAGAAACAGTATTAGGTTGGGGATACCTACTGTAACCACTGACATAGCACTGGACAGCCATTGTAAGGTCAACTAAACTGTACATGACTAATTTCTTATGACTGATTTATGTACGCTAGAGGGTAGGTGTGGAGTAGTTGTCTCATGACAACATACACCCAGGCTTTTCCTGAGAGGCAGATTGTTGTTATGGTAATTACATTTCCATTTACAAAGCCCATGTCAAACGTTCAACTGCCATCACAGCAGCTGGCTGTTTGAACATTTCATCTGTGGAATACAGACTGTGCAGGTGCAAAATAGGATCCTAAACGTATAATATTATTGATTGAAATTACAAGCAAGACAATATTTTCAGAAGCCAGAAAGCAAACCTTCAAATATATTTACATTGGCATAGTCATCAGCTCTTCATTGAAATGACTGCAATCCTAGAAGAAACAAGATTCCTGACTATAAGGAAACCAATTTTTCAAACTGAGAACAAATAGTAATGAATATTTTCCCCATTCCTATTAGCTACACTGGAAATTCAGATCTTATTCTTCTGTATTCTGTGGGAATGGGGCTTTAATAGTCCCATCTTGGATTTGCTTAATGTTTCTAGTGAAATAAAACTGCTAATTTCATAGCAGTTAAAGTGGTGATTTTTTTTTTTTTTAAAAAAATGGAAAAGCAATGGCTCATTCTGCTGCTGTATCAGTTTCTTCTTAACAAGGCAGACTAATTACTATGAGAAGCAGTGACAGTTTGGGATAGGTTACAATTGCTTAATTGAGCAATCATCTCCCCCAAAATGGTCAGAATAAACAACAGCATTAGATCACAGTAACCTGAATCTTTTTCATTACAATTAATGACAGTTAAAATGATTTGCATGTGAAGATACTAGATGGATGGAGTAAAGAGGATCAAATGAAGAAAAACAACAACCTACCTAGATCTTTGTTTCTAAAACCTCTTTCAATCTCCACATTTTTCCCATATCAAAAGCAGAGAGAGGCTTTGCATGAATAACATAAAGCTTTCTTGTGTTTGAGTTTCTTGTTTTGTTTTTTAGAAACAGAAGCTAAGGTTCTCAGAAGTAGTGTACCCATTATAGAATCATTTCTAGAATGAATGTGACTCCATATTACAAGACATGAGATGTATTGAACTCAACTGGTGGTAGCTAGATTTGGAATTATTGAATCGTCTTTTGGAAGACACATAACTACAGCCACACTTTCTCCACTTTCATCCCTGATCATGCCTTTATCTAGATTGGATGTTCCTGCAACTGAAGCCAAAACTATCCATCGCTAGGGCCACACATTACAATAAAGCACAGTCATTGTGACCTTCAGATGCATTTAAAGGCAATTCTCCAGACCATAGAAATATCACTGAAGAGTTCCTATGGAAGATTTGCCAAAGCTAAGGCCATGTTCTCATTCTATCCTGCATTTCTGTGACATATAATAATATGCTCTCACAAGTAGAAAGATGTATAGTTATGATATGTGGGTATGTGTGTGTGTGTGTGTATGGTATATCCAGGATATTAAAACCTAACTTTTCTGTCACAAATGAAGTTCTGAAAGCTGCAACAGGATTAGTCTTTGTGTTATAGATATAGCTTATAAAATAATGCATAAGTTGAGAATATTAGTAAAACAAAGTAGTTGGGGAAAACACCATACTTTTGCTGAACTTTGTAAAAAAGCCACAGAATTACAAACTGTAGTTCTAAATAATGTAGTTATTAGTCACCATTAGAACAGACCCATTGACTCAATTGTTGAATCATGAATTGGCACATGGACAACTCCATTAAATAAATGGGTCTACTCTAGCTAAGAATGAACCATTTCTCTTGGAAGATTTGTCATTGGCGATATATTATTATTGCTACATTTCCAGCATCCCCTGGATATGATTACATCCACTACTACTATTAATCAGCCACCTTGCAAGCTATTTTTTAAAGACTTAAAATTAGCTAATCAAATAACTGTTTTACATACTGAATGTGGCCCACTCTCTTTTTCTTCTTGCTTTTAGACAGTATTTGTAAACATATTCTGGAAGACATTTTATGATTTATTGCTGTTTTCTTTTTCAGAATATTCAGCTGCTTTTTCTGGCTTTAATGCCACTGTGTGTTGCTAATTGGAATAAAAATAAAATAAAATAAAATAATGGTACCTTTTGTTGTCATATCATGTTTTGTTATAAGATTTGGAATACCATTTGTAAAAGGAAGACATAAATAAATGCTTCCCTTGCCGTATATAATATTCTCCCTTTCCAATCTTGTCCCTTTAACATCACCCTTTCTAGTGTTCAGTTCAGTGCTTCTTGCTGGCAGGATTGGACTACAATCTAGCTACTGAGAAACAAGAGGAGGAATTAGGTTGTTGAAGAGAATCCAAGATACACAGATGCACACAGCTACACAAACACGAAAGGTGACAGTCCATCCTCCAAAATAATAAATGGAAAAAGAAAATTCCAGTGAACATTGAAAATGTTCATTTCCAAGATCCACAGAATGTTGACTGTCAGCTGGAACCTGAAACATCAATGACATATCAGTGTGATGGTGGAGTGGTCTGTTGATTCACATTTAGTGCAGCCACTGGGATCACCTGTCCCTCAAAGTCCTAGCACCCTCCCTAAGGTCATTTTTGATTGCCATCAGCCCCTGTTCAAATGCCTGTAATCAAAAATCTCTTTGCAGAGCTGTTGCATGTTATTTGGGAATCTGTCCTGCTCAGAACCTCCCTTCAATGGCCTGAAATGCAAGTGGAAGTGATGTGTTATCATTTCCAGTTGCTTAAAATGGCAGCCATGTTGCTGAGCTTTGGCCTCTAGTATTCTGGAGAAGCTGGAAATAGGGCTGTCAGCCCTCTAGGCTCTGGAGTTCACCCCTACCTTACAGTGTACTCCATCATCATCAGTCATCATCATCAATCATCATTATCATTATCATCATCATTTCTCCTATTCCTTTCTCCCCAAAACTGGAACTTAAGGCAGTTTATTCATTAAAACAAATACAACATAGTTGAAAGATATAAAATATCATCATTAAGATAGAGTTAAACTATTTAAAACACTCACACAGTTAAAATATTTAAAAGCAGTTTTTAAAAACTACAATTAAAACAGCACAGCATAGTATTCTGAAAAAGGGCATGGCTGGGTGACTAGACATTTTATTTCTACTATCTTTTATTTCTGTTCATCTGAAAAAAAATCTTTATCAGGTTTTAGTAATATAGTTTAGCATAAATATACAGTGAATAAAGGAAGAGGCACTAGGGATGACATTGCAAACATATGATGGCTAATGGAGCAAACCACGGAATTCCAAAAGAAAATCAGCACGTGCTTTATAGACTATAGCAAAGCCTTTGAATGCATAGACCATTAAAGGCTATGGAATGGCCTTAAAGACATGGGAGTTACAGCACATCTGATAGTCCTGATGAGGAATCTGTTTTCAAGGACAAGAGGCTACTGTCAGAACAGAACACGGAGAAACAGAATGGTTTCCAGTTGGCAAAGGGGTCAGACAAGGCTGCATCCTATCACCCTATCTGTTCAACTTATATGCAGAACATATTATAAGAAAAGCAGGCTTGGACACAGAAGGAGAAGTGAAAATAAGAGGAAGGAATAGCAACAATCTAAGATATGCAGATGACACCATAGTACTGGCAGAAAACTTCACAGACCTGGAACACCTACTAAGGAAGATCAAAGAAGAAAGTGCAAAGGCAGGTTTAATGTTGAACATAAAGAAAACAAATATAATGACCACTGAGGACCTTCACAAGTTCAACCTAGACAATGAAGAAATAGAAATAATAAAAGAATTCCCATACCTGGGATCAAACATTGATAGAAATGGGGACTGCAGTCAAGAAATCAGAAGAAGATTAAGAATGGGAAGGGTGGCTATAAAAGAACTAGAAAATATTCTAAAATGCAAAGATATACAACTGAGCACAAAAGTTAGAATCATACAAGCCATCGTATTCCCGATTACCATGCATGAATGTGAGAGCTGGACAGTTAAGAAAGATGATAGGAAGAACATCAGTTCATTTGAGATGTGGTGCTGGAGAAGAGTGTTGAGGATCCCATGGACAGCCAAAAGGACAAACAATTGGATCCTAGAACAGAGCAAGCTGGAAGCCTCCCTGGAAGCCAAGATGGCCAAACTGAGGCTGTCGCACTTCAGACACATCATGAACAGGGAGGACTCATTGGAAAAGACAATAACTCTGGGTAAGGTGGAAGGAAGTAGGAAGAGAGGGAGGCCACATGTCAGATGGATGGATTCTATTAAGGAGGTCACGGGTATGGGGTTGCAGAAATTAAGCAGAGCAGTGGAGGACAGAAGGTCTTGGAGATGTCTCATCTATAGGGTCGCCATGAGTTGAGATCGACTTGAGGGCAATTAACAAAAAAACACAGTGACCTCCTCCTAGCAGAAGTAACTTTCATCTAAACTAACACTTTTTACTTTGTTAATTTATACACTTTGTCATAGCTTACCAAATAATTTTTTTACTAATTTCTTTCTTATAATATAACTAAAACATTAGGTATTTGGAAATGACAGGATGAAGCGGATCTCTCAACTCACATTTTTGCTATGCAGCATTTTCAGATGTGAGAAATATTTTCCATATAGGCATTTATAGTTGCTGCTCACAGATAATAAATCTCTAGACTCATAAACATTTTAAAAATTCTGTGTTGACCTCCAAATGCTAGCTGAGAAAAATATCCATCTGCTAAATTGGTTTTGAATACATAACCATAGGATACATTTCTAAGAATACTAATTGCTGTATCGGCTAAGGCAACAGTGAACTTATATTAAATCATTAGAATAAAACAGAAAAAAATACTTGTTAAGGTACTTTCCCTTCAGTCTTTCACAAGTCCAATAAACCAGTCCATCTGCTGCAGCTTTCTAGATATCACCCCAGTTATTGACTCCTCAAATATTTCTGTCTCCTTGACCTTCAGATTCTCATAGTTCCTCTGCAGTATGTTTATCCCTCATGTGACATAAACATGCTTTTGAATAAAACTGCAGTGCATTATGGTTTATCTTATGTGCTATAAACTACATTCATGAAATGCTTACTTAAATTTCTTTATCTGTTAATTGCAGATTCACTTCATCTGTGGCCTGGAATATGCTGGACTTTGTGAACTATTCATCTACCTTGGAGAAATCTGAATATTAGTTGCTGGAGAAGTATCAAGGCTGCTTTTGTTTTTGTGTTTGTTTGCTCAAGAACAACAATCTCTCTCAAACACACAAATAACCATAAGGTAGTGTGTGTGTGTGTGTGTGTGTGTGTGTGTGTGTGTAAAATTGCTGGGGGCTTTTTTGTACCAGTAAACAGTAGTCTGGCACCCAAAATCCCATGTGACTATCTGGGAAGAGGTGGTGGTGGTGGGTTTCACACAAAAAATGTGCACAACTTTTTTTCCCTGCACAACCTCCCAATGGTTTCCAAGCAAAACAAACAAACGTGCATTTCTGTGCAGAATAATTTCCTGGAAAACTTTGAGGGTGTGTGTGAATGCCTGTTGAGAACTGCACATAAATATTCATTTTCTCTACAGAGAAAATGACAGACGTGATTCATTCCCACTTGCGAGGACAAAATAGTCAATTATTTACATTCCTACCCTTTATATTGGTCACACAGATGGGGTTGATAGGTCATACAGTGATGCTGCACTTCTTTCCAACTTGGCCTCTAACAGAAAGGAGTGGAATCACTGAAAACCAGCCTGCAATATATACTCTTGAGTTAGCTTATGAACCTCATCATGGAAACGATTTCCAAGTCTTTCCTTTGACATTACCATACAAGAGGAGAAATTAAAAGTGAATGACTTGTGCTTCCTTTTTAGCAGTGCTTTTAATATAATGTATGAATTGGTACTATGAAAAAGGAATTGTATTGTTGCAAACAGTTTTTCCAGACCTTGGCTTTTAACCTGTGAAATTACCTCCCCCCCTTTTTTTTAGTTATTCTTTTTATTACTTGGAGGATAGATAGAGAAAAAAACAACAGAGTATGTGTGACTGTAAGTCTCTGCTTCTGTTTGAGTTGAAGCTAATATGAGCTATTCATTACTTATACAATGCAGTTCCATTTGGAAATGTGGCTTTTATTTTAGTTATAGCTATTTAATGAAACCAGACAGAGTATAAGTTCAGAGCATAATAGCTAGCATGAACAATAGTTGAATATTCTCAAGTAAAACATTTGAATAAAATACTCGTTTTCTTCGAATTCTTGTTTGAATGAAAAGTGACAGTTTCTTGCATTATATGTTGCATTAACCATTATTAATTAGGATTTCTTAAAATATTCTTACTTTCAAGAGTGCAAATGCAGTCTGTTCCTATGCATGCTTACTTGGCAGGAGGTAGCAGTCTTTCTGACTTTAAGAGAGATTTGTTATATATACAACACCTTGTGCTAGCAGATCCTGGTAGGGCAACCTTTTAGAAAATAAAGAGTGCTTTATTTATATTTGTTTAATAAAATATTTTATACATTGTTTTTCTGCTCTTAGACCAATGCACAGTATAAAACAATAATTACAATAATATGCAAAAATATACAAAAATCACAACAAATATAAGCTTGATCAAAACTTTATATAAAAGATGCCAAAACAATATTAAAGTCCATTCAAGTGAAACATTCTACAGGCAACTTAACTTTCCTGAGAGTGGTATTCTAAAATCAGAGTGGGACTACAAAGTAGAACCTACATTATTAATTCACCAATGTAGCCTTGTCTTGTTGGTGTGCCATACAACAAGATGAAGACTGCAAATTACTAGTGGGCTCATATAATTTATTTTTATTTTTCAGCAAGCCATTTGGGGATTTACAGGTTAAAACTAGCACTTTAAATTGGAAGTCTGTGTATCTGATTTAAAATCTGTGTTATACAGTCTTCCAGGTGCTTACCAAGCAACAGATTGATCCATGGGTCTTAGAATAGTTATAGATTCTGATTTCTTTTCAGAGCCAGCTCCATCTCAGGGCTTTTAAGCAGTGGCATCACTAGCTAGGGTGTCACCCAGGAAGGGTGCCCCTTCACCCCTCCTGCAGTTCCATCACTGGGCTTCATTCCCAAGGAGAAAGGCCACTGATAAAGCAGTCAGGAAGGCTGTGCATGTGCCCCTTCTGCAATGAAAGGGGAAGAGGCCCCAACCGAGTGCCACACCTCCCCTGGGGTGTTACCCAGTGTGGGCCACACACCCCATACCTCCCGATGACACCACTGCTTTTGAGTAATCTAAATGAGAGTTCACAAGTTGTAGATCACTTCCTTCCTTCAACTGCAAGGGGGTACATCAAGTTTACCAGTCAAAGCTAGGCAAAAGCATATCTGGCCATCCAGGAGTAGAAAAACAAAGAGAAAGATAAATACTTATTCTCAGGTTGAAAAAATGGGTCCCCCAAAGTCAGGATACCAAATCAGAAGAATAACAAATGAGAGAATTTTGTGCAATTTTCTTAGTATTCAATATTCCAAAGGGTTGTGTGGAAATTATTTTACAGTGAACAATATGGGGTTTTTCATACGTGCGCGCGCGCACACACACACTTGTTTTCTATACAACAGATGGGTTACATGCACAGAAAGCATTGTTTCCTGCTCTAGAAACCTGTTTTCTTCACAAAAATTGGGGTGTGGTGTGGTGGGGTTAGTAAACAAAAATAAAAACAAAAGACACTTTTCCCACAGACTAATTCCTGTTCCACATTTCAGAATGTTGAGATATGGGAAGAACACTGTGGAGGAATATTCATTTTCTATCATGGGAGAGGAGGGAAATACTTTAATTATTTGTTCTCACATGTGAGGACAAAATTCTTGAGGATTTACATCCATAAGTAGAATACACTGGAGCACCTAAGCTAATCCTTTAAAGCAGGGGTGGGCAATTTTGTTTCCTCCAAAATGCTCTCTAGGCAGAGTAGAGGACATTTTCACCATGCTTGGAGGCCCTCTGATGCCTTGGGGGTCAAATTTTGTAAAAATAAAATTTTAAATTCACCTCAAAATGTTCTTGATGATCCAAGGAAGTCCTCCAAACATGGTGTGAATGTCCCCATATCCTTTAAAAGGCATTTGGGAAAAATTGTTTAAATTTTATTTATGGGAGCAGGTACCAAGGGTGTGTGTGGCCCTCAAAGGTCTCCTAGCATGCTAATGCAGCCTCTAGTCTTCCACAGTTGCCTACCCCTGCCTTAAAGGGAGTCCAACCCCATCCAGTTGTACCCCCAGTCCTATGTTGACTTGCCTACTTACCAACAAAATTTCCATGTTGAACAAAACCTCAGCTAGTTCACCCACAGCCAATCCCTTGCTGCTTCTGGACAATGCTTCTATATTTCCACAGATTACGGCATCAGCTGGAAAAGAGAGAGTAGTTAATGGTAGTGAGGTTATTCAATCCCCAAACTCTGGATTTCCCCAGACGGCATCCTATAGATTTTAAAGACTAATATAGAATGCTGAGGAACCCCATAAGATAATGGCCACCAGGCTGAGCAATATAACCACACTGCTACCTTTGGAGAATTTTCAGAAAAAATAGGACCAGAATGGGTATAAAATAGTACCACCAAATTACATATCAGTAAAGCACCTTTTGAATAGATAGGAAACTTTGATACCACTCCAATTAAAGTCATAGCTTGAATAGGCCAAGATCCCAGGTTCAGCAAAGGACCCACAGAGTTTTCAAGTGTTGAAGAATGTGTTGTACAATTATGTGGTTAAAATGGCAAGGAAGAGCAACAAAAATCACACTTGAACCATGACACAGGGTAATGGGATTGGAATATGTTTAAAACATAAATTTCCAGTTTCTGGATTGGGCTATTTCCCCCCCCCCCCTTGGTTTACTGAAATCTGATGGTGTGATTCTCTCTCATGGTCACAAATCACAATCTGCCATGCACCACTATAGACAGAGCGGTTTTCTCCCTCTGATATGTAAATTAGTGTCATCCTCATACCTTTATGAAATGAAGGGAAAGTGGTACTCAAGAATCAAAGTTATCTAGAGATGCTTGTCTCCTTGACCAATTTTTGCAGAGCCTGTCAAGTAGGCAGGCAATGTCTGTTGTTTGCAGATGACTTATACATTTAATTGCTCTGGAAGGTGTCTAAGAAATAAATTTAATTGCCATCTGTTTTGGACCTTTTTGCAAATGTTAGTGACTTTATAGGCTATCTGATTGCCTTTGTTCTCTGTCAAGCATTATGGAAGCATTCTTTCACCTGTTCAGAACACTGCAGAGGCTATTCTCAAAGGTGATACCAATTCTTATCTTTGAAGCCATGGTGATCCTCAGCAAACGTGCCCTTAATATTATAATTCCTCATTCTGGGAAGAGTCATTTAATTATGAAAGCAACTTTGATATCTTTTCTTACAAAAATCACAAGAGAGAGTAAAATGGCAGTCTTATTTCCCATTTCTCTTCAATCCTCTTCCCACAGATGTCAAATTCACATCTAGTTTATATTTTTTTATGAAAAGAAGCTGATAGGTATATTGAGAAAACAAGCCTCTGAGTTCAAACTTGTCAGAATTTTACTAGAGGACATCAGTAGGTACAAGTAAGGATGTATGAATTCCATGCAATTTGCCCACACATGTTCTGGCAGGTCAGATACTCTTGCCACTCCATAGTCCGCACAGAGATCCTTCAGAATTGTTTGTTTTGTTTTGTTTTATTTTACCCACTAGCAGGTTTGACTCACAAATGCATAATACAAAAATTAATACACATATTTCCATACATATACATTCACATATGGTAGGGATGAATATCTTCATAAATTTCATTCTAGTAAGCAAGAACATATACTTTCCTCATTGTTTTCTCACTGAAAGGAAGTCATTGAAAACTGCAGTTTTGGAAAGCTATTTGCATGTAGGTTTCCCCCTTCATTCTTAACTCTTACATCTTAAAACGTTTCCTGCAAAGCAAGTTTGCTGCACAGAAAAAAAGTGATCTAATATATTCTACATACTAGAATAATTTTGCAGCATCAGGAGGCTGTATGGAGTATGGAGGCTGACAAAGAGGAACTGTGTTGCCAAAGAGGAGGCCGGGGGAGATGTAACTGCCAGTGTACATTGCTGCATGGTAATGCAGTGCCTTAGGGATGCCATAAGAGAAATGGCTTGAAGGCACACAACAACAACAACAACAAACTATGGATTTTGTAGATTCATCTGACTCCCATGTGTGTTTCCATGCTATTTTTGTTTCAAATCTCTGATAGTAAGACTATGTTTTTCCCTCCCCCTCTTTTCTTTTTGTCACCCCTATGTACACAAGCAAAAGATAAAATGTAGGACCATTCACAGAATGAGAGCAATATTGTACTGTGTTCCATGAAAGGATTACAACTATCAGAAGATAGAAATAGAATTCTATTATAAGTATTGTTTTAATATAAAACTCCCTTTTGTAGGTCTCCTGTCATGGCCCTCAACTGGAAAAGCCCAACCACCATGGATCCAAAGTGAGGACCTCACGTAGGCACCTGAGTGGTCACACCTGCCTCTACAATGAATTAGCAGATCAAAAGTCCAGGGTTAGGAGCTGCAAAACAGGACATTCACACCTAGGAGATTTATGAGTACCAGCCAGGATGTGTCTGGCTGAGGACGAGATAACATCAACACCCCATCTCCCCTGTTTGGAAATTGTCTACTTCAAAGAGTATCAATCTGGATATACAATAGCAAATCTTCACCACAGGCTAGGTTTAAGGGTCTAAAGGACCCCCCAAATCTCAGGCACATTGGGTCTGGTTAGATTTCATGGTGACATTGTGCCACTGTGAACTCTGACTTGGGTCCCAGCTCTTCCCATTGTCCTTTACCTTTCATACATGGTTGAGTCTATCCATCTTCATTCATCATTGGCGCAACCTCCATCAGGTAATTATCACCATTAGAAAGCCTTCTGTTTCCTATCCAAGCTAACTACTTTATTCCTGAGTTCTTTTGTGCATGACTGTATGTTAGAGTGTCTTTGTATGTTTGAATCCCCAAATAAATCACAGACTCATTGAGAAAGCTTTGTCTCTATCAGTCTATTCTCTAGCCGCCTCTATAAACATAGGGTAAAAGATCCCATTGGAGACTTGAACTTGTAACAATTCCCCAGGTTCAAGTTCTTACAATTCAGAACCAATGTAGTTGAATCCACAGAGATTTAAACCCAAAATGTGAAGAGATAATAAGTACTCAAAGCCCTTGGCTGGTTAGATGAAGCTTGACTAAAAACAAAAACACAAACACAAAATGGCCAAGAATCTACATGTGTGCATAGCAGTGTGGGAAATGTTTTGCTTAGAATTTACATCTTTTCAACATCACAAAGTCCACACCAGGGGTAGGCAACCTTTCCCCTTTAAGGGCCGAGGGACTTCAGCTCCCAGAAGCCTCAGCCATGTTGGCCAATAGCTCTTGGGGTTCTGGGAGCTGAAGTCCTTCGGCCCTTAAAGGGGAAAGATTGCCTACCCCTGGTCCACACTATAGAGAAAGTGTAGAAATGCAAAAAGTGGAATATTTTTGGAGAGACAGCCTTCATACTTCTGGACTGTACTTCATATAGCTCCGTTATAACCGTATCTTATGCTATTATGCTACATCGTTGCCTAGTCCCAGCAGCTGGTGAGGCTCCCTCCCTCCATTACAACTGCCACTGCTGTGACCTCTGAGGGAGAGAAGAGCCATCTTTGCCTAGTCCCAGCAGCTGGTGAGGCACCCTCACTCTATTTCAACTGCCATTGCGTGGCCTCTGAGGAAGAGAAGAAACATCAGGGGAGAGACTGAGGACCACAGAGACCATCAGGGGAATGTAGAAAGGAAGAGGCTGCTGTGTTTGCTACTGTCTTGGACCTCTGCTTCCCCCAGTGGTCTAGCTCTTTGCAGGACTGAAGCCCCAATTCAGCAGGCACTGCTCTTTATACTTGCACTTTATTCTTGCACTGGGTATAGAGGGCAAAGGTTTGTGCTTTTGCTGGACAGAGACAGGGGTCTGTTACCTTCATTACCTCCCTGGCCTCAGAGAGAGGGGGGGCAGGCCAGCTCCATCAGGTCTAGCCTAGATTAACTGGCTTCGCAGATGGTGCAAAGTGCCATCTTCAATCCCAGGAAGGGGAGGGGCAGCCAGACACCCCTTCCCGAGGATGTCATTGGAGCGCCCGTCATTGCACACGACGGGCACTTCGATGATGTCCTTCCAGCTCAGCGTCCATACATGCTGAGCCAGAAGAGATGCCAAAGAGGCGAGCACCACCTCTTGTGGCGCCCTTTCCGTGCCTTGAGGAAGGAGCTCTAAAATAGGGCCAGAAAAAGAGTGGATCAGGGCCGAGGCATGCGGCAGCCTCGGCCCCAATCCACAGCTTCTCGGGGTGGCCCGTGGCCGCCCGTCTGCAGAGGCCCTAAGAAAGAGATCCCTCTTTCCAGTCCATCTGCCATGCTCCAGGCCTCAGAGGGAGAGAAGAACTGCTGGACCTGATCCCCTTCCACATTGCCATTCCCTTCTCCTTTTATGTCATGTCTTTTTAGATTGCAAGCCTGAGGGCAGGGAAATGTCTAATTAACAATTTGTAAGCCACTCTGAGAGCCTTTGCGGCTGAAGAGTGGAGTATAAATACTCCAAATAAATAAATAAATAAATAAAGTATCTGAGGATTGTGGATTGGTTTATGTATATGCTGTTTTGGAAATGATTCAAAATATGATTTTCATTATACATATTCAGTAGCCATGCTGGCTATTTAGCAAAATACAACAAAATACAAAATATATGAAAGAGAGACTTTTCTGTTGCTCATGGAGTTTAAAAGTTATTACCTGTCTTTTATTGCCCTTTGTTCATGGTCACGACGTGGCTAAAATGGAGAGTAGCCTTTACCTATATTGTGATCCCTCCAAAACAACTGAACTACAACAAAAACAACATCTGATATAAAATGTAGGCCTACCATTGTCACGTTTCTTCTCCTTTATGATTTTTAAACATCTTTCTTCTCCTGAAGAAGCCAGTGGAGTTTCAAAAGCTTGCATGATGTATTTTGTGCATTTCAGTTGGCCAATAAAGGTATCCCTCCTTTGTGGATTTTGTTATAATTTTTGGTGAATGTCACATAATTACTCTAATATCTGCTCTGATACTTAGACATGCAAACAGTTGGTTTATTAAAATGTATGTTAAAAACAAGGCATACATATGAAAAAGATCAGGGAAAAGTTACTTCCATGGACATGAATGCTAAAATCCCCCAGCCAACAAAAAGTACAAAAGTATTTTTAGGATACTTTACTCATCATTTTACCTGCCACTGAATGCTAGTTTTATAACAGCAAAGAGCTTATAGTAGTGTGGCTATGAAATGGATTCTCCATTGCTGAACATCTATTATTATCATAATTCTAGAATTTTTATGGAAATATAAAGGACAGTTATAAGCAAATATACCATCCCACTTGCAGACTGAAAAGACAAGCTTGGCAAAGAGAATACATACCATATTTTCCAGTGGATAAGACGACTGGGAGCATAAGATGACCCCCAACTTTTCCAGTTAAAATATAGAGTTTGGGATACACTTGCCGTATAAGACTACACCTAATTTGTGAGACATTTAGCCTTCCCTGTCAGAGAACTCTGGTGCCACAACAAACTACAGCTTCCATGTTCCCTAGCATTTATTTCTGCAGTGTGTTTTGGACTTTACTTTTTAAAAAATAGTCCAGATTTAAATGTTACTTTAAAAATTATTTCCATCTTCCAGCTATGAGATGGTTGGGGGGAAATGAGAAAGTGTTGGGGGGAAGGACTGCCAATATACTAGGTGATGCATCTGGGGTATGTACAATTTGCGACCAAGTAAATGACTCTGGGCATGTCACACATTCTCAGCCTCAGAGGATGGTAATGGCAACCCCCATTTGAAGAAACATGCCAAGAAACCCCATGATAAGATTGCCTTAGAGTGGCCATGAGTCAGAAAGGAGGTACTCCATGGAAATAGGAGTAGTTCATGGGAATAGGTTTCATAGGTAGCACATGGGAATAGGAGCAAGCATGGTATGTGGTTTGAATGTTGGACTACCACTCTGGAGACCTGGGCTTGATTCCCCACTCTGCCATGAAACCCACTGGGTGAACTTGGACAAGTCACACACTCTCAGCTTCAGGGGAAGGCAATGGCAAACTTCCCCTGAACCAGTCTTGCCATGAAAACCCCAAGACAGGATCGCTTTAGGGTTCCTCTCTTCCTCCTCCTCCTGCTTCATGCCTTGCGACCCCCTTTCCTCCTCCTCCTCCTCCTCTCACCTGGATTTCTCCTCCTCCCACCTCGCGCCTCACCACCCTGTTTCCTCCTCCTCTCCCTCCTCCTCCTTCTCCTCCTCTCATCTGGCTTCCTCCTCCTCCTGCCTCACCACCCCCCCTCCTCCTCCTCCTTCCGCCTCACGCCTCAGCAGCCCATCTTCTTTGTCCTCCCTCTCACCTGGCTTCCTCCTCTTCCCGCCTCGCACTGCACCACCCCTTCTTCCTCCTACTCCTCCACCTGGTGTATAAGACAACCCCCAACTTTGGAGAAGATGTTCCTGGGTTAAAAATTCGTCTTATACGCCAGAAAATATGGTTATAAGGAAAAGACAATCCTTACCCTCCTTCAACCTTCCAGTCTTACACTGTCTGGTTTTAGTTTTTGAAGTGTCTTCAGAGATTTCTTTTGTAATAGTTAAATCTGATTTTTCTGCATCCCCAGTTCTCCACCTTTAAAAATCCAAAAGTCTCTCCAATCCTTTACTACTATTGTTTAGGTTGTAGGTTTGTAAACACGATGTCATTTTAGCAAATCTAATAACCAGTTTAAAGAAGAAAACTGAAGGCATCATTTACAATTTTACTTGCGCAAAGTAATTTATTAAGTTATTGGGGCTGAATGCTTCTCTTGTGTAATAGATTTTCTTTAAAAAAAAAAAGAAATGAGAGGAAAAAATAGTAATATGTTTCTGTAATTCCCTCGTAAAAACTGTATAAAATAAATTAACGCAATGGCTGCATAGGGATTTCCCAGCTCATGTACCAAACCAATATATATATTTT
The DNA here is from genome assembly GCA_026167975.1 of Phrynosoma blainvillii. NCBI lineage: Eukaryota > Metazoa > Chordata > Lepidosauria > Squamata > Phrynosomatidae > Phrynosoma > Phrynosoma blainvillii. The sequence continues at coordinate 39,028,299 of JANUYF010000003.1, forward strand.
AAAAAAATATCAGCTTGTTTTCTTCTTGCATTTCTTGGAGATGCCATCTAATCGACATTTTATTACTCTCTAGTGAGATGAAATGGTAAGGCCATAATACCTGTCTTCACCTTGTAATTGTAATTTTACCCCTCCCAAGTACCTCAGTGAGCAGAATAGAATTTCCATTTATTGATGCTTTCAGAGCTGTGAAATAGGATTGATGCTACTGCATTGGAGCATAACATTTGCTTGCTCTGCTGGGAATGACAATGTTGTCATTTGGAGATGTCACCATTGGGAACAAGGTTTGAGCAGCAGGATGTTTTGGTAATTATTCTGTAACATTAACAGCTCCCCTCAGGAGATGTTCATGATGACTAGCAGATTTAGGTAGCCCATCAAAACTTTGCATCAGCTATGCATATCCAAGAAATTAAGGGAATGTTTGCTCCAGCTTTGTCCCTCACTGTTCCAATATGAATCTTTGAATATTACAACTAGTCATTTTCTCTTCAGAAAGAGGAGTGAAATCTATGTCTGTCCTCTATCTATCTATATATTGCTATTTTGAACAGTGGAGGGGGGGGGGGTTGACATTGAATTACAGAGTAGTGAAAGGATTCTTGCTATAGCTTCTTCAGCTTCTAGAAGATTCTTTTCTTTAGCTTTGGGCAAACATATGAAAGCTCCTCAGTTACAGGCACTCCTTTGGTTTTGTCCCTTGAGCTTGGGGGAAAAAGCATCTACACAGACAGAGGGGGATGAACACATGGGCCAAAAGGCCCATGCTCCCCCTGGCCTTGCGTTTTCCTGTATGGACAACATGAGCAAATAGCCCTGGGCTGGGATTAGCCAATGCTGATGCCAATCCAACAGTACTGAACCAATCCCAGCCCAAAAGGCCATTGTCCTGCTCTAAAAAGACTGGCTGTTTGTGGTGGGGTTTCCTGGAGATGCTGCCACAACAGCCAGCGGACTGCACAGCCTAGTGCCCCTTCACTAGTTGCAGTTATTGCATTTTTGGCAGGTCCAAGTTGCAGCCTGTGACAGTGGCAGCAGGTGCCTGTCATGTGAGTGAAGCTAAGCACCCCGTTTCTGCCCTTACAATGTAACGGGATGCTATAGTGGTGACAGATAAGGAGTGCATGACAGTAGTGGCTTCACGGTGCAGTGGCGGGCAGGCAGGCTGATGTGTGAACACCTGCCTGTCACCATGTTGGCCCAGGAATGAAAGTAAGTCAGAACCTCAAATGGGATACCATGGGGTTTGCCCACAGTATCCTGCCTATCTGTATGAGCCCCAGGAGATACATTTGCCCATGATACAGAAGCCCTCAGAGTAGATCAGTTGGAAGAGAAGCTTTTCTCTGTTGTGAAATACCTGCTACATCCTTTAGTCAGCAACAGAATATTTTATATTAGTGGCTTATGTGTATCTTGGCAATGTACAGTTCCAGTGGGAAGGATTGGCATGAATCCAGCCCAAATTCAGAACCAAGCATTTGCCTATAAAACTCCAAGAGAGGAAAGCTCAAATGTGGGAAATCACAGTTTGTGGTTTGTTGTGTGCCTCCAAGTGATTTTTGACTTATGATGACCCTAAGGAGAACTTATTATAGGGTTTTCTTGGCAAATTTCTTCAGAGGAGGTTTGCCATTGCCATCCTCTGAGGCTGAGAGAGAGTGACTTAGCCAAGGTCACCCAGTGGGTTTTTATGCTCAAGTGGGGAATTGAACCCTGCTCTCCAGAGTTGTAATCCAATGCTCAAACCACGACACCACACTGGCTCTCTGGAAACCACAGTATGTTGTATAAATAGTGCCACCTCTTTGTCTGATCATAACACTTTTTGGAATTTTGATTTCCTTCTATTTCTTCTTTTCTTTTTCTGCTATTTCTCTCCCCCCCCCCCCCCCCCCAATAAAGACCTTGAGTTTTTAGGTCAGGCCACATGCTGAGCCTCTGTAATGTCAAGAAAATCAATCATGAAAGTGACACCACAGAGAAAATGGCCTGGTGTTAACCTTTTTTAGCTTTAAGGCAAAAGGGAGGACCTTGTCTACTGTCATATTATTTTGATTAATGTCTTTGTATAATGAAATGGAAGAAAATGGAAAAGCCAGAGCAATTAGCAGCAAAAAATTAAATTTGAGCAATATACGAAGGAAATCTAATTACTGGCATTTAGTTAGAGATGAGACAATTAATGGAACACATAAAAATATATATAATATTCCTATTTTGTAGATGTACTCGCAAATATAATGTTAGCTTGGTTTATCTCACCCCCCCCCCCGCCACCCAATGCTGAAACATTATTTCCAGGATACTGTAAGTCATCACATTTGTTGTCTATTGTGAAATGGTCAGAAACATAGACTATAATTCCTAGAATTGGTAGCATTTCTTTATCTATTCTCCTTTAATTTTAATATGAACCCATAAACATATTTATGTTATTATAACAAATTGTTTGGCATTAAGAAACAGTATCTCCCCAACCCATTAAGAAGAACAGCTGAGGAAAGCAGTAGTCTGTGAAGTGCATTGATGGTTTAGGACAGATGCTATGAAGACCACTTTGGGTGCATTTACACCGTCAAAATAATGCAGTTTGGCATCACTTTAACTTCCATGGCCCCATCCTACAGAATCCCGGGGTTTGTAGTTTGTGAAGCACCAGCACTCTTTGGCAGAGAAGGCTAAAGACCCTGTCAAACTAAAAATCCCTTGATTCCGTATGATGGAGCTACAGCACTTAAAGTAGTGTCAAACAGTATTATTTCTAAAGTGTAGATGCATCCTTAGACTTCAAGAGAGGTGAAGGGTGGGAGGACAAGTAGCAGTAGATAGGAGAACAATGGTGGGAAGAAGAGTAGTGGCTGAAGAGGGAGAAAGGAGTACATAGGAGCAAAACAGCAGGCAGAGCAGAGATCAAGGGAGAAGAAGAGAGATATCAAATGAAAGGAGGTCGCATACAGAGAGGCAAGACCTGTTTTGGGGCATGGCAAGAACAAAATCCACTTACCCAGTGTTATAACAGAACAAGGACTTATAATGCTGAAGCTCCAGGATGGTTTGAATAGTAGGAATAATTATACCATCTGCTGCTCTCCTTAGCAGCGTGGGTATGGGAAATGCGGATTATGAATCTATGGTAAGAGGTAGACAAAGGCTGACATCTTGTTGGTTAGCCACAACTAGAGTAGATCTATTCAATCAGTTGTTGAATAGTGAGTCAACATGTAGGTGAACACTATTGACTCGATGGGTCTACTCTAGCTAGGACTAACAATCCAATTTAGTCCAAAGTGTGTATTGCTGGTAACATGCAGCCCTAGCCCCAGTCTCAAAGGTGCTGCAAAATCCCTTTGCATGCTAATGTTCCAGTTTAACATGGCTATGTCGTTGAATAGTAAGTTAAGGTTTCCCAAGATTATTTAAAATTAAAAAGTATTCTATAATTAAATAAAAATAATTAAGGTATTCCATAATGGGAGAGCCAGTTTGAGCATTGAACTACAACTCTAGTGATCAGGTTTTCAATCCCCTCTCAGTATGGAAACCCACAGGGTGACTATGGTCACTTTCTCACCCCCAGAGGAAGGCATAGGCAAGCCCCCTCAGAAAAATATTGTAAAGAAAATCCCATGACAGGGTCACTTTTGGGTCGCCATAATTCAAAAAGACTTGAAGGAACACAACAACAATTCTACAATGAATTCATTTTTATCCTAAGGAAATTGTAATTAATAAAATAATATTTAATACATTAGACTTTAGTAATTGTTTCAAAAAGCAATTAGTTAATTCTTAGTTGTTCAGTTTTTTTCTTTTTTGTTTTTAGTCTTTTAGAGCAAGCGTGTAATACCCCAGTTTGGGGCACCTGAAGTCCACAAAGCCCCAGGCCCTTATTTTTAATTTTTGGCTATTTTTTTTACCACAATTCTCCCCAAATGTTCCCATAACCTTTAACCCTAAATATAGACCCCCAAATTTTCCAAATATCACTTGAAAGTGAAACTGGAAGTGACATGTAAGAGCTGTTCAACAATGGACTAGATTGCTTTGGAGGGTGGTGGATTGTCCTTTTGAGGTTGGATGGACATCTTTTGAGAGTGCATTAGTTGTGTATACCTGCATGGCAGGGGCTGAATGAAATGGCCCTTGTGGTTCCTTCCAACTCTATAATCTTATGATGTCACTAATGTGCATGCTGGGCATGTTGGTCTTGTCCACAGGGGATTTGAAGCTGTGAAAAATGCCCCCTGCTCCCACAGTTGCTGATCCCAGCTTTATTTATTTATTTATTTATTAAATTAGGTTTAAAACAAAACCACAATTAACAAACTTTCAAACAAACAAAATAATGTTACAACACTGATACTTCCATTCCAGTTATCCATTCCAGTTATTTGTTGTGATCTCCAATTGTACTGTGTACTTCACTTAATATTGTACCATAACCAATAATAATTAGTTTTGTTGTTGTCTAGGAGATATGTTTTGTTAAGAAATGAAACTGGAAATTATCAAAATAATATATGTTATCAAATAAAAATTTTCTTTTGTCTTTCTGGTTGTGAGATTTGTTTCCTTATCTTTGTCTATGTCCAAGAAAGAGCCCAACGGAGTAGCTGATAAAAGCAATGCAAGTCTGAAGCACAAAAGCAGTTCCAAAAGTACAATACCAGTCCAAATGTTCCAAGAAGCAAAACTAGGAGAAAGCCAAGGGTTCAAGAGTCCAGAAAACAAGTTAATGAGTTTAGTCCAGGGTCAAGGGTACCAGCAAGCAGGTCATCAAGTCCAGTCCAAAGGTCAAAAATTCCAAGGCAATCTGAGGTCTATGAAGCCAGGAAGCCAGGTAGTCAGAGTCAGATGCTTTCACCAGAGAATGCAGATAGACTCTGACAAAAAGCTTGGTATCTCCCAGCTGTTTATATTGGCCCAGCTGCCAATTACAGCTGTTTGGTTTTAGCTGAGCGTTTCTCATATAATCTCAGAGAACGCCGGAGGCACGCACTTTCTATCCTTCTCTGTCTAAAGGTAGGTGCCTCCTCGTCCTGCTCCTCTATATCTCCCAGGCCTGGAACCTCTGCTGGGGGAAGGCTTTCTGCTGTGGGGAGGCTAGGCTGCTGAGGCAGGAGCTGTGCTTCAGTGGGTAAAACAGAGCTAGGTCCAGGCTCAGCCAACTCCTCTTGAGCTGGTAGAGTAAAGCCAGAACCTGGCTCAGCCTCCTCGCCTCCTCATCCTCCATGTCCTCATCCTGTCTGGCCATGACATCACTCCCCCTCCCATCATTCTTCCCCTCACTGTGAGGAGGAAGAGGCCGGTCAGGGAAGTGGCGATGGAAAGCCCGAATCAGGCGAGGAGCATGCACATTGGTGGCATCTTCCCAGGAGCAACCCAGTTAAAGAGGTACTGAAGACAGCCCCATCTACCAAATGGAAAACTAGTCACCATGGGAGATGCTCACCCCAGTCTACTGGGACGAGCATCTGCACTTCAAATTGAACCACTACTGTACTTGTCCCTGACTTTTACAGTCAGCTGGATCCTTCTGTTGACTTCAGCAGCTTTACTGGGCTGCCTCTTGCTACATATAACTTCATTATTTTGACTTGTGAGTTTACTAGGAACATCTGGCTAGTTATTATTGACAGGAGTATAGCTACAGGGTGATGGGAGAATGAAGGAAATTCTTCCTCAGAATAATTCTGACACCCCATGAATTTTTTTCACTCCCCAAATTTTTAGCCTTACAGAGAATGAGACACAGAAGACCTCTTAATATTTGCTGTGTTCATATTTCCTTAGCAAGGGCCTCTGCCCCATGCCTCAGCCCCAATTCACTCCTTTTCCAGCCCTGGAAGGAGCGCTAAAATGCAGCGTTCCGTATCTGGATGCTGAGCTGAAAGGACGTTATCAGAGTGCCTGCTGTGTGGAATGGCAGGTGCTCCAATGACGTCCTCAGGAAGGGGTTGGGGCACCCGGCATGAGGCTGCCCCTCCCCTTCCTTGCCTCCAAGACGGCACTTTGCGCCATCTGCAAAGGCCCTTTCTCTGCCTGTCTCTTTTCTTTGGATGTGCAAACTGTATTTCTAAATGTGCAAGTGAACTTGTAAGTTACTCCAGGGCTAGATATGTAGGGATTAAAGGAAATTTCATTGGGGGGCAGAATTTTGGAGGGTGCTTCCTCCTCCTCCTCCTCCTCCTCCTCCTCTCTTACTAGCCTCTCCTTGTGGATCAGGGCAAAGAACAACAACAAATAGCATAACATATAACATCAGTTAAAAAAGCATATAAAACTAATACTCCATAAAATCCATCAATAAATACTTGAAAACCATAATTTAAAAATAATCTGGATAGGCCTGCTGGAAAAGACTCGTTTTTACTGCTGATTTAAACTAAAACAGTGTCTCAAGCTGACAAATCTCTTCCTGCAAGTCATTTCACAGTCTGGGGGAAGCTGAAGAAAATATCCTCTGAGTAATTGTCAGCCTAGTTTTGGTTGACTGAAGATGTCTTCTAGAGAATCTGAGTATACAGGGTAGATTATACAGAAAAAGGAAATTCTGTAGGTAACCCAGACCCAAACCATGTAGGGCTTTAACAGTAATATCTAACACTTTGTATTTGGCAGGAAATAATTGGCACCAAGTGTCAATTTTAATAGTGGTGTAAAATGGTAATTCTGAGATGTAACCCATCTGGCTACCATGTTTTGAACTAATTAAAATTTCCAAAACTTGATACAGAGGTAGCCCAGTGTACAGTGCATTGTAGATTTTGTTGAATATAAGTCAAATTTTCCTCCATCTGTTTTCCAGTCATCATCTTTCTCATTTCAGACAAGAAGCCCAATCAGTAATGAGTCAAAGAGGACATTTGAGAGTAACCGTTTCAATAGCTCTAGTCAGGTCTTGATCCATCTCTTAACCAGGGCTTCCTCTGGGAAGAACTTACTACAGTCAATGAAAATTAGACTGGTGGTGACTTCTCAGAGGACCTTTTCAGCTGCCACTCCTAAAATTTGGAATGACCTGCCAGATGAGACTCACCAGATTGACGTTTTTAAAAAAGCAATAAAAACGATTCTCTTCTGGCGGGCCTTCTCAGACTGACCTCTGTCCTGATCTGAACTAACTGCCCATTTGATCTAGCTTCTCATGACATTGCCACTGTTATTAACTATTTTAAATCATTTTTTAGTTAGAGGGATTTAATTTTATATCGAAGGGAGGGTGGGTTGAAAGGGTGGGGGTTCGGGGATTATTTTCTTGCTTTATTTCTGTAATTGTTTTAATCTTTGCTGTTACCCACCTCGATCCTTAACAGGGAGAGGCGGGATACAAATAAATTAATAATAATAATAATATACAGGACAGTTGGTGGTACCAGCCGTAAAACCACAAAGGCTTTCCAGACTAGGCCATCTTAATAGGTCCACCACTCCTGCAGAAACAGATAGTAACTGTGATATTAATACTGACCAGGAAATGATCTGTCCTTGACCATCCAGAGGTATTAATTGCCTCTGCCCACAGATAATCTTCATCAAGAATGCCAAAGGGATTCCTCTTTGCACCAGGCTTTCTCTGGGGCCATTGTTAGACTTTGGGTGAGATTTAGCACAAATCTCACAAGACCAGAAGTCTTGTGAGATTTTCTTTCTTTCTTTCTCTTTTAAATGTATCATTTTTATTACTTAAAATAACACATAAACCACATCAATTTCATACATTACCCTGTCATTCAACATAATATGACAATGAGATTTTGTGGGCATATATATATATATATATATATATATATATATATATGAGAGAGAGAGAGAGAGAGAGAGAGAGAGAGAGAGAGAGAGAGTTCTCACATCTGTGATTAAACATTGATCGGAATGGGGACTGCAGCCAGGAAATCAGAAGAAGAATGGGGAGGGAAGCTATGAAAGTACTAGAAAAGATCCTAAAATGCAAAGGCACACAACTCAGCACAAAAGTCAGAATCATACAAGCCATTGTATTCCCTATTACCATGTATGGCTGTGAGAGCTGGACAGTCAAGAAAGAAGTTAGGAGAAAAATCAACTCATTTGAGATATAGTGCTAGAGAAGAGTGCTGAGGATTTCATGGACAACCAAAAGGACAAACAAATGGGCCCTAGAGCAGATCAAGCTAGAAATATCCCTAAAAGCCAAGATGACAAGACTTAGACTGTCGTACTTTGGACACATCATGAGAAGGCATAATCGTTGGAAAAGACAATAATATTAAGAAAGTGGAGGGAAGTAGAAAGAGAGGAAGGGCACATGCTAGATGGATGGACTTTATTAAAGAGACCGTGAATATGAGTTTGCAGGAGCTGGGCAGAGCAGTAGAGGACGGGGGGGGGGGGGAGTTGGAGATGTCTCATCCATAGGGTCACCATGGATCAAGACCGATGCAAAGGCAGTTAACAACAACAAATGAGTTTCAAGGCCCCTAGGTTTGGCATTTTGAACATCTTTTTAAAAAAATTTCTTTAAATCTCAAGAGGGTCAATCACCACCACTGCTGCTTTTCTTGCCTTTCCTATTCTTTAAATTGCCAAGCAGTGGGATAGAAAGCAATGGGGATGGCAGTGCTCCATCTATGATGAGAGAAGACTAATATGAGGTTGGAGACTAAAAGCCAAGATGACAAGACTTAGGGGCTCTACAGACATTGCTGCCTGTTGCTGCTGTGGCGGCAGCTTTTCTTCACTCCTTTGGTGCAACATGTCTGTACACTGCACCAAGGGAGCACCCTGACGCCACCTGCCATGCAGTGGGGCATGTGGCATGACGGCGGCATCAGGGAGAGCTGGGGAAGCCAGCATGTGGTTGCCACACCCCAACTCCATCCCTAGGCCAGCCCTTTTGGCTGGTCTGTACAGGATCTTAGACTGTCATACTTTGGACACATCATGAGAAAGCATAAATCATTGACAATAATGTTAGGAAAGGTGAGGGAAGTAGAAAGAGAGGAAGACCGCATACTAGATGGATGGACTTTATTAAATATACCAGAAATATGAGTTTGCAGGAGCTGGGCAGAGCAGTAGAGGACAGGGGAGCCTGGAGATGTCTCATCCATAGGGTTGTCATGGGTCAAGATCAACGTGAAGGCAGTTAACAACAATAAAAATTGCCCCTGCACATGGTTGTCAGCCATCCTTGGCTGGGGTAGTGGGTAGTTGAGGGAGGTAACCTGTAGTTTGGCCAGATGCAGGTCAGCCCTCCTCTGGATCATTACAACTAGTCCTACTAAGTGGATTGGAAAAAATAACTGCCTTGAATACTACCAGACAGGTATAGTTGGTGGCCCTGCTTGATTATTTGCTCACCATGGAAATATTGGGCTCCATGTCCCTTCAACCTGAATGTGTATACACCTTGTCAACCCAATGATGCTATCATGAACTATGAACTACGATAGCCGATTTGCATTAAAGTTGTGGGCATTTTGCTAACCTGTAATATGGTCTGTTTGTACTGGTGCAACTCTGTGCTCCAAGCTGAAAACAGCATCTAGGGTTTGCCAAATGTATGGGCCCTGAAACCAATTGGAAAAGACCCATGTTTGTTGTGGATGTCATGAACTCCTGAGATGCACCTGACAGACTGGTCTCAAATGGGATGTTGAACTCACCACCCAAGATCAAATGTCTGAGTGATTTCATCACCAACTCTGAGACTAGTTCTGTGAGATAATAATAATAATAATTAATAATAATAATAATAATAATAATAATAATAATAAATAATTTTATTTATAGCCCGCCTCTCTGCACAGCAATCGAGGCGGGTTACAGCATTGTAAAACATACAAATTTAAAAACACTCCTTATCCCATATCCAACCCTCCCACCCCTTAAAACTGGATTAAACTATTGAAATATTAAAACATAATACAGTATAATAAAACACAACAAAACAATAACAGCCACAGGGAAGGGACAAGTAGAACCATCCCTTCAAGCTAGAGGGTTATTCCAGGAAGGCCTGCCGAAACAGATCCGTCTTATTACTACTCTTGCTGCTTTTAAAAAAGCAGTAAAGACGGATCTCTTTTTTAAAAGCAGCAAGAGTAGTAATAAGACGGATCTCGTCCGGCAGGCCATTCCACAGACTGGGAGTGGTCGCAGAGAAGGCCCTCTGGGAGGTCTGAGACAGCCTAGTTTTTATTGGCTGTAACAGATTCCTCCCAGAGGACCAGAGGGCGCGGGGGGGATCATACAGGGAGAGGCGGTCCCTAAGATAAGATGGACCCAAGCCATGTAGGGCTTTAAAGGTTAAAACCAACACCTTGTACTGTGCCCGGAAACTAATCAGCAGCCAGTGGAGGGATTTAAGCACCAGTGTTATGTGCTCCCTCCTAGATGTTCCCGTAATTAATCTGGCTGCCATGTTCTGTACCAGTTGCAGTTTCCGGGTTAGGCACAAGGGTAGCCCCATGTAGAGTGCGTTGCAGTAATCCAGACGTGAGGTTACCAAAGCATGTACCACAGTTTCTAGGTCCCTCATGTCCAGATAAGGGCGCAGTTGGCATATCAGCTGGAGCTGATAGCAGGCGCTCCTGACAGCCGCATTCACCTGACTAGTCATGTGAAGTGACGAATCAAGGAGCACCCCCAAACTGTGAACACAGTCCTTAGAGGAGAGTGTGACTCCATCTAGGACTGGAAACTGTATTCCCAAATCTGGTTTCGGGCCTGTGACCGTGAGTACCTCCATTTTATCTGGATTCAACTTCAATCTGTTTTTTCTCATCCAATCCATTACCGCTCTGAGACAGTCATTAAGAGGAGAGATGCCATCTGAAGTCTGAGTTGATGATCTGGTCATGGAGAGATATATCTGGGTGTCGTCAGCGTACTGAAGACACCGTGCTCCATGCCTCCGAATGATCTCACCCAGCGGCTTCATATAAATGTTAAATAACATCGGGGACAGGATGGCACGCTGAGGGATGCCGCAATTAAGCTCTATTTTGGAAGAGCAACTGTCCCCGAGCCTCATCCTCTGGGATCTGCCCGAGAGGAAGGAACGGAACCACTGCAAAGCAGTGCCTCCAATTCCCAACTCTCTCAGGCGATCCAAGAGGATGGCATGATCTATTGTGTCAAAGGCCACTGAGAGATCCAAGAGCACCAACAGGGTCACACTACCCCTGTCGATGCCCAAGTGGAGGTCATTGGTCAGAGCGACCATGGCTGTCTTCACTCCATATCCTGTCCTGAAGCCGCTTTAAAATGGATCAAGATAATCGGTTTCATCCAAGACTGCTTGGAGTTGGGAAGCAAATGCTCTCTCAATCACTTTGCTTAAAAAAGGTAGCAAGGAGACTGGTTTATAGTTATTTCTGTCCAGAGGGTCTAGGGAAGGTTTCTTCAGGAGCGGTCTAACTGCCGCCTCCTTCAAACAAGATGGTAACAGACCATCCCTAAAAGACACGTTGATCGTATCCCAAAGGAACACTCTCAACGCGTCCCCCCCCCAGACGACCAGCCATGATGGACATGGATCGAGGGGGCAAGTCGTCTTCCTTATCCTTCCAAGTAGCTTGTTCATGTCATCGGTACTCACAGATTGTAGTTGATCCAGTAAATTGCCTTCAACGGAGTCGCTGGATACCTCGTCTATGGATTCTGCCAAAACACTGGCATCCAAGATGGCTCTTATCCGAGAGATTTTATCTGCAAAGTGGATATTAAATGCCTCGCAGCAGGCTGTCATTGGGTTAGTCAGGGGATTTGGCGCAGGTGAAACCCTCGTCAGCTCCCCCACCACCCTAAACAGCTCTGCTGGGTGAGACTCTGCAGACGCAATATGTGCAGAACAGAAGGATTTCTGCGCTGCACGTAAAGCCTCCTTATAGGAATCAAGATGCTTCCTAAGGCGAGTTCTGTCGGATGAGAGACGAGTTTTCTGCCATTTGCATTCTAGTCATTGTCCGACCCGTTTCATCCTCCTAAGCTCCTCTGTGTACCAGGGCCTACGATTTGGAATGGGCCGGAAAAGACGCTTGAGAGCGATTGTGTCAATAGCCCTGGTGAGATCGTTGTTCCAGGTGTTCACCAAGGCTTCAACAGAATCACCGGCGTTACCAACCATTAAACCCTCTAAGGCTTTCTGGAAACCAATTGGTTCCATTAGCCTTCGAGGGCGGACCATTCTAATGCATCCGCCACCCCTGGGAGGGCGGACAGTAGCTCTTAGTTCCGCCTTGATCAGGAAATGATCCGTCCATGACAAAATGGAGGTCTTTTTGACCTCTGCCCATGGATATTCCTGCTCCGTACTAAAGACCGCATCGAGGGTATGACCAGCGCAATGTGTGGGCCCATCAACCAATTGGGATAGGCCCATGTTAGTCATGGTATCCATGAACTCCCGAGCTGCGCCAGTTAGATCTTGTAAGCTAGTTTCTAGTGGGATGTTGAAATCGCCCAGAACCAGAAGTCTGGGCGACTCCAACAGCAACTCCGAAACCAGGGCAGTCAGCTCGGTTAGGGAGTCTGTTAAGCAACAGGGTGGCCGGTATACCAACAGAATCCCCAAACTATTCCAGGTTTTCAGGCTGAGGCTTAGCCAGGAAGTCAGATAGGTAGCAGGATAGATGGTACACCAACAGAATTGCCAGTCTATCTTTGCTTTCATTTTGCCTCATCCTTACTACCATAGCTACACTCCTAGCAATGGATAAAAGCTTATAAACAGGCCTTTGGTTTGATCCAGTAGATCATTTTTTATATTTTTATCCTCAGAACCTGTAAAACATACATGCCAGTAGTAGGATTCTGGCAGCTTAAAAACAACAACAACAACACAGGACAAAGTATGCAGTTTGGGAGTACTCCTAGATTCATCTTTATAGTTGTCATCTCAAGTGGACGCGATGGCCAAGAGTGTTTGGTGCCAACTTTGGTTGATACGCTAACTGCGTTCCTACCTGGACCGAAAGGACCTTGAAACAGTAGTACTTGCCCTGGTAATTTCTCGTTTGGATTTCTGTAATGCACTCTATATGGGGTTACCTCTGTACCAAGTTCAGAAGCTTCAATTGGTTCAAAATGCGGCAGCCAGATTGGTCACTGGAACATCGAGATCAGACACCTATAACACCTATATTAAAATCTGTTCATTGGCTGCCGATTAGCTTCCGGGCGCAGTACAAAGCATTGGTTATTACCTTTAAAGCCTACATGGCTTGGGCCCGAGTTACTTGAAAGAATGCCTCTATTCACACAATCCGCCCCGCACTCTCAGAACATCTGGGAAGAATTTATTAGAACATCATAGAACCAGACTCAGCACGACTTCCCAAAGATTGTACATGGCCGTAGCTCCCATGTTATGGAATGGCCTACCGGAAGAAATTCATCAATAATAATAATAATAATAATAATAATAAAATTTATTTATACCCCGCCCTCTGGAATACTAATCTGGGCAGCTTACAATTTAAAAACATATACATATCCATAAAACACACATATATACAACAAACCCCTCCCCCCTTAAAACAGTATTAAATCAATGATTTTTAAAATGACAATAATAACAAAACTCATTAAAATACAATACAAACCCAGATTATGTATCCAGCCAGAATATCCTACCATCAATGATGGGGCCACGTAAGGATAACTGGGGAGGGTTATTTATACCCGAGGCTGGGTAATTAGTCTGGAAAGGCCTGCTAGATGCCTTTAAGAAGGCACTTAAGATGGAGCTCTTCTGGCGGGTCTATCCATCTGATCTTCTAGATTTCTAGATTCTGACAATGATTGGCTATATTATTTTATTTATTTTATTCTATTTTTATTTATTTTATTATATTATATGTTATGCTATTATAATTTATTACTGTTGTTTGATTTTACTATTTTATTGTTTGCATTTTGCATATTGTATTCATTTTATTGTGTAATTCCACCTCGATCCATAGGGAGAGGTGGGAAATATAAATAAAAATTGTTATTATTATTATTATTATTATTAACACTGTAGTAACTTTTCCTAGCTTTGCATCATTTCTGTTTATCTGAAAATCCTGGTAATACAGATGTATCATATTTATATGTTTTTCATGTGCTAATCCCTTTCCTTTCCCAATATGTGATCCATTCCTATCACTTTATTTAGAATGCCCAATTGTGGTACTCATGGGGGCAAAAAATATGGAGACAAAAAGGTATTATTCATACGTATAAAAAAACAAATATGGGTTTAATGCGAAACAGTTCATGATATTCAGTTCATGCAGCAGAAAATTCTGGGCTTTAAAAAATACTAAAAGAAGGCATTGTCATTGAAGTTGTATCTGTCTGCTGATGCCTTTAAAATGAAGTAGAATGGTGCAGGTGAGTGAGTTCCAAAGTTTTTAAGGTTCTTGAAAGACTAAGATGTTGGTAGAGTGTTTTGACTGGGGATATGTGTTGGTGAAATATGGGAACATGTTCTAGGGTTGTTATTGTTGGAATGCTGGTTCATTGAGAATTCTTGAGCTCTTGCATTTCACCCTTTTACAAATGTGTACTGTGACTTTGAAATCAAACCCTGGCTTACATCTCTGAACAACCTTATACCCCCAACTATAAGTCGACCTCATGTATAAATCAAGGGCAAGTTTTGGGGCCAAAATTTTTGATTTTGATATGACCTGTGAATAAGTCAAGGGTAAAACTTACGAGTATATAGCAAAGGATGTAAAGGATGAAGCAAAGCAAAATAATGTCAAAGAACTTACAAAATTCCAGCAGACGTAACTCTTTGTGCTCACTCTTAAGGATGGGATGAATGAGAGAGCAGAGGTCAATGCTTCCAGGACAGATTATATGCTTGCTTTTCACCAGGGGATGGTTCATTCTTTTAAATAATAGTTAAGATACAGTACTTATATTGATCCATGGATAAGTCGACTTAGGTTTTTGGGGCCCTTGAAAATAGCATTGCTTTTAACTTTGCACCCTTACAAAGGTCTGCTTATATATTACTTCTCTGTAGATTTGAATGCAATGTGAGATCAGATGGAATTAAGATGAAATGAGATGGAGGCAAGTAGCAGAATGATATTTTTTAACTGAATATCATGAGGAATTTCTTGATGGTAATAATAAATAAATAAATAAATAAATAAATTTCTAGCCTGCCCCTCTGCTAGGCAACCGAGGCGGGGTACAACATATTAAAACAGGCAACAGTTAAAAACATTCCCTCAACCCTCTCCCCAGCCCACCCCCCCTTAAAACTGAATTAAACAAGCAAATATTAAAATACAATAATACAATAAAATATCAAAGTAGAATAAAAACAGCAAGCAGCAACAATACAAGGGAGAGGGGTGGCAGTCGCTTCCGATTGGGCTGAGAAGTTATTCTGGGAAGGCCTGCCGGAAGAGATCTGTCTTTACTGCTTTCTTAAAGGCAGCAAGGGTGGTAATAAGACAGATCTCGTCCGGCAGGTCATTCCATAGCCTGGGAACGGTCACGGAAAAGGTCCTCTGGGAAGTCCTTCAAAGAAAAGGAAAGGAAACAGATAACAGGTTTAAAGGAGAAGGAAATTGTATATACAGATCAAAATAAAATGAATGAAATAGTATATGAATTCTACAGTAAACTTTATAATAATGAGGAGATAGAACAGGACATCATCGAAAGTTATTTAGATAAATGCATACTAAAACCATTTAGCAGTGAACAAAGGGAGGAATTAAATAAGGAAATTACAATATAGGAAGTGGAGGAAGCCGTAAAAAAAAAAATCTGGGAAATCTCCGGGTCCTGATGGATTCCCAGCAGAGTTCTACAAACAATTTGTACAGCTGTTGTCTCAACCATTAACTGAAGTCATGAATGGAATATTAAAAGATGAATTTCCCAGTACGTGGGGTCAAGCTAATATAGTGCTAATCCTGAAAGATGGAACAGACTGCAAGGATATAAAGAACTACAGGCTAATTTCACTTTTAAATAATGATTATAAAATCTTTGCTACAGTACTAGCCGAAAGATTAAAGAAAATCCTTAAAACCTGGGTTAACAAGGATCAGAATGGCTTTTTACCTTCGAGGAGAATAAACAACAATATAAGACATGTATTAAATCTAATCGAATTACATGAAAGGAAAATAGACAAAAAAATGGCAATGTTGTATATAGACTGTGAAAAGGCCTTTGATAAAGTGAACTGGTGATTTTTAATGCTATTACTAGAAAAATTAGGTATAGGTGACAATTTTATTAGATGGCTAATAGCAATATATAGCAAACAAGAGGCCTGGATACTAATAAATGGAGAAAATACTGAAAAAATAGAAATACGAAACGGGACGAGACAGGGATGTCCTCTGTCGCTGCTTTTGTTTCTGATAGTAATGGAGGTTTTACTGAATGAGATAAGAGAAAAAGAAGAGATCAGAGGTGTTAACTTTAGAGGCTTTGAATATAAGTTAAAAGCCTATGTGGATGACCTATTGGTCACAATAACCGAATGTGAAAACAGTCTGAAGCAACTATTGAATGTATTGAAGGACTTTAATAGAGCATCCGGGCTACAAGTTAACAGAGATAAAACTATGGTGATGACAATGAACCTAACAAAAGAAGAAAAGCAGTATATAATGGAAACATCAGGTTTTTCAATATGCAACAAGGTTAAATATCTAGGGATTACATTAACAACTAAAAACGTGGACCTATTTAGAAATAATTATGAGATGTTATTTAAAGAAATAAAAAAAAAAGATTTAAAGGTCTGGAACAAGCTTAACCTCTCATGGCTTGGTAGAATTTCAGTGATAAAAATGAAATTATTACCTAAGTTTATGTTTTTGTTTCAAAATATCCCGATAATAACTAATAACGCGCCATTCAAACTATAGAATTCAGAAATTTCTAAATTTGTTTGGAGTGGGAGGAGGCCCAGGGTGAGATTCAAGGTGATGCATGACTCAAAAGAAAGAGGTGGTCTTGTCTTGCCCAACCTACAATTGTATTTTGAAGCTAACTGTCTAGACTGGCTAATGGATTGGCTGTTACTTAAAAATAAAAAAATGCTTAGTTTAGAGGGGGTCGATCAGCACTATGGCAGGCATGCATACATATTTTATGAGAAACAAAAAGTACACAAAGATTTCGTGAATCATTCCATAAGGAAGGCTCTGTTAAGAGTATGGAACTTATATAAGGCCAGAATATGCCTTGGAATACCAATCTGGACAAGTATACATGAAGCATTTCACAGTAGAGAGATTATAAGGGAAGGAAACTGGTGTTTATATAAAGATCTAGTGCATGCTTCGCAGACAATTAATACTTTGACATTTAAAAGTCAAGAACAATTGCTAAAAGATGGTATTACCCTAGGTTGGTTTCTGTATAGACAGTTTAAGGAGAGATTTGTTATAGATATTAAGGCAACAGGTATAAGAATAGAAAAAACTCAATTTGAAGAATATCTATTCTCGGATAACACCCATAAAACAGCTCTCTTTTATAAAATGTTACTAGGACTGACTATGGAGGAAGAAATTGTGAAAGATCAAATGGTTAAATGGGCGCAGGATTTGAAACAAACTATCAAATTAGAATATTGGGAGAAGGTATGGAACAGAACGCTCAATTACACAACTTGTTATAATTTAAGAGAAAATTACTATAAGATGTTATACAGGTGGTATTTGACTCCAGATAAATTAGCAAGAACATATAGAGGTTACTCCAATAAGTGTTGGAAATGCAAGAAAGAGGTTGGCACATACTGCCACGTTTGGTGGTATTGTAAGGAGGTATAATAATAATAATAATAAATTTTTATTTATAGCCCGCCCCTCTGCGCGGCAATCGGGGCAGGGTACAACAATGTTAAAATAGAGCAAAGTTAAAAACATTCCCTCATCCCATAATCCCACCCTCCCATCCCCTTAAAACAGAATTAAACAGCAAACCAATTAAAATACAATATTAAATAAATCAAACAAACAGACAGGAAAATAACAAGAGGAATCATATTAACAAATCAGGGAACCATCTCTAAGCCGACGGTTATTCCGGGAAGGCCTGCTGAAAGAGATCCGTCTTTACTGCTTTCTTAAAAGCAGCAAGAGTAGTAATAAGACGGATCTCATCCGGCAGGCCATTCCAAAGTCTGGGAGCGGTTATGGAGAAGGCCCTCTGGGAGGTCTGGGACAGCTTAGTTTTTATTGGCTGTAGCAGATTCCTCCCATAGGACCGGAGGGCGCAAGGGGGATCATATGGGGAAGGGCGGTCCCTAAGATAAGATGGACCCAAGCCATGTAGGGCTTTAAAGGTTAAAACTATGTGGCATTTCTTAACTATGTGGCATTTTTAATTTGAATGCAATTTAATCCTATTTTAAGGGGATGGGAGGGTGGGATTATGGGACGGGGGAATGATTTTTAACTGTGTTTTGTTTTTTAATCTTGTTGTACCCCGCCCCGATTGCCACGCAGAGGGGCGGGTTATAAATAAAAATTATTATTATTATTATTATTATTATTATTATTATTATTATAATAAAACCAACACCTTGTACTGTGCCCGGAAGCCAATCGGCAGCCAGTGGAGGGATTTCAGCACAGGTGTTATGTGCTCCCTCCTTGATGTTCCTGTGATCAGCCTGGCTGCCATATTCTGCAACAGTTGAAGTTTCCGGGTTAGGCACAAGGGTAGCCCCATGTAGAGTGCATTGCAGTAATCCAGACGTGAGGTTATCAGGGCATGTACCACAGCTTCCAGATCCCTCACATCCAGATAAGGGTGCAGTTGGCGTATCAGCCGGAGCTGATAACAGGCACTCCTGACCGCCGCATTCACTTGACTAGTCATGTGGAGCAACGAATCAAGGAGTACCCCCAGACTGTGAACACAGTCCTTAGAGGAGAGTGTGACTCCATCCAGGACTGGCGACTGTATTCCCAGATCTGGTTTCGGGCCTGTAACTGTGAGTACCTCCGTTTTGTCGGGATTCAACTTCAATCTGTTTTTCCTCATCCAACCCATTACCGCTCTGAGAAAGTCATTAAGAGGAGAGACGCCATCTGAAGTCTGAGACGATGATCTGGTCATGGAGAAATATATCTGGGTGTCGTCGGCGTACTGAAGACATCGGGCTCCATGCCCCCGAATGATCTCACCCAGCGGCTTCATATAGATATTAAACAACATCTGGGACAGGATGGCGCCCTGAGGGATGCCACAATTAAGCTCGATTTTGGATGAGCAACTGTCCCGGAGTCTCACCCTCTGAGATCTGCCCAAGAGGAAGGAACGGAACCACTGCAAAGCGGTGCCTCCAATTCCTAACTCTCTCAGGCGATCTACGAGGATGGCATGATCTATGGTATCAAAGGCCGCTGATAGATCCAAGAGCACCAACAAGGTCACACTACCCCTGTCGATACTCAGGCGGAGGTCATCGGTCAGAGCAACCATGGCAGTCTCAGCTCCATATCCTGTCCTGAAGCCGGTTTGAAATGGGTCGAGATAAAAATTTTTTTGGCATAAAATACATAAAATAGTGGAAGAGATCCTACAGTCACAATTTGCTATGGATCCTAAACTATATCTATTAAATATTTGTGAAAACAAAACTATGGAACGTAAGCATGGCAAGCTACTATTTTACATGGTAACGTCGGCTAGACTGGTATTTGCGGCCAAATGGAAAAAAAGGAGATCTACCATCTATGCAAAACTGGTTAAATAAGCTGATAGATATTATGTACTAAAGACTGCATTGAGGGTATGACCAGCGCAGTGCGTGGGCCCATCAACCAATTGGGATAGGCCCATGTTTGTCATGGTCTCCATGAACTCCCGAGCCGCGCCAGTTAGGTTTTGCAAACTGGTCTTGAGTGGGATGTTGAAGTTGCCCAGAACCAAAAGTCTGGGCGACTCCAGCAACAACTCAGAGATCAGGGCAGACAGCTCGGTTAGGGAGTCTGTTAAGCAATGGGATGGCCAGTAAATCAACAGAATCCCCAAACTATCCCTGGTTTTCAGGCTGAGGTACATACACTCGATGCAGGTTGTTTTCCAGATAGGCTTCCTGGTCAAGGTCAGGTTGTTTCTATAAACCAGGGCCACACTACCACCCTGCCCACTTTCCCTTACCTGCTCACTAAGGGAACAGTAAGGAGCCAGCACAATGTCGTGACTTTAATATTGGCCTAGAATTCTGGGAGACCAGGGCTAGAATCCCCACTCAGCCATGGAAGCCCACTGGGTAATCTTGGACAAGTCACTCTCTCTCAGCCTTAGAAGAGGGCAATGGCAAACGTCCTCTGAACAAAACTTGCCAAGAAAACTTAGGGCTGCCATAAGTCAGAAATTACTGTAAGGTACACAACAACTACAATAGTTCAGCAATGAAACTAATTAGCTGGGGAGGGGATTGGGCTTTAAGCAAAGGTCTGCACTAGCTCTGTATTTCATGCACCTGAACAGGGTGATGATCAATTATAGTCTATAAGGTTTCCTTCAACTCTGTGATTCTAACATGACATCTGAAAAGATGCTACATTCAGTCAAACTATATATGTATAGGGTTTGGAATTTGGGCAAAGGACAGAGCCTATGTACATAGGCCATATACAGGAGGGAAGATGTGCAGACTGTGGACTGCAAGCAGCTTCTCAAGGCCATTTTGGGGGCACCATAAATTTTCACCATAAATAAATAAATAAATAAATAAATAAAATGTTCACCATGCCTCCTTTTAGTGATGTAAAACAAACAAACAAACAAACAACCCTAGAAATATGAGGTTGTATCAGGTTGTGGTCTTCCCAGATCCCATGTTGCTGACCCCTGACAGATAGGGTATCTTTTCATCAATATTATCAATATTATGATGATTTTGTGGTGAGCTTCACACCTGAGAAGAGCCCAGGCCAGGTGGTTCCCTGTAGGCCTGTTTTCTTGGTCTCACAAAGTTTGGAAAGAATTCACTGAGGATAATTTTAGTACATATAATTTCCAATTTCCAAAAATTGTTTAAAGGTTGTTTTAATTTTAAAGTAACAACACTAATTCATTGAGGAACTGGGGGAAAAACCACCTCTGAGTACTGCTTGCCTAAGAAAACCTCATTATATTCATGGGGTTGCCATAAGTCGACAGGCAACTCCATGAATTTAATAAGGGTTGTTGTATTGATTAAAGAAATATTGCGTGTGAAGTGATTTGAATATTTTATAAAATATTAGGAAAATGTTAAACTGCTGTGATTATTTTGGATTTTTGCCTTTCCCTTGTAGCATTTAGCCTTGGCTTGCTTGAATCATTTGGAATTGCTTGCTTTGCCAAAGACCTTTCAGTGGTACATCTGCTTCTTTCTGCCTCTCACTACAGTCACCTGACCAATTGGGAAGCTGATCTTTATTAGGGTGGATTGTAAATTAATGCATTTATATATACTTTGGTTTGGTCCCCCCCCCCCCCCCCTAATATGAAAGAATAATGGCAGAAAGCTGACACAGTAGAATGGAGCCAACCAAGGCTAAGGACTTGGGAAGCTGCCTTATATAGATCCATCCACTGGTGAATCTAGTTCAGTATATAAAGAAGGTCTATTTATATGTAGGAGCCACGTTGCATAGCCCTCTCATTCACTCAGGCAACATCTCACCTGCTTGCTGTGCTGTTGCTCAAAAAGCTTTTGTTGTTGTTGTTGTTGTGTGCCTTCAAGTTGTTTCCAATTTATGGTGACCCAAAGGCAGGCCTATCACAGGAGTTTCTTGGCAAGATTTATTCAGAGGGGGTTTGCCTTTGCTTCCCTTTGAGGCTGAGAGTGTGTGACTTGCTTAAGGTCATCTAGTGAGTAGGGATTTGAGCCCTGGTCTCCAGAGTCCTAGTCCAACACTCAAACCATTACACCACACTGGCTCTTAAACAGCTTTTGTTGCTGTTCAACAAAACACTCACTGTTTCCATTTGAAAATGTCCAATTGACTTTGGTCCTGGCTACAGCAAGTTAAAAAACACACAGTTAAAAATTCACAATAGACAAAAAATTAAAACAAGATTAAACAATCAAAACAACTTAAAACCAGATTGAAATATATATCATTATATATGTAACCCACAGTAATGCAAGCACACACACACACAACACAACATAACAATTAGCTGGATCCAGTTCATTGTTTACATGAGCTGAGCCTTATACAGTCACTTGTCAAATGCCTGTGGAAAGAGAAAAGTCTTCACTTGTTTGAAAAAAGAAAGTAGGGAGGGTGTCATCTAACTTCTTTGGGAAAAGAATTCCAGAGCCTGGAGGAAGCCACTGAGGGGGGTTGCAGACTGTCAAAAATAGTGTGAATTCAGTTCACTTTTAGGGTTAGGGTTAGTGCTAGGGAATCATGGGAATTGTTATTTTTCTGAGACATTGAACCTTCTTTGTCAGAGAACTCTAGTGCCACAATAAAATTCAGTTCCCATGATTCCCTAACCTTAACCCTAACCCTAAAAGTGGACTGAATTCACACTATTTTTGACAGTCTGCAACCCCCCTGAGAGAGCCCTTTCCGATGTTCCAAAAGCAGTCTCTGCACCATTATCAGGCCTGAAACCTGTTGGATCTAGATAATCTGTCTCATCCAGTAACCTCTGGATCCAGGAGGCCACCACACTCTGTAGGTAGGGCATTACCTAAAAACGGAATGTTAGAGACTGGCCAATAATTATCCAGAATGGTGGGATCCAAGGAAGGCTTTTTTTAGTAACGATATTATAACAACTTCCTTCAGGCAAGCTGGATCTCTACCTTGTTTTAGCAAAGCAGTAACAACTCCCTCTACCCACTCAGTCAGTCCCCCTCTAGCTTTTTAAATAAACCAGGAAGGGCAAGGATATAATGCACTTGTGGTGGCCCTCATCTCTCCAAGAATCCTATCTCATCCTCAGGTTGCACAAATTGAAAAGTATCCATTATCACCAGACAAGCAGGGACCAAAGTTACATCCACTGGATCTGTAGCAATTATAGCGTCCAAGTCAGAGTGTATCCAAATGAGTTTATCTGCAAAGTGCTGGGCAATTTGTTCACAGCAGGCTATCAAGTGGCTTGGATTTTCCTCTTGGGCCAGTGTGTAAAAGAACCCTTATCACTTGAAATAGCTCCTCTAGCCAGCTCCTTGCAAATGCAATACAGGCAGATTAAAAAAAAAATATTGCCTCTATTACCACAGAGTAGGCCCTCAGATAAGCTTTAGCCTGTGTTTGGTCAGATCCGCTCCAAATTTTCTGGCAGTGTCACTCTTATCACCTTCTCACATGTTTCATTGTCACCAGCTCCATGGAAAAACAGGGGCAACAGAACACAGCCTTCCCCTGTCTTTCATGCAACACAACAGCCCTGCCACTATGTGAGAGGGGATGCTTGGAAGGAATTGAGTTCACTGCCTAGGCCATTTCTCATTTCCACACTTCAACAGGATCATCTGTCAAGGCAATAGGAAACTTCCTAAGGGCCACCAGGAACACATCCAGATCCATAAGCCTTCTGAGGCAGACCATTTAAATAGGTCTCCCACTCCTGCAGTTCTCAGTCCCAGTAAGTCTAAACACCACCAGATGGTGATCTGCCCATGACAACAGAACTATAGATAATTCCTCCACTCCCAGGTCATATTCATCCCACTACAGAAAACAAAGTCCATGGTTTGCCCAGCAGCATGAATAGAGATAGATATCACTTAGGACTGGTTCATGCTTGTCATGGCAGACATGAAGTCATGAGTTGCTCCCAACAGGGCGGTCTTAGCATAGATGTTGAAATCCCCCAGCACTACAAGCTGGAGGGATTCCAAAACCAATTCCAAGACCACCCTAGCTAGTTTAGGAAGTTGAGCAATTGGGTGGGCAGAGTGCCAACAGAATCAGTAAACAGAATCAGTAAAGCCACCCAGCTTCAGAACAATGCGCTCAAATTCAGAAAACTTGAAGACAGAGCTACTATTATAGCATTATCACCTACAGCCTGCCCACTATAGGAAGGATGTGTTCTGAAAAGAGGAAAGGAGATACTGGATCTGAGGGAGGCATGTAGTCAGGGGAAGGGAATTTTGATAGATTCCTGCAATGCCAGCCCCTGCCATCTGCCAGGTCTTGCTTGCTGCTGAACAGAGACCCTGGTGGACAAAGCTGAGAGAGATTAATCCCTACAGCCTCATCCAACAAGGTCTCTGTGATACATGCCAGATTGGCATGCTCATCCCAGATCAAATCCTGAATGGCAGCTACTGTCCCATTCACTGACCTGGCATTCACCAGCAGCATTTTCAACCCAGGCATTGTTTCCAAAACTATCCAAGTTGTTTGAGTTTAGGGACAATTAATACCCTATTTTTGTCCTTTCAATTAAAGTGTAACTATCTCCACTTTCCATATGCCCTTCTACCCAGTATCACTGTAATCGATGCCCCCCTCAGATCCAGTATCTCCTTTCCTCTTTTCAGAACACATGCTTCCTATGGTGGACAGGCTGTAAGTGATAATGCTATAATAATAAAGTGCAACGCAACAGAATGCAGCCCTCCCCTGTCTTTCATGCAACACAACAGCCCTTTGCCCTTGTGTTAGGAGCAAGCCCAGCAGACTGCTGCTTTTATCTACCAATTCCCTCATCTCTAGAGCTGGGGTAGGCGGAGCTGCTGGCAGAATCTACTAAACCACAGCTTGTGGTGAATCTGAGTCTATGAAGAGGTAGACCTTTTCCCTTCCACACACATAATTCCATTTGTAGAGAACAGTCAGTCAGTAGTTGCAACAACAACAGTCACTGAATTGAGGGTGCTTTCCTCTTTATAAGTCTCCAGGATAGCTCTGTCCTGCCAAACAGTGCTGGAATGAGTAGACATCTGCATTTTAAGGGGGGGGGGTGTCTTTCAAGTCAGTTTTGAATTAAAAGCAGGGTTCTTTTCTGTCAATGTAGCAAATTCAGGAATGGCAAGATTAAAAGCAAAAATGGCTAGAGGGCACTGCAGCTGGCCACCCTAGTCTATATTCATAGAATCATAGAATCATAGAGTTGGAAGAGACCACAAGGACCATCCAATCCAGCCCCCTGCCATGCAGGAACTCAAAATCAAAGATCCATGACAGATGACCATCCAGCCTCTGTTTAAAGACCTCCAAAGAAGGAGACTTCACCACACTCCGAGGTAGTGTGTTCCACTGTCGAACAGCTCTCACTGTCAGGAAGTTCCTCCTAATGTTGAGGTGGAATCTCTTTTCCTGTAGCTTGCATCCGTTGTTCCAGGTCCTTTTCTCTGGAGCAGCAGAAAACAAGCTAGCATCCTCCTCAATATGACATCCCTTCAAATATTTAAAGAAGTCTATAACATCCTCTCTTAACTGTCTTTTCTCTAGGCTAAACATACCCAGTTCCCTAAGTTGTTCCTCGTAGGGCATGGTTTCCAGACCCTTCACCATTTTAGTTGCCCTCCTCTGGACACACTCCAGTTTTTGATTGGCTGCAGTATGCCATTGTTTCAGGAAACTGTTTCATATGACCCCACATGATGATTTGAAATTGAGACTTTGTGGACGCCATCCATAGATCTTACTGATTATGAGAACATGCACATCTTACTACAAGTATGCCAAACCCATATGATTTTAAAAAATTACCTTAATGGATCAGACCAAGGTTCATTTAATCACCACAGTAATGAACTAGATGTTTCTCTGGGTGCTCAAACACATAGGTTATGTTGCTTCCTCTCCAACTGCTCAATTTGGCAGGAGTGGTCACAATTAATTATCTGTCATCCCACTTTCCCAGCTGCTTTAAAAATGTCCCAGTTATGCCTCCTCCTTCCACTTTCCCCATTAGTCCTCAGCTTCCTTCAGTCCAAATCACACTGCAGAAATAATCCAGTTTGAGACTGCTTTAACTGCCCTGGATCAGTACTAGGGAATTCTGGGAACTGTGGTTTTGTGAGACATTTAGCCTTCTCTGTCAAAAAGCTCTGGTGCCACAATAAACTACAATTCCCTGGATTCCCTAGCACTGAGCCAGGGCAGTTAAAGCAGCTTCAAACTGGATTATTTCTGCAGTGTGTTTTGGACCATTAATTGCTGCAAACTGAGTTCAGAGAGTAAAAGTAGTTCACACATGATTAAATCAGAAAGAGGAACAAAATCTTATCTTCCCAGTAGACTCAGGGAAGAGCAATCTGCTGCAGCTTCTTTTAGCTTGTATGTTCCTCTTCAATAATAGTTTTTGCCTTCTTGACCACACTCTGATGCTGTCACTCTACCTATGATCTTGATACTACTATCTGTCATCTATTATAGTACCAAATAGGCTCATCTGGCTATGAATCCTTTGTAAGAGGCTATCACCATATTTTGTGCTAGCAAACCCTTCAAGTAAGTTATGATTTGTACCAAGATCTGATTCTTGACCAAACTGTCAGAAGATTTTCTTAGGTGTCACTTTCTCATATTATATAAGAGGAAGAGAAATGTCCCTATATGCTTCCACAGATATGTGAAAAAGGGCAGTTCACTGATCTTCCATAGCTCCTAGTTCTAGTGGAACAAAATATGGTGTTATGTTTTTAAAACAATTCCTGTTAAGATACATACAGTAAATAAAGCAGTACACAATGACTGGTAGATGCCGGTGCAGTCCATAGCAAGAAAATAACTTTCATTTTTTCCCAAAGTTCTGTTGGGGGGGGGGGGGAATCACAACATTGTATATTTGAGGAAACATACCATAGAACATAAAAGATGAATGACTGCTCTTTTCTAGAAGTATAGTGAAGTGGCAGGATCATCTCACAATAAGTCTACATACAGAATGCACAAATACTGTGGAGTAATGATTAAATCAGAAACTAGGGCTTGCCTGTTCCATCTTCATTGCATTGACAATGCTATACTGGCAATCTATGCTGCAAAATTGGAAGGAGGTTGTCTATTGATATGGTGATAAAAGCTTCTCTGCATGTCTCCGCCAATATATCTCTGACCTCATTTGGTTCTACATCCACCTGTTATTTCAGTGCAGAGGCTTTCTCAGAGATTGCCAATTCAGTGTGTTCTCTTTGGTAAGGAAAGCTCTTCTCCATGGAACAGATTTGGATTGCAACACTCTGTTTTATCCAGAACTCTGGAAATGAGTATAGCAGATACTTCTTTCCTCCAGCATTTTGTTTTATTGTCTTTATTACATGATCATATAACTGAACAATCTGAGTACAAGCACAGTGTGTCCAGTCAAGACTCTGCATTCTGTAAATGGAAGGATTCTGCTGCTCAGAATTTGTAGCTTCCACTCTGCTTTTTGAGATCACCCCTCCTTCTACATCATTGGCCTGACCATTCAACAAATATAGATAACACAGAATATTATTGAAAGCCTTTGTCCCATGCAGTGACCTTCCCCAAGCAGTCAGTTCCCAGAGCCTTGTCAGTTCAAAAGAAGTTTTTGTTGCTGCCAGAAGGACACCATGGAGGAAGCCAATCTAGCCAATCTAGTTTTATAAGTTCCAGATCCTAGGAGCAGCAACAAAGGCCTAGTTAGCATTAGCCTAATAAAATGTTTTCCCTGCATCCTCTTGACACAAAGAGATGATACACAGCTTAAAGCCCAGTGGTGGTGTAAACAGTCTAGACCAGGGGTAGGCAACCTTTCCCCTTTAAGGGCCGAGGGACTTCAGCTCCCAGAATCCGAGGAGCTATTGGCCAACATGGGACTATTGTCCAACATGGCTGAGGCTTCTGGGAGCTGAAGTCCCTCGGCCCTTGAAGGGGAAAGGTTGCCTACCCCTGATCTGGACAATGTCCAGCCAGTTCAGTACTGAACCTGGAGTATAACACCCTTAAAATGGAATAAAATAACTCACCATCTGTTGCAATGCCAGACAGCTATTTAAAATGTGTTCCATTGTGCCACCTGGTGCACAATGTGTCCCACTGTGCCACCTGTGGTGAGTTGCTCTTTCTGAGGTCAGTACAAGGTGCCCAGCCAAATGATTGATGATGGGCACATCATTCTGACCTCAGAGTGAGTGATTCACTGCGGCAGAGTCTGGATCAGGTAGGCACAATGGCAGACATGCAAACAGCTGCCCAGCATTGTAATGGAGAACTCCAGCTAATGAGAGGACACCAGGGAAGCTCCAAGGCCACAATACTCTGAGCTGCTCCCAAAGTTTTCTGGTCCATACAATCATCATCCAAGAAAGCCCTCTCATGTACTGTATCCATGGTATATCTATGGTAGGATGGAGGGAAGTGCCTCCCCTGAATATTTTAAAATAGCAGGCTCATAAGGGTAAATATTATCCTTCAGATAACCTGAATCCAGGCTGTATAGGGCTGACAACCAACACTTTGAATTGTGCCTGGAAATAGACCAGTAGCCAGTGGAGCAGTTGTAAGAATCAAGTTGTATGCTGTCTATAACCAAACTCAGTTAGTAGGTTGGCTGCAGTTCTTGGGATGAGCTGGAGTTTGCAAATACTCTTCAATGGACATCCCATGTTGAGTACACTGTATGTTCGGTATATACAATTAACAATATACAACCCCATGAATTTCATTGGGCTCTCTTAGGAAACCACATAAGTGATTTGCTTTTGTCTTATTCTGAATATAGCTTACAGTAATGCAAACAGCTCAGAAGAGACAAGACTTAGTAGGGGATATAATAATACTTTTCAAATTTTGTATAGACAAAGACTTGCAATGACTTGTTTTTCTCTGTTGCTACTAAAAGCAGGACTAGGTCTAATGGTGTTAGTGGCAAAAGAATATATTTTGGTTGAACATTAGGATAAATGTCTTGACAGTAAGTGGATTATCGTAGAACCAATTACTGGGCGGAGAGCTCTCCTGTACTGAAGACTGCTGTTGTTGTGTGCCTTCGAGTCATTTCCAGTTTATGGCAACTGTAAGGCAAGCTATCACTGGGTTTTCTTGGCAAGATTTGTTCAGATGGGGGTTTGCCTTTGCCTTTCTTTAAGGATGAGAAAGTGTGACTTACTCAAGGTCACCCAGGGGATTCTGTGCCTGAATGGGGATTTGAACTCTGGTCTTCAGAGTAGTAGTCCAATGCTCAAACCACTACTGAGCAGAGCTGGACAATTCAATTCTTAGAATGTTATAGCTTTGGGCTCCAATGGCCAATCTCCAGTGGGATTAGAATATAGATGGTCTCTTAAACTCTATCCAACTTGATGATTGCATCAATCAAACAAGTAAACAATGGTTCTGATCATGTCTCAAATATTCCTAATCCAAAATGTCATAGATGTGCTCCATTCGTTTACTATTTATTCTGACTGACAAGAAATCTTCAAGGAGTCAGGCTTTTTTTCAGGCCTTATCTTTTAAATTGAGGTGGATCTGGCCATGGACTTGGGATTTTGGCATGAAAAACTCCAGTGTGGCCCTTTCCTGAACCTAAAATGTGCATTGTTAGAACTGATAACAATAACAGCATATTTATCTGTAGCTATGATGACTTGGGCTGAAGTCTCCCTTTAAAAGAATATTGTTCCTGGCAAAGTTCTTTGAGAAGTTCCCTTGGTAACTATTTAGATTCCCAATATGGAAAAACATAAATGAGTTTGGAAAGATTTCACACTTAAGTTCCTTTTAAAAAATACTTTGATGTGGTTCTCAGTGTTCTTTTCACTGAAGATAAGTGGCTTCAACTTGCCTTGCTTTTCAGTTCTGAAAGGATGGTGCTAAATATTCTGATCATCCAAAGTGAAAATGAAATAAACTTCCATATTAAGAAGAATTACAATATATTTTTTGAAATGTTTACAATCATTTTTTCAGAAACACAAAATATACATAACTAAAATAACAAAACCACACACAAAACACAATCTTACACTAAACTAAAAACAAAACACTAAAAATTACATTACCCTTCCCACCCACTTAGTCCCCTTATAAAAACTACAATATTTAACACCTCTAACAACACCTCACTAGCTATAACTAACATAAACTACAATTGTTCCACCTCCCATACCTGAAAAATTTAAGGCTCAGTATATAATTTCTCACTAATACTGTCTACTTTTTGTGTTACTTCTGACCTAAATAGTCAAACAAAATTGCTTCAAGCCTCAGTTTCCACAACCAAAATGAAATTGATTTTTCTTTGACCAACTTGAAAACTTTAATAGTCCACTTTTCTTCTGTAGAAAGATTACCTGTTTTCCAATTCTAGGCAAACAATAATCTGGCTGCAATTATCATATAATGCATCACTTTATAATTTACATCTTCAAATTTCTCCTTTAATATGCCCGATATAAACAATTCCAGTCTTAATTCAATTCTGTATTTTAAAATATATTGCATTAATTTCTGTATTGTCTCCAATAATTTTATGCTTTATTACAGGAGCAATACATAAGAGGGGGTATCGTAAAGTAATAATTAGCACCCAGAAGTTATTATGGTATATTGATGAAATTATGTCAGTGTCATCATTGGTCTCTAAGTGCATGATGTTAAGAAAATCAACTGATTTTGCCCTGTACTTTTGTTACAGGTTGTGCCAGAAGTGAATAGAGTGTAAGATGGAGAAGATTGAGGCTTGTAGCGTGATAAAGTTCCTGCATTTGAAGAGTAATAATGCCCGGGAAATTAAAGATGAGATGATGGTAGTTTATGGAAACAATTGCCCATCTTATGACACTATTGTGATGTGGAAAAGGAATTTCCAAACTAGTCACATGTCCCTCAGATCCAAGACCTGGAAGAACATCATTGATGGATGATGCGGCCACAGTGAAGAAAGTGGAGTGTTTAATCCTGGAAGACAGACAAGCAACCATCCAAATGATCATGAATGAATCTGGTCTCAGTTATGATAGTGTGTGGAAAATTATTCATGATGAACTACACATGTCTAAGGTGTCTGCACACTGGGTTCCTAGTTTGCTAACCCCTTAACAGTAACAAAAACAGATGTTGACACTGTTGGAATAGGATGAAGAGGATTTCTTTTCTTTTCTTTTCTTTTTTTGGTTGTCTGGTAACCATGGATGAATCTTGGATCTATCAGTATGATCCAGAGACCAAAACCATGAACATGGAGTGGAAGCATGTCGATTTCCCTCCCTCCAAAAAGGCAAAGGTGCAAAAGTCAGGAGGGAAGGTTATGCTCTCAATTTTTTGGGACTGTCATGGAGTCATTCTCACAGATTACCTTGTAAAGGGACAAACCATCACTGGCACATGCTACAGCAATCTTCTGGACAAGTTGTGAGATGCTCTGCAAAAGAAACTCTGCAGTGTGCTCTCTAGAGCATTCATCTCCTAGCTGACAATGCACCAGCTCACTCATCTCAAGTTGCAGTTAACAAAGCAAGGGCATGTGGCTTTGAGATCTTGCAGCATCCACCTTATTCTTCTAACCTCAAACTAAGTGACTTTTTCTTGTTCCCAGAAATCAAAAATCTGTTGTGGGGTCACCGATTTGACAACACAAATGACGTCATTCATGAAGTGGAAGAGTGGTTTAAGATATAATCTGCAGACCTCTACAATAATGGTATTTGGAGGGTCAAGAAATGCTGGGAAAATGTAAAAATCTGGATGGTGACTACATAGAGATAAGTTAATAACTAACTACAAATCAAAACAAACTTTCTGTCAATTTTAAAAAGATGATCATTAAACCTTTACGATACCCACTTGTATGGTAAAAAAAGTACCTTCTTGTAGTCCATATTTCCAGCATTTATTGTTAAAACCTTTATACATTTTAGAATATCTTTCTGGTGTCAAGTACCAGAATATCAGTAACTTTTAGTAGTATTTGTTACTATGACTTGGATTCACTACTCAGATAACGTTGTGATATGTCCTCTACACAACCAACCCTTTTCTGCACCCATTTTATTGTAGCTCTTCTTTATAACTTAGTGCACATCTGCCTGCAATTCTTTTGTGGACAGACAGATAAAACAAATCAATCAGGCAGTATGAAGAAAAGTGATTTAGAAATGCCCAGCCAAGTGAAAGGTAGTAGTGAGTGGGAGAGAAGTAAGTAGCACTTAAGAAATTATTATTTTCACTACATTTGAATAGTGGTTTGAAAAGATATCATTATTATTAGTTTCAGTCTCCCAGATGCTACTGAATTGAATTTTGGACCATTATTGATCCAGATTCTATCCATGAATCTAGGACACCAGAGGTGTCACTAGATAATGTGAAATGTTCCAAGTATGTCACTTTTTGCAATTTTATTCTAGCATGCTGATCTACAGTGTTTTCATTCTGATGTATTGACAGTTTGCCTGGAATTGCTCCCAGAGCACCTATCATCACTGGAACCACAGTTGTTTTCTTTTCTCACAGTTTTGGTATTTTATAAGCTTTCCTTTTTCTTTGTTTTTGATCCTGCCCCAGGGGTTGCCACAGCTGTAATGTAAATATTTTTTTTTCTCAACCACAGTCATGTCTGGCATATTATATCCTAAATTGTTTATTAATTTGAATCTTAATGTCCAATGAGATTTTTACTTCAACATTTTCGACATTTTTTTGCAGGTTTATGTCCCCGACAGTTCTTTGCACATAGTAAATTATGGATATTCCTCATTTAACAAAGCCTTTGACAAGGAAGCTTCTGTATACAACGTCTTTTTAATTATTATTATTTTAGCAGCCTCTATGAGGTTGGCAAAGGCAGGCTAAAGAAACACAGAATTTTGGGGTCAGGTTGCAGCAGCATGTCTGCAATAAATAATGCAATAAAGCTTGAACT
This sequence comes from Phrynosoma blainvillii, assembly GCA_026167975.1. Taxonomy (NCBI): domain Eukaryota; kingdom Metazoa; phylum Chordata; class Lepidosauria; order Squamata; family Phrynosomatidae; genus Phrynosoma; species Phrynosoma blainvillii. Next base: position 39,061,086 of record JANUYF010000003.1, read on the forward strand.
GTGAAAGAATGGGATTCTACTCTAGCCAGACCTACTGTAGTTGTTCAAAGATATAGCCATGTTAGTCTGTAAAATCAATATGTAGAGAGATCTTGTAGCATATTTGAGACTAACTGAAAGAAATGGGCAGCATGAGCGTTCATAGATTTCAAGTTTACAAAAGCTCATGCTGCCAATTTCTTTCTTTCAGTTAGTCTCAAAGGTGCTACAAGATCTCTACTGTAGCTGTGTATGCCTGGCTGTAACAGGCAAAGTAATCAGTAGCTGCATCTAGAATCCCTTACTGAACATTTCTGAACAGAAAAAGAGAAAAGGGGAGACAGATAAGGCTGCCTTACCAGCTACCCCCAGCATGTTTAAGAAAAAATAGATCCAAAATTCTGGCCACCAAAATGTAAATCATAAGGAAGCTGGTGAAAGAAAAAAAAATCTCTTTGCATACCTTTTGGAAGATGCTTTCAATTAGTCTCTAAAAGGTTCTGATTTTTTTGTTAACATATACAATTATTATTATTATTATTATTATTATTATTATTATTATTATTATTATTATTATTATTATTATCCCACCCTTTCCCCAAACCTGAGACTCATATGCAAGGCTTACCTCACTGGCTTATTTCATTCTCCATGCATATTGCTAGTTTTGGAGTAAAAGTTTGTTGAGGCATGTTAAATTGCTGTTCTCCCTCTTCATTTGGTTGTACAGGAACCTATTCCTACTCTTTCCAGGTTATTTCTGTCTCTGGTACCAAATGTTCTGTTAAAGACGTAATTTGTCTGTGTCAGGGCATCTGTCTATCTCTGTTATGGTTCTGAGATCTTGAAACTCAACAGCTGAAACTTGCCATGCACAGTAAGAGGACCCAAGGGGTATTTCCCTAGGGCAATTTTGTTTTTAAAATAGATTAATTTTAGTCCATCTTCAGCCACTAAGTGGGTGGTGAGAGGAGAGAAAGAGCAACTGGATGGGTAAGTACAGTGAAAGAAAAGTCAGTGGTGTTGGAAGGAACAGCGATAGGTAGACTGGTGGATAAGCAGAGAAGAAGATTGCCTGCACTAATGGGTGAGTGAAGAGAAAAAGTATTTAGGTGGTGGAAAAGAGTGTTCAGGTGGAGGTGAGATGGTTTCTAAACCAGTGAAACTGGCTACGACTTCTAACAAATGACATATGGCATTTGGAAGTATTTCAGAACTTGGGTGTTTGTTTAGTAGTAACGTGAAATGAATGGCCCCAATTTCTTTTTTATGTGTTATGAAATGAATAAAGGAATCCATAGCTATACCATTATATTTTTCAAAATGAAAACTACTAAGGGGATCTGGGAGAAGATGGTTTTAAAGTGTGGTGCTATCACTTGTGAAACACTGCAGTGACAGTCGCTAAGATGACTCACAAATCTGGCTGTGTGTTAAACCTTAGAATGTAAGGTCACTTCTCAGGAAAAGAATAGATTTTTTTTTAATTTTTGCAATTGTTCTTAATGAAATGTTACTCCAAATTGTTTGTAATTCAGAAGAATTGCATAGGAAGGAAAATAGGGAGTATAAACAAAACATCACTGGAAATTCCTAAGGAGAAGAATTGGATAAGCTGGTGGCAGACCATTTTGCTTTCTTTCATTTTTCCTAAAGCTAGTAAATGTCACTACTGATATATGATAATCCCCCATGAAATATGATTGCTGGGACACTGAGAAACTTACAATGCAGTTCTGTACTATAACATCTTTGTCTTTTGCATCAGCCATCTGGATGAGTAGACTTTTTAGCCCCTAAAGAAAGTCTCGTGGGAGTCTAGGCTGCAGTAGCACAGACAAGTGTATGCTAATGGTTCTTGATGCACTGAGTAAAAGAAACACACAGAAAAATCAAAGGCCCTGTTGTAAAAATGTAGTAGGAATTCTGACTTCAGACAGAATGCTTTGAAGACAATCTTATTTACTTCAACTCTAGAATAAATAATATAATGGCAATAAGCCAGCAATCCAGACTTAATGAATCATAATATGAGTATAATGCTTTATGCCTTCCATGGCATCTGAATCTAGGATTATGATTAAGTACTCAAATGCTCAGATTTGTAAACTTCTAGTTTAAAGCAGGTTTATGGGCCTAGCTTGTTTCAGCTGACCTAAACATAACTTTCCTTTTCCTAGTTTGTTTTATCCAATTTTGCAAAGGTAGAAGAGCAAAACAGGAGTAAAGAGAGTGAATAGTTTAGCCCACTATTACATAATGGTTTATTAAGACAGGATTCCTAATTCAATATTACTTGCGGATGCTCCCAATGACTTTCCTGTAAAGCACATTGTCTTGTGTACAAAAATTCATGCATTAGGGAAAAGTACATACAAAATGAGTAATTTAAGAAAAATTCTACTCAAAGTATATGTATATGAATTCTTCATGCCAATTTAAAAAAAATGTTCATAAGTGATGACGAAATGCATAGAATCAGCTTGCATTCAGGATACTATAAACATGTCAAAAGCAAAATAAACAGATCTGTCCTCTTTAGTCCTGACTAATTTAGATTAGGAATATAGCCACAGTGCAGAATTAAAGCAGTTTTACCCCACTTTAACTGTCACAACTCTATCCTACAGAATGCTGGGATTTGTAGTTTAGTGGGGTATTCAGCCAGGTCTGTCAGAGAGCTATGGTGCCAAAGCACAAAGTGTTGCTTTGTTGATTTTATCTTTTATCTGTTTTTTAAATATTAATATCATAGATTGTTTGATCACATTTAAAAATTATTGAATTGCATTTAATATTACCTTCTTTTGCTCTTCATACATTTGTGTATGTATTGTATTATATTTTTAAACCATCTTGAGTCTCAGTGATTAGAAAAAAACAGCATATACATTAATGAAATAATTATTATTATGATTCACTATCAGTGGAGGAGCAAAAAGACCTTTTTTTTCATCAGCAAGAGTAAAAACAAAAAATATAGGCTGAGATTTTACATTTTCAGATGTAGCTGCAGTGACAGAGCTCCATTGTAATAATTACCTCTGGTAAGTAGACCCTCCAAGCCCCACCTTAGAAAACAGGCAGTCATTGAAACTAAAGGAGCCCCAAGGCATTGGAGAGTGGGATGCTGATCAATGACACATCCAGCTCAGAACAAAAAGCAGTACCAAGGACACCTGTGAAGTCTTCTTGTAATTGATTTTTATACTCCACCTCGCTGGCATGTGTCATTCTCCAGCACCCCAGAGCTCCTTTGATTGATGTGGCTGCCTGGCTTCCAAGTTGGGTTGAGGGTGGCCATTTGAAATCATTACAATGGTGGCATGACAGCAAATGGGAACTGCAATATTTAGGATTCATAAGTCCAGCTTATGACACTGTAAATACAGAACAGAATGGGATTCATTGTATTTTGTGCATTACATTTTCTGCAAAATACAGTTTTTAAAATAAAATCAATTTAATTTGGTCACCTGGAATTTTTTTGCACAAAAAACTTCTTAAGACCTTTACCAAAAGGGGATACAATAAATAAATAAATCCAAAATACATAAAACAACCTACATTTTGAACCTGCTAGCAAGCACTTGAAGACTTTTGTTGGGAACAATGTTCATTTAAGACAGTGTAAAATAGTTTGTATGGCTGTAAATGAGAAGTAACACCAGGTTTCAACCCTTACTCATCACCACTGTATATAAGTGCTTTAAAAGCCAGGGAGGTGTGGGTTGAAGAGAGTGGTTTATAGATTGAGTTGGTGTGTTGTTTGTAGAGAGTGGATTGCTGTATATCAGACACTGAATGTTGGAGAGAGTTATAGCAGAGTTTGTATATAACTTGTACATATTGCAACAAGTGATAAAAGCCTCCAAGAACTTTTGGATGAATCCAACTGTGTCTGTGCATCATGGAATTTGTGCTACTGAACTCTGCAATGTTAATAGCTACTGCTGAGGTCAAGCACCTCAGACAGTGTTTATAGTTGGCTTCTCTAGTGGGCCTAGTTTTTGTTTTTTGTTGCTGCCTGTCTGCAGGACATAGAAGAGAGCCAATAGCCTCTTCCAAAATGGCTTCCAGGGCTGTTTTTTTCTTTCACCAGACATGTCTTATAGAGATCTAATGTACAGATTTATGTTTTCTCAACATATTCGAGATAGCTCATGAGGCAGACCTATTTGACTTTTCCTTTTCTCTTTGTTTTGCATATATGTTTAGTTGAGGGATACTGGAGGTACCTGCTTTTAACTCCCAATTCCTTGCCAAGGTGTCTGCTGATACATGGCAACACCCAGTCCTCTGTTTTGGGGGGTAAATAAAGCAAAATAGGTATTGAGCAGTTCTGACTTTTCATTGTGATCTGTTAGTATTTTTCCATCCTTGCTGAGCAGTAGTCCTACTATTTCCTTCATCATTCTCTTTGTGCTTTAGTTTTCTTTACAATATTTTTGTAATTTGGGGCTAAACCAGCAGCATCACTGGGTGGTGCGGACTGTACCGGGTGACATGCCAGAAGGAGAGTGACACCACAGAAGAGAGGAGTGACACCTGGTTGGTCCCCTGCCCCCCACAGGGGTTTCCAGCCTGGGCGGGTGACTGTTTCCTCAGTTGCGTGGCTGCTTTTCTAGGCCTGTGTGGTACTTTGGGTCTCAGGGGAGGGGCCTCCAGCCCAGGCAGCTGCTTTGGCCTGGCTTTCCCCTGAGGTAAGCTGGCCAAAGCAAACAGGAATGGGGTGCACTCCCCTCCCCCATAGCCAACTCCTCACTTTGGCCTGGCTTTCCCCTGAGGGAAGCTGGCTAAAACAAGCAGGAATGGGATGTGTGTGCACTGTCCATCTGTGCTGAAGCCCTGCCTCTTCTGCTTTTGGGGCCCCATCCCCTTCCCCGCACTGGGTGATACCAACTGAAAGTACGCCACTGGGCTACACATCTGTATTTTCCCTTGGTGATTCATCCTTCCTTCCATTCCTTATATGTGCTCTTTTTTTTCTTTTCACTTCCTCCTTGAGTTTACTGTGCAGCAACATCAGCTTTTTCAGATGTTTCCCATTATTCATCTTCTTCCATGGAATTGTTTGTGATTGTGCTTTTAGCAGTTCTTTCTTTATAAAATCCTATCCATGCTCAGTGCCTTTTCCCTTTAATATCTCTAGCCATTGGACTCTCCCAGTATCTCCATGAGCTTCATAAAATCAGTGTTCCTGAAATTCATGGTTTGTGTTTAACTATACTCTTCTTTGGCCTGTCCTATAATCTAATATTATGTGGTCACTTTTCCCTAAAGTACCAGCAGCTTTGATTCCAACTCCACCCTATTTGTTAGAATCAAATCCAGGATTGCTGATGCCCTTATTCTTTCCTCCACCTTTTAAAAGAGGAAATTATTTGCAAAAAACATCAGGAATTTGTTGGAGGGCTTATGCTTAGCAGAGCAGATATCAGGATAAATGAACTACCAGTTCTTGCTTCTTGGAAATGTCTGAGATTTGTTTGAGAAACACATTATCCATCACCTTGTTTTGGTTTAGTGGCTTGTAGTAAGTTTCTACCACAATGGTTTGTTTGTTTTTAAATTCCTCAATTTATTTTTACCCAAGTGCTCTCCACTGGTCCAATATGATCACTTGCATAGATTTCTGTACAATTTGTCTTTGACATAGAATGCTATTCTCTCTCCTTTTCTTCCCCATCTATTCTTTTTGAAGAGATTATATCCCTCAATTGTTACTTTCCAATCATGGGAGTCATCCCATCAAGTCTCCATTATAGCTATAAAATCACATTTACCTTCTTGCACTAGCACTTTGAGCTCATGTTGTTTGTTTCCCAAACTCTGTGCATTGGTTATTAGACATCTGGAATATTGTGTCCAGTTCTGGGCACCACAATTCAAAAAGGATGTTGAAAAACTGGAGCATGTCCAGAGGAGGGTGGCTAAAATGGTGAAGGGTCTGGAAACAATGCCCTATGAGGAATGACTTAGGGAACTGGGTATGTTTCGCCTAGAGAAGAGATGGTTAAGAGGTGATAGGATAGCCCTGTTTAAATATTTGAAGGGATGTCATTTTGAGGAGGGAGCTAGCTTGTTTTCTGCCACTCCAGAGAACAAGACCCGGAACAATGGATGCAAGCTACAGGAAAAGAGATTCCACCTGAACATTAGGAGGAACTTCCTGACAGTGAGAGCTGTTTGACACTGGAACACTCCTTCGGAGTGTGGTGGAGTCTCCTTCTTTGGAGGTCTTTAAATAGAGGCTGGATGGCCATCTGTCAGGGATGATTTGATTTTGAGTTCATGCATGGCAAGGGGTTGGACTGGATGGCCCATGTGGTCTCTTACAACAGGATGATTCTATGATCTAAAGCAGGGGTAGGCAACCTTTCCCCTTTAAGGGCCGAGGGACTTCAGCTCCCAGAAGCCTCAGCCATGTTGGCCAATAGTCCCATGTTGGCCAATAGCTCCTAGGATTCTGGGAGCTGAAGTCCCTCGGCCCTTAAAGGGGAAAGGTTGCCTACCCCTGATCTAAAGTGTTGTTTGTTCTCATCTTTTATTCTACTGCATGTTTTAACATGGCTCCCATTCTCAGCTTCTTCTCTAGAATTCACATCCTTATGTTTAGAGCTTTTGGACAGATGTTTCAGCTATCATCCTCAAACCCACCCACCCCCCAAGATTTAGTTTAAAGCCCTCTTGATCAGATTCATCATACTTCTGCCAAGAACACTCTTTCTAATCTTTGGGAGATGTAGCCCACCTATAACCAGTAGTCCTTCACCTAGGAGGTAAAGACAATGTTCCAAAAAGCCAAACCTCTCCCATCTCACCATCTACGTAGCCAGTCATTCACCTGCAGTATCTTCCTGTGCCTGTGTAGTCCTCTGTCTTTCACTGGTAGAATTGGTGAGAATATTACCTGTGCCTCTTAACCCTTCTGTTTCCTGCCCAGGGCTTCATAGACTAAAGCGATCTGATCAGTGGTGCTCTTTACATAGTCATTGATGCCCACATCAATCAGAAGTGCTGTCGCTCTGTGTTCCTAATGAGATTTGGCAACCTGTTGGTGACATCCTGGATACGTGCACCAAGAAGACAGCACACTTCCCAATGCATCTTGCCTGGGTGGTACACAGTTACCTCTGTTTCCTTGAGCAATTAATCTCCTACAACTAGCATCTTCCTGTTCTTCTTGCTGCAGTTTGGTTGGTTCCTTCCTTAGTATGCAGTGTCTCTTGCTGTTGGTCTCCTGTTTGTGCCTCTTCACCACCATTATCTACAGGAAGATACAGGATGTGATTGTTTAGTTGGAGTGGTTCTGAAAAGTTGGACATTACAGCAGAACAAAGTTGCATTAATGCAAGACTGAAAGGTAAAGGTTTACCCTTTGACAAGGTTGTCAAGTCATGTCCAACTGTAGGGGCCAGTACTCATTACTAAGCTGCAGAGCCAGCCTTGCCAAAGACATCTCTATGATCATGTGTCCAGTATGACTGCACAGAATGCTGTTATTTTCCCACCAAAGTGGTACCTATTTATCTACTTGCACTTTTACATGCTTTGAAACTGTTAAGTTGGCAGAAACTGGGACTAGTGAAGGGAGCTCACTCTATCACATGACACTTGGACCTTGAACTGCCCACTTGCCGATCTTGCAGTTATCAGAGTCAGTGTCTTAACTGCTGAGCCACTACGTCCCTTTTGCAAGACTACAAAATATAATTAGTTTGGGGATTGAGAGTGTATCTACATTGTAGAAATAATGCAGTTTTCTTTACAATATTTCTTTACACCATTTCATATATTGTAGTTCCATCATATGGAATTCTGGGATATGCAGCTTTACAAGGTCTTTACTAGTCTCTGTCAGAGTGCAAATTCCAGGATTCTGTAAGATAGCATCATGACAGTTAAAGTGGTATCAGACTGCATTCTTTCTACAGTGTAGATGTACCCTGTATCTTTAAAATACCATCTGGATATCCTTTCTACTCCAGTCAACAACCCACAGTTTGAATTATTTTCTTTAGTTGCATCTTAAGATACATATCAACACACAACATTTTAGGAAAGTTGTGTTTCATTTTCAACCTATATTTCATTTTCAACTTGTATGTATCCCTTAAGAGTTTCATTTTCATCATTCATGCATAAGATTTTAAAATTTTGGCCTTTGGAGAAATGTACAAAACAACAGGATAAAGCTTGTTTTCCATGGTTTCTATTTACTCTAGAGAAATCAAGAACCATTGTATGCCTTCAGAAAAGGATTTCCTGCTGTAAATTTGCCAATAGAAAACAATTGAAATTTTGATTGCTTTATTTGGATATGAGCATGGTAAACTCCTTAAGTAGCATGAGCAGAAAAGATTGGAATTAAGCAGCTTGGGGCCTGATATGAAACTTGTCACAGACATTTATATGGAAATATGTTAAATAAATTTCTTTATTTGCATAAGAGGGGCAACAAGCTACTAAATATGTATAACATCTTCAACATTAAATTAAGATATATGTAAATTCTGAATTATCAGACTTATATACATACACATTGGATTGAAGTATTTATATGTACCTATTCAAGACTAAAATGTAAAAGGAGATAGAGATACGGACTATTATGTTGCTGTAACAGGATTAGAAATAAAATAAAAATAAGGATGCAGGCAGATATAGAGTATATACCAGCTGTTTTATTGTAATTGTTTTAATTGAACTTGATTTAATAATTTTTTAAGGGGAGGGGAGGAGGGAATTATTCTGTTTTTATGCTGTATGTTATTTTATTGTTGTTCACTGCCCGGATTGGCTTGCCATAGGGCGGTATACAAATAAATTATTATTATTATATTATATATATTATTACCAGAAATGGCAAATTAAGGCACACAACAAAAGGTTTAGTCAGTGTACAGATAGGGGGGAAATCCAGTTTTGTTTGTCCTGTGTTTGATTTAAAAACTCCATGAGTTCTTTCTATCCCCCCAAATACAAATCTGCAGGAAAATTTGTAAATGTTTTTAAATTTTTCAAAACCAGTCTGACTTTTCATGGGCCAAATTTAATAGAGATGGTAATTTGCAATGTAAGCCATTGTAGTGTAGTGGTTTGAGAGTTGGACTTTGGAGACCAGAGTTTAATTTCTTGCTTGGCCATGAAAACCCACTGGGTACCTTGAGTGAGTCATACATTCTCAGCCCCAGAAAACCCTGTGATAGATTCACTTCAGGGTCACCTAAAATTAGAAACAATTTAATGGCACAAACAATAACAAATCCCAATGTGGAGAAGACATCATTGTAAATGCTACTTGTATTAGTGCTGTGCTGTCTGAAAGGCTGATATATAGGTGGTGTCTCAGAAATGAGTAAGTCACCCCCATAATCTCATCCAAACATGAACTCCAGCTCTTTTGAATCTGGCAAAGAAATTGAATATCTGCTGCTGGCTATTTCAGCCAGTGCTAGTCCCATGCTCTAGATGTCTGACCTTTTAAGTAGTAATGAATAGTGAATCCCTATTACCTCAAGTGGTTAAGACGCTGACTCTGTTGATTGCAAGATCGGCAGGTTGGCAATTCTAGGCCCAGGTGCTGCATGATTGGGTGAGCTCCTGTCACTATTCCCAGCTTCTGCCAACCTAGCAGTTCGAAAGCTTGCAAATGCAAGTAGATAAATAGATACCATTTTGGAGGGAAGGTAAACAGCATTCTGTGCAATCATGCTGGTCATATGATCACAGAGTAGTTTCTGACAACTCTGGCTCTTCAGCTTAGTAACGGAGATGAGCACCACCTCCAATGATTGGACACGACTTGACAACCTTGTCAATGGGGAATACCTTTACCTTTATTAGCGAATTAGCTTCCTTATGGTAGTAAGGCTAGAAAGCTTGTGAGAGACTTTGAAGACCACCTTGCTGTATCTTGTGCCCAGTTTTGTTAAAGTTATCCTTCAACTCCCCAACACTTTGTTTCAGAATAAAGAAGGGCTTATGAGATCTCCAGCAGACATAGGGATTATGCTGGAGTTGTTTCTGCTAGTCTTGCATTCTCTTTCATTAAAAAATAAAAAAGTACTAGCTAGTATCCTGTTCAATAGCTAAGATATCACACGCTGTACCTACAATATTGTTACTGCTGGTGGGTTGTGTTTATAGTCATTAGTGAACAAACATAGAATCTTAGAATTGGAAGAGACCCTAAGCCCATCCAGTCCAACCCCCTGCCATAGGAACATACAGTCAAAGCACTCCTGACAGATGGCCACCCAGCTTCTGTTTGAATAACTTCAAAGAAGGAGACTCCACCAAACTCCAAGGCAGCGTATTCCACTGTTGAATAGCTCTTACCATCAGGAAGGTCTTCCTAATGTTTAGGTGGAATTGCTTTTCCTGCAATTTGAATACACTGCTCCGTGTCAGTCTCTGGAACAGCAGAAAACAAGCTTGCTCCTTCGTCTATGTGACACCCTTTCAAATATTTAAATAGGGTTGTCATATCACCTCTTAACCTTCTCTTCCCCAGGGTAAACATACCTGGCTCCCTAAGCAACTTTTCATAGGGCATGGCTTTTAGACCTTTGACCATTTTGGTTGTCCTCTTCTAGACACATTCCAGCTTGCCCACATCCTCCTTGAATTGTGGTGCCCAGCACTGGACACAATATTCCAGGTGAGGTCTGACCAAAGCAGAACAGAATGGTGCATGACCCTTTGAAACCCACCTTTTTACTCTTGCAGCACCCCAACTGAAGGGTGTCTGAGGTATTACAGACCAGGGCACTGGGAAATGTCATCTTGCCTTTCTGGATGCAGGGCATTGGTCCAAGTAGTTTCAGCAGGACCCTGAGGGGATCTCTTCAGCTGTCTTTTTTCACTCCATGTCATCACTAGGAGAATACAGCAGATGTCATTTCCCAGCTCTGAACAAGTCACCTTGGAAACCCCTTCAGCTGGGATGATGCGAGGATGAAAATGTGAGTTTAGGGGGCATTGTGCGACATAACTATGATGATGGAGATTCATCAACACACTTAATGATATAGGCTTTCAGCCAATGCTTCATATGTTTTACCTTGCTTTCTGGTCATCATCCAAAAATTCAGGATCTTTTCTCACTGTGTTTCAAAAAGTGTTCTTTAAAAAAAATATTGTGGTAGTACCATGCAACCCTTTTCCACTGTGAATAGGACAACAGTTTAAAAACAATTTGAGTTGGCTAGGTTTGAAACCCTCTTCAGTGTTAACCACATGGATGGCTAACAATTGAACAATTCTATTGTTCTCCTCCCTCTGATTTCCTTGATATAATGGATAGGTTGCAGCTAGCGGCTGAATGCATGTAAGAAGTATGAAATTGGCTGGGAATGACAACACACAACTCTAGAAAAGTCACAACTTTTGTCTTTCCTTTCTTAAAAGTTTTTTACCCAGCAATATGCAAACAGTATAATTTTAGCAGCATTAATTATGCAGCAAAGGACTTAAAACCACACTGAACTGATTAGTGCTTTATTATCTGTATTTATGGATGATAAAAAGAAATAACTTGGATCATTCATTGCCATTAGGTGATTAGCTTGTTTTCTGCTTGGTTTTCTATCCTTCATTTCTGTGGATGCCTTTCTAATAGCTCTCTAATCGCTAACATAAAGCTGCTTTTTAAAAAAAATTCCTGTGAAACTAGAAAATCCCATTAAGTCCCTCTGAAAATATTTATCTTAATCCCCATTAATCATACATAGGATAGAAAGAAACAATTTTATAAATTGGCTGTAATCCCATTATATTTTAATAGAACAAAAATCAATCCATAGAGGAAAAACCCCAAAAGTGTTATCTATTAAAGGTTGCTTCTATTGATCAGTATTGCATTATAGCTATATCAAGAGACATTCAGCAGCACTACTGCATTTTTAACTGGTTAGGCAAAACAGAGACAGCATCTCTAAATAATAAAAATAGATGTAGCTGTGAAATTTTCTATTTTTCTTGTGCTACAAGAGAATAGGAGTAGATGCTCCAGACTTTTGGATACTCACATAAATACTACTTATATTTACATGGAGACAGAAGTGCTTACAACTGAATGAGAAGCTTGGTTTGTTTTGCTCACATGGTTACTGACGATTTAGCATAATACATTTCACTGGTCTGCAAAAATGAAAGATATTCTGCTTGTTTAAGTACTGCCAGAAGATGGTGGTCAGAAAGAGTAAAAGTGCAACAGTTGATGCTAAACATACACAACAAAATCTGGCCTGCTCTACCACTAGCATTATTTTCTAGAGCATTAGCATCTGAAATACAGACCAAGCAATGGGATACTGACTTGCAGAGGGAAAGTGACCATGTGTAAAGAACTTCTTGTAAGTAAGGCACTTGTGGAATTAGCTGCTTCTCTCAGTTCTACCCTTAGTAGTTAATTTTTCTTGAGGTGTAGGCATATATAGCCGTATAGGCTCAGATTTATCTCTCTCTCTCTCTGAGCCTTTAGAACTATCTCATGGTTCCTTATTCCAACATGCATTCTGCTACCACCAGCACATTATCTGATATCCTGAAACATTAGGTTCAAGCATGACAGGACATGGGAACCAGCATGGCATAGTGGTTTGGGTGTTGGAATGAAACTCTGGAGATCAGGTTTGGAATCCTTGCCTGGCCATGAAACCCACTGGTGACCTTGTGCAAGTCACATGTTCTCAGCCTCAGGAGAAGGCAATGGCAAATGTTCTCCAAGCAAACCTTGCCAAGAAAATCACATCACAGGTTCACCTTAGGATTGCCGGTAGTCAATAATGAAGGCACACAACAACAACAACATGAGAGGACAGGCTGCACGGTTAACAGAGATTTTATTACAGAGATTATACTTTATAAAAGGAATATAATCACTAAAGGTCTCTATCAATTAATAATATATATTTTTGTCAGAAACTGACTATTGGGAAAGTTTTGCTGTCACCAATGTTGCAAGGAATGTCTCAGCAAAATAAATAAATAAATAAATAAATAAATAAAAAATAAAAAATAAAAAAAATCTTAAAATAAATCCAGTCACATGAATATTTACTCCCAACAACTTCTATTTATTATAATCTCTCACAACCTGATTAACTCTTCCTTATTTGTGCCTAACTGAAGCTCTCTGTCAATCATCAGCAACAATTAACAGTCATCCCAGAAAGTTTAAAAACCACAAATTCTGCAGGGCCATATGATTCCTATCCTTGATTTCAAATTAGATTCCTGCCCTCAGAAGGCCTCCAGAGGTGTGATTCTTTATTTTTGGTCAGAAAAACCATTTTCATTTTAAACACAAAATCCAATTGGTAATCTCAACTAGAGAAATCTCGACTAGAGAAGGTTGAGAGTACCAATTGGATTTTGTGTTCAGCAATTGATTCAATGGCTCTGCTCTAGTTTGGGCTAGCAATTGGATTTATCCCAAAGCTAATATTTATTTATTTGTTTATTTAATCATAGTTGTAGCTATTACAATAATGGTCTACACGTAGGAAGTAAATAAGTAAATAACATCTCAAACATGTAAAGCAAAGCAAAGCTGCTTCATTTATATACCGCTTCATATCGTGCTATGGGTTGTCTAAGCGGTTTACAACTGTAAGCTCATTGCCCCCCAACAGTTGGGTACTCATTTTAGTGACCTCGGAAGGATGCAGGCCTGAGTCAAGCCTGAGCCCTGGCTAGTACTGAACTCACAACCTTGTGGTTTATGAATGAGTGGCTGCAGTACATGTTACCTTCAAGGGTTCATGCCAAATTGCATGAACTTTTCATACTATTCTGATAACAATTCTACCAGTTTGTGGGTTGATGAATCCATTCCAGGTTCTAGTCTGACCTTTAAAGGAGATAGACATGCTCAGTCCTGTCCCCAAAATAGGTTCAGTACTTTGCATAGTAATTTTAACATTCAGTCTTTAAAATTCAGCCCAAAGTATGAACTGCCCCACTAACATCAGAGCCACCAGCTGCCACTGAGCCATATAATTTGCATTCAGCAGAAGCTGAGCAACCTGAAATGAGATCTCTTTTGGTGAAATTTACTCTATACTATACCATACTGTTTTATCACCCAGTGTTGTGCTGCCAGTAATTTGCTAATCTTTGTAATCTGAATATATGATTTCTGTATCAATCTTTTGATAATTTTGCTAGGTCTCCTTTTCATTCCATGTAATCTTTCTCCCTTTTATAATTTCTCTCTATGCATTACAAGGAAATATGGGCTCAGCTCTGTTAGATGTACACTCATCCAGAGATAGAAGATTGTTCATATTCAGTTTAGAGACCCCTGCTGGTAAAAACAAGTAGGATAACATGTAAATAGCACAGGCTTGCAAAACTGAGGGTCATAAAAGCTTTTTTTTTTAAAGTATGCTAGTTTCTAAATCCAAAAATGGCCCTGGATTTGCTCCATCATGTAGATTTTTCCCCACAACTTGCTTTGATATTGTTGTGTTGTAATATGTGACTGAATGAAATGATCCTGCAAAGAATTATCCCACAAAGAATAAGAAAGAGGTTAAAGTCTTCTAATAGACTGTCAAAACACTTTAATTCACTAATATGAAACATAAAAATCCTTTCAAAACACTAAAAGAAATCACATTGGAACATCAACATAATATATATATATATATATATATATATATATATATATATATATATATATCTTAAGGGTCTCTCCTGGAATCTTCTTATTCTTTTTTTCTTATTAAGTTGGCTTTGATCTATGGCAGCCCTATATATGAGAGACTTCCAAGAGCTGCCTGGTTATCAACAGTCCTGCTCAGATCTTACAAAATGAGAGCCATGCCTTCCTTACTTGAATTAATCGATCTGTAATATAGGTCTTCCTCTGGGGTTTCCCCCCCTCACTTTTCCCAGGCATTATCATCTTTGCAATGTGTTGTGTCATTTCATGAAATGTCTAAAATACAATAGCCTCAGTTTAGTAATTTTGGCTTCTAGGGAGAGATCAGGCTTCATTTGTTCGTGGGCCTGTTAATTGTTTTTTGGCAGTCCATGATATCTAGAGACTATTACCACATTTCAAAGTACTGCATATACTCAACTATAAGTCAACCTCATGTATAAATTGAGGGTAGGTTTTTGGGGCTAAAATTATGGATTTTGATATGACCTGTGGATAAGTTGGGGGTAAAACTTAGAGGCATGTGTCACAAGCAGTTTTACTGTTTCTACTTTGGCAGCCCAAAGGGTTTTTTTCTATCTCCTCACTGCCATTAATTTGTGACAGCTGACATGCAGTCACCCCACTACTTCCCTTAAAATGGCCACCCACTTGTGATGGACCCTTTTAAAATTTTCTCTAGCCTTTGTTTTAAAATGTTTTGAATGTTGGTAGTGTGGATATACACTCAACTGCAGACAAGGTTTTATTAAAATTAAAATACAGTCACCCCTTCATTTTCACGAGGGATCTGCTCCAGACCACCACCTTGCGAAAACAAAAACTTGCATATATTCAGGCCCTGTTGGCTTGAATGGGCATGCATTCCTGTCTGTGGCCCTTTGTGGGTGCCTGGGCGCATGCGCCATTTTAAGCAATCGGGATTGCCCCCTCCATGAGTAATCGAGACCGCAGATTTCAGGTCCGCTAAAATGGAGGGGCGACTGTATAACTTTATTTGCAAGACATCTTAACCAATATTTACTAGTTAATGGTTGGCGGGACAGTTGTTCCTTCATGTATTGGTATTAACTGTTTCACTTCAAGATTTTACTTTCTTCGTCTTGACTTTATTACAGTCACAATTCCTTTTACTCTGCTCTTCTCAGAGAATAATGGTTGCTGTTACTCAGGACTCTCACACAGTCCTTCTTTTGGGTTACCTTCCTTCAAACCACTTTTTAAATCAGCCTCTCCAGCTATCCCTATCCCTCAGGATATTTTTCTACATTAACTCCCTCACTTGGAGTTCTGTATGGGTTTTAAGTTCCTCACTTCTGGACTTTAACCCTGTTTCACACTGGAACCCTCACAACAACAGTCCCTCTCTGGACTTAACTGAAACCCTATCTGACTTCCAACTGTCACTAACTGACTATTTATCGCAGGGGTAGGCAACCTAAGGCCCAGGGGCTGGATGTGGCCCCCGAGGCCTTTGGATCATCCCCAGGCCAGTCCTGCCACCGCCGCCACCGCTGCCCCCTGCCATGATGATATTATTGTTGTTATTACTTGTTCTTGGGGTTTTCTTGGCAAAATCTCCACAGGGGTTTTGCCATGGCTTTTCTGGGGCTGAGAGAGTGCACATGCATATTTATTTGTTTGTTTGTTTGTTTGTTTGTTTGTTTATTTTTGGTGCTTCGCCCCCCCATTGTCTGAGGGACAGCAACCCGGCCCCCAGCTCAAAAAGGTTGCCTACCCATGATTTATCCTCTCCAGCCTTTGATTTGATTGGCTGCCACCAGCTTATATTCTACTGGTTGTTGCTAAGACTGCCTCTATTCTGCCTTCTCGCCACAGCATGTAATGAAGGATGTAAAAGACAAAGCATAGGAAAACAATGCCAATGAACTTACAAAATTCCAGCAGGCATAACTATTTGTGCTCCTACTAAAGGCTGGATGGATGAGAGAATAGAAGCGGGTCAGTGCTTCCAGGGCAGATTAAACTCTCGCCTTTCACCAGGGAATAGTTATTTATATTTAAAGTACAGCACTTATATTGACCCGTGGATAAGTTGGCTCAGGTTTTTTTGGGTCAATTTTTTAACCTAAATTTTTAGACTTAGGGCCTCGGCAGATGGCTTATTAAGCCGTCCTGGAGGCAGGGAAGAGGAGGGGCAGCTGCACGCGTGGCGCCCCTTCCTCCTCCCGAGATTGCCCTCGGAGCCGCCAGCCCTCCGCACGGCCAGCGCTCTGAGGGCAACCTGCCGCCGCAGCGTCCATACACGCTGCGGTGAATAAGTCAGTCAAAGTGCGCCTCACGCTTTTGGGGCGCACTTTCACTGACTTGTGAAAGGAGTGCTATTTTAGCGCTCCTTTCAGGGACGGGGAAGGAGCGCCGCAGGATCGAGACGTGGGGCTGCCTTGGTCCTGCGGCGCACCTTCCCGGGGCGGCGCAGAGCCGCCAGTCTGCTTCCCCCCTTAGGGACTTTGCAGACTGCTAGAAATAATGCAAATTGAGTCCACTTTAAGGGTTAGGGTTAGGGTTAGGGAATCATGGGAACTGTATTTTATTGTGGCACCAGAGCTCTCTGACAGAGAAGGCTCAATGTCTCAGGAAAAAAAAACCATTTGCAGAATGTAAGCCCCTAAAACCTAAATATTAAGGAAATAAGTGTGTCTTTATAGAGTAAAAAGCCAGATGTCTTTGTAAGAAATGCAAGCTTGCCATCCAGCTCTTGGCATACAACCACTTAACTTTACAAAGGAGATAAGGATAAAATAATTTTAAAAATGACCAGATCATAGAGAAGAACCTGAAAATGTGTGACCCATTGATATAATAATGTTAATCAGGCTGCTATCATGCGTATGCAGTCATTTGTTGGCAGCCAGGCAGTGTAGTGATGATTACTATTGGTCTCATATAGATGGCCAGTGATATCTTATTTCTTGCAGGATGGGGGGATCTTTCTTGACAATGGACCTCTGCAGACCAGCCCAAAGGGCCAATCTGGAAGCAGAGATGGGGCAGGACAGCCGCATGCCAGCCACCCCAACCTCACACTGATGCCATCCTGACGGTGTGCATTGTTATGCATGGCTCCTGGCATCAGGACGCCCTTCCGGTGCAGCGTTCAAACACGTTGTGCCGGAAAGGGTGCTAAAGAGCCACGTGCCGGCTCTTAGGGCGGCCTTTTGCCACCCCTGAAAGGAGTGGCATTTTGCTGCTCTTTCAGGAGCAGCAAAAGGGAGGATTGAGGCCACGGTGTACGGTTGCCACAGCCCCGATCTGCAGCTAGCAGGGGCAGCCCAGAGCCACCCGTCTGCATAGCCCCAATAACAGGCATTAGTCTGATTCATTCCTGGACAGACAGGAAATAGTGTCTTACTTGAACTACAAGTTCAATTGTGGCCTCAGAGGGAGTGACATCTGCCAGTGGTGCTGGCACCATGAAGCACACCAGGATACATGTGTAGACAACCACCTGGCATTGCCCCGGACTGCGAGCAAAAGGTAAGTCTTTTTAATCTGGTTTATGGGAGGGCTGGGCCAGATTGGTGGAGAACTGGCCTCACATTTTGAAGATAGTGCATACTCAATCAGGGCTTTGTCCCTATGTCATGAAGACAGGGTGCTGTGAGGAAACTGGTTCATTTGGCCCTTGGAGACAGGACCTTAGTTTGCATTCCTTTGGTCACTTAAGGCCTAAGCAGACTGCCAGAAATAGTGCACATTAAATTGAGGCACTGCCCTGGCTCAGTGCTAGGGAATCATGGGAACTCTATTTTTTTCTGGGACATTGAGCCTTCTCTGTCAGAGAGCTCTGGTGCCACAATAAATTACAGTTCCCATGATTCCCTAGCACTGAGCCAGGGCAGTGCCTCAATTTAATGTGCACTATTTCTGGCAGTCTGCTTAGGCCCTTAGTTTGCCCTTTTTCCTTGGATCCCTAAACTGTATTTCTAAATGCTTAACTAAAGTTTTACTGCAGTACTAGAAATGTGGGGACTAAAGAAAAAATTCATTTAGGTAGGCAGAATTTTTATAGGGTGCAACAGTATTTGTCTGTCGCTCCTCTGTAGCTGTACTACTGCAATCACAAGGGCATTTTGTTTAACTTTGTGACATTTAGTTTGATCTTAATAAAGGCATTTCATTTCAATAGCTTTTGGATTTTTTACACAGGTTTTACACTGACCTATGTGTAGGTTATTTTAATTTATTCATCTAAAATGTTTTGAAGCTACTTTGCAGCTCAAGGCAGCTTACAAAAAAAACCATAAGAGGAGGGAAAACATAAAACCTTAAAGAAAGCTTTGTTGGCAGTTAAATTTCAAATTATGTATCTTTTATTTATTATTAATGATGCCATTATGGTTTACTCTTTAAAAAGAAAAGACCTTTAGAAACTGTTGATTTTTTTGATTTATAGCCATGTAATTGACTGCTACTTATGACCTTCTAAAATGAAAATGATGAGCCTGCAATGTGATATAAGAGATCAAACTGAACTAATGTTTGCATAGGATGCAATGGTCACTGTGGTGTCAGTTAAACTATGATAGTGTAAATTCCCCAAAACAGCAAAATTATCAAATATTAGCTGAGCACAGGTTGAACCATTGTCCCATTGTTCTTATATAAAGTGATGACAACTTGTGGCCCTCCATATGTTGGACTGCAACACTTATTATCCCTCAAAACAGTGGCTATCATTGCTAGGACCTGCAGTCTGCCAACATTTGTAAGGATGTGAATTCCTCACTCCTGGTTTAAACCATACAGTATTCAAAATTTAGAGCTGAATGAATGCTTTCACCCTTCAATGTATGTCTTCATTCACAGGGGGGAAAATTAAGTGTGGGGGAGGTTCTGCCATTTTGGCCACTGTCAAAACTGTTTGAAGATTTGTGAGTGGAGGCTGTTCCTTTTATGTCTTTTATTTATTTTAAAATTGTATCTCTTCTGCTAAAGGCAGAGAACATTTGCCAGTGCTTCTGGAAGGTGGAGAACATGTGTGGGAAAGGGTGGCTGCCATTGAAATGAGCTCTGCTACAACAATCTGCGATAGTGGAAGTACATTTTAAAAATGATTTTAATAACTAAATAAATAGCCAGCCTGCATTGGCTTCCTAAAACCAATGGGACTTATGTACATTATTTCAATAACCCTTCCCAACAGCTCTGTTAGGTAGGTCAATATCCCTCTTCCTCAAGGGGAAAAAGGTTGTAAGAAATATTGGTGTTATAGTTAAGATAAAAATTCCTAGTTCACATAGCATGCAGACCTGTTGTGCTATGCTGAGCCATGCAGGTTTGCAGCCACACTGTGCTACATCATCTGCTGCCTTATTTAATCGTTATATCGTCTCCTTCCACATTGCCTCCAAGGTACATGGTTCCTCCCTTTCTTTTATACTCATAACAACTCTAACATAGATGAAGCTGATATACTGTATATACTCATGTATAAGTTGAAAAAAAATGCCAAAAATTGACACACACACACACACAAACCTGGGTCAAAGTATATACGGGTCAATTCAGTGATGTTGCTAGAAAAAAATGGTGGCAATGGCTGTTTGGGGTTTTCAGGTCATGGCAGTGAGAGCTGCACCTGGTACCTGCCCCTTCTCCAGTGCCTGGCTTTGAACACTTGTCCAGATGTTTCAACCGGAAATCAGCCATAGTCACTCCCATCAAACCCAATTAGCACAGCCGATGGGAGCTGCACACTGCTGCCAAATCCTGCAGTCAAACAAAATGGGACAACTTTCCCTTCTGGCAAATTCAAAAAGGGACTTAGGGGCTGTACAAACTGGCTCTAAGCGCCAGCTTGGGGGCACAGCATTTGGATGACACATGCCCTGATGCCACCCAAGCTGGCATAACACTGAGTGCCTGACTGCATGACAGGTGGCATTACGGTGCTCCTTTGGCATCGTGTTCACATGCCGTATGCCAAAAGGAGCATGGGAAAGTGCGGCCACAGCAGCAAGGGCACCCTTTTTCCAGACCAAAAAGAAGCAGCATTTTGCCACTTCTTTTTGGCCTGGAAAAAAAACGCCAGATCAGGGCCATGGTGTATGGTTGCCATGGCTCTGATCTGGCACTCAAAGGGGCAGCACAGAGCTGTTCCTTCAGGGTGATCCGCTTCACCCCTAAGTGAACATGTGAGGAAGAGTGTGTGCTTGCCCCACTGTTGCATTGATTTTTCAAAAGTGCACAGTTCTAAAGAGGAGAGTCTTTTCGACATGGGGTGGCTCCCCCCAGGTGCCAGAACTATGGAAAATTCTAGCTCTGGCTAGGGATATAATTGCTCATCAGTTTCATTTTGAAAGGAAGCAACAAGTAATTTAAGCTACTTTTTTCTTCCTGCAAGAAACTATTTACAATTTGAGACTTATTTCTCCACAAAATTCACATATGATATTTTTGCACAGAAAACAGCATTTTCTATGCAGGGAATATCTTTTTTTTTTTGTCTATGTAGAAAATAATACAATAATATATATATCTCTTCTGGCAGGCCTTTCCAGAATGATTCTTCTGGCCTAAAGTTTTAAATAATTCCCCCCTTTCTTATGGTGTCACTGAATACCCAATCTGCCGTGAAACTGCATTGGATATATTCCTTCCTTTTGTTATTGTTTTACTATGTTTTTAAAATTGATTAGTTTAAGACTTTTTTAAGGGGTGGGTGGGTTAGGGTGTTGACATTGATGTTTTATTGCTGTGATGTTTAATGCGACGGTCAGGAGCGCCTGTTATCAGCTTCGGCTGATACACCAGCTGCGCCTTTTTCTGGAAGTAGGGGATCTTGAGACTGTTTTGCACGCGTTGGTAACCTCACGCCTTGACTTCTGTAATGCACTCTACATGGGGCTACCCTCGTGCTTGGTTTGGAAACTGCAATTAGTTCAAAATATGGCGGCCAGATTAATATCTGGAACACCTAGGTGGGACCATATTACCCCGGTATTAAGGTCCCTCCACTGGCTGCCTATTAGTTTCCGAACCCAGTACAAGGTGTTGGTTATTACCTTTAAAGCCCTAAATAGCTTGGGTCCAGGCTATCTTAAGGACCGCCTCCTCCCGTATAATCCTCCCCGCACTCTCCGGTCTTCTGGGAGGAATTTGTTACAGCCTCAAAAACCAAGGCTGGTGACTACCTCCCAGAGGGCCTTTTCTGTTGTCGCCCCCAAACTATGGAATGGCCTGCCGGGGGAGATCCGCCAATTGACATCACTTGACAGCTTTAAAAAAGCTGTCAAGATGGATCTCTTCTGGCAGACCTTCCCGGAATAACCACTGGCTCAAGGCCCTAATATATTCCGGAGATGTTCCCCCTATTATGACCAGGCTTTTTTTTTTTTTTTTTTTTTTTTTGAGAGCGAGACTCTATATTCTGTCGCCAGCACTTTTTTTTTCTATTATTGTTCTTGATGTTTTATATTGAGGTATATATCCTCTTTTTATTTGGTGTTCTTAAATTGTATGGATTTAAGAACTTTTTAAGGGGTGAGAGGGGGGGAATAGTTCTTAAATGTTGTATTGAGATTTTATTATGTAAGCCGCCCCGATTGATCTCAGAAGGGCGGGATATCAAATAAAAAGTATTATTATTATTATTATTATTATTATTATTATGTTTTATGATTGTAAGCCGCCCCGATTGCTTTGCAGAGGGACGGGATAGAAATAAATTTTATTATTTATTTATTATTTATTATTATTATACCATAAGTCCTTTGTATCCATGGGGATTCTGTTCCACATCCCCTAGTGGATGGCAAGAAATATGGGACCTCAAATCCTTTTTTTTCCAATGACAGCAGCCAGATGCACAACTCCGTGCATGTTCCACCATTGGGGGGAATAGGGCAGGGCCATTTGCAGATGCTCCAGTCCACAGATGGCAAGCCCACAGTTGCAGAGGGCTGACTGTATTCTAAAATAATATAATCTTCTATAAATTGTGTGCAGCCTAGGTTTCTCTTTGTCAGGGTTTCCCAACACTTGAGAAACATATTGTTTTGTCCATTTATCAAATATTTTAAAATATTCTTTCCACCTCTAACTCTGGCTCATGTGCATACCTGACCCCACCCCACATACCAAAGAGGCTCTTTTCTTTAGAACCCTCACTGCTCATATAGTCAAAGTGATTATAGTGACACATAGTTTTCTCCATTGCTCACACATTTTGAATGTCTGAATAGCATGATTTTGATAAGCTTATGCACTTCAGCAAATTAAAGGGCTAAATCTCTCTCCCCCCATGTTCCAATCCAAATTTGATTGATTGATTTTTATTTTTATTTTTAAAAAAGGACCATTCACACCAGCAGCAATTGTGTAAATAACATGATGGTAGCTTGGCTTTTATTACTTCTGTAATTTGATAGAACAATAACATGTGCAAAGGCCTCACTGCCTCCGTCTCTGTGCATCCAAGATGAATTCAAATTTTCCCCATTAGTAGCTTTCAAACCAAACAAAGAGTTTATTTGCATTGAAAACGTGTTGCAGCATATAGCCTCCCCCAGAGCAATCCTATCTACCTACTTAAATAAATGCAGTGCTATGTACATTTATCTCTGCTCACATTACAGCAACCTGGCAGCACTTCCTGTCTATACAACCTTCATAGTTCTTTATATTATAATCTAAAGCTTCTAAATGACTTCCTTACAGCAAAATGTTCCCGTGAGCCAGTAATGAGAGACTTAGAAGTCACTATTTTAAAGAAAAGGGCTGAGGGAGTTAAACTAGAGTGTTCTAAATAATTCTTCCCTAAATGCCAGTAAATCAAGAGTACTAGAACTTACAACTGGGGGATGTGAAATTATACTGAAAGCAAGGCATATTTTTAAAAATATACTCCAGATATTTTGGAAAGAAATACACATCAATTTATTCTAATATTTTCTTTTCTTTAGGCTCTACACTCTAGTAAGAAGAATTTATTTAAATGATACACATTGGACAACTTGACCAGCCCCCCCCCCCCCTTTGGTTATATAATATAAATAGCCTCTTCCAGCTAACCATTTTTTCATGTGATTTAGGATGAGAGGCTGGAAACACTACTTTTTGAATGGCATATCCCAGAATCACACAGCTCTCATAGACAGTGACTGGGCTGGCTGCAAATTCTTTTGAGTGTATTTTGTTGGATGTTTTTGACTGAAGTCTAGACTCTGAAGCTTGTGCACCAAGAACACACACCACAGATAGCTCTGCTGTACAGTTCAGTGCAGGTTGGAGAACTCCTTCTCCCACACAGAGAAACTGCAGACATAACAACACGCTGCTCTCAAGGAGGCTTTTAATCTTCGTTCCAATATTTATAATATCTCACATTGACTGACAAAATGCTCCGCTCACTATATACATCAACACCACCACACAGGGTATTGGAGCTCCTCCTTTATATACACATTTGTTGCTGGAGCTTCTAGTCCAACCCCTTACTGGTGTGCAACACAGTTTCCTGTTCCCATGTGGCATGAATTTGCAGTATTGGAGCCTGGTGATGCCATGTCCTTCCTGTGTGTCGTCATCTTCCTGTGACACAGCACCCTTCCAACTGCTTGATTACCATGGCTGCCACATGACCTACAGCAGGGGTAGGCAACCTTTCCCCTTTAAGGGCCGAGGGACTTCAGCTCCCAGAATCCCAGGAGCTATTGGCCAACATGGCTGAGGCTTCTAGGAGCTGAAGTCCCTTGGCCCATAAAGGGGAAAGGTTGCCTACCCCTGACCTATAGTAACCTTTTGCCTTTGTCCCATATTGCTTCATCTAAGACAGTGGTCCCCAACCCCCGGTCTGCGGCCCGGTACCGGTCTGCAGAACAAATGGTACCGGGCCGTCCTGCGTCTGCCGACATGCCCCGGCCCAGCTGATCAGTGTGGGGGTGGGGCTTCTGTGCGCCGCAAACCTCCGCGGCCCACTGGGTTTTTTTTGCGGCACACAGAAGCCCCACCCCCACGCTGATCAGCTGGGCCAGGGCACGTTGCCAGACGCAGGATGGCCCGGTACCATTCCAGCTGATCAGCATGGGGGCGGGGCTTCTGTGCGCCGCAACCCCCCCCCCGGTGGGCCACGGGGGTTTGCGGCGCACAGAAGCCCCACCCCCACGCTGATCAGCTGGGCCGGGGCACGTTGGCAGACGCAGGACGGCCCGGTACCATTCCAGCTGATCAGCATAGGGGCGGGGCTTCAGTGCGCCGCAAAAAACCCCCCCAGTGGGCCATGGAAATAAAAAGGTTGGGGACCACTGGTCTAAGACATTTTCCTCTGGATGCATTCATCCTGACATGCCCCTCCAAAATGTCTAGATATCCTGCAATATGTACTCCATGAGAAGTGTTTTAATGTTGACCATCTGAGTTCAGACCCAGCCTGATAAACATCCTCTCATGTCTCTTTAAAGAAAGTGCCTTAGTGAGTGTGTCTGCCACATTGTCTTCTGACCCAATGTACTGCCTCAGAACCTTGTTCTGCACCAACTCTCGCACATTCTAGTATCTGACGCCTATGTATTTCATCCTACACATCAAATTCTCGGCTTCCACCATTGCTATACATGACAGTTAGTCCTCATGTATGACTGTTGGTGTACTGCATGGTTCCCCAAGATCCACCAGCAACTGCCTTACCCACTGTACCTCATTTGCTATGTCTCATAAAGCAGCAAACTCTAGCTCCGTGGTACTCAAGGCTACACAGTTCTGTCTCCTAGACCTCCAGACCACTGGACTATCAGCAAACCTGATTGTCAAACCAGTCACTGACTTCCTTTCTGATGTTTCTGAGGCAAAAGAACTGTCCACATCACGTTCCAGCTATGACATGTTCCCTTTCATCACAAGCTGTCTATCTCTAGTTCCTTCATGTACCTTACCACACATTTCAGTGTTGTCCAATCCTCCATGGTGGGCTTTGAAGCTTTCATACTGAGCAACCCTACAGCAAAGAATATATATGGCCCTGTGTTGTTAGCAATGAACAATAAGCTTTCTATAACAGAATGATATAACTCAATAATAATAACAATAATAATAATAATAATAATAAATTTTATTTATATACTGCCCTGTGGCAAGCCAATCCGGGCAGTGTACAACAATAAAATACATACAGCTTAAAATAGTATAATCCCCTCCTCCCCACCCTTAAAAAGTTATTAAATCACATTTCAATTAAAACAATTTACAATTAAAACAATAATAAATTAAAATAAAAATACAAACTGACAGACCCCTGCGACTTCAAATTCTGAATGGGGACTATAAAACATTCCTAAGAAGGTGGAGGGCTCGAGGTCTCGAGGCTGGGTGATTTAGTTTGGAAAGGCCTGCCGAAAGAGATCCATCTTGACAGCCTTTTTAAAGCTGTCCAAAGATGTCAACTGACGGATCTCGTCCGGCAGGCCATTCCAGAGCCTGGGGGCAACAACAGAGAAAGCCCTCTGGGAGGTCACTGCAAGCCTAGATTTTTGAGGCTGCAGCAGATTCCTCCCAGAGGACTGGAGAGCGCGGGGAGGATTATATGGGAAAAGGCGGTCTCTGAGATAGCTTGGACCCAAGCCATTTAGGGCTTTAAAGGTGATAACCAACACCTTGTACTGGGCCCGGAAACCAAAAAGCTGGCTTGACTCACTACTGGCATATCCAGGAGCCATTGGACTTTGTAAATCTAAGACATTTTCCTCTGGATGCATTCATCCTGACATCCTGACACTACACAGTTATAAAAATTTGATATCATTTAAACTATCATGGCTTCTTCATACATACATCTGTGATTTGTAGTTTGGAGAGTGTAATGAATGGGAGTCCTTCCATTTATCAGGGTCTTCTCCCCAGCTAACAAAGGGTTAACTGTGGGAGGGAGTACTTTAATATATGAGGAGTGATGACATCACTGGTGGTGTGAGGGCAACCATCCAATCACATGGCTGTTAGAAAAGAACCTTCTAGATGGTTGCAGAGAGTGGGAGAGAGTTCTGTGAGAGAAGAAGGCCTGAGGGAGAGCAAGGCCTTGGCCTTTGGGCCTGCTTCTTTGGGGCGTTGCAGACTGGCCTAAAGGGCCGGCCTGGGGTTGGAGTTGGGGTGGGGCAGCCGCATGCTGGCCGTCTCAACCCCATCCTGATGCTGTGCAGCCATTTGCATGGTGCGCAGCATCAGGACGCCCTCCCAGCACAGCGTGCAGACATGCTGTGCCGAAAGGGGGTGGAAGAGCCACGGTGCTGGCTCTTAGGGCGGCCTTTTACCACCCCTAAAAGGAGCAGCATTTTGCTGCTCTTTTAGAGGCAACAATAGGAAGGATTGGGGCTGTGGCATGGGGTTGCTGCGGCCCTGATCTGCCACTAGCAAGGCCGGCCCAGAGACACCCGTCTGCATAGCCCCTTAGTCAGGGAGTCAGGTTGGGGTATGTTTAGCTGACATTATTATTATTTTGTAATTTATCCTTTAAGTTTGTGCCTGGAGGACCAGTTGTCCTCCATGTTTTGCTCTTTAATGTTCTTTACTTCATAATAAATCTTTTCCTTCAGTAATCTGTTTCTTTCTTCATTCCTTTTCATGGCCTTAGCTTGGAAAAGGGCTTCAGCTCCTCATCCCCTTTCAAGTCCCCCCACACCTACTTCATTAAAACCCTTGGTCTCTAAGGGTGGCACAGCCATGTGCACATGTTGCCATTGGGGACAACGGAACTTGAGAATCCATGCATTTTGGTATCCACAGGGTGGTGGTGGTGGTGGTGGTCTGGAACTGATCCCCCACAGCAGTGGCATCCCTAGGGTTGCTGTCACCTGGTGTGCTAACCTCCGCATTAACCTCCCCTCATTCACACCATACAGACTCCTTAGTTATGCTTTTTGGCACTAATGTTACTCGGAAATCATAATTCCCATATACCACTGAATGTAATGTTAATAGTTGTGATATAAACAACTAGCAAAATTAAAATTATATCTTCAAATTACAATATCATAAACACAACCTAAATGTATTTACATAGATATAGTGAATATTTGGTTAAAATGCAATGTTCTTAAAGACAATTTTAAAAGAATATATATGTATTTTTTAAAAATCAAAATTAAAAAAAATCAATTTAAAATGTTGAGGGGCCTCTCCTTTCTCCTCCCACTGAGCTTTGTCCCACTCCCACCATCTCTTAAAGCATTTTAAAGGGAAGGGAAGCAGATGAATGTGACAGCCCATTTCTGCCAAAAGGTAGGTGTTTGAGGAGCAGTGGTGTCACCCCCCCCCTCAGCATGTCACTTGGTGCAGTCCACACCCCCACACTCCCTAATGACACCACTGCCCCACGGATACCAAGGTCCCACTGTATTTTGAGGACTTAAATTGTGATTGTGTTTGCAGTGTTCAATTATACTTGATTCTACAGAACCCATATATGCCTATCAAAAAAGATTCATATTGACATGCATATGCAAAGAGGTGTGTGTGTGTGTGTGTGTGTGTGTGTGTATGTGTGTGCCTTTAGGTTGCTTGTTGACTTATGATGATCACAAAATTTCCATAGGTTTTCCTTAGGCAAGGAATGCTTTGTAGCCAAGGGTCCGTTTAGGGGAATTTTATTATTGTTGTTATTATTATTAGATTGCAAGAGGGGGCTGGCTACAAGAGCCCAACGAGATCGCCCTCCCGATATTTATACCAAGAGACCATGGGTTCCAAGGAATGAAGCTGAGACAGATGTTGGTAACTAGACGTCTAATTTATTGAAATAGGGGAAACACACTCACAGAACATACACTCTCACACACACTCAAGGCTCAGGAAAATCAGGGTTGGAGTTTGGGAACAGAATGCAGGCGTTACTAAGGGTGATGCTTACCGAGATGTAGCCTTCCCCCAGGAAGCGAATGGAATGCGAGATGGTGAGGGACAAGTCTCGCTCCGCAGCCTGGGTTTGAGCAGACTTGCCGGTAACTAGCTTCAAGGGTCAGAGTGACATGGAGTCATTTAGACCAGGAAGATAGCACACTGACTGGCCAAAATCTGAGGTTTATATAGGGCCAAACAGGCCCTGGGGTGAAAGGCGATAATTGCGATGATGACACCCTGCTGTATAGGGTTACATTGTGTTTGGTGGTCTTAATCCGAGGGGCCCATTTCCTGGGGGAATGTTTGACTAGGTGGCACAATGCACCTTCTGATGGGTGGGGGCGTGTGAGACTGGGTGGCACAATACAAACATTACACCTTTGATGGCTGAGGGTGCTTGTGGCTGTGTGACACAATACACCTTTCGATGGTTTAGATTATCTCATCAGGGGAAATCCCATCTGCAACTCTCCTGGACTATCTGGGGGTTATGTATCCCTTAAGGATTAAGGGTGGTCTGCCCAGGCCATGGGCGCAGAGGACTTTTGCCTCCAATTCCACTGCCAGAGTTCATCTGGAGGTCATCATAGAATTTCATATTTTTGGTAGCAGGGGCACTATGGGTAACATATAGGGTTTTTCATATTTTGGATATTAAGAGCACTATGGGTAACAGCTTAAAGATGGTTTTGCCAGTTCCTTCCTGGAATTCATTGGTGATCTCCCATCCAAGCACTAACCAGAGGTGACTCTGCTTAGCTTCCAAGGTCAGACTGGATTTGGTGCCTTTAGGGTATTTAGGCAAAAGTACATTACCATCAAACTACCCAAGCTGACACCTTCTGGTTAGAGTTTAAGTACTAAAATCATGTTAGGAGCCTTGAACAAAAGTGTACCAAATGCTTTATATGCTTACTCTACTTCCTTCATGTTCAGCCTTGAACAAAAGTGTACCAAATGCTTTATATGCTTACTCCATTTCCTTCATGCTCAGCCTAAGTATCTGTGGCTACTCTAGTATGTTAAACTCTCCTCTGTTAAGGCATTTATGTAATTCAGTCACATTCCTTCTTTTTTTCCTAAATGGTGCAAGCCTGATTCTTTCAAATCTCTGCTCAGTCATTCTCCTTGCCTGTAATCACTAAAGTTGCTCTTCCTAATCTTGCATTCAATTAAATACATCCAGACAAATTAGGGTGTACTGAATTGACAAGAACCATTTTCTGTGCCATTTCACACATCTGAAAATCTGACTGTGAACTTCCCTTCTGGGTTGGAGAATGGAGAGTCTATTCTCTTTGTATTGTTTTCTTTTAGATTTTAGGCCTGCAGGACAAGGACAGCCATATTTCTGCAGTTGTAAGCTGTTCTGAGAGCTTTTGTGGGTGAAGGGACAATTTTAAAAAGCGTTGGAGGGATGGATAGATGTGTGTGTGTGTGTTTGAAAATGAAGTGCTGACGCCAGCTGTATCTGTTTATATAAACATTATACAAGAATTACACAAGGAAAAATACTGTGTTCACATATGACACAAAACTTCAGACTAGGCATCCCATAAAGCATAGATCACATTGGGATGGAGGTAAGGAGCAGGGAGAGGAGGGTGACTGAAAGAAGCAAAAGGCTCCACAGTCAAATTGGATAGATCTCGTGAATTAATGGACTAAAATCGAGAGATAATATAGTAATAGGTAATTTGGGTTACATAGGAATGCACTCATGCTTCAAACGGCCTTGAGAATAGACATGAAATACTGCAAACAAATGAAGCCAGTGTTTGCCAAGGACAGAAAAGAATAAGGGGGAAAACCAACAACCCACATATCCCAACCTTCTCTTCATGAAACAGTCCTTGAAATACAGCATTTCACTTTGGTCACTTTAAAGCAATAATTACTCTCCTCTCTTTTTTGTTCTGTTTTCAAAAAATGTATTTAAAAGAAGCAGTAATTTTTATTGCAATGACAGCTAGAAGGGCAGTGAGCACAACTGGTACAGGGTACTTGTGTGTGATATGTGAGTGATGGATCTTTGAAGAGCTCCAGATAAGAGGAAATGATTGGGTGCAGATCTACAGCTTAAGTACTAATCAGTTTGCTACAATTTTGTATGGTTTAATTGATTTGTTGCTACAATTCACAAAGACATTCTCTCTCTCTCTCTCTCTCTCAATCTCTCTGTTTTTACTTAATTAGCTTCCTCCTTCCCTCCAGTCACCAGATCACACCCTCCACTCTGCTCTGCATCTAAACAGGAAATGTATGTGTTTATCTAGGACCCGAAACAATGGATGTAAGCTCCAGGAAAAGAGATCCCACCTCAACATTAGGGGGGGACTTCCTGACAGTAAGAGCAGTTCAACAGTGGAACACACTCCCTTGGAGTGTAGTGGAGTCTCCTTCCTTGGAGGTCTTTAAGCAGAGGCTGGATGGCCATCTGTCGAGGATGCTTTGATTGGGAGTTCCTGCATAGCAGGGGGTTGGACTGGATGGCTCTTGTGGTCTCTTCCAACTCTATGATTCTATTATTCTATGATCTGTTTGAATAACATGCTGTGAGCAACTGTGGTTGGTACTTAATTCATAACACTTAATGACATCATAAGGAGTGGTTTGAGTGCTGGACTCTGGAGACTAGGGTTTGAATTCCTGCTAAGCCATGAAACATTATACAAGGGTGACCTTGAATAAGTCCCACACACTCAGCCTTCAGAAAAACCTGTGATAGCATAGCCTTAGGTTTGCTATAAATTGGAAACAATCTGAAGACATATGAAATCACCAGGGGCCATTGCTAGGTCTCCGGTTTGGGCCCATAAATCTAAATAAGTGTCTACAATGATCCTGAACTGGCAAACCTACTTATCACATATATAATGTCCCTGATGAAACAACAACTTACTCTTCCTAATGGGGAGAGTCTGTAGATGTCTCCTGGGATGATCAAAAGGAATTATGTGTAACATCGCAATTGGTCCCAAAATGTTATTGGTAATGGTAAGGAAAACTATGAATATAGATCTACAATATGAGCAAAGCAGCAAAATTCTTCATCTTCAAATTTAGCAGAGGTAGAGAAATGCATGTAATAACTTTGTGTAGCACAGGGCCTGTATAATAAAAGACTGAAACATTTTTACATTGAAATCTAGACTCATGAGGGGATTAGATGGCATAAAGGTAATGGTAAATTTTGGCATGCAGATCCTCATCATGACAGTGCCTACAAGCAAAACGCCCAGGAGATAGGCTCTCCTTAGGTTGCCATAAATCAGAAACAACTTGAAGGTACACAACAACAACGCATAATAAGGAAGACTAAATAATAATAATAATAATAATAATAATAATAATAATAATAATAATAATAGCTTCATTTATATACCACTTCATACCACACTAAGCTGTCTTTAAGTTGTTTACAACTGTAAGCTAGTTGCCCCCAACAAGCTGGGTATTCATTTTAGTGACTTTGGACGTTTTCACACTGGGCAAAAGGAGGACGCTAGCCGGCCTCCCGCCGGCCTCGCTCCGGCGCCATTTCCCGTGTGTTCACACACACGCGGCGGCAAACCCCGCCCCTTCCGGTGTCATCCCTGCGTCCGGCCAGCTTTTGGCTCCGTGTGTTCAAACACACGGAGCCCTAAGTCCGGCGTCACTCCGGACGAACCAAAGATAACTCCGGCTGAAGCGGCATAAAGGTAATTCCGGCTGTCCAACCGGAATTAGCCTTTCGGCGGCGGAGCCATTCCGGAATCGGCGGCACGACCCGTTCCGGAATGGCTCCAGCCGGCTTTAGGAGGACAATGTGAAAACGTCCATTGAAAGGATGCCAGGTTGAGTTATTGCTGAGCCCCTGGCTGAGGTTGAACTCACAACCTAGTGGTTTGTGAGTGAGTGGCTGCAGTATTGGCATTTAACTACTGCTCCACCAGGGCTCCTAAATACAGTACATCCCATGTAAAAAAATCTGCAATGGCTATTTAACAATCAAAGACCAGGGTCAACAAAAAAGTCTTTGCTTGCAGGCAGAAAGAGAGCAGAGCAGGGGCTAACCTAGACTTCATCTACACTGCAGAGTTACTGAAAAAAAAAAAAGAAAGAAAGAAAGAAAAAGAAAGAAAGAGAGAGAGAGAAAATAGCCCCAAAAAACTGAGTCGACTTATCCATGGGTCAGTTTAAAAACTGTACTTTAACTCATATATAACCATCCCCTAGTGAAAGGCAAGAGTTTAATTTGCTCTGGAAGCACTGACCCTCTCTCATCCATCCAGCCTTTAGTTTAGTGTGATCACAAACAGTGATGACTGCTGGAATTTTGTAAGTTCTTTGGCATTGCTTTCCTTTGCTTCATTCTTTAGATCCTTTGTTACATGACACTGAGTTTTACCCTTGTCTTATCCATGGGTCATATCAAAATCCATAATTTGGGCCCCAAAACTTGCCCTCAACTTATACCTGAAATCAACTTATAGTTGAGTATACATGGTAATACAATTTGACACTGCTTTAACTGCCACGGCTCAATGCTATGGAATGCTGGGCTTTGTAGTGTTGTGAGATATTTAGCCTTCTCTATCAGAAAGAACTAGTGCCACAACAAACTACAAATCCCAGGATTCCATAGAATGGAGCCATGACAGTTAAAGCAGTGCCAAACTGTATTAATTCTGCAGTGGGGCAGCAGCCCTAACCTCATGAGTAAGGGGATTCCACAGCCTGGGAGCAACAACTGAGGAGGGTCTCTTTCATGGACTCACTGAATGTGCTTGTGATGGTAATGGAACTGAGAGAAAGCCTTCCCTCAGGAGCTTAAAACCTGGGCAGACTCATATCAGAAGTTACATCCCCCCCCCACCAAAAATAAATATAATATAGCCTTGGAAATGTCACTTTGATCCTGCAGTATTCTGGCTAGACTACTTTAGCATATCCAGGGCTCACCAAAAGAAAATGAATGAATGAATGAACGAATGCCCTTTAATGTTATTTAGCAAATAAATATATAGCATTCCCCACAAATATGAAATGCATTTTTGAGACATTCATAAGAGGAAACCAGCATAATTTCAGCAGAATTCTAATTATATGCAGTCCTGCTGCTGTTGTTGTGTGCCTTCAAGTCATTTCTGACTTATGACAACCCTAAGGCAAACCTATGCTGGGGTTTTCTTGGCAAGATGTGTTCAGAGAAGGTTTGCCATTGCTTTCCCCTAAGGCTGAGAGCATGTGACTTGCCCAAGTTTACCTAGTGGGTTCCATGGCCTAGGTGGGAATTAAACTCTGGTCTCCAGAGTCATAGTCCAACACTCAACCACAACACTAAGTCTGACTGGCCTTAATAGTTTTATTTCTTATTTCCTTTAGTGAGGAAGACTAGACCATCTTGGAGAGCCTACCACAGTTTGCTTTTGCCTGAGTCTACAAGGAAGGCAAGATTCCACACCTTCCACTCACCCTGTTGCGTTAACAGTGCAAATTACTTCGGCACATTGAGCTCAGTTTGCAGCAATTGAAATAATCTGAGGACAAAGGGGGAAAGTAGGCGAAAGAAAGAGAAACCGAGACCCTTTGAAAACAGATGAAAAAATGGGATGACAGAGGTTTAATCAGGGGTGTCCTGCTAAATCAGGACAGTTGGAGGCTATGCAGATGTCGGAAAGCTTCTGTAATCAGTTATAATGGTTATGATTATGGTGTGTCTAGAATGCATTGCTCTTTTTAGCAAAACAAAATAAAATTTGTAGTGTGTTTAGTTCAGTGGTTTAGCTAGGGATTATAGATTTTAATGATACTGCAGGGCTGTGGCTGTGAGTCAGCATAGGCTTGGCTGATCACGTCTGGCTTGATGACAAAATACTTTGAGAATTTTTGCTGAAACTATGTCCATATTCAGGCAGCTTATTTTCTTGGTGGCATTCCAGACACCCCATCTCACATTGTAATTACTGTCTTCCTCCAACAGGAAGCATCTTCAGACTTGAGTGGGGTTAGAGGAGAACCTCACAGGTACACAAAAATAGACCCCATGTCTTTTAGGACCATTTTTATAGCAAATTGCTTGGGCAGCTCTGCTGCCCTTTATAGGAAATGATGTGGGAGGCTGTATGTCTTTGGAATAAAAGCAAAGCAAAGCACCATGATTTAAAGGTGTGCTGAGTTTCTCCTGTTACCAAACAAGGAAAGAAAATGAGCTGTAAATGTGCAGTTCCTTGTTCTTTACCAAACAGCATGGTATGAACAGCTCACTAGTGAACAGAAAATACTGACCCTTAAAGGCATTACTGAGAATTTAAGGAGGAATTAATTCTAATCCAGGCAAAAAACTTGTCTTGAATGACTTATGGGGTATTTTCTGACCCCATCAGAATTTCAGTGTATTGCAGGGAAGAAAAATGACTCAGAAGTGCCTGTGGATGAAGAACCAGAGATCTACCAACAAAACAGAAAATGCATAGTCACAAAAACAGCTATCAACCCTCAATTTTTTAAAACTTTTTAAAACTAAAATTGTAACCAAAACAATTTTTGTGTCCTAAAAATACTACAACATTTTTATGAAGTTTTTTAAAAGTAGTTGGGAAATGGATATAAATGCTGAAATAAGACTGCTGTTGTCAATGATACCATGTGACCATTTTTTACACTTGTAAATGACTACTTTCTGCTGAGGGAAGTGTCCCACAAAGAATGCTTACTCTTCACACTATTATGTATCTATTCTAGAGTGAAGTGAAAAGTGTTAGCTGAAATTTTTTACACTTAATATTGTTTTCAGGAGAAAAAAGTCACTTCTAGAAAGCAGCAAACAACGTAATCCCACCTGGGGTTCCTAAACTGAATATGGGACAGGCTGTTGTTGTTTTAATATTTAGCCAATCCGCTAACCTTTTTATTTGTCTTATCAAAAAGTTATATCCTTCTTCTCCCTTGCCAAGTATCCACCTTTTAGCTGACACAGCCCCCATCCCAGCATAGCTATGTAGTAGCTGGTGAAAAGTGTGCGGTGGTGGCAGTGGTAGAGAAGTGTCCCCAGGGATTTAGCAATAGGGAGGGGGAGGAAAGTGAGGACATTGTCCCCCTAATAAGATAATAATATTTTTTTGTTCATTGCCATCAAGGTGACTGCAGCCTATGGTGACTTTATGAATGAAAGACCTCCAAGTCACGCTGTTATCACGCTGTTATGGGATCTTGCAAACTCAGTGCCATGGCTTCTTTGATTGACTGGAAGTAAGGATTCTGCCCTACTACAAATCCAATTTTCTTTCAGTACTCAAATTCAGTGTTACACTGACTTAAAGTTTCAGCTGAGCATGTAGAAATCCAGTGTAGGGCAGGCAAAGTCCTCAAGGAAAAGCAAGCACAGAAAATAGTAGCATTCTAGGTGTGAATGATTTTCAGTGCATCACTATGCAATGCTGGGAATTTGGGGAGTGAAGGAAAATTTGATTTGGGGAGAAGAATTCTTATTTGGAATGGCAAATGTCCTCATTTTGCTGCCACCCCCATCATAAATACACACCTGAGCATCCCACTCCTTTTCTGTACACAGCAAAAGGCATTCTCTGAAACTCCAGGGGTTTTTCAGAAAGGCCTAGAGAATGAGGTCAACACTTTGCATTCAGTTACAGGAAAGGAACAGGATGTTTCTCTACTGTCCCTTCACTTTCCACTAAATATTCCACTAAATATCCATGTGTTTGTGTGTGTGTGAGAGGGAGAGGGAGAGGGAGAGAGAGAGTTGCATCAGCTAAAAGGTAGGTTTTGCAGGATAGTGGAAGAGAGGTGCCATGGTTTTTCCTGTCAGAATTTTACAGTAAGAGCCTTATTGCAAAGAAAATGAAAATGGAGCTGGAGAGGAGTGGCTTTCTCTGTGCCTTATTGCATGACTTTGTAGCACTTCAGTTCTCTTCCCACAGGAGACGGTTTTAAAGTGCATCTTTTGTCTAGCCAGAAAAATCTGTTCAACATAAGACATGGTTTTATGACCATCTCTTGTGGGAAAAGAACTGAAATGCTATGACATCATGTGGTAAGGCATGGAGAAAGGTCCTACTTTCTAGCTCTGCTTCCACTTTTTTTCTTGTGTCATGGGATAAGCAAAAGCAGCTTCATTTTATATACCGCTTTATACCATGCTATGGGGTGTCTAAGCGGTTTACAACTGTGAGCTGATTGCCCCCCAACAAGCTGGGTACTCATTTTAGCGACCTCGGAAGGATGCAGGCCTGAGTCGAGCCTGAGCCCTGGCTGGTATTGAACTCGCAACTTTGTGGTTTACGAGTGAGTGGCTGCAGTACAGGCATTTAACCACTGCACCACCAGAGCTGTAAGCCTTCCTGAGCAAAGAATAGTTAAATGTTAAAGGAACAGGAGCTCTATCCGGTACTCATCATGACCACCCTACCTCACTCACACCCTCAAAGGCACAAAATAAAAGTGTCCTCCAGTGGACTATAACTAGTTTCTTTCAAAATTCCTTGCTAACTCTGTACAGTCATTCTCAGTTAATGGATTTGTCAGAGTTTCCAAGGATTACATGCTTAGTTCCATGAAGCAGCCTTTAAAAAAACTTTCCAGTTGCCATTGTTACAAATCAGAAGCATTTTTGAAATTGTGATAATCAAACTGAGAATGTGCCACCAGGGTAAACAAGTCAACTTTGCTGATGAATAGGGAAGTGGTTTTACAGTGGCACAAAATAATACTTAAAGTTGATTTAGATGTAGCTAATGCTGTCCTATCATCTATTAGTCAGCAACCAATGCTGTTCTGCTCTATTCTTTCACAGTAGTTTCTCATCTCTATTTCTACAATTTATACTGCTGCCAAAAAAAAAAAAAAAAAAGAGCATGCCTTTTCTATGTTTTTACTTAGATGATTTAATTCTAAACAAAAGAGGTTCAGGAAAGAGCATGAGAAGAGGTAAACTGTAGTACTGGATTCAGTTAAAGGCACTGGTGTTCACCTTTAAATCCTAAATAATCTAGGAGTGTGGTTGTCTGAGGGACCATTTGACTCATTGTGAAACCATCAGGTTGCTATGTTTTGGAGAAAAGGTCCTCTTATGAATAGTTCTGGAGGCCCACATGATTATGATGGAGCAGGCATATTTTGTTACATCTAACTAGATAGCTATATCTTTGCTGTTTTCTTTTGTAGTACCATATATACTCAATTATAAGTCAAATTCATGTATAAGTCAAGAGCAGGTTTGGGAGCCAAAATTATAGATGTTGATATGACACATAGATAAGTCAAGGATAAAAGTTAGGAGCATGTAACAAGTATGTAAAGGATGAAGCAAGGGAAAACAATGTCAAGGAACCTACAAATTCCCAGAAGGCATAACTCTTTCTGCTCACCTTAAAAATGGATGAGGAACTACAGTAAATGGTGACTATGGGGGAAAGCAGATGGGCGGGAAGCTGTGCCCCTGGGAAGCTGTGCCGCGGGGCCGAGGTATCCCCACACCTCGGCCCCGCGGCACAGCTTCGCCGCCTCTGGAAGGAGCGCTAAATTGGCACTCCTTCCACAAGTCGCTGAAGGTGCGCCGCAAAAGGCTGGCGGCACACCTTCGGTGACTCTTCCATTGCAGCATGTGCAAACACTGCAGCAGGAGGTCCTCCTCCGAGCGCCGGCCGTGCAGAGGGCCGGCTGCTCCGAGGACGACCTGGGGAAGGGGTTGGGGCGCCCACCATGCGGCTGCCCCTCCTCTCCCCTTCCCTGCCCCCAAAATGGCTCTTTAAGCCGTCTGCTTCCCCCCTATGTGATGTGTAGGAGAGGCACCCAGGCCCAGATGGTGCTAAGAAAATGTGCGTGTGTCAAAAAAGATGTAAAGTGAAGAGTTAAGATATAGTATTAACCCATATATTATAAATTTAAAAAGGAACCATCCCCTTCTCTGACTAAAGTGGTGAAAGGTGAAAGCTTAGTCCATCCTGGAAGAACCCCCTGGCCTTATGTTGCCTACCCCTGTTCTAGACTTATACTTGAGTATATATTGCATATTTCCCTGGAGCTGCCCTGAATAAGCCCTTTATCCACACGTTTGGGAATGAAGCTGGGTGGCTGTCTACACAGCATCCTGCTATGCTGTCCAAATCTGCTGTGGGCATGAGTTGCTCCCTTTAAGGCCAGAAACAAGGTGCCCAGTCTCAGTGATATGGCTGGATGTTTCATTGGCTCATGCTGGTGTTGGAGGCATCAGCAGCATCAGCGGGCAGCGCTGTTATGTAAACAGCTGCCTGGCATCACTCTGGAGTGCTCTGACATATCTGGGAAGATGTTTTAAATTTGCTCTAAAGCATAGATGGCCTGGATTAGCTATGGGACTGCCTACACACCAAGACAGTCTGCAGTCGAATCAAGCACCATCTAGACAGAGTAACACGAGGGCAGGGGGAAACAGCTGCAAGTGCCCCATGTAGATGTAGCCATCTCATTTGGATGTGGACTATGTTTACAGTAGAGCTTGCCTTTGTTTGACTCCATTCCTGGACCCTTGGCCACATGCTAATTGTTTTGTTCACTGCCTTGGCTGGTGGCTTGTTTGTCTGGTGTAGGTCTGGTATTCCTAGCTCAGGTGGCACAGATGTAAAAACGAATGGTGGAAGTTTGCCTTGCTGGATTGGTTTCGATTCCTAGCAGAAAAGAGGACAGTGAAAAACACAGGTTGGTTTGGTAGAACTTGAGCATTCTGATCTCAGACATGCTCACCCTCACTGTGACAATACTATGATATGATCTCAAGCCACATGTTGAAGATATATAGCAAAGACCTTTGTTCAGGACAATCTAATAAGTTTCCAAGTCTACTTGTAAGAATTATTTAATTTGAGTCAGCCATCTGTGGTCATTCAGTGAAATGTATTATATTAGTACTGTAGGAAATGTAAATATGAATCAGTTGCACCATTTAAATACATATCTGATACAAAAGGTCATAAGAGGTACTTGGAGGCTGTCAGCAGAACAATAATTAACAAGGATGAAGATTTGTAAACAAACATTTTCAAATGAGGATTAATGGGCCATGCTGTTGGATACTGGCTGCTAATATGGACCAATACATTTGCCAGATGGATTTTAATATGCATACTTCGGAGTTCTTATGCACTCAGGAGTAAAGATTAAACCAAATTAGTGCAGACCAGAGGTTATCCTTCCTAACTCTGCCATTCTCTTCACAAGAGATGAATCTGTGAATTGGGGGCATTTCAGCAATTTGGGAATGCCTGGGGCATGGCTAGATGCAAAGTGTGGGACAAACCTCTCAGTGGTACCAGTTATACCCCCAGACACCTATGACCACATTCTCCTCTGAGTAATGGCAGGGCTGGAAGCCTTGTCTTCTAATTATGGTGGATATATAGGCATCACCAAAGAAGAGGCAGTGCACCATCAATACAAGAATAAAGGAGAACATATATTTTCATGAAATATGCAAATGCTAATATGCACACACACAACTTGGAGATAATTAGTGAAATTTTATTATAAATGCAAAGATCTATTCTATATTAGGAAGACTGTGACAAAGTGACCTATGTGTCATCTTTTCAATCTGCTCTCCAGGTGACCAGTGCTGATGGGCAACATCCAGTCCTCTGCTCTCTTTCCCTCTGGCTTTTTATCTTTAAAAAAGATACCGTTGTTTTTTGGATTTCAAGTTTCAGAATTCCCAAACTGGCATAGCCATGCTAGCTAGGCAGTTTCTGAGAATTGTAGTCCATTAAAAAAAAAATCCAAAATGGAAGAAGAAGTATCTTGAAGGTGAGTAGTTTTTATCCTGGTGAAAAATTGTAAATGTTTTTACAAACCTAAATATGCTGCTGTTTAGTTATTAGGAACTGTGACAGGAATTTGAAAGCAATAGATGTGTTGGCCTGCAACATGTTCCTGGGTAATGTACTGTTCTTAGAACAAGGCATCTTGTAAATTCTCTTTATATACTTTCCAAGAAACCATGCCACACCATAAATCTGAGACTTTAATAGATTAATTTAATGAACAACCCAAAGAATCTTTATGGAAAGGACAAGCCACTATTAAGAAGTTGTAAAATGAAGGCAAATATCAAGTCTATTCTTTCTTGCAAACCTGCTAATACCAAAATGAAGAAATGTTGACAGATTTACCTACATTTCAAGGTCCTACAATGATGATGTGGCAGGGGATGGGGAGAGTGGCAAGAAAGAAATGAGTTAACTATAAAGATAAAGGACAAAATTAAGCCCAATCATAAATCAAAATTAGAAGCAACTGGAAATCAGGGAGAAATTAAAACTTATAAAAAGACATGTAGTATGCATGCAAAGGTCATTTTCAGGGCAGGAGTCTCACAATGACTTCCATCTCACTCTAATGTCTGGGAAATATTAATACAATACACCCTGTTCTTCAGAATTCTTTGTTGTTGTTGCTGTTGTTGTTGAAATGTAGGGTGGATTGAAATATTTCTTTATAGTATTTGCTTATGTTATGCTGTGGCTTATGTTATGCTCCAGCATTGTAAAGTATTGTTAGCACCTAAAACCAGTTGGGAAATTCAGGATAGTAGATTGTTCTTCCTCCTTTAAAGAATTTTATATTTATCTGACATTAACTTCATTTTAGTAAAATAATACATAGCAGAATTTACAAGTGTGACAAAGAGACAGAATTTGGATTCTAAGGAGGATTTAGAATCAGGGAAGAATATTTCTATGAACTGGTACTAGGGAGAGATAACATGAATGTAGATGCTAGTTTTTGTGAGAAAGCTCATCTGAAAGATCAGATGAAAAAAGACATGAGTATAACAAGTATGTAAATTCTCAACATTACTTTGTAATATGTATTCCAAGAACAATGTTAAAGAAGCTTGTCACAAGGGTCTTTCCATCAATGCCTCAAGGCCACCTTTTTATCTCAGAGGCATCCAAAGATTCCTCATGAATGACACTTGCCCAAGATTCACTTTCCCTAAATTTATAAGGGCTAGGGTCTACAGTGTCTTTCTCTTATAAGTTTTATATCTGTGGTAGTGTGTTTCCTTTGCTTTTATGGTAATGAATTCGCTCAAGCAAAAGCTCTTCTTGTAACAAACAAAACTTAACTTTGTTTAATAACATGTAGCAAGAATCTAGCTTATGTAGAATAGTTTCACAGATGGTATGGTTGCAATATTTACAATAAATCAGCAGTTGCAGGTCCTTCCCTACTCAATTTCTTTTCACTGGACTCTTCTCAAAGTAAACTGTTCTCTACTGCCTCTGAACTACTCTCTTCTGCCTCTGAACACACTACCCCTTTAATGAACTCTGAATTCCTCCAACAGAACTCTGAACTTCAACTAAACTGTACTGTCTTTGTGTGTGCAAGAGCAAGGCGCTATGCAAAGAACACAGGAATTGGAGGTAGAAGAGCACAACTATTTATTGCTTACAGCTGCAGTTAGTTGGCACCTGCATGGGATAGGATCTGGGCATCGGACAGCCTGCCTATTGTCTGATGAACCAAATTTATGGCCTCCGCTGGAGAACAGAACTGGAGCAATGGGCTCCCACCTGCCCAGACGAAAACCCAAATGCCTCCACTTGAGTAGGGGAGGGGGGTTTCTGAAAACGCCACCAGGCCCCCACCTGGGGCAGTCATTTTCAAAGCACTCCCCTCCCCAGATCCCATAAGGGGACCCCCCATCTGTACCCTTTCCAGGGTAATGACACCCTACCCAGATTCCAATCACATGCACTGCCCCCAGTTGGAACAAGTAAACACAAGCATGAAATAGGAAGGTAAGGTGAGATGACACTGAAGAGTGACTGCCCTAGGAGGTCAGCTTCATGGCAAATTTATACCCAACCAATGGATCTGACTGAAGACTACAAGCAGAAGTCTTCATTTAGGTCTGCTCCACCAGCAGCCAATCGGGAGTGAGCAGCCATAAGTGTGGAAGAAGAAAGCCCTGCCAGCAGCCATAAGTGTGGCCGGCCCCACTGTGTTTCTGCCTTGGCCCCACAAATCCCACTGCGAGCAAGTCCCACAGCTATACTCAACTGAACCTCAACTGACTGTTAACCATCACTCACTCACTCCTCCCCATTATATCTACTCCTTCCACAGCAGTCTCTCCCCTACAACCAGCCTGAACCAGGACCGGCTGTTGAGAAATCAAGTCTGCCCATTGATTCCATCACAGAATCACAACCTACTTCAAATGTTAATGGAAAGAATAACAACAACATCTAATTTAT
Organism: Phrynosoma blainvillii; assembly: GCA_026167975.1. Lineage (NCBI taxonomy): Eukaryota > Metazoa > Chordata > Lepidosauria > Squamata > Phrynosomatidae > Phrynosoma > Phrynosoma blainvillii. The sequence continues at coordinate 39,103,833 of JANUYF010000003.1, forward strand.
TGTTGATATGCAGATGTTAATATGCAGATGATACACTTTTTACTTGCAGATAACTCAGATGGTATGCAACTATTAATCAACCTAGTAAGTGAAGGAAGTAATAAAGAATATTCAAAAATAGATGTAACAACTAAAGGGTAACAAGTAAAAAGCAAGTCAATGAATCTTTGAAAGCTTGCATGATGTATTTTATACTTTGGAGTTGGGATATTGGCGGAAAAAAGACGTCCCCAGACTGGAGGAATGGAAAACAAAAGTGTTTGAAATATACGATATGGAAAAGTTGACTTACTTACTAAGTAATAAATCAATGATTGAATTTGACAATATCTGGGATTTATGGCATAGATATGTGAGACAGATAGTTTGAGATGGAATATAATTGATTTTTTAATTATATAATGTTTAACGATTGATACACGGTTGGATATAATAATATATTGTTATATTGATGTTGATAGGATTATATTTCCTTAACAGAGATATCATGTATTATTGACATATGAAATATCAGAAATATATATATTAGAAATTGTACATGGATAATTTACATATAAGATTAAGAACAAGAACAAGAATAAGAATAAATAAGAATAAATAGAGATACAGGGATAGAAAGAGTTTATAGGTAATTTAGATGTGTAAAAATGAGAACAACAATACTAGTAGCTACGTTTTAGAGGCATTGAAATTAAATATAAGGCAAAGCTGTGAATTTTTTGATTCTATATTTTGTCTATAATATTGTATATACTCACTGTGTATGATTATATATTTATATATCCATATATGTTGAGTAGATAGATTGAGATGTTGTTAGATCTTATCAGCTACAGAGGAATATCTGCAATATGTGATATGCCTAACTTGATCTGGGTGTCCTGGATGTCTAATTTTTAGATGGATGTCACTTAGTCATGGAACTGAAATGGAAATATTTCTTTATACTGCTCTAGGAAGTTATATTTGTATGTTAGTTTCTGGTTTTTTGTTTTTTTGTTTTTTTTGTTTTTATGTATGTAATGCAGGGGTAGGCAACCTTTCCCCTTTAAGGGCCGAGGGACTTCAGCTCCCAGAGTCCCAGGAGCTGTTGGCCAACATGGGACTATTGGCCAACATGGCTGAGGCTTCTGGGAGCTGAAGTCCCTCGGCCCTTAAAGGGGAAAGGTTGCCTATCCCTGATGTAATGTATGTAAATGTGGTGTCAGTTTGTGTATCATTCAGTGTTATATGTTTTTTTTTAATTTAATAAAGTTTTTAATAAAAAAAAATACCTTGGAGTTGGCACAAAAAAGGTATTGCTGCTTGTGTATTATCCCTCCTGCTATTGCTCTCTCAATTCACCCTCTCCCATACACATAGAGATATTAAAAAGAAAGGGGGAAACATAGTTTGTTGTTGTTTTAACTGCCCTGAAGTTGACCAAAACTCACGGCTACCCAGTTGAAGAGACATCACCAAGATTCCCTATCCTACATTGCTTTGCTTAGTTCTAGCAAACTCATGCCCATGATCTCCTCGATCCATCTGGCGTGTGGTCTTCCTCTCTTTTTACTACCCTCTACCTGTCCTAGCATTGTTTATTTTATAGTGTTCCATACCATCTCATTATGTAGCTAAAGTAGGATAGCCTCAATTTGATAATCTTGGCTTCCAAGGGTCTGTTTTGGGCTTGAACTGCTCTAGGACCCATTTGTTTGTCTTCTTGGCTGTCCACGGTACCCTCATCACTAGCCTCCAGCACCACATCTTGAATGAGTTTATTTCCCTCCCCCCCCATCTGCTTTCTTAACTATCCAGCTCTCACATCCATACATAGCGATGGGGAATACAATGGCTTGTATGATTCTCACTTTGGTGCTCAGTTGTATATCTTTACTCTTTAAGATGTTGTCTAATTCTTGCATAGCTGCTCTTCCCTTCTTATTTCTTGACTGCAACCCTCATTCTGCTCTAGGTATGGGAACTAGTCTTTAACTATTTTGATTTCTTCATTATTTAGGTTGAATTTAATTATTTTTTCTGCCTTTGCACTCTAATCTTTGACCTTCCTTATAATTGTTACAAGTCTGTGATATCTTCCGCTAGTAATATGGTGTCATCCAAATATCTTAGATTGTTCCTCCTATCTTCACTCCTCTTTCTTCCAAGTCTAACCCTGCTTTTCTTATGATGTTTTCTGCATACAATTTGAACAAATAGGGTGATAGAATGCAGCCTTGCCTGCCCCCTTTGCCAATCTGTTTCTCCATATTCTGTTCTAACAGTAGCCTCTTGTCCCAAGTACAGATTTTTCATTAGGACTATCAAATGTACTGGGACTCCCATGTCTTGGAAAAACATAGTACTCACCTTAAAAAACAAAAACAAAAAACTTCTGTTTTGGCGATGGCAGTAGGAGAGATGAGAGAAAGATAAACTAAATGTACATCTAGGAGAGACCATATAAGACCAGTACTAAAGTCTCTCCACTGTCTGCCTATTAGTTTCCGGGCCCAGTATAAGGTGTTGGTTGTTACCTTTAAAGCCCTAAATGGCTTGGGTCCAACCTACCTTCGAGACCGCCTCCTCCCATACAATCCACCCCAGGCACTCAGGTCCTCTAGGAGGAATTTGCTGCAATCGATGAAAGCAAGGCTGTTGGCTACCTCCCCAAGGGCCTCCTTGGTAGCTGCTTCCAGACTATGGAATGGCCTGCCGGAGGAGATCTGTCAGATTACAACCTTAAGCAGCTTTAAAAAGGCTGTTAACATGGATCTCTCCTGGCAGGCCTTTCCTGATTAGATTTCCCAGCCTCAGGAGTCCCCCTCCTCTCTTCTCCCCCCAACCTTTGGCTGCAATACCTGCTCTGTTTATTGTATTGGTTTGTCTGTGGAATTTTGTCAATTTAATGTTTATTCTTTTAATTATCATGTTTTAATGCTATTATTGGTTTAATACTTTTTTAAGGGGTGGGAGGGTTTTGGGATTTGGGTTGTATTTTAATATACTGTATGGAGTTTTAACTGCTGTGAGCTGCCCTGATTGTTTGACAGAGGGGCGGGATACAAATAACATTTATTATTATTATTATTATTATTATTATTATTATTATTATTATTTGTTTTAAAAGAATAGTTTAAAATGTCTGTAATTATGTTGTTCATTTATTACTGTTTTAATCTCAGCTTTTGTATGTTTTTAAACATATATGTTTTATTGTTATTTTTTGTCTTTGTCAGCTGCCTTGAGTCCCAGTCTGGGGAAAAGGTGGGGTATAAATAAAGGGATGGATGGATGTGTTAATAAGGAATAAGATTTAAACCTCTTCTGATTGTGCACAGTAAGCCCTACACAGAATCTTTCCTGAAGAGTTACTTTTTAATAAGCAAAAAAATGGAGAGAATCCGCAGAATTCTACATAATTAATATGGCTTCTGGTTTGAAACTGTGTAATTGCCAGAGCCTGAAAGCCAGGATAGTGTAGTGGGATCCTGGGAGACCATTAAAAGTAGTTTAGGGCCTTTGCAGACTGCCAGAAATAGTGCAAATTGAATCCACTTTAACAGTCCTGGTTCAGTGCAAAGGAATCATGGGAACTGTAGTTTATGGTGTCACCAGAGCTCTCTGACAGAGAAGGCTCAATGTCTCAGGAAAAAATACAGTTCCCATGATTCCCTAGCACTGAGCCAGGGCAGTTAAAGTGGACTCAATTTGCACTATTTCTTTAGTTACTTTTGAAAAATGGGAAATAATTTTTTAAAAAAAACCCTCAAAAAATGCAACTATAACAACAATTAACTTTTCTGAACTGTAATGGTAACCAACTCCTTTTTTTAAAAAAACAACAAAAAACAACAACAATATGTTTAAAGGTCCTCCCATTTTTTGCACCACAAATGCAAATGGCTGCCAAGTCCAAGGGAAAACTTTGTAACTGTGTCACTTGGTTTCCATCCTGCAGAGTGTAATCATTAGCACAGGGACGTGACTCTGTGTGTGTGTGTGTGTGTGTATCCCTATTTGGTGTCTCCAAGCTTACAGTTTTGTAACACATAGCTAGAACTACACAGGTTTCTGAATGTCATTCTTTTCTGTCATGAACAATGTAGGCTGTCATATGTGGTTTATTTTTACCCTTGGTCTGGAGAGTGCACTGGCTAGCATCATAAAATAAATAAATGTCAAGGATGAAGGTACAATCATATACAGGAAAATTCAAATTCTCAGGATTATAGTAATAAAAGTGTACATTGAATTTAGGTAGCTAGTGATTTTGTAATAATTATCCACAATCAGTTTTTGAGGGGATTTCATTTGCTTCATTGTCATGCTCAGACTGTGTTTTAAGATGAAAATAAAATTTCAAGGCCAGAAATACAGGATTGTTATCTGTAATATCTGCAGCATTTAATTAACAGATTATGTTTAAAATAGAAGGACTTTTTTAGCTGGCTTGCAAAGTCACAATGACACAGTTTATATGGAAAAAGAAGAAGTGAAAGCTGATTTTTACTTCCCGTCCAAATTCCCATTTTGGCATTACTGGAATTGAGGGGAATACCAGCTGATGTTGATGTCATTGAATCTTATATTTGTCTTGGAATTGTATTATTTTGGTTAACGTGTACCCCTTCTTTTCTCCAAAACATGGCATCAAGTAAATTTACAGCACAAAGATAAATATAGGTAAAAACAGATATAGATAAAAACATTAAAATTATTCTTAAATGCAGTTAAAATGTTTATGGAATTAAAGACCATTTGAAGCATATCCATTAAAATACAGAAGATAAAATAGTATAGCACATTGAGAAAAGCCCCTGTCTTGTAAAACTATCAGTTCCCCAAATATTTTTAGAATAAAAAGGTCTTCGTGTGCCAATGGAATCTAGCCTCTTTAGTAAGATGGTTCCAGAAACTGTGGCTCAATCTGCAGTGCAGAAATTATCCAGTTTGACACTACTTTAACTGTCATGGCTCAATGCTATGGAATCCTGGAATTTGTAGTTTTGTGAGATATGTCTTCTCTGCCAGATAGCTCACAGCAAATTACAAATACCAGAAAAGAGCCTTCCCCAAGGATCTCAGAAGACATTAATATAGGCGGATACTGTCTTTCAGATAACCTTTACCCAAGCCAACCAGTGCTTTGAATTATACTTGGGAACAGACCAGCAGCAAGTGGAGCTGTTGTAACAAGAAATTTGTATGTTTTCCATAGCAAGCCCCAGTTAACACTCTGGCTGTAGCCCTTTGGACCAGCTTAAATTTATGAACATTAGTACTATTATGTTGGCACATATTAGCAATAGGAAGCTGGATGAACTTTGGCTTCCAGCAGACTCTCTGATTCCCACCCACCCCATATATACTTCTATGCATCTTTCAAGGTGGAATGCAGACAAAGGGCTCTTTAACTCTTTCTTGTCAGTATGAGTTGAAACAAACAGACGTATTCCAAAAAGGCAACTTTTTAAAGCTCTGATTACTGGACCCTCAGCCTGTGCTCACATACATGTGCTGCTTTTGTGGGTTGTTTGTTTAAAAGCTGTGGACCAGGGCACTAAAAAGATAGCATGCTACTGGTCATGTGCAGTGGAATTGGTGACAACTGTAAGGAACCAGGCATGCATGCACATATCTGTAAGACCACCTGTGTCAGCACAGGGGTGGCTCCTGGGCAGAATGTTTTGATGGGGGGCACCCAGGAATATGTAGAGCTATGATCTATAGGCCACATTCCTCTCTCCCCCTATTTGTCCCTCTCCTTTCTTATTTGTTCTCTCTTCTGCAGTGTAGTGGTTCTGGAGAGAGGTCCACCTTCTGAAAAAGATTATATAGCATTTGGGCACCCAGGACACTCTGGAGTGACATGCCTGCCTGTGGAGGCTCTATAGGTGACACCTCCTGTCACACTCTCCCTCTTCCCTCTTCCATCTTGGTTTGCACTTGCATGTTCCCCTTTTGGCTTTTTTTTTTTTTTTTTGCACATCTTTTTTCTGCATGCTCAGCTGTTGGGGGTTGATTGGGTGCATGACATCTGCGTCAGTTGGTATTTACTTTGTTCTGCTGTTGGCTGGCACTTGTACTAGGGCCAGGGGTCACTGCATGGTGTTCTATTGTGTAAAGGCAGCTCCTATCACATGATGGAACATCTTGTGTGGTGCCCTGAAGCACAATGGGAACTCCAGTTGCACAATATGACATGATGTGCAGTATCTTGATGCACATCATTGCAATTTACGGGAAGGGTTGCATATCATGTTGGAGATGTAGCTATGTCATCATTAAGTTATGCACTGTAGTCTCTGATGCAGGAGTTGAGCTGTTGTTACTGGCTGGATAGCGTTTCCTGATTCAGATATTAAATCTGACTTTAAACTTTTCCTAATATAACCTCCAATCTTTTCACAAAAGAATCTGATACTGTTCTAAGGCAATCATTGTAAAATTGATTCACTTATTAAAAATGGGACAAAATGAAGTCTAATTTTCCCTATTCCCCGTCAAATATCTTTACTGTTGCTTCTACCGGGTTATGTTTAACTCAGAGAGTTTATCTTTCAAATCCTTGCACTTTTTACATCTAAGTATATATTTTCAGTCCAAACAACATCGCAGAGATGTTGAATTCTTGTAAGCTTCCAAGTGATCTATGTATATATATATATATATATATATATATATATATTTAAATTATGGGGACTTATGCTTATGAGCCAAACCTAATGAGACACTGAAGATCCATGATCAGATACCCAGCCTCTTTAAATTTGTTTTGAAAAGAACAGTGTGTTTAGATGGAAACTGGATTTGTACTGCAATGTTGGGGAAAGAACAATTAACTATACCCAACAGCATCATATGCACACTCTGAATCCCTATTTCATCTGTTATTTGGCCAGTTATTGAAACCATATGGAACACATATATTTTTAATGAGTCTGTTTGCACAGTAGGAGGGAAATTAATTAAAGGAGAAAAATGATGCAGAAGGAAAGTTACCTTTCTTCGTATGGCCCTGATCCAATTTAGGTGATCCTTTTACTTTTTACCTTTTGGACTACAACTCCCAAAATTGCCCCTACCAGACTGGGGGATAATATATTTTTTTTAAGTAACTCTTCTAACCTGACCAAATCTAGTTTGGTTCTTGGATGCAAATTGCTAATGATACCTCCAGAACCTGACCATTGCTAACTGTGTTTATAGATTCATTCTTTTTATAAATGAACATTCTCCCTTTTATTTATTTCTTTAAAAAAAAAAAAAAGTACAGCTTTGAATCTTGTATTCCCTGGTCTTCAAGTTTACTAGGGTCTTCCCCCTGCAACACACACCAATAGTTGTATGCCTTCCTTAAAATTTCTGACAGTTCCACAAATACGAATGCTATTTGCCAGTCTTGGTTTGTCTACCTTGAATATTTTGGTGAGCTAGGTTTGAAAAGGCTCTATATCAGGCTGGATGTTCTCTTTGTGATTTTACAGTAGTGGAATCAGTTATCCATGCATTTGTTCACTGCAATTTTTATCAAGGAATGAGGGAATACATACGTTGGTTTCCCCCCAAAAAATTATCCAGGTAGACCTGAGGAAATCCCCCACACAAACCTTGGATTGAACAAACATGTTTCTTACTCAGCATATTGGAAAACTTTCCAATCCTGTTGTATCTCTGAAATCCCAGCTGATTGACTATTAGGGAGTGTTGAATAAGATTTTTAAGTTTTCCTAGCTACATCCCCAGCATTATAGCATCTTTTCTATATTATTTGCCTTCCCATAGTTTGTATTTTCATTTTTTTGTATTTAAATCAATAGATGACTGCAAAAATAAAAAATAAAAATGATATTGTCTGGCCTATTATGAATGTGTTCAGATTCTTTTTTTGTGAGTAGTCGTCTCCCAAATAAATAAGCTGCAATGCTGCATTTTAGCCACATGAGAGCATAAAGATCACAGGTCTGGGATGAACATCGCTCTTACCTTGGAGAACATGTAGCTGCTGAAAAAATAATTCCATTTAAAAAATCCATTCAATATACTGCTTTGTGTTGAGGACACAGAATATTTTTCAAAGAGGTATGTGTTGTGTTCTTGTATACAAAGCAGCATATCTAAAAATTATGGTTTACTGTTTGCAAAGCTGCATAGTAATCCACTCTGCAAATGTTCAATACCAGATATTTCATTATAAAGTAATTAGGTAATTTTCTTCCTGGTACAATCAATTGTTACTGAGATTTTTCTGTTTGCATTGGTCTTAAGTTTATGATTATAAATGTGATACCATTTCTTGACTAATATCAGGAGATCCAATAATAAATAATGGCCAGAATCCTGTTGGTGATATTTCTTCTTGTTGTTTTCCATTGAGTCAACTTCAATGTATGGTGACCCACTGAATGAGATTCCATCAAGAACCCACTTATCAACTGGGAGACATATGCAGGCATAATTGAAATTACACCTGTCCATATACTTTTGGAGATGTGGCAGATAGAGAAATTCAGCAGCTTCATCTGTCACAACTACCTCCTTGCACCACCTACCTGTTTTCATGTTGAGTGATACCACCATGATCATTTGATGCCAGTGAAGTATCAAGCCCCTGCATTCCTGTAGACAGCTGCTGGAAGGACTAGACATCTTCTTGGATTTCCTGGGCATCCTCCAGCAATCCAGGATGGTGCCCAGGAATCCTGCGAGAAGACGCCTGGCTGCTGGTGGTGGTGATGGTGAGTGCCCAGTCATTTGATGAGTGGGTTAAGCATGTGGGGAAATGAGAGTATTAGATTTAGGCTCTGCTCATGTGACATACATGCTGGACTGTGTTTCATATTTCTTATTGTCAATGTACAATAAGGATATTTGTACATTAAATATATTTAAGGATCACTTTACTCCTACATCAAAGCCTGAAAATAGATAATTCCTACATGGTTCAAGTAAAAGTGAAATAAAATAAAATGTGTTCTCCTGCAATACAACAGAACTGCAAGTGGAAATCCTAGATCTTGAAAAAATTACTTTTCAGAACAGCAACTCCCAGAATCTTCCCATTTTCACTGGGGCATTCTATAGTTACCTTTATTTATTCATCTGTAAGTGTTCCATATTCATGATTGCTACTTCACTTGGATCTGCACTGCTGTATTAATGCAGTTTAACACCACTTTAACTGCCATGGCTCAATGCTATGGAATTCTGGGATTTGTAGTTTTGTGAGATATTTAGCTTTCTCTGTCAGAGAGCTCTGGTGCCCCACCAAACAACAAAGCCCAGTATTCCAATGCATTGAGCCATGGCAGTTAAAGCACATTTTTTCTGCAGTGCAGATTCAGCCTATGTCATACTATTGCCATGATCACCACTCCCCACCCTTTACTAGGCAACGTCTTCATGGGGAAAGGGAGGTCTTTTCTGCTGGTGACTAGAGCAAGGGAAAATGATGTTTCCAAAAGGTTTGGGGTCTGGATGGGTCAGAAAAGGTTCCTTAATTAAGTATACAGTATCACAATGTTTAGTATTGTTCAGGTATTGGATCAGGGCCCCTAAGTGGGAGTTAATATTTTTATTGAATGCTGACATATTACAAGGAATGCATTTAATATGGTTGCATTAAAGTTTAATACCTAGCAACATACTATTGATATTTTCTTTGCTACATTCTTTCAAGCATGTTTTAAATCTTTTATTGATTTGTACTGTTATTCTCTGATTATATGTTCGTGTTTTATATTTTTTTTCATTAAAAATATTGAATACAGTCCTACTGGTTAATTCCAACTAGAAAGGACCAATTGAAACAATTATTAAATGGTGTATCAGTAAGTAAAATATGTGCCTTTAGATTGCCTGTTGACTTATGATGACCCCATGAATTTCATAAGGTTTATGTAGGCAGGGAATACTGAGAAGTTGTTTGCCATTACCTCACTGTTAATATAATAATAATAATAATAATAATAATAATAATAATAATAATAAATACATTTTATTTGTAACCTACCTCTCCCTGTGCGTTGGAGCAGGTTAAAACAATTAGGAATAACAATAAAATAGACTATACAATTAAAATCAGATTTCTAAATAACCCTTACACCAACCCCCCCCTCCGAGCCATAACAAAGAAAAAGAAGCAAACTAAAAACAATAACAATATAAAATGAATTACAATATAAAATACTTATTAAAAGCAAAGGAAATAACAAATTAGTTAAAATTAGAGGTAGTTAGAACCAAGATATTATCTTTTTGGGATAGACGACAGATATAAATATCAGTGGAGTGGAGGCTAATCTGGAAAGGTCTGCCGGAAGAGATCCGTCTTAACAGCCTTTTTAAAGGCTTCTAGAGTGGTAATGTGATGGATCTCCTCTGGCAGGCCATTCCATAACCCAGGAGCAGCAGATGAAAGGGCCCTCTGGGTTACCGCAACCAATCTGGTCTTCTTAGGCTGCAATAAATTCTTCCCAGGGGACCTAAGTGTGCGGGGTGGAATATATGGAGGAAGGCACTCCCAGAAGTAGTCTGGACCTAGGCCATGTAGGGCTTTAAAAGTTATAACCAACACCTTGTACCATGCCTGGAAACTAATTGGCAGCCATGGAGAGATTTTAAAAGTGTTATATGGTCAGCTGTAGATGTGCCTGCAACCAGCTTGGCTGTCATATTTTGCGCCCATTGAAGTTTCCGAACTTGGCACAAGGGTAGCCCCATGTAGAGCGTATTGCAGAAGTCAAGATGAGAGGTTACCAGCTCATGTACCACTGTTTCTGGGTCGCCTGGCTCCAGGAAGGGTTGCAGCTGGCGTATCAGTCGAAGCTGATAACAGGCACTCCTGACCATCACATCTATCTGAGGTGTCAACTGGAGAGACAAATCCAGGAGCACCCTCAAGCTGTGAACACAGTCCTTCAGGGGAAGTGTGACCCCATCCAGAACTGGTTGACATATCTCCATTCCTGGATTAGGGGTTCCTATAGCAAGTACCTCTGTCTTATCTGGATTCAGTTTGAGTGTTCCCTCATCCAGTCCATTACTGCCTTAAGACATTCATTCAGAGCAGGGGTTGGCAAGTTTTCCTTACCTGGGGCTGGTCCGCTGGTCCCCAGGTCTTCCGCGGGCTGAGGTTGGGTGGGGGAAAATGGTGTACTGTGCATGCGCAAACGAGTCGCAGCCGTCATTTTGTTTTTCAAAATGGCGACCATGACTCGTTTGCGCATGCACAGTACTCAGCGCATGCGGAAATAAGTCACGGCCACCATTTTGGAAAACAAAATGGCAGCCCCAATGAGCTCACACCAGCGTGCACAGCGGTGCGCGCGGCGGCGGCAGGGGTCATCATTGGCAGGAGTCGGTGCAGGTCGGTGGCGGCGGTGGCAGGACTGGCCTGGGGCTGATCCAAAGGCCTTGGGGGGCTGGATCCGGCCCCCGGGCCGTAGGTTGCCAACCCCTGATTCAGAGGATAGATGCTGTCCTTAGTCACTGCAGCAGTCCGAGACATAGAGAAACATATCTGGGTGTTGTGAGCATACTGATAACACCCCACCCCATATCTCTAGATAATTGCACCCAGCGGCTTCATGTAAATGTTAAATAGCATAAGAGACAGTATGGCGCCCTGAGGGATGCCAGATTTTAGTTCTCTTTTAGAAGAGCAACTGTCTCCCAGCTTCACCATCTGGAGTCTCCCTGAGAGATAGGAACGGAACCACTGTAGTGCAGTGCCCCCAATTCCCAACTCTCCCAAGCATTCCAGAAGGATACCATGGTCAATGATATCAAAGGCACCAACAGGGTCACACTTCCCCTGTCGATGCCCAGACGGAGATCATCGACTAAGGTGATCATGGCAGTCTCAACTCCATATCTTGTCCTAAATCTGGATTGAATGGTTCTAGATAATCAGTTTCCTCCAAGACTGCTTGGAGTTGAATGGCAACTGCTCTCTTAATCACCTTGCTCAAGAATGGCAAAAGTAAGACCGACCAGTAGTTGTTTTTATCCAGGGGGTCTAGGGAAGGCTTTTAAAAAAAAAAAAAAAAAAAAAGTGTTTAACCACTGCCTCTTTTAATCAGCCTTCCCTAAAAGATGCATTGATTATGTGCCTTAACAGTGCCTTAGTTGCATCTCCCCACTGGATGGCCAGCCAAGATGGGCAGGGATTGAGAGAGCAGGTCATCTTTTTCACACTACCAAGGAGCTTGTCCACATCCTCAGTACTCATAGATCCAAATTGATCCAGTATGACAGTATTCATGGAGTCACTGGATACCTCTCCTGTCACTTCCGCAGTTATGCCGGCATCCAAGTCAGCTCTTATCTGAGAGATTTTATCTGTGAAGTGGTTATTTAAAGCATTACAATAGGCTTTAGTTGGTTCTAGTAAAGGGTTCTGAGTGGGGGGCATTTGCGTTAGATCCCTTACCACCCCGAACAGCTCTGCTAGATGAGACTTCGCAGGCGCAATACATGCAGAATAGAAAGACTTCTTAGCTGCATCTATTGTCACTCTATAGGAATCAAGAAAATCCCTATGACGTGTCTTGTCAGATAGAAATTAATTGAGGCCACTCTCCATTTGTTTATATCAAAATAAGTAACTATACTTCTGAGAAGGATGAATGATGAAGAGTGCTGTAAAAAGAGTGAACAGCATTTCCTGTCCAGAAACTCTTTTTCATGATAAATGAAAAGCTATGTCTACAAAGAGCCATAACTATTCTTAGAAGATGTTGTGTTTTTCATAAAACAATGGAAAATATGCTGATAAATTCAGTACTGTGAACTTGTGAGCAACAGTGCCTGAAAGGATCCAAAGAATGAAATTTATTCTTATTTTAAAATAAATGGGGAAGGAAGAATTATTCCTTTCTATTCTCCTTGCCAGCATCCTATTAGTGACATATGCAAGCATATTTGTCTATTTGGTCATCACAGATGTTGGTATTCCCTTTCTTTCCCCTTAGGACTCACCATATCACAGCAATAGCAGCCCCCAATGCCCATTCCATTGCTGATGGAGAGTGGAGAGGATCAGAGAAGCACCTGACAGTGTATACATAGCCAGATGCAGACTGAATATATCATTTACTGAGGCATCTGGAGAACTGAAGCAGATGTTGGCAGAAGATATCCTCAATCTTCATCTGACTATGGGAACACATACCTTTCTCCCCCACTCCCCACTAGCTACAGAATGGCCATTGGGATCACTACCATTGTGCAATGGTGAGCCCTGGGGCTGGTGACAGGGGAGCCATAGTAGAATTCTGCATGCGAGAGTTGTATGCTAAATGTAACCATGTAGAATCTTTGCCAGTGTGAGCTATTTTTGTTTGTTTTTTAATGGACAATTCATTATGTATCTCTACGACTGCTAAGGGATACAACATACATTTTCTTAACCCTCTCTCTTTTTTGTGTGCATAGAATATAACACATCTTCCCAAACCAAGTACTTTGGTAAATATGGGAGTTGTAATTCTGTGTGTTTACGGTGCATCACATAGGAAAAGACTGTGCTATAATATGCTATGGGACAAGGAATGTTCTTACTCAGATATGTTTTAGAAATACAAATAAAAAAAAAGATCATTTTTGTCTTTCAACTTAAATCACTCTTTTGCAAACTAAAAACAGAAGTATTTCACATCTTAACACTTGCACCCATTAAACAGGACCAAATACATATGCTTCTCAATGTGAACATTAAACATGTGGGGAAGGATGTAAAGAGGAAGCATTGTTATCACCTGCTGAACTTCATGCATAGAATCAAAGGTCTCTGAAGAAGCACCTGGGTAGTGGCAGCTGTACATGCATAGGCCTGAATCATTTTGATGACGTTGTTAACTGCCCTCCAGTCAACCTTGACTCATGGCAATCCCATGGGTAAGACATCTCCAAAGACCCTTGGTTTTCCTCTGCTCTAGTCTGGTCTGGTCCTGCAGGGTCAGGCATCTGAGTCCAATCATCTGGCATGTGGACTTCCTCTCTTTCTGCTGCCCTCTAGCTTTCCTAGCATTATTATAACTGCTAATGAGTCATGCCTTCTCATGATGTGGACAAAGTACCACAGCCTCAGTTTATTCATCCTGACTTCCAGGAAGAGTTTGGGCTTCATCTCTTCTACAACCCATTGTTTGGTCATCTTGGTTGTCCATGGTATTCTCAGCACTCTTCTGAAGCACCACATCTCAAATGAGTTGATTTTTTCCTTGTCAACTTTCTCCAGCTCTCACATCTGTACATGGTGATGGGGAATACAATGTTTTGGATGATCCCCACTTTAGTGTTCAGAGTTATATCTTTATACTTTAGGTCGTCCAGTTCTTTCATAGTTGCTCTTCCCAATGCACTGACATACCATGGGTTTACTATCTGTTACACAAGTATATGTCCTTTCTTGGTTGTTGCAGAAGGAGGTATCCAGTACCTCCTTGTTCAGTCATTCCCTCCCCATGAAACCCCAGTTTTTTCTTCACAGTTATACCTAGTAGCTCCTATTTTAGAGGGGAAAGGGTTTAGAAGATGGAGTTCAGCACCTTGGATAGGCTCTTTAAAGTTTAGACTAAAATCCAGAATGAATTCCTCACCCCATGTCATAAAAACCACCAGCTTTCAGTGTTTTTGTCTATGCTGTGAATGCATATGTGGCAAAGATATGAAAATGGTTGCAATCTGGAACAGAAGGAGATGTCCATGGCATGCTTTCAGATTAGTTTCTGAACACTGCCAGAGGCACTGCCTCTTGTCAGTTCCAAACTTAACAGCAAATATAGGAGTTACTCATGATCCCTAAGACACTAATTCATTTTTCTGGTTGCCTCTGCTATCTTCATCCTACCACTCCCCCCGACTTTGCATTATAATCCCATTTGATTTCCCCCCCCCAAAAAAATAGTGCTTCATTGGAAAATGCAGAAGCATTTGGGAGATTAATCACTTCTTTCTAAACACAAGGTAGCAGTTACACATTTTGATGAATGAGTGTGCAACTAATAGGTGACTATTCAATGTCTCAGAGCAAGGAAAACAATAAATTAGAAGGTGAAGCCTGGAGGTGTTTCAACAATCAATTTACCTATCCTCTTTGCTGATGGCATGATTTCCATTGGGATTACACATCGGATGTCTCTGTGTGCTGAATACAAACTAATCTAGTGACAAATATCATAAGGAATCCTTATTGACATTGGGGTGTTTTTCTTCCCATTAGAAGGATCACTGTGACACCAATAGCCATTGGTTTGCTTTGTTAATCACAGCAGACCTGGACAAGTGGATAAAAGTGCCTGCACATTTATATTTATTTGTTTAAGAAAAACTATTTTCCTTTCTTCCAATGCACTTGAATTGCTAAGGGAGCTGATGAGAGCCAAGGACAAAAAAATCCTGAGGTGGGGGACATTGTATTAAAGTAAACATAGGATTTATTTATTTATTTATGTTAAAACGTCCCTGCTGTGAATTGCATTTATGGAAGATTGGCAAGCAGTGAAGTAAGTTGGCTTCTCATCCATCAAGCACATTTATTACAATATAGTTACAAGGAAGAATGCTAACTTGCTTCAAGGCCCAGATTTAACTCTTTCATAGCTTCATTGTATGCTGTGTGAGTTACTCAGTAAAAAAGTCTTAACCCTAAAGGTAAACTAAGGGGGGTTGCAGACTGCCAGAAATAGTGCAAATTGAATCCACTTTTAGAGTTAGGGCTAGGGAATCATGGGAACTGTAGTTTATTGTGGCACCAGAGCTCTCTGACAGAGAAGGCTCAATGGACGTTTTCACACTGGGCTCCCTAAAGCCGGCTGGAGCCCTTCCCCTAAAGCCGGCTGGACCCTGTGCCGCTGACACCGGAATGACTCCGGCGGCGGCAGGCTAATTCCTTTTGCCACCCGGAATTACCTGAAGCCGGAGTTAGCCAGGAATTAGCTTGCCGCTGCCGGAGTGAGGCCGGACTTAGGGCTCCGTGTGTTTGAACATATGGAGCCAAAAGCCGGCCGGACGCAGGGATGACACCGGAAGGGGCGGGGTTTGCCGCCGCGTGTGTGTGAACACACAGGAAATGGAGCCGGAGTGAGGCCGGCGGGAGGCCGGCTAGCATCCTCAAAAAGGCCAGTGTGAAAACATCCAATGTCTAGAAAAAAACAAAACAATTCCCATTATTCCATAGCCCTAACCCTAACCCTAAAAGTGGACTCAATTTGTACTATTTCTGGCAGTCTGCAACCCCCCATAGATGCAACCAGAGTGATTGGCTAGTCCTGATGCTGGTAAGAAGCTATCTCTGAGAGCAAGAATATTGACCTGTGGTCAATATCACACTACACTGTCATAGTCCTATTACTCCACTTTAACTATTATGGCTGCCTCTTGTTGAATTCTGGGGTTTGTAGTTTAATGAAGTCTAAGAGCTCCCTGGCTAAGATTTCTAAATGCCCCCTCTCTAAACTGCAAATCCCTGAATTCCACAGATGGCAATTATAACAGTAAAAGTAGAATAATAGCACTATAACAATATATTATATTGACCTCAGACTCAGAGGGGGAAGAGGAGGGGAACTGCACCCTTCCCAAACCTGTGATCATCATTTTGTAGCTTGTACATAACCCCTATCTGGGAAGGATTTTCCTGGTCTTGTCCTTGGGAAGGGGCACCTTGCCTAAGAACCGATGGAAGAACACTTTCTTTGTTCATTATTTCTGTTATTGCATCCTTTTAAAAACCAATTTGCCATTAAAAAAAGTTATATAATGCCCTCTCAGTGGCTTAGTCTTAACTTCAGTGTACAGTAGCTTCTGAACCTGAACAGAGAAAGACTCGAGCGGATAAGGCCCCACTAAACAATAAAATGGCTAGCATCTTGTTACTCTGTTATGATCTCCTGTTAGACTTAGGCCACCATAACAGCTTCATATTTTCATTTGTAATTGTGGCATTATTGGCAAAATATCTAGTGAACCTGAGACCTACAGTAACAGTCAGTCAGCTACCCAGAGCAACAGAGGTGTGTATTGCTGTTGAGCAGGGCAATGCAGGACCATATGACCAGCCCCCTGCTATCAGCAAGTGATGCTGTGGAGACCAGAAGCAGAGGCCTTTGTGGGACCTGTTGTAATATTTCACTGCAGTGTTGCTCACTGGCAGACTGGGGCTGGTCTTGTGATACTGCAGCACCCTGCTCACTAGCAGCATTACTTGGCTTTTAAGATGGTTTACAGGAGTTGGATGGAAAATTAAAGTGCAGCAATGGTATTGCGACCATGTGTCTGAAGCAGGATGGACTTCAGCTCCCAGAATCCCAGGAGCTATTGGCCAACATGGGACTATTGGCCAACATGGCTGAGGCTTCTGGGAGCTGAAGTCCCTCGGACCTTAAAGGGGAAAGGTTGCCTACCCCTGCTCTACACCCTAATGATGGGCTCAAAGGTATGAGACAAGCATTGCTGCTTTAAAAAAAAGGCTGGCTTTCTGCTAATAACTTTTGTTGCTGTGTAGCTTCAAGTCGTTTCAACTTATGGCAACCTTAGAGTGACCTTATCATGGGGTTTTCTTGGCAAGTTTCTTCAGAAGTGGTTTGCCATTGCCTCTTTTGAGGCTAAGAGAGTATGACTTGCCAAAGGTCACCCAGTGGGTTTACATGGCCAAGCCAGGATTATGCAGGTGTAATTACAACGTACATTTGTTTCAGTCATTGTGGTGGTCAGAATTCTCTATAGTCTTGTGCAACCACCAAATTCCCTCCCTAAACCCACATTTTACCAGCTGCATCTTCCTGATAGGGTCATTTACTGGCTGGGGAAGAGTGTGGCAGAGAAGCATCCAGTTATGGGTCTGATAGCTGGATGCACAGCATTGGCATTATCCTCCATGACTTCCAAAGGAAGCCATGCCATGATGCCTCATTGCTGTGTATCCATCAATAGGCACATCACTGGATCATTTGCTGCTGTTGCTGTAGGGGTGTAGCAAGTAAAAGTGGCCTTGAGAAGAGGAAATGTGGCATAGCCCCACTTGGTGAAACTCAACACTATGGGGCTATGCAGACGGGCAGAAAGGGGTGCTTTGAGGATGACTTGTATGCATAAAAGTCTCCAGGAAAGCACCCTCTAGCCATTGTATGCTATGCCAAAAAGGAGCCACTTTTTCTGCTCCTTTGGTGAAGATGTGCACCTTTGCATGTGTGTGTATGCAGTGACACTGATGCACCAGAAAACGGCCATATAAATGCACCATCGCACATGTGGCGGAAATTGACTCGGCGATCCAGAGCATGTGCCCTATGATGCAAGCTTTAATTTAAAGCACCCTATGCTTCCAGGTGCGCTTGAATATTAGAACCCTACCCCTAATTGTAACCCTCTGCATGTGCCCTAGCAACTGTCCTCTGTTTTGACGATAAATACATTCTGTTGCATGTACGCTTGCTGTCAGCATGCACAGCAGTTTGCATGAAAGAGGCTTTTGTGACCTCTTCTGTGCAGGTGGGCATAAGACCTGCACACCACTTCCTAGCATGATGGGGGGGCTCCTCGAGTAACGTTTGTCCATGTGTCCTGTTGACCATGTCCCTTGCATGACCACCAGCTGCATGTATCAAATCTGTCCACACAAACCTCCCTTGCATGTACCTCTTCCCCCCCCCCCCCGATCTGTGTGGGACATGTTTTGTGGAGGATAATGGACTAGGTATCTTTTCAGTTGACAAACTCTTTCCCTTTACCCCAAGGGTGGCACAGTCAGACAGTGGCACCTGTCTACTGCATCCACTCCTTGGGGGGAAGCGGAGGTCAGCGAATCCTTGCATGATCTGTGGGTGTATGACAGGTCCTGTGCAGGTGCACAGGGATGCCGAACTTCACTCAACTTTGTACAGACAAAAATGACAGACTGTATACAACCCTATAACAGGTCGTGTGCAGGTGCACAGGGATGCCAAACTTTAGTCACTTTTGTACACAGAGAGTGACAGACTGTATACTAGCCAACTGGCACATGTGGTTGCTCGATCTCCCTTTGCGGTGTCCTTGGGGCTGGTGATGCAGTTGCTGGGGCTTCCATACAGCCTTGGAAAAGACAACTTCAGGTCACCTTTTCCTGCCCATCTGCATAGTCCCTCAGTTTCCCTGATCCAAGATCTTAGCAATTAAAAAAATAAACAAATCCATGTTTTTCCATTGATGGGACTGCTTATGTCAATGAAAAAGAAGGGGGGGGGGGGACATTCCCCTCTCTACTGCAGCCCTATGTGCCTATTTTGTGAGGCGTGGAAACTCCCTAAAGCAAATTTCCAGGAAATATGGAGGGTGTAGGGAGAGTGGAAGGGGAGAAAAATCCCATTGTGTTAGTAGATGTATGCTAGCATGATGTTGGATTTAAGCCACTACTTGTATACCTCTTCTTTTTTACACACCTGCTTTATCTCTATTTCAATGTTGGCAGTGCTGCAACCACAGAAATCCTACAGTTGTGGATTTCTTATTTATAAATTTCACCTATACTTACCCTTTGAAAATCCAGATAGTGTCACTGAGAAAGGTAGAAGATAAAATGCTTAACTAAGAACTCTTATATCTTAATCACTTTTTGCTCAATTAGTTATTTGTATATACAAGCATTTTTTGCTATTACAGTAGAACAACATAAAGAACGTACAACTGAACATTTCATCTGATATGGGCATTCACCCTTAATAGGATCACAGAGGAAGTAAGCAAAGATATTTGATAATATTTTTATATAGAGCCTAACATAGAACAAGGCAAATAATACTGCTGGTTTTATTTTCATAGGAGCTATTGAATGCCAAAAGGGGAAGAAGAAGAAAAAAAGATGACAAGTGAGTGCCCAGTTTCTAACAAGTAGGCTTGCTGGTGAAGTGCAATGAGATAACACATAAAATAAAGTTGGCTTATTCCTGAAACATCCAGTCCAGGTGATCAGGTAGAAGAGAAAGGAGATTCCAGATCTTGGCTCTGCAGCTCAGGAAGGGTGCTACCTGCTGTCCTTTCTATCTCCAGCCCTGGCCAAAGCAAAGCCGTCCAGGAGGTAGGGAGGGCACGGAGTTTATGCTCTGCATGTTTGGATCTAGGATCACTGTTTTTCAGTCAAATGGACTAGAAATGTGATGGGGTTTTTAGAGAGAGAGAGAGAAAGAGAGAGTACAATTCAAAATGCCCAGGTGGTTACATCCTGTGTCAGACTTTGTGCTATATCCTATGACTTTGTTGTTGTTTCCTGCCTTCAAATCATTCCTGATTTATGGCAATCCTAAGGCAAACCTATCACAGAGGTTTTCTGACAGGATATGTTCAAAGGGGTTTGCCTTTGCCTTCCTCTGAGATTGAGTGAATTAACTTGCCCAAGGTCACCCAGGGGATTTCCAAGACCAAGCGGAGATTTGAACACTGGTCTTCAGAGTCATAGTCCAATACTAAAAGCATACACCATGCTTAGTTCCCCAATAGTGCCCTTGTTGTTTCCTTTCCACTCCCACTTTCCTACCATAGGTAGAAAAAGAACACTGCTATTGCCCCATCCTGATGAGATTGTGGAATAAGAGATCTTGGCAAAAGTCAAGATTTTTCTGCTACCTAGGGAAAGAACAGACCAAACAGCAGCTAAAAATTTCCAGAACATGTAGCTTAACAGGAAACGATGGAAAGAAAACTGTCGTAAGCTAGCTCATCAAGATAAACGTGCCACCTGAAAGCACATTAAGCTTAATTTTTGCCTGCTGAAATGTGAATTTTTCAAATACAAAATGGAAACTAACAACGTTTGCTTTTCACGCTGCTTTTCATGCTGGAGGAAAAAGCATTAATGGTTTTTGATATGCTTCCCTACTACTGTATTTTCCGACATATAAGATGACTGGGTGTATAAGATGACGCCCAACTTTTCCAGTTAAAATATAGAGTTTGGGATACACTTGCCGTATAAGACTACCCCTCTTCCAACGTACACCAAATAAAAATTTAAAAAATATTAGATTTGATTTCAATATGGTAATTTTAATTCAAATGCTTATGACATGCAGGTGCTTAGCAGGAACTCTGTCACTTATAAATACAACAAACTACAGCTCCCATGTTCCCTAGAATTTATCTCCGCAGTGTGTTTTGGACCTTATTATTTCTGCAGTGTGTTTTGGACTTTACTTTTTAAAAAATAGTCCAGATTTTAATGCTGCTTTAAAAATTATATCCATCTCCCAGCTATGAGATGGTTGGGGGGAAATGAGAAAGTGTTGTGGGGAAGGACTGCCAATATACTAGGTGATACATTCATATACATTCTGGGGTATGTACAATTTGCAGCCAAGTAAGTGACCCTGGGCATGTCACACACAGCCTCAGGGGATGGTAATGGCAACCCCCATTTGCAGCAACATGCCAAGAAAACCCCATGATAAAGTTGCCTTAGGGTCGCCATAAGTCGGAAAGGACTTGTAGACACACAAGAACAACAAAAAAGTCTGCAATTGTTTCATAGGTAGTACATGGGAATAGGAGCCAGCATAGGGTAGTGGTTTGAGTGTTGGACTACCACTCTGGAGACCTGGGTTTGATTCCCCACTCTACCATGAAACCCACTGGGTGAACTTGGACAAGTCACACACTATCAGCCTCAGGGGAAGGCAATGGCAAACCTCTTCTGAACCACTCTTGCCAAGAAAATCCCATGATCACCATAAGTCAGGAACAATTTGAAGGCATACAACATACACATATAACCTCCAAGTTAAGGAACTTTGTTCTTCTTTAGATAAATCTTCAAGGGTACACTCTCTCTCTCTCTCTCTCTCTCATTGTGCAGAATTATTTGTTAAAGAAGCCATGCCCAAGTAACACATCAACTTTGGCTGTGTCTGCATTGCAGAAATTTATTAAAGCAGTTTGAAACCACTCCTGGTTCAAGGCTATGGAATTCTGGGATTTGCAGTTTTGTGAGATATTTAGCCTTTTCTGTCGGAGAGCTCTGGTACCGCAAAGCAAACTGCAGATCCTAGGAGTCCATAGGATGGAGCCATGGCAGTTAAAGCGGTGTCAAACTGCATTATTTCTGCAGTGCAGATTCAGGCTGCATCCATACTGTAGAACTGGCTTCCTTCTCTTTCTCCCCTTGTCCTCACCCTCCTCGTCCTCTCACCTGGCTTCTTTCTCTTTCTCTCCTCGTCCTCGTCCTCCTCCTCCTCCTCCTCCTCTACCTGGCGTATAAGATGATCCCCAACTTTTGAGACCCATTTCCAGGATTAAAAAATCATCTTCTATGCCGGAAAATATGGTATATGTGATCAATGCCATAAATCCCCCCAATAATGCAGCAATAAATACAAGCAATCATTTCCACATCTACTCAAATTGATCCCTGTAGTAAAAAAGAAAAAAGAAAGAGAGAAAGAACGAGAAAGAGTGAATGAGAGAGAGAGAGAGAGAGGGTTGCAACATATTGCAACAAAGAACTCAAACCAGGGAGGGTTCTTTGTTGCAATATAATCATCTTTCTGCATATAAAGTGATAGTTTCCTGACCACAGAGGACCTGGACATGGCCATCTGCAAATTAATATTTGCATATAGCAGTGACAATAGCCAGATCTACGTTCATATTAAGGCACTTTTTGTTCTGAAAGCACATCTTGTAAAGATGCTAATGGAAAAATGAAAAGCAGCTATTTGAAGCTTGTGGTTGTAATGACAATAGAAGCTGTCCTATGTGAACAATTATCAAGTAAGATGTTCTCAAGGTTGTCAAGGTAGTGACAAACACATGCAAAGCCAACAGTGTTTCTATGACTCACTGCTGTGCTGAAAAGCTTTGAGAATAAGATGGGCCAGAACAAGCGAGAATATTCTATTTGTATTGACTTTATTAGTAATTATCCAACTTGGCAGCATAGTACTTATCTACAAAAGGATGAAGGATAATTTGATAGAGTTAGAAAGAACTGTTAACATAAACAGATTATGGAAGCTAATAGAGTAATCAAAAAACAAAATGAATCAGGGAAAAGTGTTAATATATATGATATATAAGATTATATATACCGTAGGTATAGTTTTTGACTTTTTGAGATAAACTGAAAGGGGGAAATGATAGGTGGCTAGTGTAGAATCTGTTTTACATTGGATGAGATCCTACATAATCTGCTTAGTTGTTGTTGTTCTTGTTGTTGTTAGCTGCCCTTGAGTCAGTGCCGACTCATGGTGACCGTGTGGATGAGACATCTTCAAGAATCCTTATCTTTCAAAAGGACTTGCCCAGATCCTGCAAGCCCTTCCCCATAACTCCCCTGATTGAGTATATCCATCTGGTCTGTGGTCTTCTTCTCCTTCTTCTACCCTCTACCTTTCCTAGCATTATTTTTTTTCTAGTGATCTGTGCCTTCTCATTATGTGGCCAAAGTACGATAGTCTCAACTTGATCATCTTTGCTTCCAAGGAGAGCCCTGGTCTGATCTGTTCAAGAACCCATTTGTTTGTCTTCTTGGCTGTCCATGCAATCCTAAGTATTCTTCTCCATCACCACATTTCAAATGAGTTGGTTTTCTTTCTGTCTGTCCTTTTGAAGTAAAATACTGAAGCTTAAGAAAGGAAACAGATTTGATATTATTTCAGAAACGTGGAGGACAATTTCAACTGTTTGGATCAGTAAGAAAATCACTGGTTTGACTGGTCTAAGGTTGGATGATTAGTGATCTTGTGGACTTTGTGGAAGACAACAAAAAGTGAAAGTGGAAAGGCACAAGATGGCGATTTGTTATGAATCACTGTAAAGTGCCACAAAGTTAAATTTGGATAAGAGTACACTCTCCCCTCTTAAAAGAAATATATCAAGCTTAAAAAGGAAGATAAGAGAAGGGAAGAGAAATTGAAAGCTGAGGACAGGAAGATTAATTAACAGTGGAGAAGACTTTCACTGTTTGGAACTTTTAAAACAAAATAAAGAAGGCAGAAGGAGGGGGATAAAGGATAGAGAAAGACTACGTCGGAAGGAGGACTGGGGACAGGTCAACTGATAAAAGATCTGAAAATATAGAGAGAAACCCCCAACAGAGAAAGTCTTCGACAGAAGAAGGACTGGGAATGGGTCATCAGAGAAACGGATTTGAGGACAAAGGGACAATCCTTTAACAGAGAAAGATCTCAACAGAAGGAGGACGGGAGGACGGGACACCACTATCTGAGAGAGGAAAGACAACTGGGAGGAGAAAGAACACAAATTAAAGAAGAGCAGGGAAGAGACATTGAATAACTGACTAAACTGCAAGTGGTAACAAGTTCTAAATATATGTTGTGAGTGATGGTTGGGTGATCTGTGAAAATAGTAAAATCTGATTTTTGAATTACATATTATAAGCTGATCCCTGAATTACATATTATAAGCTTTAACTTAACTACCTACCTGTATTACTAACAAATTGATAATTTAATTAATTGAGATATATTAACAAACTAATCAAGATATAGTATTTGAGAAATATTAACTAATTGTGGTATAATAATCAATTTATTTCCCTGATTGAAGAAGAATTTAAACACAGATAATTTAGCACAGTACTAAGTTAATTTTAATTTGATAATTGTTAGAAAGTTGGGAGGTAACTCTCAGGGGGGCCTTAAAGGGTCTAATAGAAATTGTTTGTAGCACTTTTTGAAGGTGCAGGGAGAAATTGAATATTTCATTTACTGAATGTGTGGAGAAGAATTACTATTTTTGGTCCAGGGTAGTTAGAGTTTATATATATATATATATATATATATATATATATATATATATATATATATATGACAATTGATAATTGATAATCTGTGGCCTAATAAAAGAAGAGATGATTTCAAGAAAGACAGCCCAAGCTCAGGCACAGACACAACAGCAAACTTCAACTAGGAGACCATCCCTAGACACATCTGTCAAACCAACAGACCCCAACATGAAGATACTGGCAGCAATAGAAAAAATGGAGAAAAATTTCAGACAGGAATTAAAGGAATCCAGACAAGAAATAAGGGGAGACTTTAAAAAAGAAATAGAAGGACTTAAGACTTCTATCAAAACACTTACAGAAGATATGAAGGAGATGAAGGTCAAAGTAGATGCACTACAGATTAGAACAGGAACCTTAGAAAACAAAATGAAGGAAATCGAGAAATTACAGAAAACAGAAGGAGATAACAACCTACTTAAAGAAGTTAAATTAAGACGGAAATGTTTAAAAATAAGAGGATTACCAGAAAGTCCTAATGAAAATCTTTACGAATTAATTATACCATTTTTGGCTGAAATAATTGAAGTCCCGACTCAAATAATGGAAGCAGAGACAGATAAGATCTTTTGAATTAATTCATTGGTAGCGAAGAGGAGAGATCTTCTGAGGGATATTGACTCCTAACAAAACTGCAAAGATTAAAGGTTTTGAGAAAGGGGAGTGTTGGAAATGTGGTAGAAATGAAGGATCCCTATACCACTGTTGGTGGACATGTACGAAAGCTAAGAATTATTGGATAGGAATACAGGATGCATTACAAAAAATTTTGAAAATACCTATCAAATTGGCCCCAGAATATTTCCTTTTAAATATAATAGAAGGAGTTAATGATAGAAAACATTTGAAATTCATTCTTTATGCGATAATAGCAGCCAGGACAGTATATGCAAGGAAGTGGAAAATGGAAACTTCACCGACATTAGATGAATGGCTTGATAAATGCATGGATATGATGAGTCTTGACAAACTAACACTGCATTTGAACAACAGACACAATGAGGGTTGGGAGGAGGATTGGCAGTGCTTACTGGAATACTATAAGAATAGAGACAACTAGAACAAATAATTGAATCTTTGAAAAAGACTCAAATATAAAGGTGAGACATGATTGATATTTAGAAAAAGACCAGATATGAACTGGCATGACAAAAAAGAGGTGCTCAGATCTATGGAGACTAATGGTTAAAGTAAAGAATGTATGAACAAGATAATAGACTGTTTGTAGGAAGAATATTGATAGCTATTGGCTTAACGAGATCTTTGAACTTACTTAAGGAATATATATATAATGACAGATGTATATGTAAGTGTATGTTTGTGTGTATGTTTGTTTATGTGTATCTGTTATAATTTGAAGTAAACAGATGATCTCCTGTGGTTGTTAATTGGTGGCAAGTTAGCTTCCACTTATGGAAACCCTATGAATGAGGGGGGGGGGGGGAAGAATCCTTATCTTTCACTGCCTTGCCCAGATCCTGCAAGCCTTTCCCCATAACTCCCCTGATTGAGTATATCCATCTGGTCTGTGGTCTCCTTCTCCTTCTTCTACCCTCTACCTTTCCTAGCATTATTTTTTTTTCTAGTGATCTGTGCCTTCTCATTATGTGGCCAAAGTACGATAGTCTCAACTTGATCATCTTTGCTTCCAAGGAGAGCCCTGGTCTGATCTGTTCAAGAACCCATTTGTTTGTCTTCTTGGCTGTCCATGCAATCCTAAGTATTCTTCTCCATCACCACATTTCAAATGAGTTGGTTTTCTTTCTGTCTGCTTCCTTCACTGTCCAGCTCTCACATCCGTACATCGTAATTGGGAATACAATGGCCTGAACAATTCTGACTTTAGTATTCAGTTGTACGTCTTTGCTCTTCAGTATCTTTTCCAGTTCTTTCATAGCTGCCCTTCCCATTCCTAGCCTTCTTCTCATTTCTTGACTGCAGTCTCTATTCTGGTTAATGTTTGATCCTAGATATGGGAATTATTTAACTATTTTAACTTCCTCATTGTCTAAATTGAATTTGTGTATTTTTTTCTGTGGTCATTATTTTTGTTTTCTTTATGTTCAGCATCAGAGCTGCCTTTGCACTTTCATCTTTGACCTTTCTTATTAACTATTCCAATTCCTGAACGTCTTCTGCTAATATTATGGTGACGTCCACATATCCTAGGTTGTTAATGTTGCTTCCTCCTATCTTAACTCCTTTTTTCTGATTCTAATTCTGCTTTTCTTATGATGTTTTTAGCATATAAGTTAAACAAGTAGGGTGATAGGATGCAGCCTTGCCTGATCCCTTTGCCTATTGGGAACCACTCTGTTTCCCTCAATTCTGTTCTGACGGTGGCCTCTTGTCCTTGGTACAGGTTCCTCATCAGGACTATCAGATGTAGAGGCACCCCCATATCTTTGAGTGCATTCCAATTTTTTTTGTGATACATACAATCAAATGCATTCTTTTTTGGAATTCTTTTGTGCACTCCATTAGCCATCATATGTTTGTAATGTGGTCCCTAGTGACCCTTCCTTTTCTGAATCCTGCTTGCACCTCTGGAATTTCTCTCTCCACGTAGAGAATTTTGAACATTACTTTGCTTGCATGTGAGATTAGTGCTATTGTCCTATAGTGGCTGCATTTTTTTGTATCTCCTTTCTTGTGAATTGGTATGTATATCAAGCATTTGCAGTCTGTTGGCCACCGCTTTGTTTTCCATATTTGTTGGCATATTTCAGTTAGCACTAAAGTTGCATCTGTCTGTAGGCACTGTAGCAGTTCAATTGGGATATCATCTGTTCCTGGTGATTTATTTTTTCCCATTTCCTTTATTGCAGATTCCACTTCTCTTCTTAGAATTTGGGGTTCGTCTTCATATGGCTCTTCATTCCAAATATCATTCATTCCCTCTTTTTATGTTGTTGTTGTTGTTGTTGTTGTTGTTGTTGTTGTTGTTGTTGTATAACTCTTCTGTGTATTGCCTCCAGCATCTTTTTATTTCTTCTTGTTCTTTTTTTTTTCCTCCTTGGTTTGAACTTGCCTTTAATGTCCCAGATTTTTCTGATAGAGGTCTTTTGTTCTTCCCTTTTTGTTGTTGTCTTCTATTTCTATGCATTGGTCATTGTAGTATTTCTCCTTATCCATGTCAGACATTGGACAGTTGTGTTCATACTTCTGGCTTTGTTCCTATCTCCCTTTGCTTTTGTTTTCTTCTTTCTTTTATTACATGAAGTGTTTCATCTGTCATCCATTATTTCTTATCTTTCTTTTTTACCACTGTTAGTGTTTTCTTGCATTCATTCTTAATTATGTCTTTGACTTCTGTCCACAGCTCTTCAGGTTCCCAGTCAATTATACTCAATAGTTCATTATTTCTCCTGGTTCAATTCCCCAAACCTACCCTAAGTGCCAGCAGCTGCACTGAGAAATGGAGGTCTGTGTGAAATTGAAGTCTTTCATGGCTGGTTTTTTGTGGGTTTTTTGAGCTGTGTGGCCATGTCCTAGAAGAGTTTCTTTCTGACATTTCGCCAGCATCTGGGGGCGCTGGGGGCGTGGCCCCATGACCAGGACAGGCATTAAAAGCCTCCCGGAAGACCAGGCAGCGGGGGCGCGGCAGCAGCAGCGGCGGAAGACAGCCCCAGAGAGGGGCGTGTGGGCCCTGAAGCGCCCGGCTCCCTTCTCCATCCCGGGAGCACCAGCGGCGCTGGGGGCGTGGCCCCGCGACCAGGACAGGCATTAAAAGCCTGCTGGAAGACCAGGGTGCGGGGGTGCGGCAGCAGCGGCGGTGGAAGGCAGCCCCAGAGAGGGGCGTGTGAGCCCTGAAGCGCCCGGCTCCCTTCTCCATCCCGGGAGCACCGGTGGCACTGGGGGCATGGCCCCGCGACCAGGACAGAAATATCAGGCTGCAGACGCCACCAGTAGAAATAGAGGCCGTGCCTCCGGACCTAACACAGAACTATATATATGAGTTTGTAAAGAACTGGTCCACGGAGGACTTGATAAGTTGGGTATGATAGAATTGCCTCTGTATTGTCGCCTGGCCCCTAGTAGGGTTAGGGCGTTGCAGAGGCAGATATGGACTAGTTCGGCTTGATTGACAATACAATGTAGCTGAGCTATTTTTGTAATATCTTAATAGGCTCAGGTTATGTAGGTCGATATATTTTGGAACTGTATTGAGTAAGACCTATACTTTCTCAACTAGCGCCACCCACTATCACCGGGGTGGGAACTGAAATTGGGGCGACTATCGAAGTAGTGTTGGGGAATGGGAGATATGGCTGGAACAGAGTGGACAAATGTTACAAAAGAAGGCAGGATCGCTGTTTAGTAGCTATCCTGCCTTCTGTCCCCTCTGTTTCCCAGAATGGTTTGGGGAGCAGACCTTCCATTCCACAGAATCTCACTCTGCTCCTTTGTAATGCCAGGTCGGTGAAAAATAAGACACATATCATCCAGGACCTTCTCCTGGATGAGGATGCCGACCTGGCTTGTTTTACAGAGACCTGGCTGGGAGAGGAAAGTGCTGCCATCTGGGTGCAGGCCCTCCCAGCTGGGTACTCTGTCAGTGAGCAGGTGAGGGGAAGTGGGCGGGGGGGGGGGTGTGGTTCTAGTTCATAAGAATACCTTGACCTTGACCAGGATACCTATCTGGAACGTGGCTCACATCGAGTGTATGTACCTCAGCCTGAAGACTAGGGATAGTTTGGGGATTTTGCTAGTCTACCGACCACCCCGTTGTCTAGCAGACTCCCTGACCGAGCTGACACAGCTGGTCTCTGAGCTTTTGTTGGAGTCTCCCAGACTTTTGGTTTTGGGAGACTTCAACATTCCGCTCGAGACCAGTTTAACCAGTGCGGCTCGGGAGTTCATGGATACCATGACAAACATGGGCCTATCCCAACTGGTCAACGGGCCCACACATTGTGCTGATCATACACTCGATGCGGTCTTCAGTACGGAACAGGAATATCCGTGGGCGGAGGTTGTAAGTACCTCCGCATTGTCATGGACGGATCATTTCCTGGTCAAGACAGAACTTAGAGCCAACACCTGCCCTGCCGGGGGTGGTGGACCTATTAGAATGGTCCACCCTCGAAGGCTGATGGAGCCAATTGGATTCCGGAAAGCCTTAGAGGGATTAATGGTTGGGAATGCCGGTGACCCTGTCGAGGCTCTGGTTGACACTTGGAACAGTGATCTTACCAGGGCCATCGACACGATCGCTCCCAAGCGCCCTTGCCATCCCGCTCCTAATCGTAAGCCATGGTTTACACCTGAGCTGAGGAGGATGAAGCGGTATGGACAATGGCTAGAGTGCAAGTGGTGGAAAACCCGACTCTTATCTGACAGGACTCACCATAGGAACTTTCTTTGTTCCTATTGGGAGGCATTGCGTGCAGCGAGGAAAGCATTCTCTTCTGCACGCATTGCGTCTGCAGAGTCACGTCCGGCAGAGCTGTTTAAGGTGGTGAGGGAGATGACGCAGGTGCCCCCTGCGCCAAATCCCTTGCTTAACCCGACAACGGCCTGCTGTGATGCATTTAACAACTACTTTGCAGACAAAATCTCTCAGATAAGAGCCGACCTTGACGCGACTATTGGGACAGAGTCTATAGGCAAGGTGTCCACCGACTCCGCCGATGTAATTTTACTGGATCAGTGGCAATCTGTGAGTACCGAGGACGTGGACAAGCTGCTTGTTAAGGTGAGGAAGACGACTTGCCCTCTCGACCCTTGCCCATCTTGGCTGGCCATCCGGGGGGGGGATGCATTGATGAGATTCCTTACAGATATCATCAATGCATCCTTCAGGGAAGGACATGTTCCATCATGTTTAAAGGAAGCGGCGGTTAGTCCGCTTCTGAAAAAACCTTCCCTGGACCCCCTGGACATGAAGAACTATAGGCCTGTGTCATTGCTGCCATTCTTGAGCAAGGTGATCGAGAGAGCAGTTGCTCTTCAGCTCCAGGCAGTCTTGGATGAAACCGATTATCTAGACCCATTTCAAACCGGCTTCAGGACAGGCTTTGGGGTTGAGACTGCCATGGTTGCCTTGACCGACGATCTGCGTCTGGGCATCAACAGGGGTAGCGTGACCCTGTTGGTGCTCTTAGACCTCTCAGCGGCTTTTGATACAATAGATCATGGCATCCTCTTGGACCGCCTGAGGGGGTTAGGTATCGGAGGCACTGCTTTGCAGTGGCTCCGGTCCTTCCTCTCGGGTCGGTCCCAGAGGGTGCTGCTCGGGGACTGTAGCTCCAGCAAGAGGGACCTCACTTGTGGGGTCCCTCAGGGAGCTATTTTGTCCCCGATGTTGTTTAACATCTATATGAAGCCACTGGGTGAGATTATACGGAGTTATGGTGCTGGGTGTTATCAGTACGCTGATGACACCCAAATCTATTTCTCCATATCTTGTTCATCGGTCTCGAATTCCAATGGCATCTCTTCTCTCAATGAATGTCTTGGGGCGGTAATGGGCTGGATGAGGAAAAACAGATTGAAGCTGAATCCAGACAAGCCGGAGGTGCTCACGGTAGCGGCCCCGAAACCAGGAATTGGGTTGCAACCTCCAGTCCTGGATGGGGTCACGCTCTCCTCCAGTGACTGTGTTCACAGCTTGGGGGTGCTCCTTGACTCGTCGCTCCTGATGATGAATCAGGTTAATGCGACGGTCAGGAGCGCCTGTTATCAGCTTCGGTTGATACGCTAGCTGCGCCCTTTTCTGGAAGTAAGGGAACTCGAGACTGTTGTGCATGCGTTGGTAACCTCATGCCTCGACTTCTGTAATGCACTCTACATGGGGCTACCCTTGTGCCTGGTTCGGAAACTACAACTGGTACAGAACATGGCGGCCAGGCTTGTTGCGGGAACATCTCGGAGGGACCACATTACTCCGGTTCTGAGGTCCCTCCACTGGCTGCCTATTAGTTTCCGGACCCAGTACAAGGTGTTGGTTATTACCTTTAAAGCCCTAAATGGCTTGGGTCCAAGCTATCTCAGGGACTGCCTACTCCCATATAATCCTCCCCGTGCTCTTCGGTCCTCCGGGAGGAATTTGCTGCAGCCTCAGAAATCGAGGCTTGCGGCTACCTCCCAGAGGGCTTTTTCAGTTGTCGCCCCCAGGCTCTGGAATGGCCTGCTGGACGAGATCCATCTATTAACATCTTTGGATAGCTTTAAAAAGGCTATTAAGACGGATCTCTTCCGGCAGGCCTTTCCGGACTAGTTACCCCCACCCCGGACATAAATAGCCGCTAATGATGCTCCTACGTGGCCCCATCGGTAGATGGAGGGGATCATTCAGTTAGGCATTAGTTATTTTGTGTAGGATTTTAATTTTTAATCATGTTGATTTTAAATTTGTTTGATTTAATATTGTTTTAAGGGGGGTGGGTTGGTTTTTCTGTATTATATGTTTACCTGGATTATGTTTTTAAACTTGTAAGCTGCCCTGATTGGGTCCCCATTGGGCAGGGTATAAATAAATTTTATTATTATTATTATTATTATTATTATTATTATTATTATTATTATTATTATTATTATCTGTGGCTGGCATCTTCAGAGAAAACTGGAATGGAGGAGAATGGGTCTGTATATATTGTGAGACCCTGGGTAAGGAGGAGGGTTTCCCAGGTGAACTGTGTGTTGTTCTGTGTTGAATAGGTATTGTTCTGTTGTTAATGGCATGACTCCAGGGTGGGAGGGAATGCACTCAAGGTTATTGTCTGCTAATCCCATGTAAACTGTGTATTGTTCTGTGTTGAATAGGTATTGTTCTGTTGTTAATGGCATGGCTTCCAGGTGAGGATATGCAATCAAGGAGATTGTCTGCTCTTGTCTATTGGGAAAGCCCCTGACCATGGTTGGTTTCCCATTTGCATTTGCTGAGTGCTGATTTTCTTATTTTGTAGGACTGGTAGCCATATCTTGTTTACTTTAAGGGTTTCTTCTTTCCTGTTGAAGTTGTCCAACACAGAACAATACACAGTTTACATGGGATTAGCAGACAATAACCTTGAGTGCATTCCCTCCCACCCTTCAGTCATGCCATTAACAACAGAACAATACCTATTCAACACAGAACAACACACAGTTCACCTGGGAACCACTCCTCCCTACCCTGGGTCTCACAGTATATATAGACCCATTCTCCTCCATTCCAGTTTTCTCTGAAGATGCCAGCCACAGATGCTGGAGAAACATCAGAAAGAAACTCTTCTAGAACATCGCCACACAGCACGAAAAACCCACAAAAAACTATAGATGCCGGCCATGAAAGCCTACGATTTCATGGCTGGCATCCATAGGTTTTTGTGGGTTTTTCAGGCTGTGAGGCTGTGTTCTAGAAGAATGTATTCCTGACATTTCGGAGAAGATGCCAGCCACAGATGCAGGCGAAACATCAGGAATACATTCTTCTAGAACACGGCCTCACAGCCCAAAAAAACCACAAAAACAAATTGAAAAACAATGTTCAGAGAGGTCCAGTCTTAACAATGGTCATTAGTGCACAAAGACATAGGAAACTGGTCTTTGTGCATGGGATGAACTGGCAGATCCAGTTTTGTAATAGGATTAGCCTGTGGTGAGAGGAATAGATTAATGTAGGGCACCCCCATGAGTATGGGGTCAGATAGTGTTGAAGTGTGTATAGTGAGTAAGGAACTCATTGTCTTTGTTCAATCCATTGCTGAGGGACTGTAGTTCGTGGATAAATTCCAATTCTGCTGTTTCTCTTTCCAATCTACCTTTGTAGTTCTTTTGTTAAAGGACCACTGTTCTAGGTCTGAGATGGAATGTCCAAGGAGATTGAAATGTTCTGCCACTGGTTTTTGTGTATTCCCATTCCTAATGTCTGATTTATGTCCATTTATCCTCTGGTGCAGGGACTGGCCTGTTTGCCCAATGTAGAGTGCTGATGGGCATTGATGACATAGTATGGCATAAATCATATTGGAGGAGAGCATGTGAAGCCCCCCTAATATTGTGGGTGATGCCATTAGGTCTTGTGATGACATTTCCTGGATAAATGTGTGGGCAGATTTGGCATCCTGATTTGTAGCAAGGCTTTGTGTGTCGTCCTGTAGGTGAGTACCTGTTTGAGGTTTAGGGGCTGTCTGTAGGCGAGTAAAGGTCTGCCACCAAGAGCCCTTGAAAGAGTGGCATTATTGTCCAGAATGGGTTGTAGTTCTTTAATGATGAGAACTCCTTATTGTTGTTCTTAATTATCATGGCTTCAACATATGGCAACACAATTAATAAGACACCTCCAAGACACCCTGTTATGGGCAGCCCTGGAAAGGTCTTGCAAACATAGGCCTATGGTTTCCTTGGTAGGAAGATTGTTCAGGCTTTATTTCAAGTAGGATGCCATTATTTGTCTTTTGAGCAATCCGTGTTATACACAGAACTCACCTCCAGCACCACATTCCCAATGAGTTGATTTTTCTCCTCTTGGCTTTCTTCACTGGCTTTCCCAATCATACACAGAAATCAGCAATACCATGGCATGAGAACTCCTAGCTAAACATAAAAATGCATTCCTCATTCTGAATAATCCAAATGCTATAGAAACTTTTTTTTCTTTCATTTCTTCATCACATGTGGTTTTTTCCTTACCATCTTGTTGTAACCTTCCAGGCTCTAACAGACTCTATGGCAAATTCTTTGATGTCCCTTTGGCTTAGGAATAATTCCAGTGGTTTAAAATAGACATGTCCCAGCTTGTTTTGAGTAATTATACTGTATACATATGAGCTTAACTGACAAATAGTCTGGGATTTAATGATGAATATCTGTTTATATAACCATTAATACATGTGACACCATATAGCATTACACTAGCAAGAATACCCTCAAGACTCTTTGGTCAAAAGCAGACAATGAGGAAAAACACTGTGAGTAACAGAGAGAGAGTGAAAGGGGGGAAATGAAAGAAAAAGAACAGAGGGAGGGATGGTTGCTAATGCAGCTACATAAGCATAAAGCTTAGTAATGGTTGGGAATGAGGATTAAAAAGTAACTAGCTAAAGAATAACTTTAGCTTAACCCTAATGACAAGAAAAATGTATTGTATAGAAATCTTCATGAGATTTCATCCAGTAAATTAAGACCAGATTCCACTGGATCATTGGCATCAGTTACAATCAGATGCAATAGCTAACAGTCTGAATCCTTGGTATTTTTAGCTGGCTGAAAAACAGATGTGTTGTTATACTATACCAAGTTGCATTTGAAGTTTTCTGTAATTAATAGTATTTTAAGAGTGTTATGTGTTATAAACATAACCATAAAATAAATCCAAACTGAAAACAGTGATGTTTGGAAATAATCTCTGTGTTGAACTTTCCTTTTTTTCCCTTATGTGTAGATCAACTTTTCCTTCGTCTTATTATGAGACCTGATTATTACATAAACTGCCTTCTCAAAGTAATGTCTTCAGACTGAAGGATCTATTTACTGTCTTCACAGTAGGGAGTACTTGGCATTGAAGAGAAACAAGCCTGTCACTGGACAGATTTACTCAGCTGAGCTACTTCCTTGTGTATTCCTGATTTTTGCTATAGCCATTTAAAATTATTTGTTATTTGTGATTTTAAGTATGTTTTTATATTTTATCTGTTTAATTGCATTTAAGGGGGGTGGGCTATTGGGGGGAAGGGATTGTCTGTTTTATCTTGTAAGCCGCCTCAGTTGTTTTTACAGAGAGGCGGAATATAAATTATTATTATTATTATTATTATTATTATTCAGTTTTATTTGAGACAAACTTGGAAATTCAATTTTGGAGGAAACCAAACACCAAAAGTTATGCTTTCAAGAATTCTAGAGTTGTCCCTCTCCGTTCGCAGACTTCAAGTCCACGGTCTCACTCTTTACAGGGAGGGACAAGCAGCTATACTTAAAATGGCCATGTGCATGCCATTAGTTTCAGTGGGGCTCAAATATTTGTGAGTTACCATTTTCATGGGGCAAGGTCCAGGACTGATCCCCCATGAATTGGGAAGGGCAACTGTAACTGTCATTGCAGCCTCTGTATGTAGAGAGATCTTGTAGCACCTTTGAAAGTAACTGAAATAAAGAAGTTGACAGACTACAGTCTACTTCATTCCCAGATGCATGTAGTGGGGTGGAAACCAGGGACAGACATATATATGCCTTTGGTATGTGAGAATGTCAATTCAAATTCAAAATCCTTTGTGTATGTAAATAAAGTAGCAAGTCCAGTTTCGAGGTTGTCAACGAACAAAGACATTGGGAACTAGCCATTGTGTGTGGAAATGAAGTGGCAAGATCAGTTTGGCTTTGGAAACTAGCCTGTAGGTGGGGAGAATAGATGAGTGTAGGATGCCCCCCTGAGGATGAGGTCAGCTAATGTTGAAATGTGTGTAAAGAGTCAGGAAGCCATTGTCCTTGTTCAATCCATGGCTGAGGGACTGTAGTTTATGGATGAACTCAAACTCTGCTGTTTCTCTTTCCAATCTACCTTGGTAGCTCTTTTGTGCAAAGACTACTGTTCTGAGGTCTGAGATCGAATGCCCAAGGCATTTCAACACTATCTTCATCCCTGGAAGATGACAAAATTTAGGCTGGCATACTTTGGACACATCATGAGAAGACATGAATCATTGAAAAAAAATCAACAATGTTAGGAAAGGTGGAAGGACATAGAAAGAGAGGAAGGCTGCGTGCTAGATGGATGGACTCTATAAAAGAGATCACAACTATGAGTTTGTGGGAGTTGGGCAGAGCAGTGGAGGACAGGGGGTCTTGGAGATGTCTCATCAGCAGGATCACCATGGGTCAAGATTGACATGAAAGCAGTTAACAACAACAAAAAATAGATAGTTTCATTCTCCTTTGCTAGTTTCTCCTTATGTTTTTTTTTCCTTTTTCAGAAATGACATATAAAGCTAAGTTATATACATCTGACATAGTAACAAGTGACACAGCAATCCAATGCATGTCTTGTGCTCCTCTTCTCATAAATCCAGTTGGAATTGCTACTAGGTAAGTGTGTATAAAATTGCAATCTAATAAGGAAATCTTATAATTTCAACTCAGACAGTCCAATTGAATCTAATGGAGTTTATGCACAGGCAACTAGGTATAAGATTGCAGCTCAAATATTGCTGTTTTATTATAGTAGAGAGACTGATAAAGCATGCCAAGTTTATTATAATACCTGATGCTCACCTTCCCCCCCTTTTTCCTATCATATAAATTGACTTTGTGTGCATTCAAAAAGAATTGCAAGCGTTCTGAATGACAAAAGTATAAAGTATTCATGACAATATATTGTACCAGAATCCATACTGTTAAGTTTCTATGGTTTAGACACCATATGTTCTGGTTTTTTTTATATATATATATATAATAAACATATCAGAATATGACTTTAAATGATTTCATACATTTAAATACATGGTGTAAATATCAACAGTTTAGTAAAAAGATATTTTTCACTGTAGGCTGTGGCTTCGTGTGTGTAAAATCTCCAAAATGTAGATCAATGGTAACAATTACCTTCTTTCTTTCAGTTCAATTGCAGAAAACAAGTTGTTGGTCCCATAATCTTTGACTGCTGGCAAAGTACACTAGTAACTGATGGCCATGTTGGCTGGGACTAGGGATGTAATTCTTCATTAATTTCATTATTGAAGGAAACAACAAATAATTTTAGTAATTTTCTTCCTGTTGTGAGAGATCTGTGCAGTTTTTGAAGACTATTCATGGTTTGGGACTTATTCTGCTTAAAAGTCGCACCTTTTTGCACAAGTAATAACATTTTGTGCCAGGAAAATAATATTTCTGTGTAATAATAATAATAATAATAATAATAATTTCTTGTGCAGAAAATGCTGGTTATTGCACACAAAAAAGTGTGTAACTTTTGCACAGTAGAAGTCCTGAACTTTGGAATTCTTGTTAGTTCAAGATCCTCCTCCCCAGAGTTTGTCTCACTTAAGAAATAAGTTTCCAAACATCTTCCAAATATTACTGGATGTACCTTCCATCCCTAGCTTGGGCATTCTGAGACATGAATTCCAAAACATAATGTTTCAATGTTCTGCTGGTTCCTCCTCATGCTGGGAACGGCAGTAGGGGAAATGTCTTACACTCATGTCCCGTATAGATTCTTCTTTTAACATGTGAAAATTGGCCACCAGTTGCTCATGTAAGAGAGGCACTCCCCTTGCCAGTTTCTAACTAGTGACATTCTCTTCCTAGTAACAGAGTAAAGGTGGCCCAGCTTTATACATATTTTTGAGAGCTCAGATAGGATATTTCAGGGTCCAAAGAGTAAACTCCCACTTTCCCATCTCATTTCATTTTATGCAAAGTGCATGACCTTAGAAAGGGGTAGGTGGGCTCTTTTAACATGTTTTGTTCTACAATGCCCATCATCCTCAGCAGAAATGGCCAATTATGAGGAATTGTGGAAACTGTACTCCAATGCAGCTGGAGTACACAAGGTTGTCTACCCTCATCTAAGGGGAAGTAAATGTCTGATCTTTTGATCGTAAAAAATTATTAAACATTTAGGGGAAGTAAAGGGCATTAGGGTGGAACCTCGTGCAGTGGCTTTGTGGAACCAGACTCATTTTCCTGTTTAAACTTCAGCTTCTTAGTTTCCTTCTTCCCC
This sequence comes from Phrynosoma blainvillii, assembly GCA_026167975.1. NCBI lineage: Eukaryota > Metazoa > Chordata > Lepidosauria > Squamata > Phrynosomatidae > Phrynosoma > Phrynosoma blainvillii. The sequence goes on from JANUYF010000003.1 coordinate 39,142,241, forward strand.
AGAATGAAAAGAGGAAGAAGAAGTGGTAGCAGCTTTTATGAAAAAAGGAACGTTGCACCCAAGCTCAGTTTGCAGTGTGCTGGTGCATGCATTTATTCACATCATGTCTTGGAATAAAACAAGACTATCTGGGAATATTGCCAATCATGAAAAACCTGCACCTAAATATGTTGGTGTTCGTGCTTTCTCCCATGGTTTGAAAAATAAAATTCATTTTATCCATTCAGGCTGCTTCAGTGAAGAGGGTAGGGAATTGTGCCAAGTGTTAACCTGTTCACAGCAGTGCCACTATTGTCCCATTCTATGTGTGTTCAGAGGGCACATGGAGAGAAGCCAAATGTAAGAAACAAGCACATATGAAATAATAACAATTAAAACTAAGAATGACAGCATCCTTCCACTGTCCTAATTCTATTTACAGAAGCTGACCAGACTGTTAACTTTAATTTTGATCCTGATAACAGCATACCATCCCCCACTGCACCCAAAGGCACCATAATATGTTGGCGGGCATAGAATTGGCATCACTGCCTAGGGTGTCACCCAGTGCAAGGGAGCAGGGCCAAAAGGGCATGTCCCCTTATCATGCTGCCATGGGCTGCTCTACTTGTGAGTAAAACTGCATGTGGAAGGGAGGTGGGTGTGCGCTGGACACACTCCCTGCTTTGCGCTGCTATGCTTGTGAGTAGAATGGGGCATAGCAGGGAGGTGGGGTGTGCTCATTTGGGTATCAACTGTCTTCTGGGGTGTCACCCACACCATCTGCACTCTCCTAGTGATGCCACTGAGGATTGGCACATGCAGCCTCTCCATTTTGCCATTTTGCTCTATACCTTACATTATTTGTTACTTGAAGTGACTGTTTCATTCTCCCAAATGGTAGGGCAGCCCAGTGCTACTGACTCCAAAGATGTCTTCAAAACCCCACATGGTCTAAATGTAGAGGAGAAATAAGCCTTCTTTTATGTGTTATCCACTAGAAGGATCATGAACTGAATGAACCGTGGGACTGTGGCACTGGTCTTGTCCATGATGACATGTGGGTTTGGCTAGCTAACATCTGCACTCTGAGCATGTGCATCTTGAAAAAAAATATCAAGGGGGACTCCATTCAGGAAATTCTCACTCATCATGCATGGTGGGGCTAGTTGAGTGATGTCAACTAGCTATAGTGTGCTATAGCGGTGTGTGTGTGTGTTCCACATATTGATCACTACAAATTCCAGGATGAATTTCAAAACCCCTGTATAAATATAATGGTTGTTCCCATAAACCAATGATGTTTAGCCTTCTGTATGATTTCCATCAGTCTGAGAGCAGCATTCACAGCAAATTGTACTCCTTTTAAAGAAATGTTGTACTTTACTCATCAACATCTCCCTGAAGTGATCTCCCATTAAGAAATAAAAGATGGGGTCAATGACACTGTTGGAAAAGGCAATAGGCCTTGTAAAAATGTAAATAACATTGATAATATCCTTTGAACAAGGGGAAAGCTTCCAAAATGGAGTCCGGGATGCAATCCTGATATTGCGCATTATGTGGTAGGGCGTGAAGAGCAGTGAAAAAATACCCACAGCCATAATGACTAAGGTGAGAGGTTTCTCAAGTGTCAGGCTAGCAGTGAATTGTGACCTGTGGCTTTTAAGGAAGGCATGTGTCTTCATGTAAAAAAAGCACATGACATATAGAGGGATTAAAAAACCAACTACTGTCAAGATCATACTATAGATTAGGTTTTGGACAGCATCTCCTGAACTTGCATAATCCGTACACAGATTTTGAGTTTTTCTTGTATTCTGAACCCTAATAAAAATGAACATGGGTGATAGTTCCAATATGACCAAGACCCATATAGCAATTGAGACAACAATGGCCATGCTTCTCCTCTGCAGAAAGTGATTTCTGAAAGGATACTTCATGAGCAGGTATCTGTCAATGCTGATGAAGGTAAGGAAAAGAATGCTTGTGTATAAATTTCCATGCAGAAGATACCTATTGGCTTGGCACCAAGTATTCTCATAGAGCCATGTTCCTTTGGAGTAATTTGACACCAGCCATGGAAGTGTGCATAGGAATGCAAAGTCTGACAATGTTAGGTTGAACAGGTAGATGTTGCAACTTTTCCAAGTTTTGAGGCAGAAAACGTAGCCAAAAACAACAATGGTGTTACCAATGATGCCAAATATGAACTCAACAGCATACATGGTAGTAAGGTAATATTCTTCAAAGGCTTTAGGTATTTCTGAGCATCCTGTGGAATCATTCACATCCTGGAAATGTAAAACTAATGTCAATAATATATATATATATATATATAAAAGAAATTTCATTTACTTTACTAATGAGTTCATACATTTTATAGCAAATGAGATTATCTCAGTGCCATATTTCTACACCTTCAGTGATGCCCAAATGATAGCTAAATCTCTGGTAAACACTTGTACTCTTGCACAAAACACATTTTGTTGCAAAACACTTCTCAAGAAAAAAGAAAGAGGTCATGTTGCCTTTCCTAACAGTTGATCAAACAGCAAATAATGAACTGGATTCTGAGGAGCTTTCTGTTTTATATCATATGTTTGCAAAGGGAGGCAATATTTTTAAATGGAAGGGATAGGAGGGAGGAAACACTTTTCTAATGACTCATAGTATCAATAATAAATATAGATTAGAAACTGAAATTTAGAAATTGAGCATCTTTTTCACAATAACTTAGTAAAAACAATGCCTTCCTATCTCCTGGCTGTTTTGCATAATTAAGATGTGACAATAAGCCTGCAACGTTCATCACTGGCAGCTCTCAGATGTGCAGTGTGATCCTGTGCATATTTACTTTAAAGCAGTGGTGTAGAGGTGTCAGGGCCTGTAGAGTTGGGCATAAATGTAAATGATTCCACTCCTATATATGAGGCTGGGTCCAGAAAGTAGAACTGGAGTATTCCTGTTCAGCTCCATAGTTATTAAACTGTGGGGTGCCACAAGATTCAATCTTGTCCCCCATGATGACCAATATCTATATGAAGCCACTAGGGGAACTCATAAGCAGGTTTGGTGTTGAGTGTCATCAGCATGTGCATAACACTTAAATCTACTCCTTCTTGTCAGAGTTGGTTGAGGCTATTCAGGTACTGGACCAGGGATGGATGAGGGACAAAAAACTGATACTGAATCCTAATAAGATAGACTCTCCATGGATTGGTGGGTTTTAGGGGAAGAATTTGGCTAAGCATCCTGCCATGGATGGGGTTGCACTATTGCTGAGGATGTGAATGTATAAGCTTGGAAGTACTCTTAGATCCATCACTAGAAATTTATCACTGGAGACCCATAGGAGATCCAGACCTACATGGTAGCTCAGAGGGCTTGGGCCAGCTTTGATTGCTCCACCAGCTAAAGCCTTTCCTGGACAGGGATAATTTAGCCACAGTTGTCCATGTACCAGTAACCTCCCAATTAGATTCTCTACATAGGGCTGTACTTGAAGATGATTCACAAACTGCAAAACAGCAGCTAGACTGCTGAATGGAACATCATGCGGAAACCACATAACATCAGACTTAAAATAATTGCACTGAATGGTATAACGCTTCCATTCTGAATTCAGTAATGGCATCTAAAGCCCTAAATGGCTTGGAAATGCAGTGCTCAAATGAGCACCTCTCCCTACATATGCCTGCCCAAGGTCTGATGTTTGCTAGAAGGGCTGTTCTGTGTCCCATCAATCAGGGGAATATTATGTTGGAGGGCATGGCAGAAGGTCTTCTCTGTTGTGGCACCCCACTTATGGAACAACCTCCCCTTGCAGGCCTGATGGACACCTATATTGCTGTAATTCACGCATCAAATGAAAACATGGCTGTTTACAAAGCCTTTGGGGCTAACTCATTTTATACAGATCCATTGATATACATGGTTTTCAGTTGTTTTTACAGTATTATAGCTGTTTTTTATCTGTCCTTATTTTATTTTATTACTTTATTCTATTCTATCCATCCATCCCATCTTTTCTTACATACAGAACCAAAGTGGCTTTGAAAAGCAAGTCTTTCCAGCTTGTTAAACTGTTTAATATATTTTTAGCCTTTTAAGATCATTTTATTGTTTATTTCTTTTAACTGGTCATGCTGATTTTATCTCTTCTTTCAAGCTTGCCTTCCCTCTCTCTCTATGTGTGTCTAGCTTTCAAAAAGAAAAAAGACACTTTTTTTTTTTTGAAAAGATAGGAGTTTTGTGTCAATTATGTTTTGCACAAATTGCAGAATAATGGCAAAAGGGGGGGGGGGGGAAGTGTCTCAGTTTTATTCTGGAGACCAGATTTCTTGAGAGGGTTGAAGACTCCTTGAAATGCTGCCTTATCACTTTGAGAAGATCAAAGATTCCTATACATCCCTAGATGGAACACAGCCATACTTTCAACACTGGGTGCCTCATTCTGAACTCAGAGTGACTCGCACTTGCAGCAATAGCACTGGGTGACTCAAGAACCATGCATGAGTGAAGGCAGCCACCCATCATCACTACAGGGAGAGCCAAAAACCTACAGCAAAAGGTGAGTTATTTAAATCCAGATTAGGGGAAGAAAGACCTGATTCATGTGTGGGCATTGTGAAGACAGTCTACACCTGATTCAGCATTTTGGCTCTGTGTCATGTAAACAGTATGTAGCAAGCCTGGGGGAATTTGGAGTACTTTGTCCTTGTAGAAAGCCCTGGCTGAAAAATATATACATCCCTTCCTAAATTCTAAATTCTAGAGTTCCATAGGACAGAACCATGGCAATTCAAGTGGAATTGTAGTGCTATAATTTCATAGTGTGAATAGGCCTGTGAACTTCCAGACAGGGGACAAGTACACATAGAAGCAGGCTTCTGTGAATGCCAAGTTAGCTGGATTGGTCACAAAAACAGCCTTTATGTGCATAATTCCTTGCCTTAATCTACCACCTAAGATTCTTCATGCAAAGTTTCCCATTACTGCAACTTCATAGAGGGCAGGGGCCATCCCTTCATGGTGTCCCACCATCGTGATAGTCATTTCTAGTTCCAGGGAGTGGCAAGAATATAGATATATTTGTGTAGTGGGGCGTAGGGACCCAAACTACCATATTTTTGTGTTTCTGTTTTGAGTTTCTGGCCAAATTATTTGTTATAAAAATGGTAAAAAAGGAGACAGGAATCTGGGGACTTCAAGGGATTCCAGGAAATTTGATGGGCAGGGATTACATTTTCCTTACCCTCCATTAGATAGTCTCCAAGGAGGTGGAATGGTGAATCAACATTGCTTTCATCCTGAAGTGTAAAGAGCTGTGCAAGGTACTAAATACTCAAGGTGCAGTGCTTTGAATAGTTCCTTTAAAGTTTCCTGAAGATTCAGTACTGCATTAATAGTGGAGCCACCCACCTTCCCTGATATTCTACTGAAAATTTGTCAATTAGCTGCCCAGAATATGGATTCAATTTTTATCTCTCTTCCCTCTCTAATGAACAAGTAATGACCACTATTCAGAGCATTTAACCAGAGATACACATAGAATGCCCAAAGTTGCATACAAATACATTTGGGATGAGGCATTTTGTGTAAAATTGGTTGAAATCAGATTATCTTAGCCACATTTCAATCTCACTGAAATCAGTAGGTTCTGAATTATTATAACAAACTTTTCAAATTGATTTCAGGGTGGCTGATAGTGAAATTTTATTTTTGTCCTCTGTGAAGACAATCCTTCTGAGTTTAGTGGGACCTACCCTCAAGTCTATGGTACTGCAGGTATGATAGGATCCAACCCAGTCTCTGCATGTTAATGAGAGCGTCTTTTTCAGAGCTCAAATTATTAGTAATGCATGTATGAGTAAAAACAGTGGGCAAAACACATATCAGTAGGGCTAAATTAGACACATTCTACTAATCCTTTTGTAGAATTCTTAAAAAATCACACTTTTCCATCTACACCTGCATTCACCTTACTCAATAAGATAATCATGCAGTTTTCCCCAGTAAAAAGAAATAACCAAAAGCTGTCCTTATGCTGCTACAGCTATAGATGTGATTCTTAACTGCTCTACCCAATATTCTACACTGGAGATCCTTGAAATATAGCTCATACATTACATGACCATTATTGGTGTCTTATATGACAGACACTGGAGGACAAATGCCATGTGGAAAACTCAACATATTATATTGTTTGTTATACTGTTAATTCTATTGAGTGGGCCAGTGTAAAATGGATTCGCTATATAGTCCTACTTTCTGATTAACTTGTTGCAAAGCTTTCTTGTACACTACAGCACAGAAAGAAATGTATCCTATATTCAGGTGTGAATGAAATCCATGTAGAGTTGGTAAAAGAAGGATTTTGGAACAATTGCTTTAATATGCATTATAGAAGAATGCAATATTAATAATTATCTTATTAATAATATCACCTTGAACTGCAACAGTAAAGCTGAAAACGATCACCATACTTGTAGTATCCCGGATAAATGTTCTAGAAACAGGAATCTCCACCTTAACTAGTTTTGTTTCTATCTTGAATGTTGTCTGAATATATTTACAGTGTAAATACAAAGCACACAAAAGAAATAACTTCCATGGGGAAGGGAAAAGGGAAAAAGAGACCTGCATCAATCTGTTTCAGTAGAAACAAAAGAGCCTTATGGCACCTTAAAAATTAACAAGTTTTATTAGGCATAAATGTTTATGGACTACGTTTGTGCCCACTTCATCAGATGCCACACTTTATAATTATCTGAATACTATTCTGTCCTCTGTCCTCTGTGTTCTACTTACCATTCTGTAGCATGGGCACCAGCTCTTACTAGACACACCTTGACCACGATTTGGTGAAGGATTCAAGTTTAGTAAACTGCAGTTGAGCAGGGCAACCTATGCCTGATTTACATACTATACTGAAAGTGGTTAATGATTCACGGAAGCTGGCATTTATCTGACTGAACCAGTCATGTAGTCAGTTTCATTTAAATAGAAAGCATTGCAAAATTCATCCTGAGTCAGCCTCTGAAATAATGGAAATGTTTTTGTCTCCACTGATCTACTGAAATCTAATCAAGTACAGTATTCTTAAGGGCTCAAATATATTTTTCGGCCAGGGTATATTGAGAGGTACTTTAAAAAAAATTAAATGTACATATTATGAGAAGAGAAAATGTTTTATAAACAAGCCTTCTGATGAAGTGTCCTTATACCTACAGCCAATTTGCTACCTCTAACAAATCATCATATTGGATTTAAGTAAATCCAAGTAAAAATAAAGGAAAAATTCTCTTTAGACTGAAGTGGAAAAAAAGTGTATTCCAGCACTAAAGTATTCTAATACTTTAGTTTAGCTGCATTGTGGAGCAGGCTGTCTCATGACTCATTTGATCATTTAATTAGTTATTACATTTGTATGGGGAGCTACTGCTAAATCTGTCTACCAGATAAAATTGTCTAAATTACTGAAATTCCCAATAGCATAAGTATGCCTATGCATTTCCTTATATATGGGGGGGGGGGGGAGGAGGTAGGAGGAGAGAGAGTCAAATTGAAGATTCTTCTAGTATTTCTTGATGTCCTCCTTAGAAACTTACTGATCCCATTAATCAGTGAAACCTTTCAGACACTTCACTTCATAATCCTTAACACTGCTCTGTAAGGTAGATCAGCATGATTGTCACCATATTGCAACTGAGGGTAGTACAGAAGACAGAGGCTGTGGCCACAGTGCAGAACTAATGCAATTTGACATCACTTTAACTGTCATGGCTCCATGCTATGGAATCTTAGAATGTGTAGTTTGTTGTGATACTAGAATTCTCTGACAGAGAAGGCTAAATATCTCACAGAACTATAAATCCCAGAATTCTATCGCATTGAGCCATGCAGTTAAAGTGGTGTCAAACTGCATTGATTCTGCAGTGTAGATGCAGTCTAAGTTTGGCATTGAGCTTCTTTCTTAATGAACTAATAAGTTCATTACTATAAATTATATATTAAATCATTAAATTGATAATCCCCCTTATCTTCAGTAAATTCAGAGTGACAAAGAAGGCTCATCTGCTTCTTACTTGATCTTACAACAACCCTGTGAGGTTGACAGGCTGAGAGAATGTATCTGGTTAGAGGGGACTCACAGCTCATGGGAGACTTGCAGTTGGGCTTCCCAGACATTATTTCAGTGGTTCTTGAACTTTGATTCTCCAGATGTTTTGGACTTCAGCTCCCAGAATTCCTCACTGTTGGCCAAGCTGGCTGGGGCTTCTGGAACTGAAGTCCAAAACACCTGAAGGACCCAAGTTTGGGAACTGTACCATGCTGGGTTCTTGATACATGCTTCCCTCTCATAGCTCTGCAACATGAGACCTCCCCCCAGTTAATTAAATTAACCTACTGTACAGAAATATGAGTGTTTCCATTATCAAAACATGTCATCAAGCAGAGCTTATTGGTAAATGTCCACTGAAACAAATCTAGTCAAAGCAAACAAGATCAATCAATATGTTATGCTTCAGCTTTAAAGTACAATAGCCTATTTTTCATACCAATGTGTTTTGCATATTGGATTACCAATCTCTGTTTGTTTCCAAGTCCCAAATATTTTCAGATATTAACTTTTGTGTTTAGTCTTATGAAATATTATGTACAAGCCAGCCAAAACTAAGCACTCATTAGATTTACCTATTGATTTACATGGACGCTTAATTCTGCCATTGAAATTAACGTGACTTAAATGGGCTCTACTGTGGCTAGATCATTTTAAAAATACATGCATTAGGGCTCAATTTCACATAAGCACACAATAGCTACTTTGTTCATGCAGGTAACAGAAATTTCCTGCCTCCCATCAACTAATACTCCACAATGGTCCAACAACATATTTATTGAAAGAAAAGAGCAAGTAAATGGTAACAAGATAATTTTGATTACTTCCTGGAGTAATCATACTGTACTCCTTTCTCTTAGTTTGTATAGTAAATGTGCAGAAGATAGCAATAAAGAGCAATAAAGTCTTGGAACATCCATTTCATTGTGCATTCTTAACAACAACAATAATGAAGCATTCACTACAGTATGCCTAGTGGCCATACCAGACTCATGACCAGATATATGGACACTGAGAAACACAGCACCGGGTGCCTGTAGTCCTATCATCAGACAAGGACTATGTAAATGTCTAAGGAACAAACCTGATGAGATGGCAGAGATGAGATTGGATGGCCCATCTCCATGGTTGTTTCTCCAGTGAAAATCACTTTCATATTTACTTTCTGTTTTCCCCTTCTTCTATCACCTCCCCCACACTCCAGCTTCATAGAAAACTTGTAGGCATAACCAGTGGCAACCATACGTTTTACCTACAGAAATAAATAGCAATTTACATTGAGTTGGTTCAGATGGCAATATAAGATGGAATTCTAGATAAGCCAGTGTGATAGTACTTGCGGGCTGAATTCTCCTCCTTAAAGACAAACATTCTTCTGCATAATTTGCTTATTGTGATGTTTGCACCCAACAGGAGGTGGACATCTCTTCCAACCATCCAGAGAAATAACCCAGCAGCAATCCATGGGATTGTTTCTCTGGTGTGGTAAGAGAAAGACAAATCAGAGTGCTGACTCCTACTGGATCCAGACATCAAAATAAAGAAGCTGTGGAGAGATGGTCCATTGTATGTTTAATCAATCTTGCTGTGGAGATGCTCATAGAATATCCACCAGCTTTGTGATCACCCGTGATTAGGTAGGGCTTCTACAGAACACTACTTGACTCATTGCAATGTGTAAACCCAGTCACTGGGGAAATATAAGGTTAGCACTCCCTCCCAGTGTCACAGTGTTGATTCAGACTACTCTTTAACAAAATAGAAGAGGAAGAGAGGTTTCTGTTACCTCATATGGTTCGCACTGCTGGTGGTTCAAATACAGATGTGTTTGTTTAATAAAGTAAAACCAAGCAGTCTCTAGGCACTACAAACAACCTGTTCCATTATGCTGGCATACATCCCAACCAGATTAGCACACAACTGCTATGTGGTACTGCTGCTCTGATGCTTTCTTCTACACTGCAGATCCTGTATGTTACAGATAAGCTGTGTAAGAATCAGACTTCCATAATGCTATCAACAATTGTACTGTTGAGACAGCTCAAATTCAATGTGATGTGCATTCAGTGAGTCTAAGTACAATTTTATTCATACCAACAGAAGCCCACGGCTTACCTGCAGGATTTGATTTGCACCTAGCGTTCCTGCCATAAACAAGATTACTACCTTACTCACAATGTCTTCTGTGGAAGGCATGTTTATATACTCTCCATGCAATGACAATTTTTCTTTTCTCCTACTAAAGAGTGAAAAATTTAACCAAATATAAAAGGTAGCAAAAATTTGAATTTCGAGGCATTTCTCCCTCAAAGTTAAAAAACTTTATAAATGCTGAAAAATCCAAATGGTGTACACATTATTGATGTAAAGAATTCCAACTGGTGGCTCACAGGTAAGCAAATGAAAAAGCTTGAAGACTTAGTACTTGTGAAAGAAAATGAGCACAAAACTTTAGAGAATGGGAATGATGCAAGTTGGGATTTAGCTGAACAAACTAAATAAATAATGCATTACTAGTAACTACATTACCTGAAACACATTGTTTTGGGGGGTAAGTAGGGGCATCAATATGTGGTGGGTTTCCCCCCCCCCCCAAAAAATGTAATATTAGGTATTTTTTGTTTGTTTGACAAGTAATATTTTCTCTTTACTCTTAAAACATTGCTTTTGGGGAGGGTGTCCCAAGAAGAGTGATAATTTTAAAGTAACCTAAAAATACCACATTAGTACTATGCTGTTCATGATTCACCCTCAAAATAGCAAGTAACATTAATGAGTTACTTCTGTAAACCAATGGCTAACAAGTAACAAATTACTTGATAAAATTATAATGTTAAGATCTGACAGTAGAATGTCTCTTCACAGTTAGGGGGGTTGCAGACTGTCAGAAATAGTGCAAATTGAGTCCACTTTTAGGATTAGGGTTAGTGCTAGGGAATCATGGGAACTGTATTTTATTGTGGCACCAGAGCTCTCTGACAGAGAAGGCTCAATGTCTCAGAAAAAAAACAATTCCCATGATTCCCTAGCACTAACCCTAACCCTAAAAGTGGACTCAATTTGCACTATTTTTGGCAGTCTGCAACCCCCCATGGTAACCTGATGGCAGGCAGAAGAGACAGAGAAGCAAAGCAAAGCAGCTTCATTTATATACTACTTCATACCCTACTATGCAGTGTCTAAGCGGTTTACAACTGTAAGCTCATTGCCCCCCAACAGTTGGGTACTCATTTTACAACCTCAGAAGGATGCAGGCCTGAGTCAAGCCTGAGCCCTGGCTAGTATTGAATTCACAACCTTGTGGTTTATGAGTGAGTGGCTGCAGTACAGGCATTAAACCACTGTGCCATAAGGTGGTGCTGAAAATGTGAAATGTAGTCCTCTTAATGTAGTACATTAAGATGGGAACTGAGGATGCACCTGTTTTATTTTGTTAGTGCTTCTGATATGCAATGCATTGTTGTGACATCAACATTCAGCTCCTGGACTCACTCCTTTGTATGTGAATTGAGACCTATGGTGATGATGTCAGTCTGATGATTCATATGTAAGTAGCATGTCATGAATTAGGGGTTAGAAGTGCCCCCCCCCCATACTGCATCTGGAGGCCAGGCCAATTCCCACTTCTGGCATCAATCTAATTGCCAATTCCAACTTGAGTAGATTCATTGTGCAATGGGATCAAATTAATGTTGAATATGTATCCTCTAGTTGGGGTTAGCAGTTGAATTTAGACTTATCCTTTTGGAATTGATTTTCCCTATTGAGAGCACAGAGAGCACAGGGAGACATCATATTTATTTATTTAATTTATAGTCTGTCTTTCTCCTAGCACAGAACTCATCTCAAGTCAGTCTGTTTTTCCATTTATCTCAATATTTTTTAGGTTTGAGCATCAGATTTCTAGGTGTCAGAGAGTAGACTTTTTACCCAGTTAGAATAAGGAAGGGCAATGCAAGGGACTGAACCCAGGACCTTCTGCATGTGATCTGCCTCTGCTATTGTTATGTGAATACATCACCAAACTACAAATCCCAGGATTCCACAGGATGGAACCATGATACTTAAAGTGGTTTCAAACTGCTTTAATTCTGCAGTGTGGATACATATTTGGACTGCCTCTCCTAGATGTCTCAAAGAGCAGTAATTTACCTTTGAAATATGATACAGCTTCTCCTGCATTGTTTAACTTCTAAAATACCAATTTCTAAATCCAGAAGTGGCATTTTTGGCAATCCATGAAGCCTCAGGAGAGTTCAAGGGACAGTGAAAGGTCCCTCAAACTATGCCCATACCTGGTTTAGGACCACACTCAGTTTAAAAAAAAAACAGATGGAGAAAACATTTATCAACTGAAATGGCATCTCCAAAATAAATCACTACTAGTACAATAATAATTCTTTAGTGTAGGATAATTAATGCACTTCATTAACAGGAATGGCTATGTGGCCGCTGAGAGGGCTTTTCCTCCCAATTAAATACTGCTCTCTTGCTCTGACAAATAATTTCTCTAGCTGAGTAATTTTTCTTCTCTTGATATCAAAATATAATTACATTCTTATGCAGATTGTTCCTAAAGATGGAATGCATAAAGCTGATTATTATGTTCGAATAGTTAAAAAGGGAGAGCTAACAATACCCCTCCAATTTGGTATGAGCTTGGATAATCTAGTTCTTTGACCATAGCCAGTTACTGTATTGGTCTCTCTATCTCAATCGTCGGCCTCGAATTCCAATGGCGTCTCTCCTCTTAATGACTGTCTTAAGGCAGTAATGGGCTGGATGAGGAAAAATGGATTGAGATTAAATCCAGACAAAATGGAAGTGCTCACGGTAGTGGCCCCAAAACCAAGGATTGTGTTGCAGCCTCCAGTCCTGGATGGGGTCACACTCTCCACGAAGGACTGTGTTCGCAGTCTGGGGGTGCTCCTTGATTCGTCGCTTCAGATGACTAGTCAGGTGAATGTAATGGTCAGGAGTGCCCGTTATCAGTTTTGGCTGATACGCCAGCTGTGCCCTTTCCTGGAAATAAGGGATCTTGAGATTATGGTGCACGCATTGGTAACCTCCTGTCTGGACTTCTGTAATGCGCTCTACATGGGGCTACCCTCATGCTTGGTCTGGAAACTTCAGTTGGTACAAAATATGGCAGCCAGAGTGGTCTCAGGTACGTCGCGGAGAGATCACATAACCCCTGTGCTAAAATCTCTTCACTGGCTGCCTATCAGTTTCCAGGCCCAGTATAAGGTGCTGGTTATGACCTTTAAAGCCCTAAATGGCTTGGCTCCAACTTATTTTCAGGACCGCCTCCTCCCATATAATCCCCCCCGCACACTCCGATCCTCTGGGAGGAATTTGCTACAGCCAATGAAAATTAGGCTGTTGATAACCTCCCAGAGAGCCTTTTCGGCCACTGCTCCCAAATTATGGAATGGCCTGCTGGATGAGATCCATCAGTTGACAACTTTAAGCAGCTTTAAAAAGGCTGTTAAGATGGATCTCTTCTGGCAGGCCTTCCCTGATTAGTTTCCCAGCCTCAGGAGTCCCCTTATCCCTCCTTTATTTTGGCTAGAATTACTGCCCCGTCTACTATTTGTTTGTCTATGGACTTTTATTTTAATTGAGTGTCTTAACCATCTTGCTTTTATGTTAAAATTATTTAATTCTCTTTTAAGTGGTGGGAGGGTTGTGGGATTTTGGATTGTATTTTAATATTGTATGACGTTTTAAACTGTTGTGAGCTGCCCCAATTGCATGACAGAGGGGTGGGATATAAATAAAATTTATTATTATTATTATTATTATTATTATTATTATTATTATTATTATTTGTCACCAGTAGTTTCTGGTTGGATGGGTAGGAATGGATAATGCCATTTCAGGGTCAGACAACCCACCTGCTTGGACAGTAGGCTATCCCTCTTCTTTTTTATTCCCAAAACATACTGGCGAATCTTAGAAATTAACATTTCTTCTTTTTTCAACATTGTTTTGCCATGGCATGGCAAACAAAATGTCATATTTTGCTGGTAAATAATATCAATGACTTTGATCATTTGTCAAGAACACTTACGGTAATTGGCTTGTAGGCTTTCCAGTAAATACCAGCTATGTTTGTGTCAGGAAGCTTATCCTGGAGATTTGTAACACAGCCATGGTAAATTGTTTTAATGAAAAGATGATGAGAATGAAATTTGCTCATTTAATAAGCGCATTAAGTTGGCCTGGAGTTTTCATGGCTGTGCACACACAAAGTAAATTCAGATTTATTTCCATACCTGTCTTCTCTATTATTTTTCAAATATATCTACTACATATTCATTCCATACCTTTCTTCTCTTTAAGTGTATGGCATTGAATTGTTGGCATACATACCCACAGCTTGGAAATAATTAATTAAAAATGACTTACCCCTAATTTGTTAGATTTCAAAGTTTGTTTGTTTTTAATTTATCATTTCAATATTATGTGTTTAATGTATAATCATGGCAGGGAGGCTTTTATATGGGGTGTATGTTTTAGTTATGTTTTTAACTTTTATATGCTTGTAAAATTAATACTTTTTTAGCTAGTTGATTTAATTGTTTTCTAAATTTTTATTGTGAAGTTTTTAAATTGTTTTATTTGTAAGTTGCCTTAGATCCCTTTCTGGGAGAAAGGCAGAACAGAACAGAAATGAAATAAAATAAATAATATTGAGATGTGGATGAAGTTAATTTAAGGTTTTCCCTCACTTTGATGTATAATTAGCCATTTTAAATACTTTTAAATATTTTGAAGTTAACAATGTAATGAATTAAATAACTAAACGAACAGTGAATTACTGGGAATTTTGGATTTAGGAAGAACATCCTGATAGTCAGAGATGTTTGACAGTGGAATAAACTACCACAGAAGATGGTGATTTCTCTCTCACTGGAGGTTTTTAAATGGAGTTTATATGGCCACCTCAGAGGAATACTGTAGCTGTGCATTCTTGCATTGGCCTAGATCTGTGATTCCCAAACTTTTGTACTCCAGATGTTTTGGACTTCAACTCCCAGAAGCCCCAGCAACCTGGGCAACAGTCAGGAATTCTGGAAGCTGAAGTCCAAAGCATCTGTAGAAGTAAAGTTTGGGAACTACTGGTCTAGATGGCCCTTGGGGTATCTTCTAACTCTATGATTCTATGACTTTTTAAAAAAAATCAAACTGCAGAATTATGCTTATTGTATGAATGCATTACTGTAACAAGAATTACCTGCTCTGTGAGTGAGGGAAAAGCATTTTCTGATATATGGTATAGACTTTCTCTATACCCACTTACCTACCTACCTACCAGCTTGCCCACCTACCTGCCTGCCTGCCAACTCCAATATAAATACAGTTAGTCAAAGGAATAAATGAACTGCTAACACCATTGGCAACTTGGGGGGAGAAACTTAGCTTAAATATATATCTGCTGCTGTGACAGTCTGGCAAATAATGTAAACAGATAGTCTCTGAATATATCTGGGATAGAAACAAATAAAAATAAGCAGAAGGCAATCAGCTGTTGAATGTGCTATTGGTCTAACTGTTCTGCAGGCTGTTTAGATGAATTATGGGCTGCAGCTGTCATATTTAGTCTAGAAGGCATTCTTGAATTTATTCTAACTGGGTAATAAGGAAAACAAGAGATGCAAAGCAGAACCAGGGTGAGAAGAATTAAGTTAATGGCTTCACACTGCTCAGGGCTGATTTTGCAGCACAAGATATCTAAATTTTAGTACACTGATAAATAGAGGAGTTGAATATTGATTGGGGAAAAAAATCTGCCATATCCGCTGAGCAAATCTTTTTAAACTTGTTGTAAATTTGACCTGAGTATTTTGGGTGACCATCCAGAAAAATACAGGAATGCTCACCAATGCACAATGTGCCTATGAAGATATACTTTGAATAATGCTGTAAGCAGTAAGTAGCTATATAACAGAGCATCTATGCAATTTTATCCATGTCTAATCATAGATAAGTCCTACTGAGTTCAACTGGTGCTTACTTGAGGCTTCCTGACAGAACCTGGAATTTTTTTTGACTACAGATCACATAATCTCCAGCCAACACAGCCATTGGGATTTTGGCAGAGCCTGAAAATGTTGCTTTTGGGCTATGTCTTCTATCATTCACTAGCCAACATTCTGGCAAAGCCAGAAAATATTACTTTGGGCTACAATTTCCATCATCCTCAAACACTGCCTATGGTGCTGGGAGAGCTGTAGTCCAAAAATATTACTTTTTAAAATTCTTCTCTCAGGGAAGAAATTATAGGATTTCCTGCTTAATGGACACCAATCTGGAAATCATGGCATAGATCCCATTATCAGTCCCAATAACAGTAGAGCCACTTTTTTTTAAAATGAGATTTATCTATATGTTGACTCCCTATTCAACAATTGATTCTGTGGATCTACTCTAGTTGGGACTAATCAATAGGATTTCATCCCATATCTGACAAATTTCCAGCCCTTCTCTTCTAGGGAATGTGAAAGTGAGCAGGATAATATGAACATATAAAATGAAGCTAAAAAAAACCAACCACTCCCAAATAGGAGGTCACTGTATATCTTTCATTGCATGTTTAGCTTTCCAATTATAAGAGACTCCCACAGAAGATTCCAAAGATTCTTCTTCCATATGAAACAGCTCTTGCAAGCCCCTACATTGCTGTTTCCTCAGCGTGGGCATAACTTCCAAAACTGGAGTTGCCACCATTTAACATTGTACTGCATAACCTAGCTGGGGATTAATGATCATTAAGGCATTAGGGACATGCTCCAAACCATTAAAACAAATGTGCTTAGCCTCTTGGTAATTATACAGTGGTTGCAATAATCCGTCTTGCTTGGTTTTCTCCAGCAGCACAATGAATAGCCCAACTGTTCTGGAAATGCCAGGTTTACACAATGACAAATGTACTGAGAACAATGAAACCTATACTGTTGAAAAGCTGGCCTCTCCTGTCCCAGGAATTCAGTATAGCTGTCTGACATATTATATTACACAAAGACCTAGTTTAGATGTAATGGAAGTTAGAGTTTTTTCTTATGTGAACAAGCCATGATGAACCTTCAGGCTCACATGCTCCCTCCTCTTTAATTTCTGCCTTTTAACTTACTAAACAAAGCTTTTGGTTTCAGTTTTAAACAAACCACAGTTCCTTGCTACAGTCACTTAAGTTCACTTGTTAAAGGGAAGTGTGGCTTGTTTAAACAGGAGTTTCTGATCAGCAGTGGAAGAGATGGGAAGGCAAGCCTAATACATCTGCATTCACATAGTGGCAAAGCATGGTTTCCAGAAATGTGAAATGGGCTTTTGTATGACAATTTTAATTTTAAAATTGTTCAACTATTTTGATTTCTCACATGTTTCAAAATGAGTCTGAAGAGCTCAACCAGGAGCTATGATCTAAATCAGGGGTTTGCAACTTTAGTAGGTTTGGGACTGGTTTTGATTCTCCAGTAGTGCTAGTAGTGAACCACACCCACCACTGAAAACTGTGGAAAGTTCCCCCCTCCTTTTATGTTTAAAAATATGTGATTTTTTTTTAAAAAAAGAAGCAAAACAAAAACCATGAAAAGGCAGCTTTCTTGAGCCTATTTGCTTTACAGCAGAATTCTCATGCCTAGAGGTTTTTATGAGTAGGTTCCTGGTTTTCTTTCTTTCTTTTGCCAGTAGTATGGAGTCACAACAAATGAAGTCTGGGATAGGTGTGGATAGGTATAAAGACTACAGGCCACAGCTTTACTATCACAACAAAGTATTTAGTAATTAATATATATATATATATATATATATATATATATATATATATATAATGTTCATGATTTTTGTATAACAGTGTCCACGGTGATTCTTCCTCAGTGTTCATGTTGATTGCTTTCTGTTAAAAATGAAAGCCAGCACACTAATTTTAGGAAATGTTGTTTTACAAAGCAGCAGGACTGACAATCTGAGTTCATGTATGTTTGTATATCAAATGTGTGTATGCATTCATGCTCTGTATTTATCAACTTCCAATTACATATGTTCCTTAGGATATATGTTTGTGTGATTCATTAGTACTGTATATGTACTAATGTTACAAGGCATGCAACATTATTTACATCACAGGTAGATAGCTGAGTTTTTCATAATATGCAAAGCCATATCTCTATTAGTTTTCTTCTGAAGACTTCACAACAAACTGCTTATATTATAAAAGGGGGGGGGGAAACAAAGCTCCTGCCTGACCATAAACCATATGGCAACAACAATCTACTCCTTTAGTGTACAAAAGTTCCAAAGTCCAAAGGTAATTGCTTCCAGAATAGTTGTTGTCTGACATTATTTTTCAGTTGAATATTCCTCGACACTCCAAGTATCATGACTTGGTTGCTATGGACAGAACTACCACTATGTAACCTGGCAACACATACACAATCAAATAGCTCATAATTGGAAATTAAGGCCATGATTGCATTTGAAACCTCAGTATAAACACGTAATACAGAGTTGAAAAACAGGTTACTGCTGCTCTTATTATCCTGTTAAACAATTAAACAGAATGAATATAGCAAACCAAATTACACCATTATAATATTCCTAAAAAACAGTTAAATGTTTAAGATGCATTTTGAAAATGTTCGTTATTGCTCTTTGATGCCTCCTCTTTGATGCCTCAGGGCCATTTCACATTACACAGTTATAGCACTATGATTCCATTTTAACGGCCAAAGATACAGTTAGGAATCCTAGGTTTCATAGTTTGGTGGGGGATTAAAGCTCTCTGGTTGAGAATTGTAAATGGATCTCAAACATTTTAACTGCAGCAATTCTTCCGTAAAGTGAAAGTTTTAATCTTGTCTATCTTACAAGTTCTTTTTTAAACTTCATTCCACATTTTTCCATAATTTAAATCAAATAATTCTGTGTTTCTATTAGATATGTGTATACCTAGATATTTTGCTCTCTTAACAACCTTACTTGTCTTCTGCATTAGTTTCTCTTCTTTGCTTGTCGTATTTTTAGTGATGATAACCGATTTATCTTTGTTTAATTTGAAACCTGTTTAACAATTATTATTATTATTATTATTATTATTATTATTATTTATAGCCCTCCCCTCTGCTCAACAAATTTTGTTTGTTTTCCAAATTCTTCCAGTGTGGACATTACCATCTCAATACTACTATAATTAAAGTAAAATAGATAAGAGGGGCTTGCTGTTCTTGTATGCATGTATTTTTGCTGTTCTCATGTATGTAAAACATGTTTTTTTTCTAAGCTATGTAATAAAAATTTGTTATAATAATAATAATAATAAAAAAGAATTGTAAATGGATCTCCTTAAACTGCAAATGAGACCCAGTGTGGTGTAGTGGTTTGAGCAGAGAACATGGACGTTGAAGATCAAGGTTCAGTTCCCTGCTTGGCAATGAAAACCCACCGGGTGACCTTGAGCAAGTCACACATTCTCAGACCCAGAACCCCCAGTGATAGATTCACATTAGGGTCACCATGTCAGAAATGACTTGAAGGTGACCCTGTGCATAGCAACAGCAGCAGCAACAAACTGCAAATCCCGAGATTCCATAGAATGGAACCACTCATTCAACATGCTTCTATAACTGTATAGTATAAATGGGACTACAGACACAGACACACACTTGGAAAGCAAAATGCCACCCCGTGCTCGCGTACGCATGCGCACCATGGTGAGGGTAGTGCGCATGTGTGTGTGAGCGCGGGCGCCATTTTGGAAAGCAAAATGGTGCCCCATGCTCACATACGCATGTGCACCACAGTGGGGGGTAGTCTCCACCACCATTTTCCCCCCCTTCGGCCTGCCAAAGATCAGGGGACACCAGAACCGGGCCTGCCCCCAAAAAGTTTGCTGACCTCTGCTATACAATAATTAACTAAAATGTTTGTTGTTTGTATCATACACCAGAACTACAGTTTCTTGAATTACACAAGCACTGGGGCCACTGGACACATTGTTTCCTGGATTCTGGGATTTGAAATTCCAAAGTAACACTTCCAACCCCTGTTTTGTAGAAAGGTACCAAGATAAAAAGAATGAATAAAAATCAAGTTCAGTCAATCAATATATCATGGTGGATAGGTACTACTTTGTTTCTGGTTATTATTTGCTCCTCTGCCACATCAAAAAGTTAAAGATAAAGGTTTCACCTTTGACAATGTTACGATAGCCAGATATCTGCCATTTTAATATCAGAAATATAGTGAGGTTCACCCCTTTATGGCCCACCATAAGCCCCTAAGCATGTCGGCAGTTAAGAATTGCAACAGGGGTGATTCACTCACAGACAGCTCAAGAAGGCTAGGCAACCCAATCAGAGAAGTGTACACCAATTTCCAGGTGTTATATTTGTTTCCGTCTCACACACCTGCAGATTAAATCTGTTGTTTGTTCATTTACACACCAATTCTCACCTCGCAAGCCTTCTCCCCAAACAATTACCTCATGTAATTTGGATCTTTGGCCATGAGACTCCCTGTTCCCCTGTAAAAAACCCAGATTCCCAGTGCTCCTTGAACTAGTTTGGTTCACAGGCAAACATGCTGTCGGTTTGAACTCCACTAGACCCAGCTTGCCACTATCCCTCCGAGCACTCAGGAACAGTCGAGTCCCACATCCCAGCTACCAAACCACATCTATAGGATTGACCTCACTGCTGGTAATTATCACCATTAGTGGAGCCTGTTTTCTATTCCAACCTAATACCTTTATTTCCTAGTTCTTGTGTGTGTGTGTGAGCATGTGCATTGTGTGGTTGTTTTCGCCTTAATAAAATATAATTCATAGAGGAATTCTGCCTCTGTGGCCCTTTGTCTCCCCACCTCCATAACCTTTGGAACACATCCCAGGCTGCTTGAAACTCAGCCATTATTTGAGCTAAATATAAAATTCCTTAGACCCCCTAGTTACAACAAGGTTGTCAAGTCGTGTCCGATTGTATAGAGTGATGCTAAACTCTGCTACTAAGCTGAAGAGCCAGCATTCTCAAATACAACACTGTGATCATGTGGCCAGCATAACTGCACAGAATGCTGTTACCTTCCCACCGAAGTGGTACTTAATAATCTACTTGCAGTTTTACAAGCTTTTGGACTGCTAGGTTGGCAGAAGCTGGGACTAGTGATAGAAGCTCACTCCATCATGTGGCACTTGAGTCTTGAACTGCTGACTTGCTGATCTTGCAATAAGCAGAGTCAGCCTTTTAACTACTGAGCCACTGCATCCCTCTGTCACATTCCTTAAGGTTTTTAAGACTTCCTTAACAAGGCATTTTATGGATCCCAATAAGTTAGCCTTTGTTACTATTGTGGCTTAAAGAAAAGATGTGGGTTTTTATACTTTGAAAGTCATCAGCCCTGGTGGCGCAGTGGTTAAATGCCTGTACTGCAGCCACTCACTCATAGACCACAAGGTTGCGAGTTCAATACCAGCCAGGGCTGAGGCTTGACTCAGGCCTGCATCCTTCCGAGGTCGCTAAAATGAGTACCCAGATTGTTGGGGGGCAATCAGCTCACAGTTGTAAACCGCTTAGACATCCCATAGCGTGATATGAAGCGGTATATAAATAAGCTGCTTTTTAGCTGCTTTGCTTTTTTTATTTTTGCCAAACAATGTTGAAAATCCATTTCAAACCCCCACCCCCCTCAATTTATATCAGCATATCAGATTTTAGAGTGCAGTTGCTCTTTTTATTTAATACTGAACACTTGTAAACATCCAGTGATGGAAATAATATTTGATTATATTTTTAAAAATTGTTAAAAATATGCGTCTCAAGTCAGAACTTACTCTGTGCAAAATTTGCATATGGGCATTGTGATGGAGTCACTCAGCAGACTTGGTTTCCTGACAGCCAATCATGGTTTGGGTTGACTGTGAGGGAGGGGCTGCAATGGAAGGAGTAGATATAAAAGGCAAGAGTGAGTGCTGTGAGTTCAGTTGAGGGCGAGATTCGAGTTTAAGAGAGTTGAAAGAAGTTAAGGGAGTTGAAGGGCATTGAATTCAGAGAAAGTTTGAGTTCAGGGGAGGTTCTTGAGTGAGAGTTCTAGAGAGAAGGTCAGATAGGGAATCTGACTGGGCCTAGAGAAATACAGAGAGGTATTCTGACAAGCCAGTGGAGGAGAGAGGGAGAGAGAGAGAGGCAAAGGGTCTCAATATGGTCAGAGAAGGATACTGACTGAAAGTGTATTGGAGGTTTTAAAGAGGAAACTATGAAATGCCTACAATTGTTATATTAATGTAACCATGCCACGTTTGAACTATTCTGCCTCAGCTACATTCTTGATAAATGTTATTCAATAAGTTCAATGTTTATTTGTTATAACAGAAGCCTCTGCCTGAGTGAATTCTAAATCATACAGGCACAGACAAACATGCTACCAAAGATATTAAACTTGTAAGAGGAAGACACTTGGGACTTTAGCCCTTATGCATTTTGAGAAAGTGTATAAAGGGTGGATGCTGCGCAGGTGTCATTACCCAGGAGCTTCTATAAATAAGAGGTAAAAGGTAACCTCAAGATATAGAAAGGAGGTCATGTCACAAATCATTTTGTACAGAAAACAGCATTTTGTGTAAAGGAAGCAGCAGCTGAGATTCTGCATTGTGAGACGCAGCTATGATAACACAGCTCTATTATCATTGCTACTTCTGAAAATGCCACCAACAAAAACCTACAAAGCGGAGGTACTTACAGTAGGGGCCCCCAAACCAAGGATTGGGTTGCAACCTCCAGTCCTGGATGAGATTACACTCTCTGTTAAGGACTGTGTTCGCAGTCTGGGGGTGCTCCTAGACTCGTCGCTTCACATGATAAATCAGGTGAACATGACAGGAGCACCTGTTATCAGCTCTGGCTGATACGCAAGCTGCACCCTTTCCTGGAAGTAAGGGACCTAGAAACTGTAGTACATGCACTGGTAACCTCATGACTCAACTTCTATAACACACTGTACATGGGGCTACCCTTATACCTAACTCGGAAACTGCTATTAGTACAAAACATGGCAGCCAGTTTGATCACCGGAACATCTAGGAAGGATCATATCACACTGATATTAAGATCTTTCCACTGGCTGCCTATCGGTTTCCGAGGACAGTATAAGGTGTTGGTGATGACCTTTAAAGCCCTACATGGCCTAGGTCCAACTTACCTTAAGGATCGCCTCCTTACATATAATCTGCCCTGCACCCTCAGGTCCTCTGGGAGGAAGTTTCTTCAACCGATAAGAACCAGACTGATAGTGACCTTCCAGAGGACATTCTCTGCCACTGCTCCCAGACTCTGGAACACCTTGCCGGAAGAGATCCGTCACATAACCAACTTAGGGGGGTTGCAGACTGCCAGAAATAGTGCAAATTGAGTCCACTTTTAGGGTTAGGGTTAGGGTTAGGGTTAGGGTTAGGGAATCATGGGAACTGTATTTTATTGTGGCACCAGAGCTCTCTGACAGAGAAGGCTCAATGTCTCAGAACAAAAACAATACCCATGATTCCCCAGCACTAACCCTAACCCTAAAAGTGGACTCAATTTGCACTATTTCTGGCAGTCTGCAACCCCCATTAGATGGCTTTAAAAAAGCCATCAAGATGGATCTCTATTGGCAGGCCTATCCAGAATAAAACCATCTCCAATCCTGATTTCTCCTTATTAGACACTCTCCTCTCTTTTATTTTTGCTCACCCCAGAGGGCCTACTGTTTTAATTGATGTAATTTGTTTTTTTTATTTTAAATTGTCTATGTTTACATTGATTTTAATTGAGACTGTATTTAATGTATTTTTAAAGGGGGATTTACACTTATTATTGGGGTCTGTATCTGTTTTAGCTGGAAGCCACCTTGATTGCCATGGCAAAAGGCAGGGTATAAATCATCATCATCATCATCATCATCATCATCATCATCATCATCTCAAGCCAGAACCAAATGGTTCTGAGGACTTTTCCACAGGAGAACAGAAAGGTGAAATGGGTTAGGAGAGTATCATCTTTCTTCGTGCTGGACTGCATGACATCATAGTACTTCTGTTCTCTTCTTGAGGGGAGATGGTTGTCCAAATGTGCCTTTTGTCCCTCAGGAAGAGAATGGCAGTGCTGTGACAGAAGTGGCACAAAGATAGCCACTACTCTCCTGATCCATTTTGCCTTTCTTTTCCCATATGGAAAAGTTCTAAGATATTGGGATGCTGGGAAATGTGAATTTCAACTCTCTCCTGATTGAGGGTTGCATTGAGATGGATAGCTGGAGAGACTCCTTGGTACCCCTCCATAGCTGCTTGTCCCAACATGCTCCATGACCAAGACAGCACTGCATACCATTTCCCAATGCCTTGATTTGCAGTGCATTGGAATGCCTTTGATTGGACACTGCTTGGCTTAAGAGGTAGAATCATAGAATCATAGAATCATAGAGTTGGAAGAGACCACAAGGGCCATCCAGTCCAACCCCCTGCCATGCAGGAACTCCCAATCAAAGCATCCCTGACAGATGGCCATCCAGCCTCTGCTTAAAGACCTCCAAGGAAGGAGACTCCACTACTCTCTGAGGGAGTGTGTTCCACTGTTGAACTGCCCTTACTGTCAGGAAGTTCCCCCTAATGTTGAGGTGGAATCTCTTTTCCTGGAGCTTACATCCATTGTTTCGGGTCCTAGTCTCTGGAGCAGCAGAAAACAAGCTTGTTCCCTCCTCAATATGACATCCCTTCAAATATTTAAACATGGCTATCATATCACCTCTCAGCCTTCTCTTCTCCAGGCTAAACATCCCCAGCTTCCTAAGTCGTTCCTCATAGGGTTTGGTTTCCAGACTCTTCACTATTTTAGTTGCCCTCCTTTGGACATGCTCCAGTTTCTCCATATCCTTTTTGAATTGTGGTGCCCAGAACTGGACACAGTACACAGTAGATTGTTGGAGTCACACAGTAGGTTTTTGGGGTCACACTGATGACACAAAACAGCATTAATGAACATAAATGAGAAACGCAAAAGTTAAGAGATCATAAGTCTAACTTATGTCCTCATAAATATTAAGCAAGATGCCAGACACTATTTTCTGCACAGAAATATTGTTTTCCTGTGCAAAAATACCAGATGTAAATTTGGTGCAGATAAGTCCCAAAATGTCAATGTTCTTTAAAAAAAATTGCAGCAAGAAGAAAATTGCTAAAAAATTATTCATTGTTTCTTTTGAGAACAAAATTAGCAAAGAATTACATCCAACCACATTGGTTGGATTCTGGTTCTGGGAATGAATGGGAAAGGGGATTGGGGGGAGACAACAGGGAAGAAAATCTCTGAGAAGAGTGAAGGAGGAAGAGATTCTGAGAGGAAAAAAAGATTGAAGAGTCTCCAAAGACAATAAATGACAGTAAAGATTACAGATGAGAGAGTGACCACAGCAACAGCAACTTTCTGTCGTCACCCATCCAGCAACTGCTCCTTAACCAACAGCATGACGGAGCCTCAGGATTACAGCTACAGTGGAACCTTCCCATCCACAGGGGTTCAGTTCTGGGGCTCTCTGTGGATGGGGAAAACACAGATGGTTGCACCCATATTAACAGGTAGTGATGTGCACATGTCACATCAGCCTGTCCATGTACACTCTGCCATTGAGTAATACAGGGTGTAGCAATCTGCAGGTGGTCAAATCCATGGATCATTAGCTCACCATTGCAGCTGGCTCACTGTAAACATATGTGAATTACATAATTAGTGAACTAGCTTTCTGTCCCCAGTTTTGTTGCTTAGAGTTCTTACTGTTGTGTGCCATCAACTTAGCTTCAAGTTATGGAAACACTATGACTGATAGACCTCCAAGAGCCCTGGTCATCTTCAGCCCTGCTCAGATCTTGCTAACACAGGGCTATGGTTTCCCTTGAGTCAATTCATCTGTTAAGTGGTCTTCCACTTTTCCTACTGCTTTTGACTTTACCAAGTATTTTGCAACGAGTCATGTCATCTGATTTGTCAAAGTACAATGTTCTCAATTTAGTCATCTTGACTTTTAAGTGAGAGTTCAGGCTTAATTTGCTCCATTCATATGTCTTTCTAGTTCAAATGAGTTTGTTTTCTTCTGATCCTGATTTTACAACCATTCATAGGAGCTAGAAATATTATGAATGATTCTGACTTTGTTATTTAATGATATATCTTTACACTTGAGGATCTTATCTTGTTCCTTCATAGCTGTCTTGTCAAGTTTTAGTTTTCTTCTGATTTCTTGACTACATTTTGATTGATGATTGAGCAAAGGTAGAACTAATCTTTAACTATTTCAAAGTCTTTGTGATCCACTTTTAAGGTATGTAAATCATCTGTGGTCATTATTTTTGTCTTAATAATAGTCAGTTCTTACCTTGTTTTTGCACTTTCTTCCTTAACTTTTATCAATCTTCATTCAAAGACTTTCCTATTTTCTGTTAGTAATATGGTGTCATCTGGATATCTTAAACTGTTCATATTTCTTCCTCTAAACAATTCTGTTTTGATTGGTTAGAGACTAAACTTAAACTGTTTATGCATTTAAATGTTCTTTTTGTTCACCTCCTACCTCACTTCATCCTGTTAAAATAAATATTCTTCTTCAGTTGTTTTATATCTACATAGAATCCCTAAATGGCTTTTCCCTACAGGCTTTCAGGGAAAGTAGTCATTTGTTCTACTGTATGCTAGTAAGACTATCTGATTAATTAACATATGCAAATGCTAATCTGTGTCTTTTTACGCCTGTTTTTGGTCAAGCCTTTCTTTCTTTCTTTCTTTCTTTCTTTCTTTCTTTCTTTCTTTCTTTTTTTGTAATGCATGAATGAATATCTTTTTTGAATTTCCTTCCTCCCACTTGCCAATCCCCTGTTTGTGAACCTAGCATCTGTAATTTCCTCTACCATAATAAGAGATTGTTTGTAGAAAAGTAGGGGTTCATTTTTAAAGAGTCACACCAGCCAGCAGTATTCACGTTTCATAGTTTTGCTTGTAAAGGGTTCCATTTGAAAATTACTCTAATTTGCAACTGATTGTATCATATACTTATACCATGGTGCATTCAGATACAGTTTTGTATAGAAACAATCCTATATTTCCTACTGATAATGTTCATATGCATTTGTGGTAGCAGATAGCTGATGCTTAAATCTGAGAACATATTATAACATACACACACCAAACAAAGGGGAAAATATATAAAGTACTGAGTATATTATTCTGATTTGTACAAGGCCAAATGATAGATAGGGAACCACTAAGACAGTGCTTGGAAGAAATACTTCTTGGATTACTTCTCCTGGAATCCCTAGCCATCATGAAATAATGGGCATGCTGGGAAAAAGACACTGAGAATTAGGATCTTTCAAAAAGCAACTTTTAGAATATCTCAACCAAGTCAGTAGAAATGAAAGTAACAAGGACTGTTGGAGAAGGACCCCCCCCCCCGACGAGTTGGGAGGGGGCCTTCTGTTGCGTCTGCCTTAAAAGGGCATCGACGCATGATTGGCCAGGTGAACAGGAAGGCCTGCCTCATCCTGTCTGCCTGGCCAATGGGGTTGATCTCGCGGCTGTGGTCCCGCGAGATTTGGAAGTCTCGCGGGATTACGCCGCGAGATTTGCGAGGCTTTAAAGCCTCTCGCTGCCTCGTGGCAGCAGCCATTTTAGCTCCGGACAAGCAAGGAGCACCTTGCTTGTCCGTGTTTTTTGTGGGCCTTTCAGCCCATTTTAATTTACCAACCGCGGAGAGCGGAGGGGAGAGAGCCGGCGGAGGTTGGGAGGTGCCCGAGGCCGTGGGTCAGGTCCCGCTGCACCTTCCATGAGGAAGCTGGTGCCGAGGGACACGCTCCCAAGGAGTTCCTTCGCCGCAGGCATCCGTGGCTCCAAGGCTTATTCAGCCTAGCGCGGTGGGACCGCAACTTTACGCAGCTACGGTGCCGCAAGTATTGGGAACACACTCCCAGGGGAGATAACTTCCCAGTTGGCCTCCTGGTGTAGGGGCCTATATAATTGGGTAGCGGGTTGGGCCTGCACGCTGTGGAGCAGGCGGTTGGCTGCGGCTGCGGCCAGTTAGTACCCCGCCGCTCCCCCCCCCTTTTCCCCTTGGGATCGCGCCAGGCCGTGGTCTTGAGGCCTTGGCTGTCCTCCTTTATCTAGAGGACACAAGCGTTAAAAAAAAAAAAAGAGGGGGAAATGCGGCCACAACTCTTTTTCTTATTGTGTTGGGCACTGATATATAAGTGCCAGTTATCTTGATTAGCTATCCCCTGGGCTTTGCTTGCAGGGGCATACTGATCGGCCAATTGGCCCCCCTTTTTGTGTAGTGCCAAGCGGCACATTATAGTGGAAAGGGTAGGGACAGGCCCCGGGATCGGGCAGACGTCTAAATAAATTAGGCAGCCCCCTCCCATTGCTCCGCCACCCCCTTTTTTACTTCACAGTGGCTATTAATGGGAAGGGAGTGGGAAGTGTTCCCCCACGCCACTCCTTCCTACAGTTTCTGTGAATTTCATCTCGTTCAGGCCTGGCAAGGGATAATTAGTAGCTAGGCCTGGCCATATTGTCAAAATAATAATAATAATAATAATAATAATAATAATAATAATAATAATAGGGGTGAGTCTGGTAGAGGGCTTCCCCCTTTCAGGTGGGCTAACCTACTTCGGTTGGCAGTATTGATTGGGAGTACATGCAGTTTGTTTTATGATTGTTGGCACAGGTGTATTTAGTTAATATATATCCTGCAACAATCGATTGGTTATCAATTCTGCTTTGAATAATTAAAAAAAAAAAATTAATCATCATGCCGCGAAGTAAGACTCAATCTAAGCGGCGTGCCACTTCAACTGGTCAAAGAAGTGGACAGCCAGTTCCTAAGCGACCGGCTGAGATTGCAAACAAGGATGATGATATTACCACGCATTTGGCCCAGATAGGCCGCACCATGCAGGCTTGTGCGGCTGTATGTGAGCAGTTGGCTCAACATCACTTGCAAAAAGGGGCGCAAGCTGCTACTTCTTCGGTTGCGCACACAAATGCTAATGCTGGACAAGCCACTGCACATCTCGCTGTTGATAATTTGGGTCATTCATCTGACACTGCATGTAGTTCCCAGGGTTCTTCAGCTATGGAGGTTGGGCAACCAACCGTAGCTGATGTAATGGAACTTCTAAAGAAGGTTCCTGGTGTGGGGCACCGCGGTGCCACGGCGCTTACATCTAGTCAACCTACTTTGTCTGACTTGTTTCAATTTCTCCAAAGTGTGGTTGTTACAGGCCAGAGTAATTTGTCGACACCTGAGTCATCTGCGGCTTCCAGCGGTGATGTACCAGGCACTCATGGCGAACAGCACAACACTAGAGCTGATGCACTGACACCTGCAGGAGGAGTCCAGCAAAAATCTGCAAATGCTGCTCCTCGGACAGCGAGTCCAGGTTTGTTCAATGATAATAGTTCGCAGGCGACATGGCCTTCGGCTGTTTGGGCTACAGGTGGGCTGACAGGGCTGACATCGCCGAGCGATCGCCCTAGCCTGGAACCTGTAACAGCACCTTTGGAGCTCTCTGCCTCAAACCAGGGTTCGGTATTGGGGTTGCAGGCCAATGCCATGGTGAGTCAAACAAAGGAAATGACTGTGGTCAGTGCATTAGGCATTACAAGGAACGATCGGTCTTATGAATG
This sequence comes from Phrynosoma blainvillii, assembly GCA_026167975.1. Taxonomy (NCBI): domain Eukaryota; kingdom Metazoa; phylum Chordata; class Lepidosauria; order Squamata; family Phrynosomatidae; genus Phrynosoma; species Phrynosoma blainvillii. The sequence continues at coordinate 39,172,049 of JANUYF010000003.1, forward strand.
TAACCCCTATGCAGGTATGTCTATGCCTTTGGGGTCTCACCTTCCTATGGCTACAAAGGAAAGGATTTGGAAGGGAGAGTACATCGATTTGTTCTCCCTGACATTCAGGGATCCCGAGCCTAGGATAATGGTGAAAGATGGGGTGGTGTTTACCCTCCCGAAGGAATTTCAATCGTATAAACGCCCCAAGTTAGAAAGAAATTTCGTAAACTGGATGATGGGTTTCACCATCTATAGGGGTGTTATGGAAGAGAAAGACCCAGCCAGATCTCATGACTTCTCCAAGTACCAGGAGATTATGATAAAAGCCTATACTAATTGCCATGTCAACGCCAGAGGTGCGGCGTGGCTTCAGTATGATGAGCAATTCAGAATGAGAGCCGCCTTAGACCACACCTTGTCTTGGCGTCATGTACAGTCTGAATTATGGGCTGATATTATGGTAGGAGCCTCCCCATCGAGCAGATGTGACAATGGGTTTGTGCCTATGGTCACTCAGCCGAGAGGGCAAAATGCGAGGCCTAGCACGGGTGAAAAGAGACAATTTGGGTTTTGCTGGGACTTCAATGCAGGTAAGTGTAAAAGGCAACCCTGCAGGTTCGAGCATAAGTGCAATAACTGTAAAGGAAACCACCCAGGATCAGCATGCTTTAAAAGTAAAAAATCAGGAAGCGGGGGGCCCTCTGGTCAACAACCATCTAGTACAGGAAAGGGCACCAACACCAGTTAATTTGGAAGCCATGGCCAGTTGGTTGCGGATCTACCCAAAAAGGGAGGCCGCTCGGTATTTGTGGGACGGTTTTTCTATTGGTTTTCGTATTCCTTATGAGGGTTTAAGGGTACATCGTTATGCACCCAATGCACGTTCTGTTAGGGAATTGCCAGAGATTGTAAGGGGCAAGCTGGCAAAAGAAATAGCAGCAGGGAGGATTTCAGGCCCTCATGAATATTTGCCTATGGCAAACTTGAGATTATCGCCCTTGGGTGTGGTTCCTAAGAAGGCCCCAGGGGAGTTTAGACTCATACACAATCTTTCTTATCCCAGGGGTGATTCGGTAAATGACGCCATTGACCCTCAGTTGACGTCAGTGAAATATTCTTCCTTTGATTCGGCGGTCAAAATGGTTAAGGCTCTGGGCAAAGGAGCATTATTGGCAAAGTGCGATATTAAATCTGCCTTTAGACTACTTCCAGTTCATCCAGATGATTTTGATCTTCTGGGGTTTCAATTTGAAGGGAAGTATTATTTTGACAAAGCTATGCCAATGGGATGTTCCATTTCTTGCTCAGCATTCGAAACATTTAGCACTTTCTTGCATTGGTGTGCTTCCAAAAGGTTAGGTAGTCAAGCAATTACTCATTATTTGGATGATTTTCTTTTTGCGGGTGCCCCTGGGACAAATGATTGTGAAAATATGCTGTTGGCTTTTCAACAATTAATGAATGAATTGGGAGTACCTATGGCTGAGGAAAAAACTGAGGGCCCTGATACACGCTTAACCTTTTTGGGAATTGAATTGGATACTCAGGAGTGTATTTCTCGTCTTCCACCTGACAAGCTAACAGCTATGAGGCTGCAGGTAGGGATGATGAAAAATAAACCAAAGGCCACGCTTAGGGAATTTCAATCTTTAGCAGGTATTTTAAATTTTGCTTGTAAGGTGATAGCTCCTGGCAGGGCATTTTGTACCCGTTTATATAGAGCCACTAAAGGGGTGAAGGCACCACATCATCATATTAGAATAAATTCTGGGCTACGAAAGGATTTGGAGATTTGGGAGTCATTCTTGGAACAATTTGATGGTGTATCCTTTTGGCGATCTGAAATGCTCCTTAGGGCAGATTTTCAGGTTCACTCAGATGCTTCTGGGGCCTGTGGTTTTGGAGTTTATTTTAATGGCCAATGGGCGGCTGAGAAATGGCCAATAGACTGGGTTGAAAAAGGCTGGACTAGAGACCTCTCCTTTTTGGAATTATTCCCGATAGTGGTGGCGGTTCATTTATGGCCACATCAATTTGCGGACAAAACAGTTCGTTTTTGGTGTGACAATCAGGCTGTAGTATTTATAGTTAATTCCTTGTCCTCCAAGTCCAACAGAGTGATGTCATTGGTAAGAAAAATGGTGGTCCAATGTTTACATTATAATATTCTGTTCCAAGCCCAGCATGTTTGTGGTTTACTAAATCCCGTCGCAGATGCCTTGTCGCGTTTTCAGTTTTCCAGATTCCGACAGTTGGCGCCGGAGGCAGCGACTCACCCTTTGGAGGTACCACATCATCTTTGGAGCCTTGGAGAGTAGAAATTGAGAAGGCGATCTCTCTCTCCGTCGCCGCGTCGACACGCAAGTCCTATCAGCTCGCACTGCGAGCATTCAGATCCTTCTTATTGTCTATTGGGGAGGCTGAAGTTTGGCCTTTAGATGTGGACATTATTCTTCGTTTTGCAGTGCATCTCAGACAAGTGGGCTTGTCTACAGTCACTATTAGGGGAAAGTTAGCGGCTCTTTCCTTTTATTCTAGAGCGGGAGGTTTCAAAGACCCCACGATTGATTTTAGAGTACGTAGGGCTTTGGAAAGATGGGCCAGGGAGTCGTCTATTTCTCAGGATGGTCGCTTGCCTATAACGGGTTCAATAATGTTACGACTATGGCAATTCCTACCAGTTGTATGTTTTTCTCCTGAAGAGGTGATTTTGTTTAAGGCGGCCTTTTCAGTGGCGTTTTTTGGAGCTTTAAGAATAAGTGAACTTGTTCCTAGTTCACGTTCCGACAGTTCTGGTAGGGCTCTTTTGCTGTCGGACATTAAAGTTTCTGAACAGGGCATGCAATTGACAATTCGACGATCAAAAACTGATCAGTTAGGAAAGGGACATGCCATAAGTTTAGCTAAGGCTCCTCAAGGTCATATTTGTCCGGTGCAGGCCTTGACTAATTACTTGCAAATACGGCCAAGCACAACTGGATACTTGTTTTTACATATATCTGGTTTACCATTGACACAATACCAGTTTAGAATAGTATTGAAAGGGGTTTTAAGTCATGCTGGTTTACCAGCGGATCAATTTTCATCCCATTCATTCAGGATTGGGGCAGCCACAGCGGCAGCAACACAGGGTCTGAGTGACTCGGCGATTCGTAGGATTGGTCGCTGGCGCTCTAGGGCATTTAAATCTTACGTTCGCACTTAAAGTTCAATGTGGTTCTAATGTTCTTGTTTTGGTTTCACTTGGCAGAATTGATTCCTGGAGACGTATGGATTCTTGGTCACAGCGTGGTATTCTGGGCTGAGAGACACTGCATCGAACAGTGTTACGATTTGGCCGGTGGACTGGGACTAGCGGGGACCATCAGGTGGTTCGGGCGCAGAGGCATGCTTTGGGGAGCCATTCTCCCTAGAATAATTGAACTGATGTCATCTTTCGCCCAGCCAGGGATGTTGTTGATTCATTTGGGGGAAAATGACCTTCCAAAAATGACTTCGTTGCAATTGGCTAGGCGCATGATCAAGGACATGAAGGAGATTCGGCGAATGTTGCCTAATACACTCCTCATGTGGACAAAGTTCCTTCCCAGGCGCGTTTGGCACGGTGCCAGAAGTGATGTTGCCATTGATGGAGCCCGGCGCTGGCTTAACAGATTCGTGGCAAAGACACTGAAGAAGATGGGGGTGGCCATCGTTGATCACCAGGGAGTTCATTTTGGGTTACCACATTTGTACAGGGGTGACGGAGTGCATCTCTCACCTCAGGGGAATGAGATGTACTTATCTACATTGGAGTCTTCCTTAAAGGCTTTTATAAGGGGGGGGGAGAGGGGATGCCAAGCTAGGCTGACCCCCTCTTGTGGCGGGAAGGGACCCTCCCCCCTTTTGGGAATTTCTAGGTTAAGTGAAAGTATTAATTGGAATTGAACAAAAGTAATTGGATTTATGTCATTGTGATTAAACAAATGCATTATGACGTCATATTAAGCTAATGACGTCATAAAGTGATTGCGTCATAAAATGCTTTGACGTCATATCCGGTTGGGAGGGGATTATAAATTGTTATGTGATTTACTCACTTGAAGTTTTGACGCATGCCTAGAAAAGGTTAATTTTACAGCACTTGCGCCCAGAACATTTGGGCATGCGTCAAAATAAATTATTGTTAAGAAATATTTGAAATTGTGGTTAAACAAATTATTTGTTAGATATAATAATTAATATGTCAGACCCTGTACAAATAAAGTTGTGGCCAATTTTCATCCATAATTGGAGTCGGTGTCCTTTGTGCAGACGCAAATACCACTTTTTTAAACAGTGCTTGACTCCCAGGTTAGCTTCAAAATGTACAAAGCAGAGGTACAGTCAGCTGCAGTTTATAATAAGAAATTCTGTAGTGCACAGAATTATTTCTTTGTTGTTTGCTGAGGACAAATAAATATCACTTAATTCATAGCAGGTAATGGTTCTAGAGCACAGTCTTACTTTGCTCATCAACATCAACATTTTCCTGAAGTTGTCATCCATTAGGAAGCAGAGGAGTGACTCAATTGCGCTATTTAAGAAGCCATAGAATAGTATGAACAGACTCAATCAGGCTGATGCTGTGATTCAAAAGCTCTCCACATGTCAGGAGGGAGTGAATCTTGATATTGTGTGTTATGTGATATGGAGTGAAGAACAATGAAAAAATAATCATAACCATGGCAGCTAATGGCCTACATTTTGCTGTTAATCCTAACTCAAGTAGAGCCATTGAATCAAGAGAATTTACCTAAGTCTTGAGGCACCATTCAACAATTAAGTCTATGAGGCTACTCTGGTTGTGACTGATCAAATAGATTCCAGCCAATGGGTGGCTTCAATAACAAACTATACACAAAGAAATAACAAACTGAGAAAGAAAAAAGAAAAGAAAAGAAAGATGGATGTAATAAATGTAATAAAAGTAGTAAGGGTGAATAAATCCCACAATTGCCAGGATCATACTACAATTGATTATTCATCTTAAAGTGATGATATCAAGACAATCAAACCTTCAAAGGCATCAAGTAACCTAATCTTATGTATTATAGTAAAGACAAGACCCCTTCTCCACACTCACTAACAGATTCACTAATGCTAATAGTCTCCTGTTCTAGACATTCTGGTTCATAATAAAAGTTTCTGGGCCACTGAAGAGCAGATAAAAACATATTGTGGTAGAGATTATTTTTAGGACACTAGGAGCACTTGAAATAAAATATTATTTTTGTAGCAGAGACAGCATGGATAGACGTTGCATACATCCCTTAAAACCTTGGCTGCTGCACCTTCAAAGTATTGTAGTAGACAAAGGTCAGCAGCTATTGAGATGTTCCTAATATTCATTGTGTGACTGATCGGGATCATTCTTATGAAATATTCATTACTATTCCCCTCCTTATCTCTTGTATCCACAATCAAATAACCTTGACAAACAAGGAGGTACAAAAGATGTTTCAATATTTCAAGATGTGTTTGTCCATTTTTATTTTTATTTTGCCTCCCAAACAAAACAAAGCCAGGTTGTCCAAGCCATTGATACTTTGGATTTTCCTCTGGGCTTTTAATTCTACCAGATTTTACACTAAAGAGTTTAACACTGGTCCTTTGCTTTGAAGTCTTTAATTAAATTAACTCTGATGTCATTTATTTTGGATTTATACAAATATTGTACAGATCATTTTTTGTGGGTTTTTTGGGCTGTGTGGCCATGTTCTAGAAGAGTTTCTTTCTGACGTTTCGCCAGCATCTGTGGCTGGCATCTTCAGAGAAAACTGGAATAGAAGAGAATGGGTCTATATATACTGTGAGGCCCTGGGTAGGGAGGAGTGGTTCCCAGGTGAACTGTGTGTTGTTCTGTGTTGAATAGGTATAGTTCTGTTGTTAATGGCATGGCTCCAGGGTGGGAGGAAATGCACTCAAGGTTATTGTCTGCTGTAAATGCAAATGGGAAACCAACCAGGGTCAGGGGCTTTCCCAGCAGACAATAGCAGACAATCTCCTTGATTGCATATCCTCACCTGGAAGCCATGCCATTAACAACAGAACAATACCTATTCAACACAGAACAATACACAGTTTACATGGGATTAGCAGACAATAACCTTGAGTGCATTTCCTCCCATCCTGGAGCCATGCCATTAACAACAGAACAATACCTATTCAACACAGAGCAACAACAGTTCACCTGGGAACCACTCCTCCCTACCCAGGGCCTCACAGTATATATAGACCCATTCTCTTCTATTCCAGTTTTCTCTGAAGATGCCAGCCACCGATGCTGGCGAAACGTCAGAAAGAAACTCTTCTAGAACATGGCCACACAGCCCGAAAAACCCACAAAAAACTATGGATGCCGGCCATAAAAGCCTACGACTTCACATTATACAGATCCTTTTCTAGGGCAGAACATCAATGCTTTCATATACTGAATAAATTGGTTGATTTTGTGTCACTTAATTCATGAATACACTAGTTACAAAGAGTTAGTGGATACCAATGGAAACAAAGATCCAACTAAGTATTTCTAACATCAGATTGCCATTTCAGTTAATATTCAGTTTAAAGTTGTGATATACAATGATAAATAGATGGTTTAAATTGAATTCCTGCTCCCCCACAATCCACAATCCATGTCACCAAAATTATTTGCTCCAGAAAATTTTCTCAAGAACAGATGCTGAAGGTATACAGAGATCTGAAGAGAAATTGGTCTCCTACTGATTTGGTTGACAAAAGCAGGGCTTTCAGCACAATAACACTAACTGGACAAAATGCATCATACAGATATATTATTTCATTCAAAGATTCAGATTGGGTTGGCTTTTGGTAAGATCTTACTATGGCTTTTTAATGAAATCAAACATCTGTTCAACGACTCATCACTTTTAACCATTAGAGAGATTTTGTAGCTCCTTAGAGACTAACTGAAAAAAAGTAAGAAGTTAGCAGCATGAGGTTTCGTAAACTTCAGTCTACGTCCTCAAATGCTTTTGGTGGAGACTACAATGCAGACTAACACAGCTATATCTTTGAATTCTACCACTTTTAAGCATGTTAGAACAGTCTGCAAAGGCTCTGTTGTGGGTTTATGAGATGGGAAAGGGTAGTGATATTTTCCCACCCTAACCCCAAATCCTTCTTTTGGCCTTTCTCTATCTCTTTTCCAGTATATATCAGCATTTTCTTTTGCTTACTGTACTTCCTTCTTAATCAAACAGCATCTCTCTGACTAGCTTGAAGAGATCAGGGACCTGCAGAAGATATCATTACATGGAACTGCCTAATGGTCTTGTGGATTAAGAAGCAAGCATGGTTCATCAAAAATGCTGGGTTACACCATGTGGGCTGCTCCAGCAATGGAAAAACTCAAATTCAAAATTACCTTCTCATTCAGAACCCTTACTGGGACCAGATGTAGGCTTTCTCCAGATTTCAGATAGTTCTGGTTTTGAGCAGACTTCTACTCTTGAGCTTATTCATAAGAAGCCTGGTATCTGCTAATTCATAACTCAATGTGCTACCTCAGGCTACAGACAGATTTACACCAGTGATAATGAATTAATGCAGTTAAACAACTATAACCAAATATGTGCCAACTTCAAGGTTCTTTTAGTGCACATGAAAAGTTCCTAGTGTCCAGGTTACACTGTTGTTGAGACAGGAATGCATTCTTCCTTTTATTATAGGCCAGAGAAAGTATCTGCCAGAAGGTGTACTGTTCAAATATTTCCTCTATGAAATGTATTTGAGGAACAATAGCGTCCTGCCTAGGGTGATCAGATGTTCTTCTTTTCTCAGACATTTCAACCTTCTGTCTGGGGGGTCTGAAAGGAATTCCAAAATGTCCTTCATTTTGGGAAATGTGCGGGGGGGGGGGTGTTAGCAAAAGCTGTGTTAGTAGATGGCTAAAAGCTGGTGATTTGCTTATGACATAGCCACAGAATCCATAACTTGTATGATGATTGACTAAAGTGCATGGAGGTGTCCCAAACCCTGGTGCTGTTTCTGTTCAAACATTCCAGCAGGAGAGTGGGGTGATAAGGGGTCAGATCAGATGGCTCAATTCATCAGAAGGCAGGTGTTTCCAGAGGGTCCACCTTGTCAGTCTCCATGATGATGTGTGAAGAGCAAATACATGAAATGCTTTAAGGCACCAAGACCGGAGGCATACAGCCTCTGCTAAGTTGCTGCACTCAGCCTCCAAACATCTCTTGGAACAGACTCACCAGCCCTGGTTCTGGGATGGCTGGGAGCAAGACAGCAGCCTCAGCAGTGGCAGCAGCAGCAGCAAAATTACTAGTGAGAATGGCAGTGCAAGCTCCATGTAGCCCCCCAGAGGTTTGAGCCCACTGGCTGCTTCCCATCAATGAGAGGAGGAAACAGTAGCCAGTAAGCCTGCCATGGGCAAGATCATCAGTGGAACTAGAGACACTAGAATATTCAGCCCAATAGCCTGTGAGGAACTGGTTTGTTCTCTAGCCTACCCCCAATTCCATCCTCAGGGGTGGGAAACCAGTAGGAGATGGCTGCCTGTGCAATATTTTGGAATGACCTTGAGCCCCTCATAAATTCCTGCCAGTGGTAAGGTGAGCAGAGGAAACTGTAGAGCCCCTCTGGAATGGAGGGAGGGGAGCTTCAGCATTCAGATCCATGGTGGCTATGCCTTCTTTGCTGCAGAGCCAGTTGCCACTGGATCATCATATTTAATCCTTCCTATTCACAGGTGGGGTGTGTGTGTGTGTGTGTGTGTGTGTGTGTGTGTGTTGGTGGGGAAGTTCCCTCTGCATTTGACTAATCCTAACAGCTGGGAATGGTGAAAGAGCTTCTTGGGCTCTCCACGTGTGTTCAGCTCACTGGCCCTGTCACTATTTTATCCAACTTTGCTAGTCTGCATCTGGAGGGACCCAGCAAATGCTACTTCTTCTTTCTTTCTTTTTTTGGCACCTTTTGGCTCCCTGTAGGGACAAGGGCAGGTTTTAGGGCTGCAGCTTTTTATCCTCTTTCCTCTTATCTGTCAGGCAACAGGCAGGGGGTGGTTCTGCTGCCTAGGACATGGTCATGGTCAAATGACTCAAGGCCTTTTTCTCCTGTGCTTATATCACAAGCTCTGGGCTTCCGGGTGTTAAAACCTTCTCTTCTCACTTCTCTTTCTCCCTCCAGACCTCTTCTGGTTACCTAACACCACTTTCCTGGTGTGGGGTATATGTAATATAGCCTTAAATATACCATGCAAATTGTATTTATATTTCTATGAGTGTTCTGAACTTTTCTGTGGTCATGTCCTATATTTTTCTTGAATTTTCTACACTTTGCAGTACCATTTTCTCCTTTGTACTTAGCACATCTGGTCATCCTGGCCTCACCAAAAGCTCATCCCGATGGTTGCGTATTAACAAAATACAATTTTCACCTTATAAATTACACTCTTTTTTTGGGCCACTTAGTTAAAAGACACAAACAGAGACTTCAAGTTTTCCGAAAGTGGAAGGAATCAGAACAGAACTGCAGAATCAGTGAATAACAACTGTAATTCAAATCTTGTGCTACAGAGAAAAGAAAAAAGCATCACAGCTATTATTCTTTTCCACAGGGCTAATTGAATGGAAATCTGTCATCACCCATCATTATACAATGGCTATTGCCACAATATAATTTAAATGGGTATATGTTCCTAAGAAAATGAAAGGACAGCTAGTTAAGATCCTCAATTGTAAAGACATATTTTTAATATCAAAGTAAGAATCATCTCATTTCTATGTCTGGCTGTGAAAGCTAGACACTGAAGAAAACAGAGGGGAACAAATTCAAACAAAAATTCACCAAACAAAAATCCACCAAACAGTGATACCTTTATTGGTCAACCAAAATGCACATTATACTTATTTGTTTCCACTAGTTTCTTCAGTGATTTTTGTTTGCATTTGCTAAATGGTCAACACAGCTACCCCTGCATGTTTCCTGATTGTGAGATACCACATTGTAGCTACAACAGGGGAACCCTGAAGAGTGAACCAATGGATTGGGTCCTCCAACCAAGGTAAAAAAAAAAATCTTCTTAAATTTGAACTGGATTGACATGTTTTACCTCAACACCTACCAAAATGTTCCTGATGCAAAAACATGGAGAATCCTTGAGGAATTAATTGCCTACAAAGAGTCCTATGATATCATAGGAATGGAGACATATTGGATTGCAAGAGAGGGGTTCTTGTTGAGAGGCAAATGGACTTTAAAATTCTTGGTCTTTGCAAATCTCCCAATAGCCACATGGCCAGAAGGAGGAAGGACCAGCCTGCAAAAGATACTGTCTAGTTACCATCTTAACTAAGCACAGAAACATCAAAATGCAGGCATCTGACTAACATCTCCAATGTTTTCTCCTGTTTGCTTTGTAACATCTTGTCTGATGAAGAAGCCAGTGGAACTTTGAAAGCTTGCAACAAGTATATTGTGTATTTTGGTTGGCCAATAAAGGTGTCACTATTTGGTGGATTTTTGTTTGAATTTGCTAAATGCCCAATACAGCTACCCCTGCATGTTTCCTGAGGGGAACAAAAGAACTCAATTGAAATTTGGTTCTGGAAGAGAGATGTATGAATACCAGAGATCACAAAAAAAAAGACAAATGTATGTGTTTGAGAATAAACCAAGCTTTAACTCTGTCTAGAAGCCAAAATGATAAACCAGGACTATTGTGCTTTGGAAATACAAGGTGACTCAGTGGAAAAGCACTAGTGTTTGTCAAAGTGGAAGGCATTAAGAAAAGAGGAAGATTCAATTACAATTATTGATTGATTCAATAAGAAAAGTTATGACTCTGAGTTTGCAAAACATGAGCACAGTTATTGATGACCAGGATTCTTTCAGCCTCAATCAAAGCTATTTGTTGAGCTATAATTTTCAATTTCCCCAGCCACAGCTAGATAACACCTGTGTCCCCTTCACATTACACAGTGACAGTAATATGATTCCACTTTAACTATGGTTCCATCATATGGAATCCTGGGATTTGTAGTGTAGAGAGGGGTACTTAGAATTCTGAGCCAGAAAGCTCCAGTACTTCACCAAACTACAAATCCAAGGAGTCCATAGGATGCAGCCATGGCAGGTAAAGTGGAAGCACAATGCTATAATCATGTAGTGTGAAAGAGCCCCAGGTCAACAAAGGATGACATAGTAAAAATGATCCTGTTGGTTCACTATTTTAGAATAACAGCCTGTTATGCTGACATAGTGGACTTCTTGCAAGGATCCTTAGTGGCAGCAAGTGGAGGCAGCAGATGCTGTCATCAATGTGATAAAATTTCTCTACAGGCTTCCAAGCAGCTCAGGAGCTGGCAGTGCAGCTTTATCGCATCACAACAACAGATTTATCTGCCTCTCCAGAGTTCTATCAACACTGTGTCCATGGCTATTTCCATGGCTTCCCTGCTACCACCTGTGGTAATGTGATTATTACAGCTATCTTGATCATTGTCTGTTTCCCCTGTAGTTTTTTTTCTTTTTGCCTTTGTTTTGGTTCTTTTCTGTTGCCTAAATCAGTAACACTTTCCAGAACACATTTTTCAAGAAGATACAAAAAAATTCTCTGTTAGATTTGTGGCACTACCATATGATGGGACAATAAAAAGATTATGATAATCAGCATATAAATTCCATCAAGGTGTGATAATTTAAACAAAAGGTATGACACATGACAAAAAAAAATTGGAGCAATATATCATACCTTACACTTTTAAAATAGCTTTCTTTCCTAAGACTAAGGTAAGAATTGCTTCTTAGTTCTGCCTAATCCAGCATTCTGCTTCCACCTTGCCCTCCAGATAACATAGGGAGGAAGGTCACAAGCAGGAAGTGGTGGAATATTCTTTCCATATTGTTTGCATGGGATCAGCATTTGGTGATCAGAGGTATGTTACTGCTGAACGGAGATGTTGCAGAGATCCCTCAACCTTAGTGTCTTGTTTCCAACAAGACCTAAACAGAGGTTTAATTTGAAGGCCATAACAAATCATGAGGGCAATAGCCTGTTCCCATTATTGATACCAGCATTTGGTTGATCTGTGGCACACTGCCTCTAAACCTAGAGTAAGCAGTAGCCATCATGGCCATAATCAAAGATGTTATCCATTGAGGAGCTATGCCAACCAGAGATGTTCACATTATTCTAAATCTGGTCTCACTACAAATTTGGTATCAGGGATCCTATGACTCTGGAGACCAGGTTCTAATTGGGTGAGCTTGGCCAAGTCACACACATACCATTGGGTGAGCTTGGCCAAGTCACACACACTCAGCCTCAGAGGATGGCAATGGCAACCCCCCTTTGAAGAAACTTGCCAAAACACACACACACACACACATCATGCTAGGTTCACCTCAGGGTCACCATAAGTTGGAAACATCTTGAAGGCACACAAAAACAAACAAAGCATGGGATTTGTTTATTCTTATAATTTATTATCAAGACCCTGAAGAAGTCTACATTCAAAGAAGCAGAGACCATAATAGTCCAAGATCCTATGTAAATATTTACTTACAGAATTCCATTACACAACCTCTTTGATTGTGTATTTCTGCATGGCAAGGGGTTGGTGTAGATGGCTCTTGTGTTCTCTTCTAGATGTATGATTTTAGTATTATAGCAGCATAACAGTGTACGTGAATCAATGGTAAATGTGCATTGCTGACAACTTATTGTGTAGTTGCAATGTACAATCTATAGAGGCAATGTACTTTCATGCATTATTCTGTGTACTTTAATGAGCTCAATGTTCTCTTTATGCTACCATCAGCCAGATACAATTGTGGTGCATCATCTAAAACAGGGGCAGGCAACCTTTTTGAGACCGGGGCCGGTCTCCCGTAGCCCAGGTCTCAGCTGGGCCAAGGTGGGGGGGGGGATGGCGGCGCGCGAGCGCACACACCCTCCGCCTCCGTGCGCGACCCCCCCGCGCACCCCGCGGCCTTTGTTACTGGGGGGCCGGGGGAGGGGGCAGGGAATGGTGCGGGGGCCGGATTCCCTCGGTGGCTACGGGCCTCCTGGAAGCCCGTCGCCACTGAGGGAGGCCTCCCAAGGGGGATCCTCAGTGGCTACGGGCCTCCTGGAAGCCTGTCGCCACTGAGGGAGGCCTCCCAAGGGGGGTCCTCAGTGGCGACGGGCTTCCAGGAGGCCTGTAGCCACCGAGGGAGGCCTCCCAAGGGGGGTCCTCGGTGGCGATGGGCTTCCAGGAGGCCCGTCGCCACCGAGGGAGGCCTCCCAAGGGGGATCCTCAGCGGCTACGGGCCTCCTGGAAGCCCGTCGCCACTGAGGGTCGCCCCGAGGAGGCTTCCCTCGGTGGCTACGGGCCTCCTGGAAGCGCGTCGCCACTGAGGGAGGCCTCCCAAGGGGGACCCTCGGTGGCGACGGGCTTCCAGGAGGCCCGTAGCCACTGATGGAGGCCTCGCAAGGGGGATCCTCAGTGGCTACGGGCCTCCTGGAAGCCCGTCGCCACTGAGGGTCGCCCCGAGGAGGCTTCCCTCGGTGGCTACGGGCCTCCTGGAAGCCCGTCGCCACTGAGGGAGGCCTCCCAAGGGGGACCCTCAGTGGCGACGGGCTTCCAGGAGGCCCGTCGCCACCGAGGGAGGCCTCCCAAGGAGGATCCTCAGTGGCTACGGGCCTCCTGGAAGCCCGTCGCCACCGAGGGTCGCCCCGAGGAGGCTTCCCTCGGTGGCTATGGGCCTCCTGGAAGCCCGTTGCCACTGAGGGAGGCCTCCCCAGGGGGGTCCTCGGTGGCGACGGGCTTCCAGGAGGCCCGTAGCCACCGAGGGAGGCCTCCCAAGGGGGATCCTCAGTGGCTACGGGCCTCCTGGAAGCCCGTCGCCACCGAGGGTCACCCCGAGGAGGCTTCCCTCGGTGGCTACGGGCCTCCTGGAAGCCCGTCGCCACTGAGGGAGGCCTCCCAAGGGGGACCCTCGGTGGCGACGGGCTTCCAGGAGGCCCGTAGCCACTGAGGGAGGCCTCCCAAGGGGGATCCTCAGTGGCTACGGGCCTCCTGGAAGCCTGTCGCCACCGAGGGTCGCCCCGAGGAGGCTTCCCTCGGTGGCGACGGGCCTCCTGGAAGCCCGTCGCCACTGAGGGAGGCCTCCCAAGGGGGACCCTCGGTGGCAACGGGCTTCCAGGAGGCCCGTAGCCACCGAGGGAGGCCTCCCAAGGAGGATCCTCAGTGGCTACGGGCTTCCTGGAAGCCCATCGCCACCAAGGGTCCCCCCTTGGGAGGATTCCCTTGGCAGGGACGGGCCTCCTCAGGGCGACGTGCGCGCTCCCGGCGCCGCGACCGCCATTTTGGTCTCCAAAATGGCGGTCGCAACACATTTGCGCATGCGCAGTAATCCTGCGCATGCGCAAACACATTATGGCCGCCATTTTGGGGACCAAAATGGCGGTCGCATTGCGCGCGGCCGGTGGACGGCCGAACCGGGCGGCAGCGGCGGCGGCGGCGGCGGCAGGGGTCCGCCTGGGCCCGTAAGTCCGCCGACCTGGGCCGGAAACGGCCCGCGGGCCGTAGGTTGCCGACCCCTGATCTAAAATGTCACTTCACGTGCATAGCACAACCTATGTCTGCATATGTTGCTGACAGAATGCTAGCCAATATTTTTTCTCTGAAGATGCTAGCCACAGATGCTGGCGAAACGTCAGAAAGAAACTCTTTCAGAACATGGCCACACAGCCCGAAAAAACCCACAAAAAAACTAGCCAATATTTGTTAAAGAGGGAACATTTTGTGGTATACAGTAACATGAAGTATACCACAGGTGTACAAACATTCAAGGTCAAAGATCCACACACATTTAGCACAAACACACACACAGATCTCCATCCTCCATACTCCCCCACCACCACACACACACACATAGGATTGCTGAATGGTGAAATTAAAGCCTGTTAAGTGGAGACCACTGTTTATCTGGCATGACAAGTGAGAACAGATATTTTAATTTTTTAAAGAATAAAAAGCTGGGTATAGGAAACAGTGCCCGAAGTCCAGTTTTGGTGGCAGTACAAGAATTAGCTGACGGCTCCAGGATGGGGACTCCTGAGTTTCCCTATTCAAAATGCAGATAAATTTAGTTATTCAGAATTTCAGTATTGGTTGCTCAACCAATTCTGGAAACAGTTCTATTTTTGGCAATGATGAAAACACATTTGAAAGTGGATGAGTTTTTTGAGCTCTGTGCTTTTAAAATTATTATTATACAAAAGTCATATAAAGGGGGGAAAAGAAAATCTGCAAAATGCAAAAGGATACGCATGAAGAGGAGATCTACACAGGTGTCAATAAAAGGCAACAAAATATCAAAATAGATATTCATATCAAGTTGTGACCTATATGCATATATTATAGTTTGCAGCTCTATTATAGTAATTGTCAGAATGTCCCTCATCTTATAGCAATTCATTGACACTTCTAAAAATGCATAAAGGAAAGAAATGGGATTTCTTGAATTGTACCTGCAGAGGCAAAGTAAACGACCCTCTGTCAACAACGTAATATTCCTCAAGAATTATATAATACAGTATTATAGAAATGGATTGGTAGAAACTCCTGCACATGTCTTGAAGACAAATGGGCAATGTATTGTAAGGCCAATGCTGTGCACCTCCCACAAAACCCTGAGTATTACATATGACATGTAATATTAAAAATTGCTCTGTCAGCAATGCTGAAGCATCAGTAAATTCAAGGCATAAGAAAAAATAAAACAAGGACAATGATTCAAATATGACATGGATGGTCATGCTAATTGTTGATATGCAAAGTCAGCCCAAGTTGACTTTCACCTGTAATTTCAACATTGTGAACATTTGCTCTGAAAGTGCCCCCATGTGGTGAGATTCAAAATTTACTACTAAATTCTCCAAAGCTCAAGGTTGCATTGTTGGATGTTGGGTGTGAACACATGCTATTCATGCAAGGTTTCATATGCCCATGTTTCACAGCTTCCAGGCTATGAAATTCCCTTCCATTAGCTGTTCCCATCTGCATTTTCTTTTCATCAGCCGGTAAGGACCCTTTTGTTTAATCAGGTATTTGATGAACAAGAAAGTGGTTTGTATTTAGTCAGAAATTAATTTACATCACCCTTCAGTTACTTGTGATACATCTCAGATCTCACTTGGTGATGTGTTGGAGTAAATCAGGGAAAACTTTCAACACAGACATAACCAAATGATGACAAATTCAATTTTTGGTGACTACCATGCTAATGTGGGGAGTTGTAGGGTTACAAAACTGGCCTTAGGCTGCATGCAACCTACTTGGAAGTTGGTTACATGGCAGTAAGTACTGTTCAATTTAGAGGAATCATGTATAAGATAGAGCAGTAAGTATATCATGCAAATTTGTCAATATCAGTTTACAATGGTGGCAATCCTGCACACAGTTAAAGCTGCTTAAATTTCCTTGACCTCAATGGGGTTTGAGGAGCCATAGTATATTAGCATGTAAATACAGCTTCCTTCAGCAGAGCATACCAGTAATCTTTGCCCATAAAGGGAGGTGAACCTTTCCAAACCAAAGACGATGCTTATTTTTCATTGTCTCTGCCCCTGCTATAAATATGTTTTTGAGAACTCTCGGTGAAAATGCCTGCCAGCCTTATCTAAGTAGCAGTAAATTATTCACTTTCATGGTTTGTATTCTTGGTGCATTGATGTCAGTGGAACGAAATTGCTTTTATCATTTAGCATTTTCTCTAAGCTTGCAAGCCCCATGGCAATGCCTTAGAACCTTTTCATGAAGGCTGCTGTGTTCAGTAAGGCAGATTTTCCTGTGGAATGCACAAAGAGGAACATAACAGAAATTCATTCCATTGAATCCTTGATACAAATAAGGCCACTATGGGCTCTGAAAGACTACCTTTCATTTTGGATTTCTTACTCTGTAGAGTAGATCATTAAAGGGAGAGGGAGAGGGAGAGGGAAAAGGAGGGAGGGAAGGAAGGAAGGCTGGCTGGCTGTTATTTACAATTTACATTTTTGCCACTTTATACATGGGAATGCTGATGGGATACTCATCACAGAGTAAAAAGACTTCAGCCACCATGGTGCAGTGGGATGATTGTTGGACTATGACTTTGGAGATCAGGGTTCAAATCTCAACTAGGTTGTGGAAACCTACTTGCTGACTTTGAACAAGTCATACTCTCTCAGCCTCTGAGGGAAGCAAAGGCAAACCCTCACTGAATGAATCTTGCCAAGAAACACCCATAATAAGTCCATCTTAGGGTTGCCATAAGTCAGAAACAACTTGAAGGCACACAACAACAACAATTATTAGTGGTTGGCCAACTCAATTTTTCCAAATTCATTCTCCACTTTCCATTTGTGGCATTTTCTTGCATCTGAAAAAAACCAAAAACAAACATTAGGCTTAGTAATCTTGAAGAACTGTCACATGGAAGATGGAGTGAACTTGTTTTCTCCTGATCCAGAGGGTAGAACCCAACCAATAAGTTCAAACTATAAGAAAGTGAAACAGGCATGGTTCCCCACCCCTATCTCTTTAGACTGAGGGATTGTGGATCCTTGCCACTTGTCAGCTAATCTGGATTCTGTCTGGGGTTCCCTTATCACCTTCTGGATACATGGATTCCCAGTTCATGATGGTAGTTAAAACCAGACAGGCAGAGCTAACTGAAGCATAATTCCACTTAAGCATTCTTAAGTCTTGGAATCTCAAGATATTTCTTTGAGATAATGAGTTGGTTTTTTTCATACTCTTTTAGGTTATTCATTATATGCTTTCCCAGATATGCAAACATATGTATTCCCCTTAGGGAAAACATTTTGATGATAAGAACTGTTCAGTAGTCAAATAGAAGTTGGATGGCCACCTCTCAGTGTTACCCTAATGCTGTCTTCCTACACTGGTAAGGGGTTGGACTAGATGACAATTGTGCTACCTTCCAGCTCTATGATTCCATGATTCTATGATCTGAAGAGAAGAGTGTAAAAGATGGACAGATAAGACATTCTTTCCCATCATCCCAGCCAATGAACTCTATGTGAAACCCCATTACTTTCCCTTCCCCTCCACTCCCTTCTTCCAAAATTATCTGGTGGCAAGTGCAAGAACAGCAGTGTTGTTAAAGGGTATCTTTCACTCCCTCCCCTTCTCTCCTTCTCTCATGTATAAAATGCTAAAGGAATTCTCCTGAATCCATGCCAGCATTGTTAGAGTTGTGTTAACCCCAAGAGGAGGAGTTACATGAAGTCCAAATTTAGAATGGAATGACTCAGGCCCATTTTGGATTGGGATATGTTATTCAAAACTTGGGAGTTCATATTTTGAACTTCAAGTTGAACTTCTTGTGAGTTTGTCAGTGTGGGTAGTCCCTTTCTCATTATAGCAATGTAGACTAGATATTGATGTCATTTGGATTATATATTCACTGTGATAATACTTGTGATAGAAATGATGAAATCCATCAACATACCAATTTAACTATGCAACTGACTTTTATTCATTTCATATCTTCTCTGAAATTACCCATACACTCCCTACCTACGCAACAAGATGGGGGTGGGGGCTGTACTTGCCATTTACTTTCTGAAATCATTTTGGTATTGGAATGAAGTATGCTTGCTAATCCCCTTAATGAACAATACATCAGCCAATGCACACACACTTTCTTCTTAAAATGCTGAATGCTGAAAACAGAAGCCATGATCCTGAAAATTCATCATAATGGTTTCATGAAGGTGTCATGAAAATGGAAAGGGAAATAGGTTGCATTGCCAGCAGTGAAGCATTGCTCAAGTTTTATCACAGGTAGACTTTTGTTATTTTTCATATAAAGAAGAAACAATTGCTCTGAATGAAGCAGTCAACATTTAGGAGTGACCTCTTATGCTTGTTTTACTTCTTCAAGTAATGAAAAGATTCACAGGGGTATTGTGCTTACTTAGGTTTGAACAGTGCTCAGAAAAGTTCATCCAGAACACATTATAATTTAGCAGAGGGGTAATAGAAGTAGCAAAAGATTATACTTATGTACACAAACTAGGTTTCTCAGGATCTTCCAGAGCATCAAAATGTTAGTTTTGTGGATTATAAGTCTCACCATCTTCTAGTCAGTAAAGACTACTGAACATGCTAGCTAAGGGATTATGAGAGCTAAAGTTCAAATAAGTTCATCAGAGCTTATTGATCATTTGTAATATATGATTTGTAATGTATATATATTCTCCATCAATTTTTATTTCTCCTGCATGTGAAAATTTTAAGTCAAAACTTTTTACTGTTCCCAATACAAAGAAAGGTATATATTTTGGCTCACCATGGTACTACCTCTCAGCTGTGATGGGGCTGCATGCTCATGTGAAGCAAAAGGCTATGTTGATATACCAGTGCTGCTGGTAGGGTCTCCCATGTCAGAAAGGCTCTTGCTGAGGAGCTAGACTAAATGTGCCAAACAGCTACTGGAAAGTAGCAGTAGTAGGAGGTGACACTGGTGGAGGATTTCTTCAAGACAATGACAGTGGAACCATAGCTAACACTTGTTAACCCCTTTTGAATGTCATTCACCATGAAAACCCTATGATGAGACAATAAAAAATGATGCAAGAGATAGTATAAGAAGATGAGGCCCCCAGTTCATAAGGCATTCAACGAACTACCGGGGAAGAGGAGAGGACAAGTATAAGTAGCACAGTGGCTAATGACACAGCTGGACTCAAGCCAAAAAGACATTCAGCTGTTGACATGCTCAGAGATGAAAGGAAGGCCCAAAATTGCACAACACATGTTTCAGGAACATGGAATGTGAAAAGCTTGAATCGGGGGAAGCTATACATAGTACAACAAGGAATAGAATGTATAAACATTGCAATATTTGTGGTGAGTGAACTAAAATGGACAGCAATAGGACATTTTCAGCCTTATCATTACACAGTGTTTCATTCAGGAAATGAAAATCAAAGAAGAATGCAAAGTCTGACTGAATCATATAAATAAATCTTCAGAGGAAACCCACTGGAGTCCAGGAGAAAACTGACCACCCACAAAAACAGGACTTGTTAGTCCCAGGAATTGGAATGCAAAAGTAGAAAACAGAGCAGAAGAAAAGACTGTAGGGAAATTTGAACTAGGATAAACAAATGAACCAGGTGACCGACTGATTGGATTTTGTGAGGCCAACAGTCTGTTCATCACAAACACACTTTTCAGGCAACCAAAGAGTTGACTATACATGGACATCACCTGATGGCCAATGCAAATAAACAACATCACTGGAAGCAGAAGATGGAGAAGTTCCATTCTCTCTGCACAATTATAACCAGGAACAGATTGTGGCACAGACCATGAACTGCTAATATCAAAAATTAGATTAAAGCTAAAGAACACTGAACCAATCATCATGCCAAAGTACAAACCAAAGAACATCCCCATAGAATTTAAAGATATCTTCCACAAAATCCGAGAAATCAAAGGGAAATTTAAACCAAGAGTGGGGATGCTAGCAGGAGAACACACTACACGATCAAGAAGAAATGAAAAGACAATGGAAAGAGTACACTAAAGAACTATATAAAAGAGATGAAAGGATCACAGATTCATTCAAGGAAGAGCCATTTGAAGATGAAATTACATTAGAAAGTGAAGTGGAAGCTGCACTCTGTACACTTAAGATCATCAGGAAGAGATGACATACCAATAGATCAACTTCAAGCTACAGAGACAGAATCTACTCTAGTTCTAACTAAAATCTGTTTCCATAAATTTCCATAAAATATGAAAAATGAAACAATGGCCTACAGATTGGAAATGCTCAAAATATATTCCAGTCCCTAAGAAAGGAGACACCAGGGATTGCAATAAGCACAAGACTGTTGCATAAATCTCTCATGCAAGCAATATGATGCTCAAATTTCTACAACTAAGACTTTTAACACATGTGGAATTAGAAATGCCAGATGTTCAAGTTAGGTTCAGAAAAGGAAGAGGCTATAGGGATCATATTGCAAATGTAGGTTGGTTAATGGAGTGTACCAGAGAATTTCAGAAATCAGTCTATGCTTTATAGATTATAGCAAAGCCTGATTGTATAGATCAGGGGTAGGCAACCTAAGGCCTGGGGGCTGGATGCACCCCCCCCCCGAGGCCTTTGGACCGGCCCCAGGCTGGACCTGCCACCGTCACCCCCTGCTGTCCCCCGCCGCCCCTGGCCACCACCCACCATGGAGATATTGATTATTGTTGTTATTACTTGTTCTTAGGGTTTTCTTGGCAAAATCTCCACAGGGGTTTTGCCATGGCTTTTCTGGGGCTGAGAGAGTGTGCATGCATATTTTTTAAAATTTATTTATTTATTTTTGGTGCTTCGCCCCCCCAATTGTCTGAGGGACAGCAACCTGGCCCCCGGCTCAAAAAGGCTGCCTACCCCTGGTATAGATTATTAAAACTTTAGCTCACCCTTGAAGAAATGGCTGTATCACAACATTTGATTTTCCTGATGCATAACGTATACACAGGACAAGAGGCTGCCATCAGGACAAATATGGAGAAATGGAACAGCTTCCAATTGGCAAGGGGGTCAGGCAAGGCTGCATTTTATCATTCTGACTACAGTTGGCCCCCTGTTTTCATGGGGGGTCCGTTCTGGACCCCCTCCCCCTTTGAAAATGGAGATTCACCAATATTCAAGTCCCATAGACTCAGACATGACTCACTAGAAAAGACAATAATGCTTGGTAAGGCAGAAAGCAGTAGGAAAAGAGGAAGGCCACATCCCAGAGGCATAGACTCAGTCAAGGGTCTGCAAGATCTGAGCAGAGCTCTTGATGATAGGGTGACTTGGAGATCTCTCATTCATAGGGTTGCCATAAGTTGAAGTTGGCAGCAGCAGTTTGACTTGGCAACAGTGAGCAACAACAATACATTTTGGTAAATTTGTCACAAGGATATTGAAATGCAATTCTTCCCAGCCAAATCTAACATTGTAGTAGCCAGATACAATGGTTATACAATGCACTATGTTGTCGCATAACCATGGCAGTTATGTAGCTATGTAGTGACTTCTCTTATTGCCAATGACTGCTCAGCAGTAGCTGCGATCAACAGAAGTCTGTTTCTGTGTTGCTTGGGAAACAGTTGCTTAATGTTCTCACTTTCTCACATGAGCAATTTCCATTGCAATAAGTAGAAACAGGGTTCCTGGTACAATTCCCCTTCACAATTGAGATTGTTCACATAGGGGTGGGGTAGAGTGAGAATGTCAGTCAACAATTTCTTGAGCAACAGGGAAACAGACCCCATTGATCACAGTGACTCTTGAACAATAACTGGGGATTGGGTTCCCCATATGTTCCCTATGTATTCCCTAAACAAGAGATCATGAATACAGAGTAGTCAAGAATGCATAACTCTCAGTTACACATTCATTACAATCCAATAGAATTCCGGCCAACATGTTTATAGAACCCCAAGCTCTTCTTGCTCCTTTTCACCTTCTACTTGTCCTCAGCTGCAGTTTACCCTTCATTTTTCTTGCAAAGAGACACATTACCTTTCCCATGGACTCAGCAGCTGGAATCCAGATGAGTCATCACCTGTCCTTCTCATCTCCCACAGAGACACATCACTAGAATATCAGAACCACCAAAACTCTTTGATCAGGTCTAAGAGGCTGATGAGATATTGCCTCAAGGCAATCCTCTCAAAAATCTGACAGGAAATCTTTAACAACATGTAATGCATAGAAAAATACAAGACTAGATGTTATCACTGCACCAGAGGGAAGAATATTGGTTGCCAGTGTGGGAAAGAAAATGACACAAGAATTTTTGAGAGAAATGTATACTCCCAGTCACAAAATGGGTTTCAAGTGAATTGTTAAAGGATGAATTTGGAAAGTGAAATCTAAGTTAGCTTTGCTTCACCAACCCTGTTTCTAGATTTGCTGTCATGTCCCCCCTTTTAAAACAGCTTTACTAACCATGTCTCCTCTTCTATAAATGGCTTATAGAGTATGATAAGTCACATGGACTTACTTTACAGAGTAGGGATATTTTCCTCAACATGTTTCTCATGTGTCAGAAAACCCTGATGAGGAAAAATCCTGCACAGTCAAGAATCTTTGCAGTTTGACACTTATTGTGAAATATTGCACATTTTTGTGCAAAATCTCCCATGCACAAAAAGTCCCAAATGTGAAAAATGTATAAAAGTAATCTCACTGCATCAGTAGAAAATGTTTGAAAATGTTTCTTCTCGTGTACAATAATGAAATAAACAAAGATATGCCCCTATTTTTCACCCTGATTCTCTGTATGAAACTTCACCCTTATAGCTTGTCTATTGGTGAGCTTTGGTTCCTGATAACAGTGCTCTAGGATTTGCACTTGTCTAAATTCATGGGTTTGCCATAAGTCAGCAAGTGACTTGAAGGCACATACACACACACAAAGCACAGTTCAGCAGAATTTAACCTAGATTTGACCTTGCAAGCTTGGAACATTTTGAGTTAGACATATCTGAGATTTCACTTCCTTTCTTATTTTCCATTCACCACCTTGTAGTCAACTGTTAAGGGACTCCCTCATCTACAAAAGGCCATAGGAATAGGAAGATGGTGTTGTGAATTGGATCCAGATGTTCTAACATCTGCTAACACTCTATTGTCCACTAGGTGGCAGATATACCATACACAATTCTGCAACACCAGTAACTTTACAAATTGGTGGGATTCATATAACCATCCAATCTGAGTGACTGAAAAGACCACATGACGACTAAAGCTAGCATCACAGTGGCCCATTCACAATAGGCTCATGTCAACCCGTGGCTGAAACAGACTCTTCTGATCTGTTATGTTCAGGTAAACCAAACAGACTGAGCCACTGTACAAACAGGAGTTGTTTCTGTTAGACAAAGCCAGTGTCATTCTTTGTTCTTCTCTTTGTCCCTGGCCTGTTTAATCTGTATTGAGCTGACAGTACTGTATTTCAGCAGCAGTAAGCACAAGGCTTTCCTTGAAGAAGTATTCCTACAGAGGTACATTGCAGTGATCTTTGTGACCTCTCTGTAAGGGTCACCTCCAATATATTGTCTGTGTTTGTGAAGGTGTAGTTTCTGAGTCTATCTTGACTTAGCTGTCCTGATGGCATTAAATGGTTGTAAACATTCTAGCTACTCAGGGAACAAAGGTGTCAGAAGGAGGCCAGTTTTCCAGCAGCAATAGCAATCAATCTGCTGATTACATTACCAGTTTCAGGAACAGCACCACATTTCTTTATTAAAATATAATTGATTATCCCAGTGATATGCTACCATTTCCTTCTCTCAGACATCTCTAATATGCCTCTGCAACTTACAATTCTTCTCTGATACAGCCCTTTGTATTCAACAGGCATGTTTTCAAGGGAAAACCTCTGAATAGCAGTTAACATGCTGGGACAAGGTTAAATTGAAACTACTCACTGTTTGGGGACATGTATTTTATGATGCCAGTTTAGTTTAATTCGTACATCTTTATTTGTTTCTGTTTCTCTTTGTTTCCTTATAATATGTTTTGGCCTACAGTGGTTTTGCAATTTTGTATAAGCTGGCAGCACATATGCAGCAAAGTAGTTAATTAATAATAATAATAATAATAATAATAATAATAATAATAATAATTTATACCCAGTCCCTCTGTTAAAAACAATCGGGGTGGCTTACAGCAATTAAAATTACATCACTACAGTCTAAAAACCCTAACCCCCACCCTCCCCCATAAAAACGAATTACACTAAACAACCATTAAAATCCAGCTAAATTTTAAAATAAATTAGAATAAACAATAAAAGAATTGAACAGCAGGCAAATCAGAGACACAAAAGGGCAAGGACACAGCTCCTGAGGCTGGGATCTAATCAGGAAAGGCCTGCCGAAAGAGATCTCTCTTTAATGCCTTTTTGAAACTACTCAAGCTCATCGTCTGACAGATCTCGTCTGGCAGGCCATTCTATAATCTGGGGGCAATTACCAAAAAGGCCCTCTGGGAGGTTGTAGACAGCCTAGATTTTTGTGGCTGAAGCAAATTCCTCCCAGATGACCGGAGTGCATGGGGAGGATTATATGGGAGGAGGCGGTTATGAAGATAAATTGGACCCAAGCCATTTAGGGGTTTAAAGGTAATAAACAACACCTTTTACTGGGCCCAGAAACTAATAGGCAGCCAGTGAAGAGATTTTAACACAGGAGTTATGTGGTCTCTCCGAGATGTTCCTGAGACCACTCTGGCTGCCATATTTTGTACCAACTGAAGTTTCTGGACCAAGCACGAGGGTAGCCCCATGTAGAACGCATTACAAAAATCCAGATGAGACAGAATGGCACCTTGCGGGACATCACAAGTAAGCTCCTTACTAGCACGTGTACCACAGTCTCAAGATCCCTTACTTCCAGGAAAGGGCACAGCTGGTGTATCAGCTGAAGCTGATAACAGGCGCTCATGACTGTTGCATTCACCTGACTAGTCATCTGAACCGACGAACCAAGGAGCACCCCCAGATTGAGAACACAGTCCTTCGCAGAGAGTGCGACCCCATCCAGGACTGGAGGTTGAAACCCAATTCCTGGTTTCGGGGCTGCTACTGTGAGCACTTCCATTTTGTCTGGATTTAATCTCAATCTGTTTTTCCTCATCCAGCCCATTACTGCCTTAAGACAGTCATTAAGAGGAGAGACGCCATTGGAATCTGAAGCTGACGATTGAGGCAGGGAGAAATAGATCTGGGTGTCATCAGCGTACTGATAATACCCAGCCCCATAACTCCAAATAATCTCAGCCAGCAGCTTCATATAGATATTAAAGAACATCAGGGACAGAATGGCACCTTGCGGGACACCGCAAGTAAGCTCCTCTGAGATCTGCCCGAGAGGAAGGAATGGAACCACTGCAATGCAGTGCCTCCGATTCCTAACCCACTCAGGCGATCCAAGAAGATGCTATGATCTATTATATCAAAAGCCGCTGAGAGGCCTAAAAGCACCAACAGGGTCACACTACCCCTGTCAATGCTGAGATGGTGGTCTCAGCAACCATGGTGGTCTCAACTCCAAATCCTGTCCTAAAGCCAGTTTGAAATGGGTCTAGACAATCGGTTTCATCCAAAACCGCTTGGAGTTGAAGAGCAACCACTCTCTCGATCACTTTGATCAAGAATGGTAGCATAGAGACTGGCCTATAGTTGTTCATGTCCAGGGGGTCCAGGGAAGGTTTTTTCAGAAGCGGCCTAACTGCCGCTTCCGCTAAACAGGATGGAACACACCCTTCCCTGAGGGATGCATTGATGATGTCCTTAAGAAACATAATCAAGGCATCCCCCACCCCGGACGGCCAGCCATGAAGGGCAAGGATCAAGAGGGCAAATTGTCTTCCTCATTCTACAAGTAACTTGTCCATGTCCTCAGTACTCACAGATTGAAATTGATCCAGTAAATTTACATCAACGGAATTGCTTGACACCTTGAGAGATTTTATCTGCAAAGAAGTTGTTAAATGTATCACAGCAGGCTGTAGTTGGGTTAAGCAATGGGTTCTGCGCAGGTGTAACCTGTGTCATCTCCCTTACCATCCTAAACAGCTCTGCCGGACAGGATTCTGCAGATGCAATATGTGCAGAGGAGAAAGATCTCTATGCTGCACGTATTGCCTCTCGATAGGATCAAAGACAGTTCCTATGATGAGTCTTGTCAGATAGGAGTTCAGTTTTCTGCCAGATGCGCTCTAGTCATTGTCCAACCCGCTTCATTTTCCTAAGCCCTGATGTATACCATGGCTTATGATTCAGAGCGGGTTGGAAAGGATGCTTGGGAGCTATCGTGTTGATAGCCTTGGTAAGATCGATGTTCCAAATATTAACCAAAGCTTCGACAGGGTCACTGGCGTTACCTACCATTAAACCCTCCAAGGCTTTCCGGAATCCAGTTGGCTCCATTAGCCTTTGAGGGCGGACCATTCTAATGGGTCCACCACCCCCAGTGGGGCGGAAAGTGGCTCTTAATTCAGTCATGACCAGGAAATGATCCGTCCATGACAATGTGGTGGTTTTAATAACCTCCGCCCATGGATATTCCTGTTTCGTACTAAAGACCACATTGAGGGTATGACCTGCACAGTGTGTGGGCCCAATGACCAATTGGGATAGGCCCATGTTTGTCATGGATTCCATGAACTCCCGAGCTGCACCAGTTAGATTTGATAAGCTGGTCTCGAGTGGGATGTTGAAGTCTCTCAGAACTAAAAGTCTGGGTGACTCCAACAGCAACTCTGAAACCAGCAGTGTCAGCTTAGTTAGGGAGTCTGCTAGACAACAGGGTGGTTGGTAGACTAGCACAATCCCCAAACTATCCCTGGTCCTCAGGCTAAGGTACATACACTCGAAGTGGACTGTGTTCTGGACAGGTATCCTGGTCAAGGTGAGGGTGTTTTTATAAACCAGGGCCACTCCCCTCCCTCCCACATTCCCTCACCTGCTCACTAACAGAATACCCAGCTGGGGGTGGGGGGTGGGGGCTGCGTCTATGTAACAGCGCTGTCCTCTCCCAACCAGATCTCTATGAAGCAACCAGGTCGGCATCTTCATCCAAAAAAAGATCGTGAATAATATGAGTTTTATTTTTAACTGACCTGGCATTGCAAAGGAACAAAGTAAGCTTCTGCGGAATGGTAGGTGCACTCTCCAGTCCATTTCAGGAAACAGAGTGAACTGAAGGCGGGATAGCTTTCAGACAGCGATCCCGCCTTCTTTTGTAATATCTATTCACTCTGTTCCAACCATACTGCCCTTTCCCCTGCACAACTCCAATTTCTGCCCCCAACACATTCCCGGCCTTATCCAATAGAGAGGTCAATAGAGCCTCATAACCCTCCCAACCATGCTGCTACTGTGGTTGTCCCTGCTACTGTGGTTGCCGCTGTTGCCACTCCGCTGGGGTGATGGAAAGGGTGGCCTTAAGTTCCTAGGGTCCCGCCCAAGCATCTCCCTGATTTAGGGAGGGCTAAATATCCCACCCAGCCCCAACAGACTCTGCCCGATCCCACGGTGTCCAGGTGGGAAGGAGAACTGGGTGGTTAGATGATAAAGTCTAGCCCAGCTCTCAGCTCGCCACACTCGGTCTCTCAGATGATGGTAATGAAGGGGCAGGCAGGCTAGATGGCAATATCCCTGGCCCAAACCCCAATTCTCAGCTGTCATCGCCGTTGCTGGAGGGAAAGAGGGAGTGGGTGGGCTAATAACCCCTCGGCCAACCCCAGCCTCACTGCCGTGGTGGCTCAGGTGATGGTAATGAAGGGGCTGGGCAGACTGGATGGCAGTGTTCCTGGCCCAAGCCCCAACTCTCAGCCGTCGCTCAAAGCCTGGCTCCCGAGTCTAAGCCAAGCCGCTGCTGTTGCTGGTGGTCAGGCTGGAGCCGGCTATGAAGGCTCTCTGAGAGCCAGGTGTTCCAAGGGAGGACGGGGCAGGCCAAAGCACTCACCGCCCAGCTACCAAGAAAAAGCAAAGCAGCTTCATTTATATACCGCTTCATACCACGCAATGGGGTGTCTAAGTGGTTTACAACTGTAAACTCATTACAGTTCCCATATCCAGTTTCAGGAAGAATAAGACCTTTCAAATAGGCCAGGGATGAGGAACCTGTGGCCACTTAAAGCCATTGTTGGACCACAAAAGCCCCCCCCCCACCCCTTTCTTTTGGGAAAACATATTTATTTTCACTCAAATTAGCACCCATGACTTCTGGAGTTTCAGGGGCATTATCACCATGTCACCTCTGGGCTGCTCCAGTTATTTTTTGCTTTTAAGAAAGGGCTTTCATAAGGATAAAAATGCTGCAGGGAGTGATCCAAAAACAGAGCAAAATTGTCCCCCATGCTCCCCAGAATGCATTGAGCATTTTGAGTAATGTTTTAAAAGAAGTCTTTAAAACTATAAAAGAATAGTGATGTAGACTCGAGTCGATTGACTTGGAATCAAGTGAGAGGCAAGTTGTGTCAGTTGTTTGACTTGGACTTGACTGCACAATAAATGATACACTGACTTGGCTTGGCTCACAACTTATGTATTTTTAGTGACCACTTGCTGGCCTAATTTCATCCAGAAATGTTACGGAATATTACACACTGTCACAAACTTCAGCCTTTGTGGATTCATTGCACAAGCATGCCCACCATCATATTTGATGAAGCACACTGTTGCACACCAGTTAGTGGCCAAGGCCTTTGCTTTTTTGTGTTAAGATTTAAGGTTCTCCAAAAACTTCTTTAGAAAATAAATGACGAGTAGGCACTCATTGAGTAGCAAGGCTTCATACTGGGCAGCAGCAGAGCCTTTCCATTTAGATAGAAAAATGGAAGACAGAAGACATACAGCAGCACTTGGATTAGTAAATATAGCTCTCAAGAAATAAAAGTGTTTCCAGTGAAAGTGGCTGATGATCAAAAAGTACTTAGGAGACATTGGGATGGCATGCTTTTGTAACATATACAAGCATAGTTCCACTATGTACCTGGGTTTTTTTTGTCATTGTGGAGGTTGATAGTCCCTCCCTTCCTCCACAACTACCAAAGCACTCCCCTGGCCTCATCACATTGCTGTGATAGTAATCCCCAACTGCCATCCCATTGCTGGAAAAAGGAGCATCTGTAAATGCTCCCATTGCCAGATGGCCAGATGTAGACCAATGACATCATGTGCTGAGACTTTCAGAGAATCATCTTAATTTGGATGGAAGATGTCCTTGGTCTGCATCTGACATCTACTTCCCCACTCCTTTCCACTATCCACCTGCAATGGAATTGCCTACGTGGGGATGGGGGGGGGGGGCAGTTATCACAACAACTTGGTGAATTTTGAAACTAGTGACAGGAAATTCATAGCAAAGTTCAATGTGCAGATCGCTTACACTTCTGAGGTTCATGTAGGATCTCAGCTGATATGATTTTGGAATGAAACCCTCAATATCCTTCATCATTGGTTATGCTGGGTAGGGCTAACAGAAGTTGTAAACCAATACATCTAGTGGCCAACATTTGTTCATAACTGTAACAAAGACAAAGTTGAATCACGCTGAAAGAACAAGATTTATTATTATTATTATTATTATTATTATTATTATTATTATTATTATTATTATATCATGATAGCCCAGGCAAGCCAGAACAACACAGAGGCCCAGCACAGCTAGAGATAGAAAATCTCCAGAATTCTTGAAGCCACTGAAAAAGAGTTTTATTTCACCCACCCATGGGAATTTTCCCATTTTTCTCCCCAGGCTTTCACATATCTAAACAAAGCAATAAATTGGATTGGGATGTTTTATTTTAAATTAAGAACAATTTGATGAAGAAGCAAAAAAAAATGATCTCAGTCTTGACAAATGGTAGGAAGGAAATGATTCTACATCCATTACAATATTCAAAGAATGACAATATCAAAATGATTCACAGAAATGAGAATTTGTTCCTTGAAAAACAGTATAAAATCCAGCCGAAATGAATCAGAGCCTAAAGCACCCCTCTATTCACAGACATATTTTCTTCATAAGTTCTTATTTAGCCACTCAATGTAGTTATTGACTGCCATCTGTGAGCTAGTTAGGAATAATGGGCTTGAAATAAACATTAACATTCCATGAAGAGCATCCTCAAGGTGTTCATGTATTACTGGAACTCCTACTTCTCTAAGACGTGAGACATACATGATTCCATCATCCCTTAAGACATCATATTGACATGTGATGACATATGTGAGGGGTAATCCACGCAACCTGATGTCCTCGACCAATAGAGGTGCTGCTCTTGGATCCAGGAACCCTGGATATTTTTGTCCAAGCTTTGAACTTCCAAGTGTTGGGCTGGTATAAACATGGTTCTTTTTAAACCTTTCAGGTAGCCAGTCACTCCAGTTTACAAACTTAAACAAATGGCTAAATTCTAGGGGAACATGTTGGTTGATTTCCATTGCTTCCATTAGAGAGAGGTTGGTGGTAAAGTATTCACTCCAAAATCTGATCATTAAAGATTTAGGCAGAATTGGCATGTTTTCATTCTCTTGATAGGATGGCAAATTGAAATCAATAGTCTGAAGAGCAGGGTAGATTAGCACTTGGATCTTCAGTTTAACTTTGACATCAGGATCATCTAGAAGCTATAACCATTTAGGAGGAAAATGTAATTCTCATATTCTTTTCCCACAACAGTTAATCAATCTAAGTAGAAAAAGTTTAATATTTTACAGTTTAAGCAGAAAGGAAAATTAGGGAACTGAAGGTTAATAGATTTCCTGCTTTTGTTATTCAAGCCTGCACACATAGATTATCCCCAATGTATACATTGTTTAAGAAGTTCAATTTTTAAATAAATACAATAAAATCCATTCATATTCATTTGTGGGAACTTCTAGACATGAGTCCTAGTGCTAACAATCAAAAAGCATTGTACAGTTATTCTTTTTTCCTTATTTCTTAATATACTATCTCTTATAAGAAAAAAGATGGAAGAAGCAATGGGAAAATAGGGAAACATTACAAATTGAAGACAGCATCATCTGGACAGAAACATGCATACTCCATGAATGAAACAGGTTGATTGCCTAATAAAGCCTTGCCTAAAAGCACGTACCTGCACGTATTGCGTCTGCAGAGTCTCGTCCGGCAGAGCTGTTTAGGGTGGTAAGGGAGATGACGCAGGTACCTCCTGCGCCAAATCCCTTGCTTAACCCGACAACGGCCTGCTGTGACGCATTTAACAACTACTTTGCAGACAAAATCTCTCAGATAAGAGCCGACCTTGACGCAACTATTGAGACAGAGTCTATAGGCGAGGCATCCACCGACTCCGCCGATGTTATTTTACTGGATCAGTGGCAATCTGTGAGTACCGAGGACGTGGACAAGCTGCTGGGTAAGGTGAGGAAGACAACTTGTCCTCTCGACCCTTGCCCATCTTGGCTGGCCATCCAGGGGGGGGATGCAGTGATGAGATTCCTTACGGATATCATCAATGCATCCTTTAGGGAAGGACATGTTCCATCTTGTTTAAAGGAAGCGGCGGTTAGGCCGCTTCTGAAAAAACCTTCCCTGGACCCCCTGGACATGAAGAACTACAGGCCTGTGTCATTACTGCCATTTTTAAGCAAGGTGATCGAGAGGGCGGTCGCTCTTCAGCTCCAGGCAGTCTTGGATGAAACCGATTATCTAGACCCATTTCAAACCGGTTTCAGGACAGGCTTTGGGGTTGAGACTGCCATGGTTGCCTTGACCGACGATCTGCGTCTGAACATCGACAGGGGTAGCGTGACCCTGTTGGTACTTCTAGACCTCTCAGCGGCTTTTGACACAATAGATCACGGCATCCTCTTGGGCCGCCTGAGGGAGTTAGGTATCGGGGGCACTGCTTTGCAGTGGTTCCGGTCCTTCCTCTCGGGTCGGTCCCAGAGGGTGCTGCTCGGGGACTGTAGCTCCAGTAAGAGAGACCTCACTTGTGGGGTCCCTCAGGGAGCTATTTTGTCCCCGATGTTGTTTAACATCTATATGAAGCCGCTGGGTGAGATTATACGGAGTTATGGTGCTGGGTGTTATCAGTACGCTGATGACACCCAAATCTATTTCTCCATATCTCGTTCGTCGGCCTCGAATTCCACTGGCACCTCTTCTCTCAATGAATGTCTTGGGGCGGTAATGGGCTGGATGAGGAAAAATAGATTGAAGCTGAATCCAGACAAGACGGAGGTGCTCACGGTAGCGGCCCCGAAACCAGGAATTGGGTTGCAACCTCCAGTCCTGGATGGGGTCACGCTCTCCTCCAGTGACTGTGTTCGCAGCTTGGGGGTGCTCCTCGATTCGTCGCTCCTGATGATAAATCAGGTTAATGCGACGGTCAGGAGCGCCTGTTATCAGCTTCGGCTGATACGCCAGCTGCGCCCATTTCTGGAAGTAAGGGACCTCGAGACTGTGGTGCACGCGTTGGTAACCTCACGCCTCGACTTCTGCAATGCACTCTACATGGGGCTACCCTTGTCCCTGGTTCGGAAATTACAGCTAGTACAGAATATGGCAGCCAGACTTGTCTCAGGTACATCTCGGAGGGATCATATAACTCCAGTTTTGAAGTCCCTCCACTGGCTGCCTATTAGCTTCCGAGCCAGGTACAAGGTGTTGGTGATCACCTTTAAGGCCCTAAATGGCTTGGGTCCAAGCTATCTCAGGGACCGCCTGCTCCCATATAATCCTCCCCGCGCTCTTCGATCCTCCGGGAGGAATTTGCTCCAGCCACAGAAATCTAGGCTTGTAGCTACCTCCCGGGGGGCGTTCTCTGTCATTGCGCCTAAGCTCTGGAACGGCCTGCCGGACGAGATCCGTCTTTTAACATCTTTAGACAGCTTTAAAAAGGCCGTCAAGACGGATCTCTTCCGGCAGGCCTTTCCAGACTAGGTATATTGAACTGAACTGATCTTACCCTTGATTAACAATCCTCCATGCGATGATCCTCACGTGGCCCCATCATGTGATGGGAGGATCGTCAAACCCAGGCATACCAGGCAAACCAGGCTCACGGAGTCTCTGGGCAGGAGGGCTTTATATATTTTAATAGATTTAAATTGCTTTATTGTTTTTACATTGTCTTAAATTTAATTCAGTTTTAAGGGGGGGAGGGATTTTTATATTGTATGTTTTTGTAATGTGTATCTTTTAACTGTAAATGCCGCCCAGATTGGATTACCAAGGGGCGGGATACAAATAAATTTTATTATTATTATTATTATTATTATTATTATTTTCCCTAGGAATCATGGCCCAAGATACTAAATAATCTTATTACCACAATACATCTTATACCAAAACAGTTCTAAAGTTTAGCAATCCCCATATTCAGTTTACTACTCACCATAAATAAAAAAGTAAAAATATCTATTCAGTAGCATTTACTCACCAGAAGCAAACTTAGTAAGCAAGCTTTGGTTTCTACTACTCCTAGAGCCCAGATTACACATTATTTGAATCAACATGCAGCCAGGGAAGTATCTAGCTCCACCCTGTCCACCATTGCTTTCCTTATGTGGAATGTGACTATCTGAAGAGAAGTCCCTGTTCACATGGAGACTACCCATGCTAGCATAGATGTTGATTCTTCCTTGTGCATAGAGTTTCCAAATGAATAGGAATGTCTCTTCTTCCAACATGTTGCTTTCCATATAAAGGAAAGCCACAGTGGAGGGGGCAAGTCTAGGCACTCCCTTTTTGCATGTGGTTTCAAACTAGTAAGCAATGCCTCAATAGGATTTAGGAGTCATTGAGGAGTTTTCTTTTCAGGTTGAGTCTCCCTTATCCAATATACTTGGGACCAGAAGTGTTTGGGATTTCAGGGGTTTTTTATTTTGAATATTTGTTTATATATACTGGGTGTACCACATCCAATAGGGTGGTACACCTGGTGAGACTGGCCCGGCTGCTGGGCGAGCAAGAGGGGCCACGGCATACCTTTCTTACTTGGCCAGCAACCACACCAGACTCCAAACAGCTCTCCAGAGGCTGTAGCACTGCCCCCTCCAAAGGCTGTGGTAGTCCATCCTCCTGCTGTCCACCATTACCACCACCCACAACAGGAGAAACCAATCCCAGAGATACCATTGACTTGAAGGTAATTGTATACATAATATTTTAAAAAAATTGTGCATGAAATAAAGTTTCTGTAAATTGAACCATCAGAAAACAAAACTGTCACTATCTCAGCCACCCATGAGAACAATTTTGGAGTATTTTGGATTTTGGAATTCCAGATAAGGGATACTCAACCTGTATTCTTTTCCTAAGTGTTCTTTGCTTTAATTACTTTAAGCTATTTTGGAAGCTCATATATGACAGATCCTGGTTTGCTTTGCTTGTCCTTCAGCATAGTCAACAAGCTGATTGCTCTGGTAAATATAATGTGAATTAGAGCATTTCATATGTCCATATCCACATAAGCAACTGCTATACAGCTACCCAAAACACTTTTATTTCAACAACTCCCTTTATATCAGAAACCCTTCCAACATCCTTGTGTGCCCAGACCCCAAACAGGATGTTGCAGAGGATTCCTTAGTTGAATAACAAGGAGCCACAGCTCTAATTTCATTGAACAATGAACCATCCATTTTAGACTCATTATTTTTAAGTGCCTATTACTCACCTGCTGTGTTACAGCTGCAGCTAGGTTCCCTCCTGCACTGTCTCCTGAAATACATACTCTGCTTGGATCTACCTTGTACTGCTCAAGAACACTTCTTTGCAGGAAGTACTTTGCCACTGTATATACATCTTCAAAGTGAACTGGGAAATGATATTTTGGTGCCAATCTGTACCTTTGTGGAATAATTTCAAAAGGAAGAAAAAATTAAATACACTTGCATTTTATGAAAGAGAGAGAGAGAGAGAGAGAGAATTTTAGATATGTCCTCTCTTAATTAACTTTTTTCATGTACACAACCATCTTGTGGGCTCATTTGTTCTCCTCATCCTCAAACCAGTTTCATCCTTCAGCTATGAGATAGTACTGAAAAGCTTTTGGATTTTTTTTAGCCTAACTATAATTTATAATGAAACTAGGAATTGTGGTTGGTTTATTGCATAGGTGTGTGGGCTACACATGGCTATTACTTTTGCAAAACAAAAAACCAAAAAACCCTTCCCCCCCCCTTGCTTGTGGCTTAAATACCAAATTTCTGAGGTGCGGCAGCAGAAAATAAATGGGCCACTTTTCTTTTGCAAACAAGGCATATGGTAAGCACACATATTCTTTTAAATTGAATTATGCTCCTGGAAGCATTACTCTGTTTTAAAATAAGGTGTCCACTCCCCACACACTTTGATTGTGAACTTGGGTCAGAAAATGTAGCAATAAGAAAAAGTAACCAGAGTTTCTGATCCAATGCCCACAAACCCACCTTTTCTTAGCTGCAGTAACCTCTTAAATTCCGCATTTCTAGTTGGTTGACAACAGGGGAGAAAGCAGACAAGTATCCAGCTATTTCTCTGTACCTGGATGCATAATGATAGACATCCTTAGGGACATCAAAGATTCCTGAAGATGATGCTTTTGCTCTGCAGCCAGCTATAGGAAATATTTGATCATTTGTCTGCTTCTTTCCAAATTCTCCACTAGTTAGAAAATGGCAAAGTTCGGGGGGGGGGGGCTACAACTAAGAAAAGGTAGCTTGAAGGGATTATAGCCATTATGTGGTCAGAAGTGAATTCCAACTTCCACAACATCCAAAAAAGTGAGTTGCAATGTCATGAATCTGACTTATGCTATTTTAATTCTTCAGTGGGATGTCAGCCTTTCTTTTCAAAGAAAATGGAGTTGTTTTGCCAAGGCTCTCCACTACTGAAATGGAGCAGTAGAGCAACAAATCCTAAAGCACAGGGGTAGCAACAGGATATAGCCCTCAGTGGGATGTAGTGTGGGCAGGGGAATTTGAACGCATCCTCTCTGGAGGCTTCCTACCACAGTTTAGTGAAGCATTGATCATTAACTTAGTCTGAAGCTTGGTTTTACTTTTTAAAAAATTAGTAAAATCCAGTGATGTATTTAAGTCTTTTACTCCAAGCCTCAAGTCAAATCTCAAGTCTCTACTTTCAAGTCACAAGTTGAGTCTCAAGACCTTGAAAGATACTTTCAAGTCAAATATTTAGTCAAGTCTCATGTCTGGGAGCCAACATTAACAGAAAAATAGGGAGGTGGGGCATGTTTTCTTGGAGGGGAACAGCAAACATGTTAGACAATGGGTTTGAGGTGGAGGTTGAGGTCTGCTTGGCAGCCTGTTCCCGCTGCACATCAGAGGAGCCTTCTAAAGCTTTTCAAAAGCTTTCAAAAGTTTTAGAAGGAACCTTCTGTTTCAATCCCATTGCCTAATGCATTTGCTGTTCCCTGTGCTCTGGAGCAGGTCTTGCTTGATACTTGAAGTGATTCACAGCAGCAAGTCAGTTGCTAAAAATATACAAGTCATGAATTGAGTCAAGTCAATGTGTCATTTATTTCCAAGTCGAGTCCACATCAAGTCACTCAAAGCCCAGTGCAATGTTATTTCATGTCTGCTAACTTTAAATAGCTGCTTTCAAGCATGAGTGGGGATTTTAACACAGATATTTTATATATGATCATCTTATCAAGTTGGCTCCAGGTGGAATCATGCTTATAATAGACCAACTGAAACCAATGGGATTTTGCTAGTCATTAGCACCATAACTACCATTAATTTCAATGGGTTTTCTTGTATAGCTAAATCTAGATCCTCCCTACTGTATTTCTTCTTCTTTTTCTTTATCTGTAATTAACTTCCAGTTCTTGGGAAAGAAAAGACAGAATTATGGGGAGTTGGATTGTCTCTTCTGACATAGCATAAAATATTAACATTGTTTTTTAAAATGAATGTTTTATGTGAGCTGGCCATATAAAGAAAAAAATGAGTTACAGAAGAGAATAATGTTTGCTGATGAACCAGATTTTCTCTCTCCAGAATTGCTGAAGCATTGTTAAAGTGAGGTAAGTTGTTTTTTTCAACTCATATATATTCTCATGTGACTTTTTTCAATTGTATGAAATTATTATTAACAATATAACTTTATTGATAGTACCCCTCAATCATATTCTCAGGGATATCTACAAATGGCATAAAACAATTAGGGCAGGATCCTGTTGGGGCTTTATGCTTGTCTATTTCTGGGCACAATTCAAAAGTGGTGATCATGACCTATAAAGCCCTAGCTGGCTCAGGCCTAAGCTATCTGAAAGACTATATTTTCCCATATATGAATACATATTCTCCAAAGCTTCACTTTGAAACAGTCTTCCTTACTCGACTGATACAACGACAGCATTTAGTCTTTCAGAAGTCCATCTTGACAGAAGGTCATAAGCTTCCATGGCTGCAACAAAATAAGTGACAAAGCATATTTTATGGCTTTATTCCAAAACAAATAGATGAACAGTTCCCTGTTCTCTTGGAAGTGGCTTTTTCCCATGAATCTATAAGGTTCAGTGATTCCTTGGCAATACAATACAATACAATCATTGTACAAATTGCTTGTCTAAAAGGTTCTAAACCAACCATGCCTAAGTGTCTTGACTGAAATTTTTGTTTTAAAAGGGACCTTCCCACCCCCTCATTTCACACTTTGGAAATATGCTCTATAATTTTGAAATACTGTATATTCTGGGTGGCATCTTGCAATCTCTGCATATCAAAAAGGATGTCTTACAGTCAAGCAAATGTCCTTTCATACTAATTATGCAATGAAAAAATTAGAATGGAGAGAAGTCAACAAATGGCCCAAAACACCCAATTTAGTAAGGATTAATGGTGCAATTCTACATTATTTTAGGGGCATAATTCTTCACTAATTTCTTCTTGAAGGAAACAATGGGTAATTTTAACAATTTAACAATTTTCTTTCTACTTTGAGAAAGTCTTTAAAAACCTCACAGTTTTTGAGCCTATTCACAATTCAGGACTTATTCTGCACAAAATCTGTCCATGGTTGTTGTGTACCAAACCCAGCATTTTCTGCATAGAAATATTATTTTCTGGGCAGAAAGTGCTCTTCTCTGGAAAAAAATAATAATGCTGTTGTCTGTGCAAAACAACCACATGCAAATTTTGCACAGAATAATTTCCAAACTGCAAAGATTCTCCTCAGATGAGGATTCTTATCAGAGTTTCTCAACACTTGAAAAACATTTTTCTCACCATTCTGTGATTTTCTTTATTTTTTTAAAAAATACTTCCATTACTTTGAGTTTATGCTACCTGAAGAACCTTAGTGTCCTGGTGGCGCAGTGGTTAAATGCCTGTACTGCAGCCACTCACTCACAAACCATAACGTTGCGAGTTCAATACCAGCCAGGGCTCAGGCTTGACTCAGGCTTGCATCCTTCCGAGGTCACTAAAATAAGTACCCAGCTTGTTGGGGGCAATTAGCTTACAGTTGTAAACCCCTTAAAGCAGGGGTGGGCAACCTTTCCCCTTTAAGGGCCGAGGGACTTCAACTCCCAGAATCCCAGGAGCTATTGGCCAACATGGGACTATTGGCCAACATGGCTGAGGCTTCTGGGAGCTAAAGTCCCTCAGCCCTTAAAGGGGAAAGGTTGCCTACCCCTGCCTTAAAGACTGCATAACATGGTATGGAGCAGTATATAAATGAAGCTGCTATTGCTATTGCTAGTGTCCTACTTCCCCTAAAGGACAAAGTACGCAGTTTGGGAGTACTCCTGGATTCATCGCTACAGTTGACATCTCAAGTGGATGCGATGGCCAGGAGTGCTTGGAACCAGCTTCGGCTGATTCACCAACTGTGCCCCTACCTGGACCAGAGGGACCTTGAAGCAGTAGTACTTGCCCTGGTAATCTCTCGTTTGGACTTCTGTAATGCGCTCTACATGGGGCTACCTTTGTACCAAGTTCGGAAGCTTCAACTAGTTCAAAATGCGGCAGCCAGGTTGGTCACCGGAAAATCTAGGGCAGACCATATTACACTGGTACTAAAAGCTCTTCAATGGCTGCCGATTAGCTTCCGGGTGCAATACAAAGTGTTGGTTATTACCTATAAAGCCCTATATGGCTTGGGCCCGAGTTATTTGAAGGAACGCTTCTCCCCACACAATCCACCCCACACTCTCAGAACATCAGGTAAGAATTTATTAAATTACTATAACACCAAACTGACATCCACTTCCCAAAAATCATTCACAGCTGTGGCCCCTAAATTATGGAACAGCCTGCCAGAAGAGATTAGTATTATTCCCACGCTAGAGGCCTTCAAGAAGGCACTCAAGATGGCGCTCTTCCTGCGGGCCTACCCACCTACCTGATCTCTCTAATTGAACATAAAATCAGGACCTCCTGGGTGAAGGAAGATCATCACCACCCATGGCATAGACTTGTATTTGTAATTTGTAATTTTGTAATTTTTTATTGTAATTTGAAAATTCAACTGTATCAATTTTCACTGCATTTTTTTACTGTTTTTATCACTTTTTGTTTTGCTGTGGTTTTATTATGTTTTAGCCCTGCTGTATTTTTCTTTTTCTTTTATCTTTGTATAAAGATATTTATTTTATCTTTGTATCTTTAATATAATACATTTATTATTATTATTATTATTATTATTATTATTATTATTATTATTAAATTCCCTCCTGCTCAAGGCCAAGCTGAGATATTTTGTTATCTGAAGTGATGGAAAGAATGGTGCCTCGTCCATTCAATTTGCAGAAGCTGACCAAGCACCAGCTGAATATTACTTCAAGAATGTCAGTGGGGCAGCTTTCTTTACTAAACCTCAGAATAGCAAGCTAAATTACAGTGCATGCATACTTCTGACTCCCAAGACCTTACCACTGACAGCTCCAGCCCTGGATCTGCTGGCTCAAAGATAACTGTTCCATAATTTGCTACACAACATGAGACACTATGCCACTAAATGTTAGTTGCCAGGTTTGGCAAGGAGGTGGGAGAGAAAGAATTATTGTCTTGTCATCCTGCCTGTGGCCATCACAGAAGTAACTGATTAGCCACTATGGGGAAAGGTTTGGGTCTGACTTTGGGGCAGACGCATCAAAGCTCCACTTATGCTCCTAAGATTATCAGTTCCATAATCCATCTGCTGAGCTGTCACCAGTTATCTCTCAGTTCATCTGACCTAAAAACTGGGCACTGTCCTGACCAGGATTCATGAAACAAAAACCATCATGGTTCTAGAAACATCAGAATTTGTTTTCATTATTTCCATCCTTTTATCACATGTCACAGTGTATTAATTTCACATGCTAAAATGGGAGTGAGCAACTGTTGGATCTGTTGTTGTTGTTGTTGACTCTCAGTGGCTCCTAATTGAGTTCCATACAATATTTTAGCTTCCAGTTGGAAAAAAGGGCATCTCCTGGTATTAAAATGGTGCAGGAAGCCAAAGACAGGGCTAAATTGTTCCTACACTCCAAGGGGAAGTTGGGGAAATTTTACAAAAGGGGGGGGCTGGGACCCACAAACATGACCATAGGGGTTTCCTACAGTCTATGGGCTACACTGTCACTTTCCTTGGGCTACAGCTAATGTACAAACTCAATCCATCCCTCATGTATGCAGTAGGCACTACTAATTTTCTGCTGGCATGGCCTGAAGGCACCAGATCCTGTCTAAGCTTGTAATCTAAACATGGTTATCCCTGGTTAGTACTTGGATGGGAGCGCACCAACAAACACCACATGCTATAGGC
Source organism: Phrynosoma blainvillii (assembly GCA_026167975.1). NCBI lineage: Eukaryota > Metazoa > Chordata > Lepidosauria > Squamata > Phrynosomatidae > Phrynosoma > Phrynosoma blainvillii. Next base: position 39,213,334 of record JANUYF010000003.1, read on the forward strand.
TATATTTCAGAGGAAAGAGCTGATAAAACCACCTCTGAGTATTCCTTGCCTAAGAGAACACTATGAAATTCATGGGGTCATCATAAATTGACAGGCGACTTGAAGGCACATAAATACATACCCACAGCCTGTAAAAGTTACTATTTCTGACTATGATTCCCAGAACCCCACATTCACTATTGCCATGTTCACTGTGGAATTTTGTGATTTCTACCCCCCCCCCCCCAAAAAAAATAACTTTCCCAGACAGTTTTCAACAGAAGTCCCCTTCAAAGACCTTATCTTCCAGATTATTTTTACTTTTACTTTTGCTATCTGGTAATGGCCAATATTATATCACCCTCCACCACTAATCCTACCTCAGTGAAAATCCTAGGGATGGGAACCTGTGGCCCTCAATCTAGATTCAGGTTTCCCTATCTAGCTTACAGTTTCTTTGGCTGTTCTCACCCGTCAATTAATAGAGAAAGCTGGGTACTTAAGGGCAATTAATCTTTAAATAACTGTGCATAGAATCATAGAATCATAGAGTTGGAAGAGACCACAAGGGCCATCCAGTCCAACCCCCTGCCATGCAGGAACTCCCAATCAAAGCATCCCCAACAGATGGCCATCCAGCCTCTCCTTAAAGACCTCCAAGGAAGGAGACTCCACCACTCTCTGAGGGAGTGTGTTCCACTGTCGAACCGCCCTTACTGTCAGGAAGTTCCTCCTAATGTTGAGGTGGAATCTCTTTTCTTGCAGCTTGCATCCATTGTTTCGGGTCCTAGTCTCTGGAGCAGCAGAAAACAAGCTTGTTCCCTCCTCAATATGATATCCCTTCAAATATTTAAGCACGGCTATCATATCACCTCTTAACCTTCTCTTCTCCAGGCTAAACATTCCCAGCTCCCTAAGTCGTTCCTCATAGGGCTTGGTTTCCAGACCCTTCACCATTTTAGTTGCCCTCCTTTGGACACACTCCAGTTTCTCCACATCCTTTTTGAATTGTGGTGCCCAGAACTGGACACAGTATTCCAGGTGAGGCCTGACCAAAGCAGAATAGAGTGGCACTATTACTTCTCTTGATCTAGACACTATACTTCTACTGATGCAGCCTAAAATTGCATTGGCCTTTTTAGCTGCTGCATCGCACTGTTGACTCATGTTCAACTTATGGTCCACCTGGATTCCTAGATCCCTTTCACACGTAGTCTCATTCAGCCAGGTGTCCCCCATCGTATATCTGTACTTTTCGTTTTTCTGCCCTAAGTGCAGTACCTTACATTCCTCCGTGTTGAATTTCATTTTGTTAGCTTTGGCCCAGCTTTCTAGTCTCTTCAAGTCATTTTGAATTTTGATCCTGTCCTCTGGGTTATTAGCTATCCTCCTAATTTGGTGTCATCTGCAAATTTGATAACTATGCCCCCAATACCGTCATCCAAGTCATTAATAAAGATATTGAATAGCACTGGGCCCAGGACAGAGCCCTGTGGCACCCCACTGGTCACTTCTTTCCAGGTTGAAAAGGAGCCATTGTTGAGCACCCTTTGGGTTCGCCCAGTCAGCCAATTACAAATCCATGTAACAGTTACTTTGTCTAGCCCACATTTTACCAGCTTGTTTGCAAGAATGTCATGGGGAACTTTGTCAAAGGCCTTACTGAAATCAAGATATACTATATCCACAGCATTCCCTTCATCTACCAAGCTGGTAATTTTATAAAAAAAAAAAAAAGAGATCAGATTTGTCTGGCATGACCTGTTTCTCTGAACAGAGTCAATATTTTTCACTGAAGACCCATACTGGCAAGAAAAAAGAAGAAGAGAGAGCCCTCGTGCTTACCTGTTCCTCCTAAACACCATCCACCTCCATGAATATAAATTACTGCCCTTTTCAAGGAGTCTGGCTTCCCTTTAGGGATATACAGGCGAACAGGAATATCATTCATTTTTGTGTCTGTTACGGTGACCTTTTCATCTGATAGTGGTGCTGTATATTGCATACTTGTGATCAGCATCATTATTTCCATGTGGTGCATAAGACCAAGATTCTCAGCAATGTCCGCCTGGAAAACAAGAGGACTATTTATGTCAGTATATTTTGCAAAGCTTCAAGTGCATAATAGTCTACATTCATCAGTGCCCCTTTCCTTAAGAAAAGAAAAGAAAAGAAAAGTCTGAAGCCAAAAAATTCAACACACATCCTTTCATCATCATTAATCCTTTATGTTTTACAAACTGCCACAGCAAAACTTCCAGGGCTATTACTAGTTTCATTTTGGATGAGAAGCCTCTGGAGATCTGCAGTGTTTTGTGAGAAATATTGTATGTGATACTGGAGACACTGTATCTGAACTCTGAGGTTTATATCATATGTTTTTAAAGAAACAGTGGGCATGCTTGAGGAATCATATCTTAACCTAAATCCAATGGCTAGTCTCAACTAGAGTGGGCTCATTGCACCAATGGGAAATTAGCTAGTCAACAGTTATCTAATTTTCACCAATTCAGTGGGCCTACTATAGTACAGATTAAGATTAACAACTGAATTTAGAACTCTGTGGCCTTGGGTGAGTCACACACTTTCAACCCCAGAAAACCCCTTGATAGATTTACTTTAGGGTTGCCATAAACTGGAAATGATCTGAAGGCCCTCAACAACAACATAGGCAGGTAAAGAATAAGAGGTGAGCTTGAAGAAGTTTTGCCATCGATTAGAACAGGGGTAGGCAACCTTTCCCCTTTAAGGGCCGAGGGACTTCAGCTCCCAGAATCCCAGGAGCTATTGGCCAACATGGGACTATTGGCCAACATGGCTGAGGCTTCTGGGAGCTGAAGTCCCTCGGCCCTTAAAGGGGAAAGGTTGCCTACCCCTGGATTAGAACATCACACCCATCTTTATTTGTATGGATTTTATGGCATTTGCCTGACAAGGATCTGATACCAGATTTAATCAGTATGGTAGTCCACTGAGTGAGTGAAGAAATGAACACTGAATGTCTTTATCTCTCTGTGAAATTGTAGGCTTTCTTTTCTTCCTTTGCCTGCCTGCAATTGCTACATAATATGTTAAAACAGGAGAAGCAGTTACCCAAGTAGATACCATTATGCTTTAAGGAAGAAAGAGTCTCCAAAGGTGAGCATTATCCTCCTGGATCCCTACTTTCAAGCAAATTCAAAACTCATACTGGTTCTCCCTTTCTGGCTACCATGTATCACTCTGTTTCTTTTGTTCTGGGATGTAGTTGTGGGTGGTGCTGCGGGGGGGGGGGGGGAGAGATGTGTGCATTGTCCCTGCCAAATAAGAATTTTCCTTCAGTCCCCATATTTCTAGTATCTAATAACATGAAGTTTCAGATGAGTATTTGGAAATAACATAGGATCCAAAGAAAAGAGTCAGGCAAAATTGCCAAGGGAATCCCACAAATATAAGAGTTCTGGTTGGGAATGATTTTCAGTGTCTCACTCTATGCAACACTAGAAATTTGTGGATGGAAGGAAAATTTTATGGGGGAGGGCCAGGATTCTTATTTGAGGAAATGATCCCCTCCTCCCCAGCAGCTAAACCCCCATTTTGTTTCCACTATTTGCCAGCCTCACTCTGGCCCTCAGTATCCCTCAGTCATTATTGAATATAGGCTGCATCTGCACTGCAGAAATAATGCAATGTGACACCAATTAACTGCCATGGCTTCATCCTATGGAATCCTGGGATTTGTAGTTGATTGTTGCACCAGAAGTGTCTGACAGAAAAGACTAAATGTAGTGGACCCTTGGTGCTTGTAGGGAGCAGGGAACTCTGTGTATAATAGTATCACATTATGTGTTTGTCTTCTATTACTGTGTTAATGGCAACCTGATACAGCCCAGTGGCAGCTGTGCATCCTCAAAGGGTTTAGACAAAGCTATAAGACCATATCCAGATTATAAGGTACCTTTCACTGGCAAGGACACCCCAAGGTGCCCAAATCACTAGCTTCAATCAGCTTTTCAGAAATACGATAGCTAAATGTTGAGAAAACATTTTCCCACCATAAATCTCACAGCCTTTGTCTGATGTTCAATTCTTTCCCCCCTTCTTAGTGCAGATAGGGAGTAAGGGGAGGAACAAAACATAGCCATGGGTCATCAGGCAGTTCATCCAAAATGCCATGCCTCTTGGAGAGAAGGAAATTAGATTTTCTTATAGCCCTTCTTAAGGAATTTCTTTTTAGTGTGGTATTTGTGTTCTCTGCTACTCAGGAAAAAATCCAAATATGGTTCAGATGCCAAAATCAAGAAGACCTCTCTTTCTAACTCCAAAACAGAGAGTCTGAACAGTTTGGAACATAAATTTAGAATGTGAAATTGCTTGTACGTGTAGTGAGTGAGTAAACAACACACATGCACAACAAATGAATAACAACAAATGTAAACTCATTAATGTGGTAAATTGACATCCAAAGCACATGTTGGAAATAACAAAAAGTATACTTTATGAGTTGGTTTTATGTGTTTGCACAGAACCCACACAGAACTCTGTGATAAACCTAGAAGCCAGCTTTTTCGATCTGCCAATATGACAACAGCAGACAATACAGCAGGGGTATGCAACATCTTACCCATGGGGTGCATGTGGACTTTAAGCCCCCCCCCCCCCCATACACAACTCTATTATAGTGGCAATCACTAACAGTTTTACTAAAGCATACCTTCCAATAGCCCTGAATTGGCAAGGACAGTCCTGATCAATCTTCTGTCATCCCCCTTTTTCAGTTGCTTTAAAAATGTTTCTCTCTCCTTCCTCCACTTCACATCTTTGTCCCCAGCTTACTCCAATTGCTGCAAACTGAGTTCAAAATGCAAAAGTAATTTACACTCAGTTAACCCAGCAGGTGGAAGAGAAGAGGAGAAGGGGAAAATCTTGTTCTTCCCAGTAGGCTCAGCCAAAAGCAAACTACTGCAGCCTCTCCTAGATGTCTTTTATTACTCATTAATAACTTTTGCCATCTTGATCACACTCTAGTGTTGCTTGACCACAAATATCCTGATTGTCATCTGTAAAATGTTGGATTGCATGTCGGATGCAGTATGGAGTAGTAGTTTGAGCATTGGACTAGGAGTCTGGCAGACTATGGTTCAGATCTCAGCTTGGCCATGGAAACCTACTGGGTAACCTTGGGCATACTCTTTCCACCTCAGAGGATGGCCATGACAAACTCTCTCTGAACAAATCTTGCTAAAGAAAACCCTGTGACATGGTCATCATAAGTTGGAAATGATTTGAAGGCACACAATAACAACAATGCTGAAGCAAGCCAACTGGCTTAACATTCCCCAACACTCCAGTTGCCTAAGAGAAGTTGGCAGGCTTCCCAGAGGGAAATCATTGGTCACTGTGTGAATAAAATATGGGACTAGATTGGCTTTCCCCCCTGAAACAGCATGGTTTTTCTTATGTACCTCCAACACATCGTTTCTGTGAGAGATTGAAGGCCATTAGACAGCTGCTAAATTCAGACATAAAAGAAAAAAATGCATTACCAGAAGGGAAATTTGGAGGTGTGGTACAGCTTGCCTATGCTGTCTACAACACGTCTCTGTTAAAATAATGGTTATGGCCTCTAAGTCATATTTTTAAGCATAACAACCCAGCTTCTATTTCTTCTGACTTTTTTGTGTGTGTGTGTGAAGGATCATAAAGACTTGGTTATTGTCTATCCACTGGAAAACCCCAGTTGGACTAATTTATTGTTAGGTCATACACACACATTCTATGTTGCTTCAGTGAGGCTTTTTTTGAGGTCAACACTAATATTTTCTGCAAGGATTTTATTACAATGGTATGCTTGATCTTTCTGTGAATATGCGTCTTTTTGTGGTCTAGTTTTGTGTTGTCTGCATAGTTTGTGTTGCCACAATGAGAATTCAGTGCCCTCTTCTATAATAAAAAGTATTTGAATCCCTCCCCCCACTTGGAATCATAAGTATTCATATGTAGGTAACTCATTGTGAAATAATATTTTTAAAAACTGCTCCTGGGAGGAAGTAGTAGTTTGATGCACATGAAACACACTCTAGGCTCTACACATAGATAAAAAAAAATTGAAATGGTTTTAAACACTTCTCCCATCAAAATGTAAATGTGTTAATGTTGTTGTTGTTGTTACATTTATAACTTATAGTTGCCCCAGTCTGGGGCTCAAAGCAGCTTACAAGTATTGAAACATATACAGTTAGAAGTTCATAACATCCACAATTTAAAAATAATATTACGCTATCAATAGAATTAACAGCCGTTAAAAGCATGACCATTGAAAGGGAAACGCAACTACACATACAGGCTCATTCCTCATGAGGAATCATTCCTTAAAGGCCTGCTAAACCCCCCACCCCCCAAAAAAATCAAATGTCTATAAAAGGATAGCAAAGAGGGTGCCAATTTATCTTTTCCAGTTCTTAGTTCTAGTAAATCACACCAATATTTCACCATCAAGGATTCCATTTCATTCAGAAGGTAGTTATGAACAGGAAGCCCAGAATTGGGCAAGACTGGTGAGAAGCTTCAGGTGCCCTGGGAAAGGTGCTGTCTGTCCCCTTCCCTCTCTAGTGTCTTCTGCAAGTGTCACCCTGTGGTGCCACCCTGATAATTGTCCAGTGCCCCTCTCCACTCTTGCACATCATTATCCACTGTTAGATTTGCCAGGAGGCAGCAAGATGATATGGTGGTAGTGTGAATGAGCAACAGGAGGTACCCTGCATGGCATTACAAGGCCTTGTTATTATTATTAAAAGAAGGGCTTTGAAAAGCCTGATAGCCAAACATCTTGTCAGGTGATCAGACCAGGCCTGGAAACAGGGCATAAAGGTAGCCTTTGGTTTTCCTAGCATCGACTATACAAAGGCACATTCCTTTAGCAATTCTGGTGAGTATCCAGGAGTGTCATTTTCAGTTGTGCAATTGCTTACAAAGACAGGTTGCACAACTGATTATACAACCAGATGCAAAACTATTTAACAATCAATTACACAAGTACTATTGTAAGACACAGTGGTATCCCAGCCCTGGTGTCACCTGGTATAGCAGGCAGAGTTATCAGGAGACTTGACTAAAAGGCCACGCTTACCCTTTTTTCCTCCTCACAGTACCAGGATTTCCTACATTGAGCCAGGGCATTTAAAGCATTCTCAAACAGGATTATTCCTGTAGTGTGTTTTGGACCTTAGACTTATACTGTCACATTTCATTAACAAGAGACCTGACTACATGTGCACTTATATACACACCACTATACTAAACGTATAAGTAGACTATTTGTAAAACTTGGTGGGGGAAAACAAGTTCTTGCTCTTTTTCCTGCTGTCCCCACCACCACCACCACCAGTGGCAGATAGTGGCTTCTATATCATTAGGGCTGTGAATCTACTCCAGGTAAGTCGACTCTCTATATCCATGGAATCTGCATCCATGGATTGCATCATCCATGGCTGAAAATATTTCCTCACAAATAAATCCAAAAAGCAAATCTTGATTTTGTCATTTTTATAAAAAGGTAAAGTTATTCCCAGTTGACAAAGTTATCAAGTTGTGTCCAACCATAGAGGGCGGTGTTCATCTCCGTTACTAAGCCAAATAGCCAGCGTTGTCAGAGACTACTCTGTGATCATGTGGCCAGCATGATTGCACAGAATGCTGTTTATCTTCCCACCAAAGTGGTACCTATTTATCTACTTGCATTTGCATGCTTTCAAACTGCTAGGTTGGCAGAAGCTGGGACTAGTGACAGGACCTCATCCCATCATGCAGCACTTGGGCCTTGAACTATATAAGAGACACTATTTTAATATGCCATTAAATATATATAATGGGAATCGAGCATCCAAGATTTTGGTATCCATGGATACCGAACCGAACCGAACCCCAGCAGATGTCAGGGCCCCATTGTATTACACTGAAAAACTCATTGAGCTATCCAAGGTACTGAACCTATTTCAGGGATAGGGTTTACTATCTTGGATACTTTCTTTCAAGTATGGAGTAAAAAATGGAGAGGATCAACCAGGCATCACTGCACCTCCTAGTCCTGCAACAAGTATGAACTGATCTATGCAAAAATCTTTGCTGTATGTAAGCATCAATACTTACCAATAATTCTTAATGTTCTAATGGACTGAATTATATACAAGGGCATGGAATTCAGCCTTGATGAACATGTTTCTGTTTCTGATAGAAGATACAGAACTGGCTAATTTGTTGAAGGGTGGATTATGTTTCTTACATCTAAAGACAATGATCACTCAACATAAGTACAACAAAAATATAATTTACAAAATGCTTTGGAGTTCCCATTTCAGACTGCAATAAACTAAAGGCCAAAATTTGCCTAACCACATTCCTATGATGTCTTTCTGATGAGAATTGTTTTTTCTGAGACACTGAGACTTCTCTGTCAGAGAGCTCTGGTGCCACAATAAACTACACTTCCCATGATTCCCTAGCACTGAGCTAGGGCAGTTAAAGTGGCCTCAAGCTGGATTATTTCTGGCAGTCTGTACAGGCCCTAAAGTATTTATAAAATTTAGAATCTGTTTGGAGAATGCTAGTTTTTGGTGTCAGGGGAGCTGAGTACCAGATTTGTTGGATAGAACATTAAATAGGGTGCATGTGGGGCACACAATGGCACCACCCACAGATAATGAACTCTATACTAAAGTATAACTCATAAGGGGGGGAGGAAAGATTTTTTTTGTGGGGTTTTGGGGCTGTGAGGCTGTGTTCTAGAAGAATGTATTCCTGGCATTTCTTCTTTATCTATGGCTGGCATCTTCAGAGAGTGGTGGCATGGAGGTGTGTGGGGTATATATACTGTGTGACCCTAGGATGAGAGGATTAGACTGTAAATCTGTGCATTATTCTGTTGAGGCAAAGCCTCTGGGTGGGAGGATATGCGAGGAGGATTAGTGTCTACTTAATTAAGGAAAGATTATAGGTACGCTACTATGCATCATAGGATGATGGAATAAGCTGTTTACTAAGAAAGCAGTAAGTATACATTTCCTGTTTTCCAAATTAAAAAAAAAAAAATCCTGAATTTCAAACTACACAAACCTTCCCTGGTATCCTGATCATTCCCTGCAGGGAATACAGTCCGCCATTGGAATCTCCATTCCAAAACAATGGAACAGCAGGGAATGCCTCAGAAAGAGAAATGAAGAGCATTCTAGTACTAGTCCACTGACCACGTTTAAAATCTTTAGCAGAAAACAAATACAGCCGCCCCTCTGTTTTTACGGTGGATCTGTTCTGGACCCCCTTGTGAAAACAGAAAATTGCAAATATTCAAGCCCAATTTTGTCCCCCTCCGTTTGCTACCCACGAATGGGCAAGGCACACCGACACCAAGTCTGTGAAAATGGAGGGGTGACTGTATTATTAATACAAATGTAATGTGCATGTTAGCATTCCACTCCAAAGGTTTACTGTTTAAAAACTGGTTTCTTAAAGAAAGCATGATGTGGGAAGCGTTTGCATCTGACAGAAGCTACTGCATTTCCATATCCTATACAATGTGCTCCTTTGGACCCAGGTACATATAATTAGCTTTCCATAGCTCTTGTACTAGCTGCTGTTTCTGACCTGAACTATCTCCTAGCAGCTGTTTTCCACCACTTCCATGCATGTTTTCTGTGGATGCAATAATAGCAGTTGTGGAAAGAAAATGCAGAGGGTAAATGATGAGAGGAGGGCTTCCTTCCCTGGAAGATCTCTGTATTCAAATAGGTATATCTAGAAAGATGCACTCTTTCCAGGTATTGTCCCAAACTGTTCAACTGGATCCCCACTTTAGACCTTTTACCCAACACATGAATGGTGGGGGCAGAGCATGGTGTGCCCCCCCCCCTTTATCTAAGGTAATATTTACCACAGGGGAGGCCAGCACTCAGATAGGCCTCATGAAACATGTAGAAATAAGTTTCAGTTCTTTAATGGAAACCACAGGCTCAAAATATAGAATCAAGTGGAGTTATGGTATGCTTCTATGTTTTTATTTAAACCCAAGACAGTTGGATGTAACTGTGATTTTAAAAAAAACCCAGAGGTAAAGGGCAGGGTGAATCTGTCTTCTTCTCTTTTCAGGTTAAAAGTTTCTTCTCTCTGCTTTTTCACCCACTGAGGAGGTACAGAAAGCTAAATTCCACAGCAGTGGGAAGCAAAGTAAAAAACTCATGGAAACTGCATGGATGTCATGAGTGTAATTTTAACATAGGAATAGTCCAGTATCCCAATGCCTTTATCAGCAAAAGGCTCCATGTTTGCTTTCATCCAATATTTGTTGCCTTAACATATCATCCTGCTATTAGCATGGACAATGCCAAAGAATGAACAATTTTAGAGTCAAAGCATAGAAAACATTTATACAATATTAGGCACGTCATTGTTTCAGCACTCACTGAGAGCTTCTTTTCAGCACAAGATGTTCATGAATTGCCTGAAGAGCAAAGAATCAATTTAAACAAAGTTTTAGAAAAAAAAACAATGGTTAAATTAAATGTATCTTGCAACATTTTCTCAAGATAACACAAGTTGCTAAGATTTCGTGGGTGTGTAGGAACTGACACATGACAGAACTTGGAACTAACACAGTACATATGACAACATGTTGCCCTGGGTGCTTTGAATAAGTAATGCAACAACTGGTAGTATCATTACTTTCCTCCATGTGCCATCTATATAAAAGGAAAAGCTGAATCCTGTACAATCAGGGATCCTTGGCAAACCTACCCATGGCAGTTTGCTTCCCTACAGCCTAATTCCAACCTTCACAATGTGAGAGCTTGCCCACTCATGGTGCTTTCTTCAATGACATTTTTTTTTTGACAGGATGACAATATATATGCATAGCTTTTGAACATCTGCAAAGGTGTCTACCCACAAACAGTAAGTATTCTGAACAAGTCGGTAGGATTGATTTTCTCCTTTTGTTCCATTCATCTTTTCTCTCACCACATTTGTTGCCTCACCTACAGAATTCCTGAGAAACAGGAACCCTGTCTTTATGTACAAATCTTACATCTTATGTAAAAGGTTTGAGATTTATAACTGAGACAAAGGCATGGTATTTGCCTAGAAGAGATGTTGGAAGGAATCCTGTATGAGCTTAACTAGGTAAAATTTCCTGGTCTGACCCGACCCCCCCCCCCCGACCCAAAGTTGACCCAAAAAAAATGTCATTCAGCAACACTCCCATCACCAGCAGAATGGATCTCCTTTTCCCCATGCAACTGATTCTCAGCTAAGTAGGTTTTTTTGGGGGGGGATATAATTGTGGCAAAAGTGTTGCAAGCAGCAATCGTGAATACAAAACAGTTACCTAGGTGTGTGTGGGGTGTGCCTTCAAGTTACCTGTCAATTTATGGTGACCCTATTGACTTCATAGGGGTTTTATAGGCAAGGAGTACTGAGGAGAAATGGTTTTGTCAATTCCTTTCTCCAAAATATAGCTGGCAGCACCTTATATTCATTGGCCATGTCTCATCCAAGTACTAACCAGGGCTGACCCTGCTTGGCTTCCAAGATCTTCATTTCATTGTTCTGCAATGAAATGCACATTGGTTCTTTATGTGCAAGATCAGATTTTTCTGGTACCTTTAGGATATTTATACATCTGTAGATCTTTAGTATTCATGCTCATTACTTAGTAGCAATCTCCTCAGTACTTAACTAAGTAGTTGATACAGGTTGAGTCTAAATACGAAATACGAGTCCAAAATACGAAATCCTCCAAAAACCAGATCTGAAAATTTTCATGGGTGGTCAAGATAGTGACACCTTTGTTTTCTGTTTGTTTAACGTTCACAAACTTTGCTTCATGCTCAAGTTTATTAAAATGTATATGATATGTTTTATTAATTCTGGGCATGAAACTAAGTTTATGTGCACTGAACAATCAGAAAGCAAAGCTGTCACTATCTCAACTTTCTTCAGGTTATGTGTATAAGGTGTGTATGAAACATGAATGAATTTTGTGTTTCGGGTTCCATCTCTAAGATATCTGATTATGTACATATATGCAAAAACAGGAAAGGAAGAGAAATGGTTTAAACAAGAAAGCAGGTCATTTTTTTGATTGACTACACACACTTAAATTAACCGAGAGGGACAGTGTGGGAATGCTTGCCTTCCAGATATTATTGGGCTCTAACTCCCATCTGCCCTAGTAAACATCACCAATAGAAATGAAATGAAGCTGCAATCCAACAACATCTGGAGAGATGCAAGTTATCTTGCCTTGCAACTGGACATATTAACTAACAGATTTTAAACCTATGTAGGTATTCTGCTCTTCTCTTATTCTGTCATGGAGTTGCTAGATACAACATAGATCTGCATATACAAAACAATCTTTTAGGAAATCTTTGCCATGGTACAAAGAACACATATGATTCCTTGCTAGCAGTATGTCCAGGAAGAATAGAGTCTTCCATGCACGGAGCTATATAATAGACATGATAGTGATACCCATGTATTAGAGATGGGTTCTGCTGCCATAGCTCTGCTGTGCATTCATTCATTGAACCAGTGATATTTTTTAAAGTCAGAAAGGGAAGTACCTAAGGCATAGTACCTTAAGTACAATACAGGCTCCAGAATACCTCCATCTTATCATGCCTTGTCATTAGAAGCCTCATGTGGTCTGTGTTATGAACATTACCACAGGGGTACATAACCCATGTTAAAAAACATTTATCCATATTAAAAAAAAACATCTATGAGATTCTAATTCAGAACTCAAAAGATTAATAGACAATGAAGCTCCTGCCATTTAATTTTGTGGCAGGAAGAGCTTCACATGTCAAAGATTTCCCTAAAGAATATCTTTAAAATAAACTTAGTTGGAAATTATTCTTGTGCCTCGAGGTGAGAAATTCAGACACAAATTGGTTCTCCTGGGATTTGTGGTGAAAGTACTTACTAGATATTGCCTTCAGCACAATAATCTTAAAGATAATAACTATGATTCTAAACAAAAATTGACAATCCCACATAGGACCTTATCCCACGGGGCCAAAAGCAGCAAGAATCCACTAAGAATCAGGCGCTATAGCGCTATAGTTTTCCGCGTGATCCCACGACGTCGCTCAGAATCCGCTAAGAATCAGGCGCTATAGCACTATAGTTTTCTGCGTGATCCAACGACGTCGCTCAGAATCCGCTAAGAATCAGGCGCTATAGCGCTATAGTTTTCAGCGTGATCCCACGACGTCGCTCAGAATCCAGCAAGAAACCGCTCGGAATGCAGCATCATTCGCATTCTTTTGAATGTCGGTTTCAGCGGGCATTGCAATAGCGTGAGGTGTTCCATAGCGCTATTATAGCGCTAGCGCCATATTTATACTAGCGCTATAGTACTGGAATGATGCTCATATCGCTTTCTTGCCACTTTTGAGAGCAGCGTGGGATAAGGTCCATACAGGCAGAAAAAATATTCACCATTATTCATTCCCTAGCCAAAATAAGGATGGGGAGGGCAAACCAGTCAGGGAGAATAACACATTGGTGAGAATTTTGTTTAATTTTCACATGACAGTCACACATCCCAAAGGTGTTTTTTTTTTTTTTTGAAAGTTTGTTCTGCAATGAAATGCACATTGGTTCTTTATGTGCAAAAAACCCCAACCACCTCATATTCTTTTGCAAAAAAAACCCTACTCTTTCCAGATAGCCCAGTGGATATTTTTCTATGCAAGAATGTATTGTTTTCCAGAGAGCAGAGACCAATTTCACACAAAAAGTGTTTGAGATTGGTGCTTTTTGCACAAGATTTTTTATGCAAGTTATCTTTGTGCAAGACTGCAGAAAACGGTAATATTGTACAAAAGCACATAGCTTTTTTAAAAATGAAAATCATGATTCTTATACAAAAAAACCAAAAATTAAATCTACATGTATTTTTGCACGGAATAATTTCCTGTAATACTTTGGGGTATTCATTGTCTCTGCAATGGGAAGAAAAGTTTGGAAGTTATTCATCCTACCTGCAAGGATGAAACAATGAAATATTTACATCCCTAAATTCCCACCTACCACCCCTCCCTCCAGCTAGTTACACTGGTTTTCCCTTTGCTTCCTTTGCCATGCACCTCCCTACAAAAACAAGCTCTGCTTGAATCTGTATTACTTCTCCCTGTTTTGCCTCACTTTGAATTGTACTTTGCTTCCTTGGTCTGCTAACTCTTTTTTCAGTTCTTTGTTTTCTTCTTTCCTAAGAGTATATTTTTATGACCTCCTGAGATATCACTAACTCTCCAAGCAGTCACATGAAAGCTGACACCACACCACAGCCTCACATGCATCTTTAGAGTGGCTTTTCTGTGTACCTCAGCAAATATTCAGAAAACCTATTCTCACTACTGCAACAAACAAAACAGCTTATTGCACTGGTTGGAAACCGGCAGGTAAAGTACAAGGAATCATGCATTAAGAAAAAAGGCTGCACTTTACACTCCCATATCTCTCTAAAACTCTATTGGGTAGTGATTCAATGCAGGCATTGTGTCTTCTTTTAGCATATATGAACAAGATAAAGTTCAGAGACAAAAGTCCAATAACTATTAGATATGACCAGTGAAAAACCACCCTATGCCAAGATGGTGGAAACCACAAGTGCATGTAGACCCACAATCAGATTCATTAAAGAAAAGTATTGAAACCAATGTCTAATTACAGTGGTAGTCATAATTTCACTTCCAGATCATTAGCTGCAACCCACTTGTCACATATTAACAGGCTTATTTTTCTCCCTCACACATAGAATTGCAATTAGAAATTACATTAGTGCTGAGAAAAATTCTAATTGCTTTACACTTGATTGATTACTTCTAGAATTAGCACTGTCTATTTATAGGAACATCCATGCAGCAGACTAAGGAGGATCTGGGCAATGTGAATCATGGTAATTAAAACCATTATCAAAGGGTGCTGTGGATTTTTTTCTGCCTCAGTAGTGGTATGCTCATTTTTCTCAGACAGCTCTACAAATCAGAGAGAAAACAGAATACCCACACACTTTAACAAACAGGTAGTTTTTCCCCCATTGGAATTCCTTGGAATAGACTGGATACTTATATACAGAGAGAGGGAGAGAAATGCACCAGTCCTATATGATTCTCTCTCCCCTCCCCATCCCACCACTCCCAATACTTCAGTGTCGGAGCACTCTGTTTTAGATATGATTCACTCTAATTTTTCATAAACCTGATCGGCTGCATTCTCTGCCCTCGTCATTTCTCCATTACCTAATTTCTCTGGGAGCATTTTTTTAATGTGAGCCATCTCAAACACAGACACCTAGAATAAATTCACATCTAAAACACTTACCACATGCCCTAAGGTTTTAAAGGCAGCATTCATGAGCATCAGTTTCCAGCGTTCTTCGATATTCTCTGGAAGGGGAGTGTAAACATAATAAGCAATCAGAATAGAAGCGATCAAAAGAAATAGTGCTTTCTTTCCCATCTTTTACTATATCCACTTCGTTCAAGACTGAGTCGCATTGACTAGCCTCACACTGAGACTTAACTGAGTAAGTCAGCTGACAGCAACAAAGTTAGTCTGCTGTTACACACAGATCATGCACAAGGGGTCAGGTCTCCTTTGATCACTGTAAAAAGGTTATCCCAGAAGTAAAGCAAACAGATCAACCTGCACTGTTCTGCCTTTTGCAAGCAATCCAGTCACCCACAGCTAGATTAGTGGAGTTGGCTTTACTATCAGGAGCTTAGACAAAAAGAGAGAGGAAAAAAATGTAGCTATGAGTTTTGTCAGGCAGAATCTTATTTTGAAGGCTTCAGGACACCGCTTGTGAAGAAAATTTACATGCGAGCCTGTGCTGTTCTGGGTTAACCCTATGAGAGCTCAAGTGACTGGCAGCATGGGAAAAGGACAAGGTTCCTGCCCCTTTCCTTCTGCACTTTTATCTTGTGAACCACTTTGGGTCCCTTTTGGGAGAAAGGTGGCACAGAAGTGAAATAAATAAATAATTTTCAGCATTTATTTGTGTCCTATCTTGCAAAAAATATGAACCAAGCAAACTTACAATAAACAACATTCTCATGCAATAAAATACATGTAATAAAGCACATACAGTGGGCCCTTGGTATCTCCTGGGGTTTCGTTTCAGGACCCCCTCATGGATACCAAAATCTGTGGATGCCCAAGTCCCATTAAATACAATGGCATAGTGAAATTATATAAAATGACAAATCAAGGTTTGCTTTCTGGAATTTATATATTATTTGAATATTTTCAAGCCATTGATGCTTGAATCCATGGATAAGGAGGGCCAATTGTATTTGCTTTAGTGAACATAGTGAGGGAATTCTTTATTGCACCAGAAGAAATTTCAGATCCTTTATAAGGACACTGACTTCTGGTTATTATTTCTTTTAAAAAATCTGGAGTAAAAAAGGCACGGGGACAGAAAATAACATGTAATGGTAAACTGCTTCCCTCAGAGACTTCCAAGCATGTGGGTTGACTTTTTCAAATTTGGGGGAACAAGAGGGGCATGTTTTGCCACTCCTTCATCTATGATTATCAAGCACCTTGCTATTCCAAAAACATTGCTTTGTTTTATATCCAAATGGTTGACTATTAGTAAAGATAGCAGCTACACTTTGGACTTCATTTCACTGGGAACTTTGTTCTGCTTGCAAGAATGGGCATGTTGGTTGATTGCAAGGTAGGAGGGAAAGAAGGTGAGGAAGAGAAGAACTGGTAGTGCATGCTTTACAAAGGAGGATTGGGTGGAAAGAATTTATTACTCTCTGGGGTAATTTGCCATAAAAGAATCTGCAATTGAGCCTAGGATTGTGTTTGCTGGGAGCTAGTCTACCTGGATTCATTTATATTGGTGTATCATGGTCAGAAATATAGCAGTGCTAATGAC
This sequence comes from Phrynosoma blainvillii, assembly GCA_026167975.1. Classification (NCBI taxonomy): domain Eukaryota; kingdom Metazoa; phylum Chordata; class Lepidosauria; order Squamata; family Phrynosomatidae; genus Phrynosoma; species Phrynosoma blainvillii. The sequence goes on from JANUYF010000003.1 coordinate 39,230,243, forward strand.
AGGTACTTTTTCTTTTAGCAGACCATGGGCTTCCAGCATTATTGGCCAAACTTATTGAACAATATGAAGTCGAAGGCTTTCACAGCCAGCATCCATGGGGTTTTGTGGGGGTTTTGGGCTATGAGGCCATGTTCTAGAAGAATATCTTCCAGATGTTTCTCCTGCATCAGATGCAGGCGAAACATCCAGAAGAAATTCTAGAACATGGCCTCACAGCCCGAAAAAACCCTCAAAAACGTATTGAACAATGTCTATGTGCAGCACAATACGCACCAGGTTTAATCCCTACATATAGATTCTGATCCGGGGGTGGGGGTGGGGATCAGGCTTCAGCCAGTCCACCTGCATCTCCCTCATACTCATTTTATTTTCTGTCATTGTTGTCACATCACAGCTGTTGACCCTGACTGGAGCCTAGGCATGTTTCTTTATTGGACTACAGATCTCAGAATCTCACAGCCAGCAGAGACAGTGGCTATGCTGACTGAAAGATTCTGGGTTTGTTTGTTTGTTTAAAAATCCTTTCAAAGCGTTGATTCTGCTTCGTGCAGCTCCACTGCTTGTCGGTCACACTAGCAGCAGAAATGTGATAAGCATCTCAGGAGTGGTTCTTGCATAGGTAAACATCCCTTCTTGAATGTTCCTTTTGCAAGATTAGGGCAAAGGGTAAAAATATAAACAAGTCACAGTCAGTTACAAACAGAGCTATATTGATCTTGATCCTGCAAATCTCTGCCTTGCCCTCCCTTAAATCAAAGAAGTTTATCTTTGGAATTGAATGTCCCATCAGCTTTTCAGAATCTCTAAAAGTAAGGCTTCTAATCAGGGCAGGGGTGGCAAAGTACAGTATGTGGGTTGTATGTGGGTCCCCAGGTGTCCCAGTGTATTCCTTCTAGGTTGTCAGATTGAAACAAGAGAAGGCCAATATACCTGGCTGCATGATAAACAACACCTGCTGAAATTCCCTCTTTGACGCAATAATGAAAGGTACAGGAGCCCTCTCCAGTTTTTACTCTGCCAACCCTAGTTCAACCCATTTTCATTTTATTAACAAAAGAAGCCCCCCCCCAGCTCTCTAGGTGGTGTTGAGGTAGTTTTATCAACCAAACTGTTCTAGACTCCAGGTTGAGGGGGGGGGGGACTCTTTTCAAAAAATGGAAATACTTCCCAGTCACTCCCCATTTTGAAAAAAGTCCTTCCAGGACCTAAAAGAGCTTAATGGCTGGGGGCTGTCAAGTATTACCCACAATCCCTCTAAAAGGCATGAAAGGACTTTTCCTGGATTTTTTAAAAAAATAAAAAGGGCAAGCAGGAAGGGATATAGGATTGTGAGAGTGAAAACTAAAGAGAGCACTTAACCAGTCATGGTTGTGTAGAAGAGGGAATTTCAGCAGGTGTTGCTTGTTACCTGGTTTTGTGACAACACTTGCTAAAATTACCTCTACTGCTTATTAAAGGCACAAGAACTACCTCCAGCTTTCAAAGTGGTAACCCTAGACAGATATGAAACCTCCTGCAGTCTATATGTTGCACAGGTGCCCACCTTTGTGCTTGAGGCAGACCTTCTGCCCTGCAGTGTCCCCTCATATGTTTGGGTCATACTTCTGCATCATATATCCACGATAAGCCTTTTGGGAATACAAATATGTGTCAGTGAAGACCGGAGATTGAAAACCTCTCCCCAGACCATGAAAAGTTGTGTGTTTCTTTTTAAATCTACACCTACAAGAATATTCTAGGCAGCAAGGTCAGTAGATATGGTGGTTGGATGATTCTGAGATTTACAATCCAAAGAAAGGGGTGGTGGTGGTTGGCTATTTAGTTGGTTAGTTATTTTATATTTAACCTCTCTCCCAAATTTGACCCAAGGCTGCTCACAAAAGATGCTTTAAAATAGCAACAATAAAACTGTGGAATTTTAAGACATAATTAAAACACCACATTAATATAAAAAGTAAAAAAATGTAAAATCCTTAAAAAATACTAAGTTAAAAATATAAAACCATTTAAATCTTACCAAAGCAGCACTTGAGGAAGAAGCCTCTCTGGGTGCATTTATGTATTCAAAGTCTGCTTGAAACAAAAAGTTTTTGTCTGGAAGCAAAGGGAGAAAAAAGTGGAGGCCAACCTGGCCTCCTGTGGAAGGGCATTCCAGAGGAAGGGTGCAACCACTGAGAAGGCTCTCTCGTGTCCTCAACAAACGAGCCTGAGATGGTGGTGGGATCAAGAAAAAGCTTTCCTGTGAAGATCTTAGCGTTCTGACAGGTTCATAACCTTCCAAGTTCTTTTCTTGCTTTTGCAGGAGTGACTTTGCTCCTGCACAGGAGATCCTGCTTTCAGTCCCATATAACCAGCCCCCAGAAAACCATATTTTCTGATTAATATCTTCAACTTCCAACATTTCAGAGATGAAAACCAAGGGCTGTGCAAACTCCAGAATTATAGCATTGTTAGTCCACTTTAGATGCAATGGTTATGTCCTATGGAATTCTGGGATTGGCACTTAGAAATGGACATTTCAGTTCCTTAGCCAGAATGCTCCAATGACTCACTAAACTACAAACATCAGGAATCCATAAGACAGAACCATGACAATTAAAATGGAATAATAATGCTATAGTCCTGTAATGCAAGCTTCTGTTCTGCTCCTTTCCTCTCCTCTCCTCCTTGCTATGCAGAAATTGAAGTAAGCTGAAGACAAAGGAGGAAGTGGAGGGGGAGGAGAGAGAATCTGGCATATTTTAAAAGCAGTTTAAAAAGATAGAATGACAGAAGATTGATAAGGACTATCCCTGACAGTTAGGACAGTTGGAAGTACAGCTGCTAGATATAAGAGCCTTGCTCTTAATCTCCCGTTTTCAAGAGTCATCGTTTAGCAGGAGGTGAGGATCCAGATTCTCCAGTTTTGGTGGGCTGAGCTCCAGACAAGAAGAAAGGGCTGTGCACAGATCTCCAGATCATGAAGGATAGTAGAAGCTTGATTCACTTTCAAAAGCTTCACTGCAACTTTGCTGCAATGGCAAAGATTCTACAGGGGAACTATGTATTTACACCTTCCCTCACAGTAGTTGTGGTGCCAGAGCTCACCCCCTATTCTGCACTGCATCAATTTTTTGACTAGAAGCAATTAGACAAAAACTAGAATAACCTCCTTATTTCACCTCGATCTGGGAACAGCCCCCTTTTTAAAGATTTCTGTCTTAATTCTCAAACAGGAATATATGTTTGGACGCCTAATGTATCATGCTTAACAGCATTACCAGAGCTGCCCCCTGTTAATATTACTAGGACCTGCCTCCTTTTCATATGGTTGCTGCTAGTTTTTGGCCCTAGAATCTCAAAGTTCAACATAGTTGACCTGGCGGCCCTAGCTGAAATGTTTGGACAACCTTATGAGCTTTGGTATGGATGGTCCTGGTGGTGAATGGGGGAGAGGGGATGCTGAGATCATGTGATGTGGAAGGGATCTAGGAGTCCTACTAGACAAGTTGAACATGAGTCAACAGTGTGATGTGGCAGCTAAAAAAAGCCAATGCAAAAATGTCTGGAAATCATGCCCTATGAGGAGCATCTTAGGGAGCTTGGTACATTTAGCCTGGTAAAGAGATGGTTAAGAGGTGATGTGATAGCCCTCTTCAAATATTTGAAGGGATGTCATACTGAAATTGGAGCAAATTTGTTTTCTGCAACCCCAGAAAGTAGGTTTGGGTGCAATGGGTTCAAATTCTAGGCAAAGAGAATCTACCTAAACATTAGAACTTCCTGACAATAAGAGCTGTTTGTCACTGGAACACACTCCCTCAGAGTGTGGTGGAGTCTCCTTCTTTGGAGTTTTTTAAACAGAAGCTGGATGGCCATTTGTTAGGGGTGCTTTCCAGACCCTACTGTAGTGCTTACTATAATTTCTCTTCAGTTACTGTTCAATCTGTATGTTCCCACTAAATTAAAGTTATGACATAATCCTGATTTGAAAGCTATGGAAACAGTTGATTGAATGTGAGATTTCTTCACATGGAGAAAATGTTTACCATTTGGAGTATACCAGGTTAGAACCCATTTATCTGTTAATGCTAAATGGCAGGATTTTGAATTATAACACCTTTTGCTGCCCATTTACAGGCTACAAACTCTCAGGTTTTGACATCACTGATACTGTTAAAGAAATTCTGATCTGAGCTCTTCAAAAACATCAGTATGCATTTATAAATGTTGGTTGGAATGTAGTAAATATAATGTTCAAGAATTTAAGTTTCCAAGAAAAAACCCCTAGATTGTCCCTTACAACATAATCAGTTGAACTTTGCTTTAGCTTATAAATGTACTGATAAGTATTAAAATGGAGATTTGTTCAACATTGCATTGAAACAACACAAATGGGTCTGCAAGTGTTGAAAAGCAACTGAAAGTGGATAAGTGAAAATCAGTTTTCTTTATTTTATGAAAAATAAGCATGAAATTTGGTTAGTAGCTTTGATCCAACACCAATTTTAAGAAATAGTTTCTCTCAACCACCAAGAGGCAGCATAATACCAGAAATAGCCTCAGACTCTCATAAATTTGTAATAAATACATACCTAAAATTGAGCATTGTATCAATAAAATCATAATGCAGTTTGGTCCCTCTTAAAGAAGAATAGAGAATATAAAATGGTACCATAATAATGTAACTTTAATGACAGTATTGGGGGCATAGTTATCACATTTGCAGACGACACCAAATTAGGAGGAGTAGCTAATACCCCAGAAGACAGGATCAAAATTCAAAATGACTTGAACAGACTAGAAAGGTGGGCCAAAGCTAACAAAATGAAAATCAACACGGAGAAATGTAAGGTACTACACTTAGGGCGGAAAAAGGAAAAGCACGGATATACGATGGGGGCCACCTGGCTGAATGAGACGATGTGTGAAAGGGATCTAGGAGTGCAGGTAGACCACAGGTTGAACATGAGTCAACAGGGTGATGCAGCAGCTAAAAAGGCCAATGCAATTTTAGGCTGCATCAATAGAAGTATAGTGTCTAGATCAAGAGAAGTAATAGTGCCACTCTATTCTGCTTTGGTCAGGCCTCACCTGGAATATTGTGTCCAATTCTGGACACCATGAGGAATGACTTAGGGAGCTGGGGATGTTTAGTCTGGAGAAGAGAAGGTTAAGAGGTGATATGATAACCATGTTTAAATATTTGAAGGGATGTCATATTGAGGAGGGAACAAGCTTGTTTTCTACTGCTCCAGAGACTAGGACCTGGAACAATGGATGCAAATTCCAGGAAGAGAGATTCCACCTCAACATTAAGAGGAACTTCCTGACAGTAAGGGCTGTTCAACAGTGGAACACACTCCCTCGGAGTGTGGTGGAGTCTCCTTCCTTGGAGGTCTTTAAGCAGAGGCTGGATAGCCATCTGTCGGGGATGCTTTGATTGGGAGTTCATGCATGGCAGGGGGGTTGGACTGGATGGCCCTTGTGGTCTCTTCCAACTCTATGATTCTATGATTCTATGATTCTTTGGCTTCTTTTTCTTAAGTAACCAAACTTAAGCTAGACTTGCTTCAATTTTCCAGCTGTCAAGGAACTGATACTACTCATTCCCTTAAAGGAAAAAGTAACAATCTTTGTCATGAATGTGATATAATGTTGATGTATTTTATATATTTCTTTGAACTCGCGTCAGTTCAAATGTTGATGCCTTTTATCATTGTGAATATTGAGCATTGTACAATATTCTATTTTATTAGAGATAAAAGTAAAAATTTCCCCTTTGACAAGATTGCCAAGTCATGTCCAACTGTAGCAGGTGGTGCTCATCTCCATTACTAAGCCGAAGGAGACAACATTGCTGAAGACGACTCCATGGTCATGTGGCCAGCATGAATAGACATTGAGGAATGCTGTTACCTTCTCACCAAAGTGGTGCCTATTTTTCTACTTGCATTTTTATATGCTTTCAAACTACTTGGTTGGCTAAAGCTGGGACTAGTGATTGGAGCTAATTCTGTCCCATAGTGCTTGGGTTTGACCTGCCAACCTCGCGATTGTCAGAATCAGTGTCTTAGCTGCTAAGCCATCACGTCCTTAGGTAATGTAATCTATTTTAATGTAATAATTTGATTACATTTTATAAAAGGCCATGATCTTCTCCTCTCCAACCCTTAACCAAGGAAAGACATATAAACTCCAATTGGATATTATATAATGTTATGTATTATATGAGATAATTGTATTAAATGGCTTATGTTGTGCTGTGTTACGCCAACAGTTTCCTTTAGCGACCTTTTTGGAACACCTGGATAAGGCTTGAATTGTGCAGTCATCCTATTTCATTCACCAAATTTTACAGGGGTTCCAGACAATGCTGTCTTTCATTTGTAACCTTCTCATGTCTCTCACTTCTCATGTCTCTCACTTTTTTCTTAAAAGAAAAAAATCTGTGAAAGAAGGGAAGCTGGAATAACTCCACAAGGCCTTTTGATTGGTAGCATTAGGTCTCGTCTGTCCTGAAGCACCTTTGATTGAGTAGTGAAGTTATCTGATAGTTTCCAAAGGCAGAGCTGGTAGTTCTTCTTCTTGGAACTACTAAGGCTCAGGGCCCAGGTATGCAGGGATCTGCTTCTGCTTCCTTCTCCTGAGCAGACTATAAGAATGGGAGACCTCAGGTTGCTAATACTGAACTACATTGCTAGCCCTTCATTTTAGTTTGACCTCATCATAAACCCTCCAACTTTCCATGTTTGACATGGATACTCCTAATACTTTGTCATACCAATTATCCAGCTGCTTTTAAAATGTCCCAGTTTCCCTCTCCTCCTCTCACTTTCCTCCTTTGTCTTTGGCTTATTTTTGTTAGTGTGGTTACACAGAGCATGAAGACCATTTAACGTGCAGCACCAGGATCCAGAATTTTCTGATGAAGCAGGCAGCTTGTCAGCTGGAGAAGCACCTCTCCCCTTCCAGACAGAGCAAAGAGACTCCACAGACAGAAGTCTCTAGATAAGATTTCTAAAACCTGATGATAGATTGATAGATGTGTGGCATTAAGGGGCACACAAAACAGTAATAATTGTGTTTCATGCTAAAATCTTTAATAAACAGGGTGTGTACAAGTAGACATGGTTTTACCTGCCTTGCTTCCTTTACTGGGTAACATGTGTGAAAGCTGCTCTACATGTGCAACAGGATCCCATGCACTTTCTGTGGGATTAAGGGTTTGCATGCTTGAATTCTCCATGAAATATAATATACAGTGGCATCCCTAAAGGTGTGTGATGACTGCGGACCACACCAAGTGATACTCTAAGGAGAGGTGACACCACTTCACCTCAAACATCTACCTTTTGGCAGAAAATGGGCTGGGGCATTCATCTACTTCCCTTTCAAATGCTTTAAGAGATGGCGGGAGTGGGGCGAAACTTGGTGGGAGGGGATAGGAGATGCCCCATAATTTGTTTAAATTAAAATTTCAAATTTCAATTTTTTAAAAAAATAATTGTAAAAATTTTGAAATTAAAAAAATTCTTTTTTTTAAATCATCACATTTTAACCAAATCTTCACTATGTATATGTACATACACTTACACTGTGTGTATGATATTGTAATTTGAAGGTATAATTTTAATTTTGCCAGTTGTTTATGTCATAACTATTGGCATTACATTCAGTGGTATATGTGAATTATGATTTATAAGTAACATTAGCTCAAAAAAGCATGACTAAGGATTCTATATGGTGTTAAATGGGAGGAGGTCAATTGCGGGGAGGTAACACCATGAGTTACCACATCAAATGACACCAATCCTAGTAACACCACTGATAATATACCTGTGCACAGAAAACCTGTATGCAAGGAGAAGCCTAACCTAGAGCCCTCTAATTTAGACTTATATAGGGAAATAAGCTTTTAAACTTGGTGCCTTAGAGCTGGGGAACTTTTCATCCTCCGGATGTTCTGCACTGCAACTTCTATAAGACTCTGTCATTGGCTGTATTGGCTGGGGCTGCTTGACCTCTGGTTAATTTAATTAAGGAAAAATTTCAATACAAAATATTTTTTAAATTTTATTTTGTCGCATATGTAGCTCAGATGTAAACTGCTGTAGTGTATCTGTATTGTGGCAGGGAGATGAGAGATGAAGACTCAGCATTATTGAAAACACAGTTATTTAACTACATTAAACCCAACATAGAAATCACTTCAGTATAATCCCACTGCCTGGTGGCGCAGTGGTTAAATGCCTGTACTGCAGCCACTCACTCATAGACCACAAGGTTGTGAGTTCAATACCAGCCAGGGCTGAGGCTCGACTCAGGCCTGCATCCTTCTGAGGTCGCTAAAATGAGTACCCAGCTTGTTGGGGGGCAATCAGCTCACAGTTGTAAACCGCTTAGACATCCCATAGCGTGATATGAAGCGGTATATAAATAAGCTGCTTTGCTTTTTGCTTTGCTATATGAGTTGACTCCTGGTAAAAAAATTATTAAAAATTGTTAGTTTTACTTACCATTCATTCCTAAAAGGTTAGACAAAACAAAACAAAACAAAACAAAAGTTTTGGGAGTTCATTGTGTTTCTTACTGAATCTTCTTTGAATTGATGTTCATTTGGAGGAAGTAGTAGTCAGGGCCTATGTGTGGCTGTATTTTTAATGAAATGTGGAGATGCAGGTTTCATGGTCGTTTCTGTAACAAAGCCAGTTTGGATTTCATTTCTGCGTCTGTTTCTCATTACTGAATTAAGAGCTATGTAAATGGAAACAAATGTCCTACTCAATGCAGCATTCAGATTCTATCATCTGAACAAACAGCAATTCACTGCAGTGTGAAAGAAAAATAAGCATTCATTTAGCACGTGACTTTTCTGAAGGTAAAGACTATGAAGTTATGTAAGTTGCTTTCACATGCCAAAGTATCAGTCCCAAAGCAACCTCTTTTCATAAAAACCTCATAGCTCACCAAAAGCTTCCCAGAAGGTGGTTAAATAAACAGGATTTTAATGATACCATTGACGTCCTTTACTTATTCTACAGGGTGGCTTTTCTTCTCATATCTTCTTACAGATATTATGGGAAATATAAATATCTTGGAGTCCACACCATTGAGAAAAGATAGGTCTGCATTTTGTTACTCATTCAACTGATATATCCTTCACACCAAAAAGACATGAATACTTCCTAAACATCTCACTCCAAATACACATAGCACTTTAAAAAATTGTTATCATTATTATTAAAGATTCTAACTTGGAAACATGATAGACAGCAAACTGTAATGGATGTATTTCAAATCAGTGGAAGCAATTCTGGTGGTGGGGGAATGCACCTTAAGCTACTTCATAAAAACACAATAATTTATGAGGTTGGGAATGTAAGTAGCTTTAATTACAGTTTTGGGTGCATCCACACTGTAGAAATAATGCTGTATGACACCACCCTTTGGCTCCGTCCTACAAAATCCTGGGATTTGTAGTTTTGTGAGGCATCAGCATGCTTTGACAGAGATGTTTAAAGACTTTGTAAAACTACAAATCCCAGGATTCCATGGGGTGGCGCTACAGCACTTAAAGTGGTGTCAAATATTATTATTTCCACAGTGTAGATGTAGCTATTGTCCAGGCTTGGAAATGTTAGTTTTTACACTACCCCAACCAGCTTAAATCTATCTTTCAATAAAGGGGGTGCAAACTATTTGGAACAGTTAACAATTCCAAAATACAGGCTGTCATTTAGTAAGGGATGATTCAATGGGCGTTTTCACACGGGGCTTTAGGCGGACGCAATCCTACCTCCCTCCGGCCCCAGTCCGGCTCCTTTTCCAGTGTGTTCACACTCATGTCGCAGCAAACCCCGCCCCTTCCGGTGCCATCCCTGCGTCAGTCCAGCTCCTTGCTCTGTGTGTTCACACTCACGTCGCAGCAAGTCCGGCCTCACTCCGGCCGATCCAGTGCTAACTCCGGCATCAGCCCAGGCAAGGTAATTCCTTTTTAAAAAAGGAATTAAATTGCTGCCGCTGGAGCCATTCCGGAATGAGTGGCACGGTCGGCTCCAGGCGGCTTTGGTGGGTCTAGTGTGAAAACGTCCAATGTAATTCCCTCTGCTATGTTAGAGGGACGTTTTCTTCAAACTGAGTACAAGGATTGTGTATGCCCATGAGGAGAGGGCCTTGTAGAAACGTCTCATGTTTTTTTTTTCACTGCTCCTTCTATAGAGATGATAGACTAAGAATAATCTCACCTTTGCTGAGCATTAAACCAGGTAGATCTTCTAATTGGTATTTAAAATTCTTATTAGCAGATAAAGATAAGGGAATCGCAGAGGAAGTTGCGAAGTTTATTTTGACCGCCATTAAAACCCGAAAAGGTATATGTCACAAGAAAATAACCTTGTAAGAAAAGGAAACTCTGGTTTCCCTAATGATAAACTTAAGTTATACTTTTCTATGGGAGCCGATTTAAATTTGTTTTATATACCTCCCCCTCCTGTTCTTATCTGATAGTGACCATTTTTACAATTGTAACACTATACCTTCTGTGGCCAACCAATTCTTTACGTGTTGTAAATTTTGTGTTTTATTGAATCTGTTATATATATTGTCTTTGTTTTATATTTGCCTTCAGTCTGTTGACTGTAATAAAGGCTTTGATTGATTGAGTTTTTACACTACACCTCCCACAGTGCTCCAGCCAGCAGGGCTACTGCATGTAGAGATATAAGGAGCCCAGCAGAATCAGATCAAAGAACTACCTAGTTCAGCACACTATTTCCCACAGTGATTCGTTATATTGTACAGAACTTGAAAAAGTTACATTTTTCTATGACACTCTGCAATTTTTCCAACTACCATGGCTACTTGGACACTCAGAGAATTATAATTCACAGTGTTGACTTGGAGAATTCCAGGAGTTGTAGTCCAAAAAAAAAATAGTAACTTTCCTAAGATCTGGTAATACACATACATCAGGGCAGAGTCCCATATGATTCAGTTACAGATATTTCCTAGTTCACAAACATATTTCCATTTAAAGGAAAGATAGCATAGAAAGAAGTTATCATGTCAAGATACTACTCTTAACCAGATGTAGCTCAGTCGAAAGCATCCTTCATCTCAAGCAGGATCTGACAAGCATTTGTGTGAATGTGACAAACAATTCAGTTGTAAATTACTCCCAGAAACTCACACATTTTCTCAAGGGTGTGAAGCATGTTTGACTGCAATTCCCATCAGACCTAGCCAGTGATTAAATATAATGGGAATTTCAATCCAGCAATATATAGTGGGGCCATACCTTCCTAATTCCTGATTTCTCAGAATCTAGGAAAAGAAGGATTTAGAACTGGGAAGGGGTTTAGCATGGATTGGGATTTTAAGGTCAACTCTTTAATATAATTGTGAACAAACAAACAAAAAAGGTAGAACAGCTGGGAAACACAGAGATTATGACTGAAACAGATATTAATATGTGACATTTTGACTATTACAATTTTTTTAGATGATTTGTTATGCACAACAGATAGAACTGCAGTTTCAACAGTAGATGAAATACATATACGTAATGGACAAAGAAACCTAATTTGATTTTCCCTGTTTACTTTTTTGATATCTATACATTGTGGTCTATTTAGCAAATTTTAGAGCTTATTTTTACATGAATGGCCTGCCTAGTATTAAACAGGAAATCTCTTGTCTATCAAAAGAAAAGGGCAAACAATGAGCTCATGAATGGCCTCCAGGGTTCTCCATTGACTTTGATCCACAGAAAATCCACAATTTGTGAATCCCAAATTTACATTAAAAATATAGGATAAAGTGGGATTATCATGTGTTATTATGAACACATAGAAACCCAACACATCATACAACATTTTGGATGCCTACTCAGGAAAGGTCCCATTGAATTCAATTCATCATACTAACAGGTAAAGTGTGGATAGGATTGCAGCCTACCTAAATAATTTAATCACACTAGTGTAGGGGTGAGCAACTATTCAAACACCAAGGGCCACACTCCCCCCCACAGTGCTGTACCTCCAATCTCCAATTTTTAAAGGCTGGCATCCTGTGTTGAAGTTATGGACTCATAAACTAGTTATAGATCTCTAAATGCTCCAAATTTAGTAACACTACGTATTCACAATCACGACCCCCCTAAACCCACCTTAATAGCCAGCAGCCTCACTGAGAAATGCCCTCTCCTCACAGTCATAAAAGCTGTGATGACAAATTGTGACAGTGGTCCTCACAGCCGCACTCACTGGCAGGAGGAGACTGAAATGTCATCCTCCTGTACTGCAATCAACAGAAGGGATCACCATTGTTCAGTGTAGCTGCTGAATATTATGATAGATTTGAGGATGTTGGATCCAGCCAGGAGATGTTACTTAATCATGTATTCATAAGTATGTAGGCAATGTAGGATGACAGCTTTATCTTTTTAAACATTTTTTTTAAAACTCAAAAGGGCATGGGGGCTATTTATTGCATGTATTTTGATTTCTTCCTAGTGGTTTCAGGGCCAGTGAGGAAAGTGTGTTCCACAAGCCACACATGGTACCTAAACCAATTTTGAGTCCGCCAAAGTCAAACACTCTTTTTCTAAGATTAAAATAGCCTGATGTCAGGGCTGGAACCTTGCAAAAATGCCCGGCAGTCCCCTAAGGATATACAGGATGCATTTTTATTAATTAAAAATGCTATTTTTAAAATGTGGGTCCTAGGTGGATTTGGGGAACTCAAAATTGGTTTGCAGTACCATGTGAGGCCTGTGGACTTTCCTCACTCCTAGTCTCTGGATGTCTGCCCCCCCCCCCCTCGATCAAATAAGCTTGGACTCAGTATGAGTAACAGGGGCCTTGTCTACACAGCCCAAGTTGTGTTTAGACGGCACACTTCCCAATCCCCAATTCTGGTGTGGACAGTCTGTACAATGTCCAGCATGTTCTGCACCAGAATTGGGTGTTAGTTGTCTTACAATGTTTTTTAAAAATATACTCATTATTCTGGATCTTCAAGGGATGCAGTGGCTCAAGTAGTCAAGATGCTTACTCTGTTGATTTCAAGATCAGCAGGTTGGCAGTTTGAGGCCCAGGTGATGCACGATGGGGTGACCTCCTGTCACTACTCCCAGCTTCTAGCAGTTCTGAATCATGCAAATGCAAGTAGATAAATAGGTACCACTTTGAGGGAAAGGTAAACAGCATTCTGTGCAATCATGCTGGCCACATAATCACAGAGTAGTCTCTGACAATGCTGGCTCTTCGGCTTAGTAACAGAGATGAGCACTGCCCCCTATGGTCAGACATGACTTGACAACCTTGTCAATGGGGAATACCTTTTTTTTTTTTTCTGGATCTTCCAGGAAGATCCATGTCCTTTATTCCTGCACAGCAACAGCAGCCTGTACAGGCATCCCACTGGGCTGCCCGGCATATCTGCCACCATTGTGAATCACTTCTTCCAGAGTCAGAATCCAGGGTCCACTTCATTCTGACCTCAGAAACAAGTTATCCCTGGTAGTGAAGATATACTGGGTGGCCCGGCATATGCCCTGGGAAGACAGTCACTGTGGTACAAGAGCAGAGGCTGAGGTAATGCGGGCAGGTCAGGGCAACTACAGGGTCAGGATACTCTGGGCTGCCCCTCAGAATATCCTGACCAGTGCAGACAAGGCCTAAGAAAGAGTATGAATTATACCTTACTGAGATTGACAATGGTAGGGCTACCTCTCACTGCACTTAAGCACACGGCTTCAAGGGGAAAATCATCCATGCAGGGTTTCACAAATTTTCCTTGCTGAAGCACACTTTTTCCTGGGTTAAATTAGAAGGAACACTGAACTCACATACCTCTAAAAATTTATATACAGAATATAACAGAGTTGGAACCATTGGTGGTGTCCCTACCCCTGGGGGCTGGTAGTGGCCAAAAGAGTAAGCTTGGCCCTCTCCTTCACTGCGGTGTTGGAGTCTCATTGTGAGGATGCCTCCACCACCACAGCAAAGCTGAGAGTGCATCACCACTTCACTGCAGTGGTGGAACCCTCCTCATGAGGAGACCTCTCCCACTGTGACAAAACCAGTGAGTGGAGGGCCTGACCAGGTGTCACCCCTTTTCTGGGGTGTCATTTGGTGCAGTCTGAACCCCCTGCACTCCCTAATGACCTGGGGACCATCTACAGCAGGGGTAGGCAACCTTTCCCCTTTAAGGGCCGAGGGACTTCAGCTCCCAGAATCCCAGGAGCTATTGGCCAAGATGGGACTATTGGCCAACATGGCTGAGGCTTCTGGGAGCTGAAGTCCCTTGGCCCTTAAAGGGGAAAGGTTGCCTACCCCTGATCTACAGTCTGACATGGGGCCAGCCCTGGTAAAAATGAAACCACTGCCTTATACTGGGATTCTGAGAAACAGCAGTGGCAACCTCCTGATTGGTGATCCTTGGGATGAAGGAGCAGCCTCCATCCTGAGCACAGGCTTTCTCTTTCATCCCTTGATACTCACATGCAGCCAGAATATGTCCCTGATTACAGGCTGGGAAAGTGGAGCTACACTCACCCCACCCCTCAGATTTTATTACGCCCTCTAGAATGGATTGTGTTACAGGAGAAACAATGAACACCTCCTTCTGAAAATCCAGTCAATCAATCAATATCCACAGACCAGTGTAACTGGTGTTATGCCACAAAGAGTTTGTTCTAATCCCTTTAGGGATTTTCAGCACTAGTTCCTTTAATACTTCAAAAGCTGGGTCAACAGTAGTGTCTTATCTTTTCTGATGTCCACAGCATAGCCAACAGCCATGTAAATAGGAAGAGTAAATCGGTTCAGAAAACTATAATGGGGTGAAAAGCAAATATCATATTTCCCCAGCACTGCTGACCTGATTAAAATGGAACCACATATAGTTGTTTTCAGAAGAACAAATTCATACATGTGTGTGCATGCACATATGTGTACATTTACACCAAGAGTGTGTGTCCAGATAGACATTGTATTTTGTGGTAATTGTTACTATTTATCACTGTTTGGACATATAATGGCAAAAATATAATGGGGTATGTGTGTAGCTGTATTAAGTAATATTGATTTCAACAGTTATATATACATACATACACTAATTATATTTCCAGAATTTCTTTAAAACTACACTCATTCTGACTGATGATCATGTTCATTACCGACAAGCATTTTTCCATTCAAAAGAAAAAAGGCATTTCACCAGTTCCTATTACATAAATTACTCAATTAGACTTGAAAAAACATGTTTCTAAAATATGCATAGGTCGTTTGGCCACCATAATTTATGAGGAGGCAGGCTAGAGCCAGTTCATAGAGAGTTCACCATAACAATGTATGTATGTGGGAAAAGATATTGGCTGTTGCTTGTTCTGCTTTATATCTGTTTCAGGCAGGAGCTTTATTACCTAGCAGAAGCAAATACTGTGCAATGTCACCAAAGCCAGAATCACTTAGGTTTGTTTTATAATCTGAAATATTATTCTGAGGAGGGAGAAAGAAAAGCAATATTTATATGGGCTTTCTCTTGTGCAGAGTAGCTTTTAGACCCAGGTTCTCAGCAGACTGGGCAAGATAGCATGGTGCACACTTGGGTTAGTTCCTGGGTCATTGGACATTTTCACACGGGCTTTTGGAGGACGCCAGCCGGCCTCCGTCCAGCCTCCGTCTGGCCCCACTCCAGCAAAATGTCAAATGTTTCATACGACGTCGCAGCAAGCCCCACCCCTTCCGGTGCCATCCCCGGCGCTAGCTGGCATCAGTCCGGGGCTTGCTGCGCGTGTTCACATGACGTTGCAGCAAGCCCCGCCCCCTTTAGCTCTAACTCCGGCATCAGCACCGGAGTTGTAATTCCTTTTTTTAAAAGGAATTAGGTCGCTGCCGCCAGAGCCATTCCAGAGTGAGCGGAAGGCTCCGTTCCGGAATGACTCCAGGCGGATTTGGACGTTTGTGTATGAAAACGTCCATTGCAGGGACAGAGAGGTGTTTACACACCCATCCTTACACCAACCCAGGACCTGGGGTCCACTACTTATCTCTCTGGGATGCAATCCATCTGAGAAGCCCCCAGTCACCCATTCTGACACAGAAATGGGGTTCCTGGCTGCACCCACATGGCCAAGCACCTAATTTCTGTATCAGAAGTGGTGACTGGGGGGGGTTCCCAGATGGATCACATCTCTGAAAGGTAAGGAGTGTAGGGGAGATCTGTCTGAATATCCTGGTTCTGCGGCAGAGTTTCTTAGGGGTATTTTACCCCAGGATAAAGGCTCTTTACCCCAGGGTCAGACTGGATCCTTTAGACCTGTGTCTACACATGCAAGATCAGGTCTGATCCTGCCACAGGTGTGTTGGCCGGGGGGGGGGGGGGAGAGAACTGGGCCATTTTGTCCATGTGGATAATCTCTAAGATAAATTGTGAGAAGTTTTCTCTCTTTTTTAAATTATTCTTTTTGAAAAAGTTTTTGGATAGGATACTTCAACATCATGGCTAACCAAAGTTATTGTCATAAAATCACCACTCCTTGTGATTAAGCATGCAGACTTAATGTGGCTTCCAATATAGTTTTATAGACCCTGGACCCCTCAGAGACCATCACAATGCCCCTGAACTGATCTTTCCCCCTACAGGAAAGGTAATGTTCTCTTCCTGGAATCCTGCAGGAGTGGTGATTTTATGACAATTCCCCTGCATCAATCCCCTAGCCCTTGGACTTCCAGACACTTCTACTTTTTTCAGTAAAATTTGCATTTTGGAGGCTGGTGCCGTCCACAGTGGGTCTTGAAGTTGAATATTGGCTTCCAAGATTCCAAAGCTTCCTCATCCCCATTCTACAACAACAGTGCATAGCACACTCCAAAAAAGGACTGCACTATTACTATTGCTATTGTTATCATTAACTTTATTTATAATCATAACACCCTCTTACAGGATCCAGCATGGGTATAGAGGTGGAGGAGGACAGACGCTGCAGCCCCTTCAAAAAAACCCCGCCCTCCAGCCCACAACACCGGCTGTGAGTCCTCCAGCCCACAACAGCGGCTGTGAGTTGAAGAAGCAGAGGTGGAGGAGGACAGACGCTGCAGCCCCTTCAAAAAACCCCACCCTCCACCCCACAACACCGGCTGTGAGTTGAAGAAGCAGAGGTGGAGGAGGACAGACGTTGCAGCCCCTTCAAAAAACCCCGCTCTCCAGCCCACAACAGCGGCTGTGAGTTGAAGAAGCAGAGGTGGAGGAGGACAGACGCTGCAGCCCCTTCAAAAAACCCCACCCTCCAGCCCACAACACCGGCTGTGAGTTGAAGAAGCAGAGGTGGAGGAGGACAGACGTTGCAGCCCCTTCAAAAAAACCCGCCCTCCAGCCCACAACACCGGCTGTGAGTCCTCCAGCCCACAACACCGGCACCCTTGGAGCACTATCTGAGTGGCTTGAGCCGCCGCACCTATGAGGCAGCCGGGAGGGGCACCGGCGGACTTAAAGCCCGCCCATTTCCATCTCCCACCGGCACCACATGGCATGCAGCAGCGCTCTATGGCCGCGAAGGACTGTTTTGTTTTTTGTTTTTGTTTTTTCCATCTTGCAGCCCTTGGAGGACCACAATGACAAGAAAATTATGTATTTTAAATTGTACATTTTTATTATTGTTATTTAATTTGTTCTGTATGTTTTGGGGGGAAGGGTGGGTGGGCGAAGGAGGGATGGGATTCAATCTGATTTATTGTTTTGAAGTTTTGTATTGTTGTACGTCGCCCCGATTGCTTGGCAGAGGGGCGGGATATAAATAAAAATTATTATTATTATTATTATTATTATTATTAGTGGTCTGAACATCGGACTAGGACTTTGGAGATCAGGGTTAAATTCCTTGCTCAGCCATGGAAATCCACTGGCAAGTCAAATACTCTGAGCCTCAGAAAACACTGCAAGTAATTAATTTACAGGTCATAACCAGTAATTTGAATTGTGCCTGGAAACAGACTGGCAGCCAGTGGAGCTGGTGGAGAAGGGGAGTTGTATGTTTCCTGTAACTAGCCTTAGTTAACACGCTGCAGCACATTATAATAACTGGTTTCTTGACAGTTTCCAAAAGAAGCTGCAAGAACAATTGTGTTACAAAAGTTGCATGTAGAAATATTATTTGCTGCTCAGAAAATACTGTTTTCTTTACAAGGTAGCCATGTGCAAATTTTGTGAAGAATAAGTTGTGAACAGTGAAGATTCTCATCAGCGCAGGACTCTGCTAATCAAGGTTTGTTGACATTCAAGAACCACATTTTTGAATATTTTCCTTTCCCTACTTTGAACTAATTACCTAATATCCTTCTTGTGAAGATAAGTCAGTATTTTTAAAATTAGAGCTGAGAGTTGGGCCAATTTGTACAAGAATGCCTTGCTTGATAATAAACCTATTTTTTAGAGTGCCTATTTTTACAAGTACTAGTTCTGTCATCAAGTTGTTTTGCACGCTTTTTAGCCAAGGATGGTCAACCTTCAGGGATTAGGAAGCAATGATTTGAATAGAAATGATGGAGGGCTGCACCCCCTGCTGTACCTCTTTCAATTTTTGCCCCCAATGTCTCCTTGTGCCCCCTGAGATGAGGAGAGCACTTTTGCCCATTTAGGCCCTCTTAGTGCCAATTTAAGATAAAAAGAGTATTTTTTCCCAAAAGGAAGTGATCTGAGAAGTTAATTTCCAAGTAATTTCCTATTGGAAAAATTGCCTCTCCTGGACCTGAGGAGAATGTGGCAAAATCTCTCCCCATGGGTATGTTTGGGCACATTTGGGGGCAAAAAATATTGAGGATGTATGCAGTCAACAAACTATGCTTTCTGAATTCTTGAAATCAAATGTATTAATATATTCTCTCTCAAGTGGTCAAACAACAGACTACTTCTAGAAATGTTTTATATTTTCTGCTATGCTTCACAGATAAAGGAGTACAGCTGAAGAAAAATGAATACTTTTTTGAAAAAAATACCTGGTAAGCACATGCACCATTGAACACAAATTGCTGATTGGCAGAATTTAATTAGCTGGGTTCCAAAAGAAATTAATCAGTACCTTTCTAGCAACTAAATATTTGCTTTCTAACGGGGGAAGGGAAAGATGCATTTGTTTCAAGGCAAGATTAGAGGATGAGTAGAAATAGAAAATTAAATTTATTTGACTTTGCCTCTCTTGACTCTGGCTGTCTGCATGGGTCAAAAAGCCTGTGTTCCCACTAGCCTTGTGTCACCCAGTTTGGACAATGCAGATCAAAACCGCAGGGCCAGGATCAGGCCAGATCCTCAGAGACCAGACAAAGATCTGGTGGATCTGACCTGATCCATGGTAAAGGGGCTGTAACATGGGTCAAATTGACCCACCATTTGCCACAGAGTTTCTTGAAAACTCAGCACGAAACCCTAGTTGATCAGATGGCCCCACATGCCCCATCCCTATCTGTCCCTGCACCACAGATCCAGTACCACTACGCACTGCTTACCTCTGTCCATCATTGCCACTAGTGAGTAGACCCCTGTAATCTTTGATACAGAAACAGGGCACCTAACCACATGATTGTGGCCAAGTACCTCACTTCTGTGTCAGACATGGCAGCAGGGGTCTACTCACTAGTGACAATGATGGACAGAAGTAAGCAGTGCGTAGTGGTACTGGATCTGTGGTGGAGGGACAGACAGGGATGTAAACACCCACCTGTACCTGCAGCAGCCCAGGGGTCAATTTGGGTTGGGCTCAGCCTATACTTTCCTGACCCATCTGCTCAACCCCTCTGTCTTCTGCCCCATGCTTTAGTGGGCATAAATCATAGAATCATAGAGTTGGAAGAGACCACAAGTACTATCCAGTCCAACCCCAAGGGCTACACTGCAGAAGTAAAGCAGTTTGATGTCACTTTAACTGCCATGACTCTATCCTACAGAATTCTGGGATTTGTAGTTTGGGGAAGTATTCAGTCTGGTCAGTCAGAGAGCTCTGGTGCCTCACCAAACTAAAAATCCCAGGATTCCACAGGATGGACCCATGACAGTTAAAGTGGTGTAAAACTGCTTTATTTCTGCAGTGTGGAAAAGCAGCAGAACTGAACCAAAGCTAGTATCATGATTTTCTATGCTTCCCCTAATTTTCAATTTATTGGATTTAAAAAAAAAAAACACTATCTGTTGCTTTAGAGCCTGAGTACTGTTCAAAATCTGTTCTGTGTTTGGGTGGTGGCAGGCAATGAGAGCGACTGCTCTTGTACATCTGGCCTTCACTGTTATTGTTGGCTTTCATGCAAGCACATTTGCAGTGAAGTCATTAATTACTCATAACTGGATTTGCCAATCAGTTCCAAATCCCATCCCATTTGTAGGAAGACAAATGAAATCCTATGCTTCGTCTTGGAATGTAAATGTGCCACATATATCATAAATTCTTAAGAAAAAAAATTAATCACTTCATCATTAAAACAAATAATAATTACAATGGTTTCCGGGGGGGGGGGTGCAGACATTGCTTCTCAATGAAATCAATAGAACAAATTCCTAGCAAATAATTGCAATCAACAGAATTCAAATACAGCCAACTTTGTCTGGATTGGAAGTAATGCATTCAATTCTCAGATGCCTTTATTCCTGAAGATCCATTTGAATAGAAATTCTAGGAATGGAATAATATGAAATATGCAGCTTAAAACTGTAACAAGTTATGCTCTGGTAAATTTCTCAAACTAATAATATACAGACTGCTCCCTGAAAACACACTGAAGCCATTCTTGGAATGACTTTCAGGTATTTCCTCTCTAATCCTGGTGTTTTTATTTTAAGTCAAATTGAAACACATGACTGAGCCATTATCTTCCAAAGGCAGAAAAATTGCTGTATTTACTTCAACACACATGGCCAATGTCTCAAAAGATATAAGGCTTGTGCATGATAAAGTATTAGGATTGAGCCCACCAACACCTAAGTTCACAGGGTGTGCTCTGGCACTATCTTGGATATTGCATTACACTTATATAAATCTATGAAAGCCAGCATGACATAGTGGTTTGAGTGTTGGACTGCAACCCTGGAGACCCAGTTGTGATTCCCAGCTCAGCCATGAAATCCACTGGGTGACCTTGAACAAGTCAAACATGGTCAACCTCAGAAGAAGGCAAAGGCAAACCACCTCTGACCAAATCTTGCCAAGAAAACCCTGTTACAGTTTCACCTCAGGGTTGCCACAAATCAGAAACAACTTGAACACACACAACAATAACAAATCTATCTCACTTAGGTCCAATCCATACAACACCTAATAGAGTTGCCAGAGTGGAGAGGGCTCCTGTATCTTTAATGGCTGTCTAGGCCTCATGCCCACTACATAATAAACTGGTTTTCAAACCGATCTGAACCAGTTTAAAGAGCCCTTGTTTGCACTTGTGCTGAATTTCTGGTGCAGTTTGCGGAGGGGGGTGCAGCGCTAAACCAATTTAAACCAGTTCTTCCAGATCTGTGACATTCCCCACTTCTTTGGAAATGAATTGATTCAGTGCAAGTGTGAACGTGCTGTTGATTTGATTGGTTCCCTGTGGCACTGTCACCCCTGTGACGTGACTTCATGTTGATTTTATCCATTGATGAATGGGAATGTGAAGTGGATTAAATTGAAACAGGTACATTCAATTGCTGCTCAAATAGTGTGAATGTCTATTTGGCACTAAATTACTTCATCAATTCAACTCAAAATAGTTTATTCTGTAGTGGGAATGAGGCCTAGAAGTGGGAATTTCAACAGGACTTACTTATAGACTGGTTACATAACAAGCAACCCTGCTGAAATTCTCTTTTCTACAGAACCATCAAAGATACAGGAGCCCTCTCCAGTTTTCAAGCTGGCAAGCCTGACTGGAGTGAGGATTTCAAGAACTATGTGTGTAGACTTATTTTCTTCACTATTCCAAAATTATCAGAATTGAAGAATTTCAGGCATCTAGAGGCCAATTCACCCACTCCCATGAATCTAGCATGGGGCATGTTTCTTTCTTAATTTAAAATTGAAAGTGGATGGAAGTCCTTTTGTTTCCCTAAAAAAAAAAAAAAAAAAAAATGCACTTAGAAGAAGGGGTGGCAAGTGTATCTTATTTTAAAGGAAACATGCTTTTTGAAGTTTCCCAGGAACACAATTATTTATTTCATTTCATTTCATTTTAAAATGATGGTAGGAGCTTCTGAAAACTCCAAGAGCCATAAAGTAGGGTACGAAACCTGCATGCGGCTTGTAGATCACACATTGCCCACCTCTCTAGTAAAGAATGCAGCCAAACAGAAAATAGAACAGGAATGCTAAGATCAGCATAC
Source organism: Phrynosoma blainvillii (assembly GCA_026167975.1). Taxonomy (NCBI): domain Eukaryota; kingdom Metazoa; phylum Chordata; class Lepidosauria; order Squamata; family Phrynosomatidae; genus Phrynosoma; species Phrynosoma blainvillii. The sequence goes on from JANUYF010000003.1 coordinate 39,252,572, forward strand.
AGACACAATTTCTGGTCCCTTGATGCACGTAGACACAACGCACTTGGAAGTAGGAAATCAGATCCTGTCAAAGGCATTTTGCTGCCTGAGAAACAATAGAAAATTCTGCTCCCTATCACATGTCAATATGTATAAGTCAACTGTATTATTTTGGTGCCTGTAATCAAAATAAATAAACAGACATATAAATTAATGAGTATAAAAATCCTATAAGCTTCTTTTCCAAATCACTGACAATTAAAATACAATAATCCATGCAATTTTTTATGAAATTAATCAGTGGCTGTATCCATATGTGAAATCACATCACTTTGATCCCACTTTAATTGGCATGGAATACTAGGATTTGCATTTTGGGAAAGGACTTCAACTTTTCAAGCCCATTCCATTGAATAACAGTATTGGAGGAGTTTTCTAACACAGAATTCTAAGTTTCCACCCACAAACTACAAATCCCAGGGTTCCATCGGAGGAAGCTATAATTATATGAAGTGGATATCCCGGTTTGTTCTATTTAATATCAAAGAAAGCTCTACATACACATGCATGCCCATTGTGTGTGTCAAGTTGTTTCAGCATCAATGAGAATGAAACAACTCTTTCGAGTATTGACCCTTGTTCCCATTGGCATTTTCCCCCTAGTCTCTAACTGCAGGACTAATCTTTAAATGTAAAAGCATTATTAAAAATTTTCAAAGGCCACAACAAGTTTCTAATTAAGAACATAATCTTCCATGGCTCCAGAATTTAATATTTTTTTTGTACACACAAACAAAAGAAACCAACCAGAAAAATAAATCAAGACCTTTAATATTCTCTCTCACCCCAGGAAGAACTTAGCCCTAAGTATACAATTATGCATTTTAAAAGAACTGTGCACAGATTGCACTACAAAATATAAATTTCAGGCTGCAACTCACACAACAGAAGAATGTATACAGGACTCACTAGACACCACAGGAATTTAAATCCCTTAGTGTTCCATTAGACATTACTGTCTAGTGCCATTTATTCAGACCATCTCCATATGCTCTAGATTAGTACTCCTGCAAGTAGTATCATTTTAGAATGAACTAGATCTGTAACTCTTCCTTAACTTTCTTCTCAAAGGCAGCAATGAGTAATTTCAGCAAAATTCCTCCAGCTGTGAGAACGCTATTAAAAACCACACAGTTTTCTAAGGCTATTCGCAATTCAGGACTTATTCTAGGCAAATTTCACTCATGGATGCTTTACACAGAAAATAATCTTTCTCTGTGGGAAACAACATTTTTCTGTGTAGAAAATAATATTTAAATGCAGAAGTATTAATCCCTGCAGAGAAAATGTTTCCTATGCAGAAAATGCTGTTTCGTATGCAATGCAACCATGTGCAAATTTTACTAGTATAAATCCCCAATTACAGTATTTTCTGTGCAAAGCAACCACATATGAAATTTGCACACAATAATTCCTAAACTGTGAAGATTCTCATCAATCCAGGATTCTTCTCACTAGGATTTCTCAAAAATCAAAAATCAAGATTTTGACCATTTTTGGAATATTCTTAAATATTCTTTCCATCCCAGAATGAGCCCTTATCCAAGATCAGCATAGTCCTGGAAACTTTGCTTAGGACAAAGCTGTTATCACTTTACTGGAATATGTTCCTGCCAAATGGAATTTACCAAAAGGTTACACTGGATGATAAGTATATTATTTTGCAAAACTGGAAAACAAAGAAAGAATAAACACAACTGGATTGAAGATTTCTTGGCTTTAGTAATCCATAAAAAGATATATAACAGACTGTAAAAAGTTGATAAATTACAATTAATTCATTAATTTCAACTAATTCTCAGTCTGTAAGCAGAATAATGTAAAACACTATAGGGCTGCTCTAGACACCCAGTGAGTTGGAGGATGCATTTTCACACTTTTCCTTTCTTCTTGTTTTCTGTTATACCTCCTTGCTTTCCTCTTCTTTATTAATATCTTTCACTTTTGTTCAGCTTTCTACTTGACATACCCACCAACTCTCCTGATTTTGGCAGGGACAGTCCTGATTAATTCTCTATCATCCCACTTTTTCAGTTGCTACAAAAATGTTCCAGTTTTTCTTTCTTCCTCTTACTTTCCCCTTTTGTAGTTCAGCCTGGTCTGTCAGAGATCTCTAGTGCCTCACAAACTACAAATCCTGGGACTCCACAGGATAGAGTCATGTCAATTAAAGTGGTGCCAAACGGCTTTAATTCTGCAGTGTGGTGACAACCTAAGTCAGTAACCCTTGCATAAGTATATAGAAGCATTTTGAATCTTCTAGAGACCATGTGAAGGCTTTTTCCAAAAAACATCTAGGGATGACTTTTTCTTTAAGCAAACTCCACTTTTCTGTTTTGGTACTAAACTTAGAAATCTATGATTTTTTTAATAAATAAAAAAAGCATTCCCAGGGCAGCAGATGCAGCAGACTTACCTGTCTCACCTTTTCTGTCCATTTTGCTATTCATGCATGCTCAGTAAGGGATTAAAGAGGCAGTTGTAGGCAAGGTAACACAGCTACAATAAGATCAGTTAAGTAGACTCCCGTTCTTTCCCGACTCAAGCTTTATTGCATTGTTTAATGCAGATGTGATACTGGAAGTTTAAATGAAACACCTATGTTTCTTCACCTTTCCCTCATCATTATACCAATGCCAGCGCTACAAAAAGATGTCCACCTAGCCAAACGCTAAGGAGGAAAAGGAAAGCTGACAAACATAAAAAAGATTTTGTAAAAAGGAGATTCTCTGTCAGAGACTGTTAAATGAGGTGTAGGTAGTGTGTTTGCAATCATGTGTAAATAGAGCTTGGAATGCAGTTTTTTAAACATGACTTGTCTACACATTGCCCATGGTAGCAAACCAGCTGCCTGTGAGAAGCCCACAAACATAATAGGAGTGGAACAGCACACACACATAGATACATACACCATTCATGCTCTCGGGCTAATAATTTCCAAGCTATGCTGTCTTTGGTAAAGGAGGAAGTATATAGGCTTTTTGACTGGTAGCCACCAATAGCTCCATCCCCTGTGAATTTATCCTGTCCCTTTTTGAAAATGTCCAAATTGGCAACTATCCCCACATTTTAGGAAAGTAAATTTCACAGTTCAGCTGTGTGCTGTATGAAGATGTATTTCCAATCAGCTTCACTAGGTGATCCTGGATTGTAGTATAATGGGAAAGGTTAAAAAAAACCTAGCTTCCACTATCTACAAATCCTGCATAGTTTTTTATATTTATATCATGTGGTCCCTTCCTTGTGCTTCACTCTCTTCAAGCTTACTTTCTTTTCCTTTTAGAGGAGCTGTCCCAGCCCCTTGATCATTCTGGTTGCCATTTCCTAAACTCTTTCTAGTGGTACAAGTGGTACAAGTCCTGAGCAAGTGGTTCTAGAGTAGAAGAAAACACTGGAGGGTTGTTGTTGTTTTTGCAATCTCCAACTTTCTCCTGCTCTAATTGTGCAAAACATTCTTTTTGCTTTTTCCAAAAAACAAAGTCCCAAAATATCTACAAAAACTCTCATAACTTCATTCGTTGGAGAGAAAAAAACTTTTGAAGACTTTGGTACACAAGAACAAAATAAGTGAAGATTTGCATCCCTAACTCCAATGTAGGGATGGAAATAATATTCAAAAGTATTTTAAAAAATGGTCAAAATTTGCTTTTCTGTGTTAAGAAACCTTGATGTGACATATTATGGACTGATGGGAATATTTGTAGTTCAGGACTTATTCTGTGCAAAAATCGTACTTGATTGTTTAACACAGAAAACAGCATTTTCAGCATAGAAAATAATATTTCAATGCAAAGTATTAATTCCCTTGCATGAAATGTTGTTTTCTGCACAGACAAAAGCTGTAACTGTGATTTTGTTCTGCACAAAATTTGCAAATAGTCAATACAGAGAGAAAACATTTTCTGCACAGAATAATGTTTTCTATGCAAAACAATTAGGTGTGAATTTGCACAGAAAAAAATCCCCAATTACAGATTTTTTGTACAGAAGAGAACAATTTCTGAACAGAAATTTATGTGTCCATATTGAAATATTATTTTCCATGCAGAAAATACTGTTTCCTGAGCAGAAAATGGTGTTTTCTTACCAAAAGAACCATGTGTGAATTTTGTGCATAATGTGTTGAATTGCAAATAGCCTTTGAAAACATCATAGTTTTCAAATACTTTTTTACAATAGGAAGAAAACTGCTGAAATTACTCATTACTGCCTTCTAGAAGAAACTATGCTGCACCCACATTGTAGAATTAATGTATTTTGACACTGCTTTACTGACATAATAATAAATAATAAATAATTATTTCTATCCCGCCCCTCTTCAGGGCAATCAGGATGGTTTACAACAAGTAAAACTCCAATAAAATACATACAACCGCAACCCACCCATCCCTTAAAAAGTATTAAACTAAAACAATTAAAATCATTATAAAATGAGTCATAACATAAAACAAAGACATCACAGCAGCACAACAGCAGCAGTGTAAAAGGGAGAAGAATTAGCTAAATCTTGGGCCGGGATATTTATTCAGGAAAGGCCTGCCAGAAGAGATCCATCTTAACAGCATTTTTAAAGCTATTTAAGGTGGTAATAAAATGGATCTCGTCCAGCAGGCCATTCCATAATCTGGGAGCGGTAGCAGAGAAAGCCTTCTGGGAGGTTGCTGACAGCCTCGTTTTCATAGGCTGTAACAAATTCCTTCCAGAGGACCGAAGTGCGCAGAGTGGATCATAGCTCATGCTATGGAATTCTGGGATTTGTAGTTTTGTGAGATATTTAGCCTTCTCTGTCAAGAAGCTCTGGTGCCAAAAGAAACTACAGGTCCCAGGATTCCATAGGATGGAGCCATGACAGTTAAATGGTGTCAAACTGCATTAATTCTGCAGTGTGGCAGCAGCCTTAATGAAGAATTACATCCCTACTCCAATGTTAATGGAGTGGTGAGGATGCTATGAATATGTCACACCAGTGGCTGCTGTTAAAATGTGTCTTACCTTATAGATAAAAATGTGAAGCTGCTGAGTGCAACAGATGGCTTGGGAAACATATGTGCCAGAGTAAGTCAGGGCATTGGAGAATTAGAGTACTTGGTTCTCTAGTGTGAAACATTTGCTTGTTGATTAGTATGTACTAAGGAAAATATTTTACTAGATACTTGCTCTCAAATGTATACCAGGAATTATGCACATTAGTTTGCTGCACCAAAAACAACTCTTGTGAAACAGTGAAAGCCATTTAATAGCTATATAATACCCATTATATTCATGGGCTTTATCCTACTTCATTTGAAGCATCTGACAAAATGGCCTCCAGCACATAAAAGGTCCAAGACTATATAACTATGAAAATATATTGCTTCCTTGCCTCCATTTCCTACACTATAATTTTGTTAGTGAATAGTCAAATGGAGACTTCATGGATGAAGCAAATTTGCAAACTTTATCTAGGGGAGAGGGGTAGAGACTGTGAGTGAGGGTTAAAAACACAAGAACTTTTTTTTTAAAAGATTCCCTCAAAAGTTAGTTCAAACATACTGAAACAATGTTCTCACAAAATTTGTGGTCAGCTCTCAGGAAAGATGCAGTGGAAATCTCAAAACATCCAGGCCACAGAGGTTTGGGCAAACCAAAAGAAGCATAGAAAGAGTGACCACACACCCTATGAAAAACCTCCAAGGTTTCTCCATCTCCAGGCAGCATGCTGTGGGATTTTCTAATACCTAGCTTTCAAAACTTAACCATCATGTCCCTTCCCCATTCCTAATTCCCATCTCTGTCCCAATCCCTTTCTGGCTAGCTAGTTTCTCAAGATTATTGAATACGCCCAAAGAGATGATCTGCTGCCACTGTGTGGCTATAAGGTGAGCTTACTATTAGACAACATTGCTTGTTTATTCCTATCTGAACTTTAGGGTAATTGGGAAGGGAGGATGTGTCAATGTAGTTTGAGCTGTAGCATGGAAGTGGGAGAATACAGACAGAGAGTAATGAAGAAATAATGTGCAGAATAAGTATAGACTGAGTATTCCTTATTTGAAATGCTTGGGACCAGAAGAGTTTTGGATTTTGGAGTCATTTTTTGGAGTCATACCCATTGTTATGCCTTCATTAATTCCACAAACTAATGCATGTTGTTTATGTTGTGACTTCTAAAATTTTGTTTATTGCAAGGAATATCATTAAAATAACTATATTTCCTATCAATGGAAAGAGTAGCAATGGTATATGGGAAGATGCAAAGAAGGAATGTCTGACTCCTCCCCATCCTTAGAAAATGGTCTATGAGAGATATAGTTCTTCCAAGTGCTATTATCATTGCAATATCTGAGCTGAGCTTAATACAGTTTTCTGCTGTATTAATACCTATGCTTTGAGCTGGGGGGAAAGTGGGAGGTAGAAGCAGAGGAGGAATTTGTTTTCATTTGATATAATTTGGTATAATTTTGGTATCATGTTGCAAAACTGAATAAATAAAAATTTATTTAGAAAGAAATAATAGTATAAGGACATCACTTCTCGCCATAATGGCATAACCAGGTGACCCGTGTACTTGTTTAGGCTACAATCCTGTTGTTCCACTATTCTCTGTATCTATGCTGGCATCAGCTGTGGTGGTGAGAAGAAAACAGGTGCTGCGGCCATAAAGGAAGGGAAGCCATGGGAAAAGAGGCTGCTTGGACTGGTATACAAGATGTTGGTTATCACCTATAAAGCCCTAAATGGCTTGGGTCCAAACTATCTCTGGGACCGCCTTCTCCCCTACAATCCTCCCTGCGCACTCCGGTCCTCTGGGGGGAATTTGTTGCAGCCACAAAGATCTAGGCTTTCGACTACCTCCCAAAGGGCTTTTTCTGTTGTCGCCCCCAGATTGTGGAATGGCCTGCTGGATGAGATCTGCCAACTGACATCTTTAGATAGCTTTAAAAAAGCTGTCAAGATGGATCTCTTCCAGCAGGCCTTTCCAGAATAGTTTACCCCGGCCTCAGGAATTCTCAGGAATTCTCAGGTTTTTTTCCGGGAATTCCTCCTAGAGACCCCTTTTAAAGTTTCATGTAAAGTGGCACAAGGTCACTGTTTTCTGCCCCCTCTTCCTGCTATTAATATTGTTGCAGCTAACTTGCTGTATTTTTATTTTATTGATTTTTAATTCTATTTGATTTAATATTTTTTATGGGGTTAGGGAGTGGGTTGGGATGGGATTGGGATGTAATGTATTTTTAACTTGTTAGCTGCTCCAATTGTTCTCAGAGGGGTGGGATATAAATAAATTTTATTATTATTGTTATTATTAGTAGTAGTATAGTTAGCTTGCCTCCTCTCACAACCACTGAGTAACTCTGTAAAAAGTGCATCAACTGTCTTCCGACCTATATGTTATGTGTTGATGGGCAACTTCAAGATCTGTGTTGCTCTTCTTTGTTTAGTACTTGTTGTTGTTACTAAATGTTGTTTAGTAATTGTGCTGACAATTGCTTCCATTCACAACTGGAGAACCACATCTGCATTTTACTATAATAGATATGATTGCTCTGCCTTATTATTATTATTATTATTATTATTATTATTATTATTATTATATAGCACACTCTCTACAGTGTTCTGGCATAACTCAGGGATTTATGGCATAGTTTTAATTAATGATTTTCATTGTCATTATGGATGTGTTGTGGTACTTAACACTTTAAACCTATGAATATGTTCATATTTACCCATTCTTTCAAATGCCTGTCTGAAGGCACTAAGCAACATGAGGTTGCAGAGACCAAAACTAACAAGATTATGTCATACAAGAAAGTTAATTTTAGAGCTGTTTCTAGAACTAACATCTTGACAGAACTTAACAGCTATCATAGGTGTACATATACATCATTGCTATAGCTTTTCCCAAAGACCTCTGGGAACTAGACTGTTCTAATGGTGTTGAGGGCTTGCACTGAATGGGATACTCTGGGGGCAACCTGGAGTATCTTGGCCTTCAGCTGCCCTGATCTTCCCCTTTTAGTAGCCTTCCATTCCCACACTTCCATGGCTCTCTCCATGCCTGGTATGTCCAGCACAGGTTGCTTACTTCTGAAGTCAGAAAGAGGTGCCCAGTGATGAGCGCATGGTTGCCCACCTCATTCTGACCTCAGAACAACCAACTTGTGATGACCCATGGCAGCAGAAGACAGTCACCATAATGTGGGAATGGAGGACTCCAGATCTTCCCAGAAGTTCCAAAGTAGCAAGTAAATTTTAATCCATTTTAAGGGTGTTATATCCCAGTTCAAGAAGCTTATCGCATTAACATAAAACCTGCCACCACCCTAATGAGATGCAGCCAGGACACTGGATGGAGGCAGGAATTATCACACTGTAATTCATTGCCAATTCTATCAGGCGACTGCATACCAGGTCCCAGCCATGCTCAGCCAGACCGTTTTCAAAGTTGGGAGCTTTCCTTTTTCGAAAAAGGGCCAGCTGAGTGCAGCTGGGACTCAGGATGCAGTCTCCCGGTGGAATTGGCAGCGAATTACAGTGCGATAATTCCCGCCTTCATCCAGCATCCTGGCTGCATCCTGTTAGGGTGATGTTGGGTTTTATGTTAATGTGATAAGCCCCATTGTGTGGAACCTGCCAGAAATTCTCTGATCTGCTTGCACCAGAATTGGGGTTTGCGTCATCCAAAAAGGACAACACCAAAGTTGGGTGGGAGCTTTTTGGCCCATGCATACAAGACTTCAGACTTCTCAGTTAGCTTAGAGAACTCCAGGCCCTTCACAGGAATGGAAACTATACAACAGATTCAACATGTGAGTGATTTGTAGGGTAGATATGCTTCTCCAACTGATGTCAAACAAAACTGTTCATAATTCTCCAATGGAGGAGGGAATTACACACACACACAAAATGCACATGTATAAGAATAAACATTTATATATTTTTCACCTACCTTAATTAAATGATGCATCATTAGCCATAACTACAATGATGGAGCACTATCATTGTAATTATGATGATGATATAGTATCTTGTTCATTTTGTGTCAATGTCTTTAACAGATCATTTCCAAAACTTATATCAAACTACTACAATATCCAAAAATATATGACATTGGGCAAAAAAGAAAAATAGCATGGATCCATTCACTTGTCTGAAGTACCTATGTGTATAGGAATCTGTGTAAAATATATTGGTATTTTTTTAACTGTGCTTGATCCCACTTGAAAGGATAAAAAGTTAATGTGTGTCTTTTGCTTCTTTATGTCTTATCTATCCCTTTAACCCTGTCAAAAACAAAGGTCTTTTGAATATAGCCCAATTCCAGAATGTGCAGAAGTTGGGGAAAAGGTGGAATGTTGTTTGGGTTTGTTTTTTGATTGGTGGGTCTTGCAATAATTTGCAATATAACAATTCCCAGAATTTCCCCACTGGCATGGTCAGGGGGAGTTGTAATATTAAAAAGTACATGTTCTAAGCTATGTTAAGAAAGGATAAGAAGATGTGATTTATCTGGACACTTAACAACAAAGATCCCCATTTGCTGTCTTCATTGCTCAGGCTGTGTTCCTTTACAAACTAATAAGGCAGGTTTTGTGATCAAGTAATTCTTGCTTGATAGATATTCATGCCTTTGCATTTTAAGCAAAAATTTAGAGTAGGCTTTTTCATTTTTCCACATCTGCAAAACCTTTGACTACTAGATGTATAAATAACCAGCTGCACCAAATCCAGCTGGAGGATCAGTAAAAATAATGAAACTTCTAAATTGCTTCCAAGGTGAATGCAGATGCTTTCCCATCATCCTAAATACACCAGGACAAGCTGTCCAGATGGATACTATTTGCACAGTTAGTAGTATTTCATCCCAGTAGATTTCCTCAACTAGTGAAGAAATCTGTAATGATATGTAATATAAAGTGCTGGAAGTTCTTGCAGGATTTAAGTAGTGAATAATATGTTATGGCCAAATTGTGCTTAATGTTACAGTACAAGAAGCACACCAAAGCTTCAAATTTCATATGCAAAAAGCTCATCTCCATTGCTCTTTACTCATTAATTGATTTATGTCTTTCAAAGCAAAAGAATCAGTCTGGTTACTTTATGGAATCTTAAATTAAGGATTTATTTCAGTGGGGATTTCCTTAGAGCTAACCCTCAAAATTTATAGTTTATCCAAATATTTGACTGGAAGCAGTGTTCCTGGGGTCCTTTGTGAAAATAGGTTTCTCATAAATGTGACATTCATTCTATATTTTTTGTACTTAAAAGATCTGTACATTCACTTACTTTAGTGGATGAACAAGAGCTGATATTTGCAACACAACAAAAGCATGGATGGCATTTTAAAATTACCTCCCTCCCCCCAGCAATGGTTTCATGTAGCAACCCTGGGGGCGGTGTGTGAACTCTAACATATTTCTGTAAAACAGAAGTATCCCCCTCTGTCTTTGGGCAATTCCAGGTGAGTGTGTGTGTGCCCATACACAATAATCTTGCCTCAGACCTGGAATTTATGAGAGGCTCCAATGTTTTTCTTTTCCAATACTAAGCTTCTTGTGTTTTCATACTGCTTCTTTCATCATAATTTTTAGCAGAAAAATATTTAAGGAGGAAACATGGAACAGCTACACAAGAGGTGTTAGATTTTCTACATAGGAGGTGTTCGATTTTCTAACATGCACCCTCCTTTTGCTTTTCCTTAAACTCTCCCCATTTTTGATTTGTCAGTTTAAAAATTGTTTTAAATGAATAGCATTGTTGTTGTTGTGTACCTTCAAGTTGCTTCCAACTTATGGTGACCCTAAGGCAAAGTTATCAGTGGGTTTTCTTGGCAAGATTTGTTCAAAGGTTTGCCATTGACTTATCCTGAGGCTGACAGCATCTGACTTGCCCAAGGTCACCCAGTGGGTTTAATGGCTGAGCTGGGAATCAAACCCTGATCTCCAGAGTCTTAGTCCAGCATTCAAGCCACTATGCCACACTGGATCTAATGAATAACTACCCTGTAATTATTATATTATATTAATTTTATTCAATTATATCCCCAAAATGGGACTCAAGATGGCTTACTGTCCTATTTTGGTCTCAACACAAGACCAGACCTTCAGAAAGGAAGTGCAGGAAGATAGAGAGACCAAGAGAAACACAGATGGAAGAGTGGCTCACTAGCAAGGATGTGGAAGCAGAAAAGTCTGTTCAGAGCAAGTCATATATACCAAGTCATACATAGTCCAGCAATAAATCCAGGCAACAGTCCAAAGGTAGATCCAAGAGTGTTTACAGAGCAAGGTCTAAGACAGGCAGCATAAACAGGAACATGAGGTATACCTGTTTCTTCCCCCGCAGGAGTTCAGTTGTCAGTAACAAATTCCTGGGGGAAGTCCTGGGCTGTTGGTGGTCTGGCAACCTCCTCCAAAAGCTGTCTGATTGATGAACATTTTAGATCTACATGCTCAGAGCATCTCCACCCCTCCTTTTCTTGATGCTCACCTCGGGCGGGTACTGATAGCTCTGTGTCTCCATCTGTGATTATGTCCGCAACAGAAAGCTGTGGCTGCTGGGGAATCTTGCCATCTGTCTCAGGCACTGGCATGTTTTCTTGTTACTCTGTCTCTTTGTCTGTATGCTCACTGTCTGTGTCAGAGTCTGTACCAGGGTCCTGGAGGCAGAGCATGACACTTACCACCTTTTACTAGTGGATCTAGTGCATATAAACATTCCAAATATTATTTTTAATTAAACATTTAAAACTTAATGTCATCATATTTTACAACACAATGGCTGTAACTGGCAAGACTCATGAAGCCCACTGAGAATTACTGCTTCTTTCTGATACACATTGGAATAAATGATACTGAAGATATAGTCTTCAACATATTGCAAGAGACAATGAGGCTTTAGGAAGGAAGTTCAAGGATAGTGGGCCACAGATTATTTTATTGTTCCTTCCTGTTGAAGGACATGACCAAGGAAGAGGGAGAAGAATACTAAAAGTGAACAAATGGCTCCATAGATGGTGTCACTGAGAAAGATTTCGCTTCATCTGCACTTTCATGAAGAAGTACCTCTAGCAAAGGATGGATACTTCCCAGCAACTGGAAAGAAGATTGTTAGGAATCTCACAGATCCGATCAGAAGGGCTTTAAACTATGTTCCATGGGGGAGGGAGTGGCTGCCCCAGGCTCTGGAACTTCCTTCTCAGAGAAAGTAGACTGGCACTCTCCCAACTTTCTTTTTGCAGTCAAGTAAAGACTTTTCTATTCCAACAGGCATTTGATAAGTGATGACATAAGGCCCATCTTGTTAAGGAAAATGCAACATGGGACTTACAGTAATAGAAATAAAATGTGTATGTGAAAGTCACAGTGATTAAGCAGGAGCAGTCATGAAGCTACACAGGTGAAAAGGATAATGTAATTTGGAAGCCTTGAGAGCCAAGGACAAAGTTATAGAGTGTATATTGAAAACACCTGTTATAGATTGCAAACACCTGAGATTCATTAAGTAGTCAAGGTAAAATGATGAAATACTTGGGTTGGTCTTAAGTATGGGATGATCTATGTAAACCAATGAAAATGAATGTACACGCCCACTGGGTGGGAACCGACTAGTGGGTGGTGACTAACAATGGCTATAAGTGCAATGTTTGCCAATGCATAGTGTGGAGTAGTGGTGGTGTAGTGTGATTGTGATTTGTAGGGCATATAGTATTTATATATAGTAGAATAAAGTAGATCTTTTATATAAGACTACTGAGTTGTCTGGTGTCTTGAGGGAAGATACAAGAACCAGAAGAATCCTGGAGAAGTTTGAAGACATCTCAGGAAGAAGAGTGAGAAGGCTTGGAGAGTTTGTCAGGGTCTTCAGCCTATTCTCTGAAACTCTGCTGCTTGGGAAAGAAGCATCAACCACTGATCAAAGCTGGTCAGCTCTGCTGCATAACAAGGTGGTGAGTTAGAGCCAGAGGTGAAGAGCTACAACTCCCATCATCCCTGACACATCTTACACAAATGCCCTGGATATTGCTAATTGTTGTGCTGATGTATATGTGTATTTTATAATGACATATGTTTTTATTTGGTTTAATTTTTTTAAAATTGTTTAATCTTGTTTCAATTTTTGTATCTTGAGTCCCAATATTGGGGAAAAGGTGGGATATAAATAAATGTCATCATCATCATCATATTTTTAACAATGGTTCAAAACACACTGTAGAAATAATTCAGTTTGAGAACATTCTAAAAGACTTGGCTGTATCTATAGAACTATTTTGTTAAATGTAAAAAGTCATTTAGAACCATGACTTGCTAGGGCAGCAAGTGCAACATCACATCATGTGCAACATTACATCATCTGGAAACATTATTCTAGCACTGCTGACACAGAGACAGATTGTACTGACAAATGTTTAGATTCTGGTTGCCAGGCATATTGTGATGAGCTACAAATAAACTGTAGGGAATGTTTTGGATTTAAGCTGAGTTCAGATGGACTACTTGCCAAATTACAATGACTTTAAGTCAAGGGTGGTGAATGTGTGGCCCTCCAGATATTGTTGGCATTGATGTAGACTCAAGTTGATTAATACAAGCCTTGTCTGCACAGGCCAAACCGGCCTCCCTCCCCCATTCTGGTGGTCTCCTGTTTGGATGATGCATGGCCCAAATCCCAGTTCTGGTGCAAACAATCTCCAGCACATTCAACACCATAACTGGTAACATTCCTTAACATGAATTTTTAAAAACATACCTTGTACTCCAAATTTTAAGAAGCCCTCCATTCCTTTGCTTGGCTGTCTGAATGGGCATCCCATTGAACCACCTGACACATCTGCTGCCACCACAGGCCACTCACTCTGAGATCAGAATGAGGCACCCAGGCACGTAATCATTGTTGGATGCCTTGTTCTAACCTCAGAAGTGAGTGATCTGAGGTACAGTGGCCACGCTGGGAATTGAGGTCCAGGTAATGGGGGAAGTCAGGATAGCACTGGAGCCAAGGTACTCCAGGCTGCCTCTAGAGTATACTGGCCCATGCAGACAGGAGAGGGTTGGAAGGAAAAAACACCATGGAATGCTGGAAAATTGGAGATATACTCCGGTGTTCTTGTTAAGCCATGTTGCCGTTTTGTTTTTGTTTTTTAAAAAAGGCTTTTTAATTTGTTCAGCTGATGCATTTCAGGAAAACCCTTCTTCATGAGCTATTTTTTTCAGTTTCTCTTTTTCTGTTATAGCCAGAGTTTCCAGCATTTAACAAAGAAAAACAGAAGAAATAACTCATGAAGAAGGGTTTTCCTGAAACACATCAGCTGAACAAATTAAAAAGCCTTTTTTAAAATAACAACACAGTTTGACCTATGTTTTGTTCATGAGAACACCGGAGTACACCTCCCATTTTCTACCATGGAGACTGGGCCTCAGACTCAAGTCACTTCAATAACATGACTTGGACATAACTTGGGAGCTTGTTGTATTACCTTTTAAGTTGACTGCAGCCCAACGGGATGAAGCCAGAACGTGGCATGGAGATAGGAATTATCCTGCTGTAATTTGCCGCCAAATCTGCTGCGCGACACCAGCCTGGGTCCCAGCCATGCTCAGCCGGCTACCATTAAAACTTGGGAGCTTTCCATTTTTGAAAAGAGCCATCTGAGCATGGCTGGTACCCAGCTGCAGCTGCCTGGTGGATTTGGTGGTGAATTACAGTGCGATAATTCCCGCCTTCATGCCACCTACTGGCTGCATCCTGTTAGGCTGAAATCAACTTAAAAGGTAATGTGATAAGCTCTTTGGTAATAAATGGCTCACTAAGGGCCTTTACAGACTGGCAGAAATAATGCAGCTTGAGACCACTTTAACTGTCCTGGCTCGGTGCTAGGGAATCATGGGAACTGTATTTATTGTGCCACCAGAGCTCCTTGACAGAGAAGGCTCAATGTCTCAGAAAAAAAACTACAATCCCCATGATTCCCCAGCATTGAGCCAGGACAGTTAAAGTAGTCTCAAGCTGCATTATTTCTGGCAGTTTGTAAAGGCCCTAACTCAATTTGTGACTTGTATATTTTTTTGCAACTGACTTGCTAGCCTAAATTCATCTAGAAAAAATATGAATGGAAAACAGTTTATTTCCTTAGAATAACACTTGCATCTCACTGCTTTTTGCCTACTGGTATTTTACATTTGCTGTAAAGGAAACCCTGGCTTCCTTTAGACCCCACCCACAAGTCCATGGTCTAATGCATTTGCTGTTCCCCTCCAAGAAATGTGTCTCATGCTCTAGGCTTGAAGTGGAGCTTTAGGACTACTCAGCAGCCTGTCCCAACTGCACATAAGAGGTGCCTTCTAAAGCTTTTTCTAGGAGCAGCAAGAGCAATACCCCATAGTGTGAGGCACATTCCTCAGAGGAGAACAGCAAACATGTTAGGCAGTGAGCTTGTGGAGAGGGTTGAGGTCTACTCAGCAGCCTGTCTCCATTGCACATTGGAAGAAGCTTCTAAAGCTTTGGAAAAACTTAAGAAAGATCCTTCCACCTCAAGCTTGTTGCCAAATGTGTTTGCTGTTCCCTTTCAAGAAACATGCCCCACACTATAGGGGAAAATATTGCTTGGTGCTCCTAGAAAAAGCTTTAGAACAGGGGTAGGCAACCTTTCCCCTTTAAGGGCCGAGGGACTTCAGCTGCCAGAATCCCAGGAGCTATTGGCCAACATGGGACTATTGGCCAACATGGCTGAGGCTTCTGGGAGCTGAAGTCCCTCAGCCTTTAAAGGGGAAAGGTTGCCTACCCCTGCTTTAGAAGGCTCCTCCAATGTGCAGCAGGGACAGGCTGCAGAGTACCCTAATTTTTCTAAAATGTAATCTTGATATGTCTATGGTAATTTGATTTTTTTAAACCTATCTTTGTTCACGTCTTCTTGATTTTCTAGTTATTGAAACTACACACATGCACACACACACCACTTCCTTTTTCTGTTAAAATTGGCTCACAGAATTGAGACTCTACTTGAAACTTGCCTTGAAAGTATTTTGCAAGGACTTGAGACTTAAATGTAGAGATCTGAGACTGACTTGAGACTTGGAGTAAAAAACTTGAATATATCACTGGTTGTTGGACTGCACCCACCATCATTCGTCACCATTGGTGATGTTGTTGGCCTGCACCTCCTAGCTTCCTTCGCTGTACTAACAAACACTTGGAGGGTCACACACTCCTCAGTCCTGCTTTAAGCTATGATCTTTATAACAGGCTAAGGCTGGCCATTTCCAAAAAGCCACCATGGGGTAAGGTGTGATCCATGTGAAGTGGGCTGATTCATAAGATCAAAGAAATGAAGGACTTCCTCCAAACTATAAACATTTGTGAACCCTGTCATCACTTACAATATCCAAGACACTTCTCAATGATCAGAACAGAAGGGGGCATTTGTAGGCTAAATGCAATCAACAGTTATTTTATTTCAAGTGGTTCAGATTCATCTTTCCATAATTGTAGGTTTCATACCAAATTCACTTTGAAATGACTAACATTTCATGTTCGCCACTTTCCTAATAAAACACAGACTGTGGGGAACTGCGAGTCAGTTTCACAATGTCTCCTATCTTTATTGCCTCTCTGATTTTATCACCATCATACTCCATGTACAGTTCAGTATGCTGTTTCTCCAACTGGAATTATGGATGGGTCCACCACAAAACAGTGGATGTTTTCAGTTGTTATATTTCACAAAAACAAATGTGACTTCATAGAACAATTTGGAACCATTATTCTGTTTCCACTGTTACTATGTGTGGTAGGGGCTAAATTTTTGGAATGCCTCAGATATTTTGTGGGAAGTATGAGGACTGCAAGATGAGGTGCCTGAAGGAAGCCACACAAGCAGAAAACCACAACAGGATCAAATACTCTGATGAACAAAACAGACAGAAACTCACTAAGTCTGTTCAAAACTCTCCCTTGTCTCCAATTTCAACCCGATGCCCTCCATATGTTCAGGCTTAGACTCCATTATCCCTGACCATTAGCCATATTGGCTTGGGCTGATATAGGAAATGTAACCCAAAACCTCTGAAGAACATCAAGATGTAGAAAATTTGGTGACTGTCCTTCAAAATCATGGAACTATTCCCTTTGCTAGACAATACATACAATTTAACTTACCTAGCTTCACCAATACACAAAGAATAATATTTGAGAAAAGAAAAGAAGCCAAGTTGATATTTTGTTGAGATGTGGTTGTTTGGTTTTGCAGATCATATAGTCACTGTAATTCTGCAGTTCAGAATGCATCATTATTTTATTTGTACCCCATCTTTTCTTCAAGATATTCACAGTGACCTGTTTAACAAGTCTTTCTCCCCACCCCCTATACTTTCACAGCAAACCTTTGAGGAAATTTAGGCTAAAATATAGTACCTAATCCAAGATGACCCAGGGAACTTTGTAGCTTAATGGAGATTTTGAATGAGGTCTCCTGATCCTACTGTAGTCACTGCACCAGACTAAAGCCCAGACTATGTATGATATTAAATGCAATACAGTAACTGCTTTATACTAAACAAAAATATAAAACAGTTACTATATTGCATTTAAAATCATATACACTCATCCCTCCACATTTGCAGATTTTATTATTTGCAGATTTGATTAATATGCTCTCTCCCTAGGAATTTCTAGGTCCCTCAGAGAAATTGTGCTGGAAGTTGACCATGGAGTGCACTGGAGGACCTAAAGATTCTTAGAGAAAACACTTCTCTAGACATTTGTAGATCCTGCAACATGATTCTATGGTCAAGTTCTGGCAGATGTTGACCACAGAGTTCTGCTGGAGGACCTAGAAATTCCTAGAGATGTGTTCTCTCGGGTTAAAAGAGTACTGTTTATTTTTTGCAGTTTTTTCACTTTCACAGGGGTCCTGTGCCCCTAACCCCAATTTAGAGGGAGAAATTTATAGCTTTATAGTCATAGGAAATTAAACGCTCATGGGAACCACATTCTGTGTGTGTGGACAAAGATCAAACATGCTTCTTCCCACATGTGATCCTACTGAAAATTATACATATATACAGAAACACCACTCTGACACACTGTATTGGCTTTGGGGTGGAAGTATCATATGACATATCCTCCAGCATTTCACAGATGTAAAATGGGACACATGTGGCCAAGTAACATTAGAGTAAGGTCAAGATGACAAAAGTTATTAATGAGAAGAACAATCAAGGAAGGAGAAAGTGTAGTAGTTAGCCTTCACCTAAGCTTACAGAGAAGAGCAAAATTCTCCTCTCCTCTGTCCCCTTCTGAGTTATTTGAGTGCAAACTAGTTTTGTGTTTTGAATTCAGTTTGCTGCAGCTGATGTAAGCTGAAGACAATAAGGGGAGGAGGGAGGAGGAAAGAGAAACTGGGACTTTTAAAGGCAAATGAATTAAGAGGATAATCAAGACTGTCCCTACTACTTAGGACAAGTGGATACTGTTAGAACAGAATATGGCGAAACAGAATGGTTCTCTCAGAACCATGCCTGCATGCATGAGTTCTGCCAGATGTCTGTTGGGAATGTTATTAGTTGCTTTAAGGGGATGATAGGTGGGTTAGTAGTCTGGGTAGACAGTAGCTGGCATAGTAGGCTTTGTAGGATGTAGGCTGTTAGAGGTGGGGGGATGGGAGTAGATAGTGCAGTGGGTAGTTTTGAGAAAGTAAGTTCTCTGGAATGCGAGGCCAAGGGAGTAGAATGGTTGAGAATGTTTTGCTAAGTAGAAGGGGGGCAGCTGGGTGAGAGTTGTGACTAGGAAATGATAGCTGGTGTGAGAATGACCAGAAAAGGGGGGTTAATTGGAAGGGGGGAGAAGAGCTGTGGGAATAGTAGGTGGGTGCTAGGTTTTGTGCCAGATGAGGTGAGGTGGAGCCCATCAGTCTCGAAGGGTTTAACTTGGCGTTGGCTGGTAGGGGGGGAGCAGTTCTGGCTTAAACACTGGCTGGTACATTTCTGACGGTGTGTTTCAATAAACTCCTAATTGAAGCAATTAGTTGGTTTACTGGCTACACAGAGTTCTTGAATCTTGCCAGATCTAACAGGTTCCATTTTGGCAAGCAGAATGGTTCCTAAATCTGGGCAAAGCTGCTATCACCCTATTGGTTCAATGTGTATGCAGAAAATATCATAAGAAGAGCAGGTTTAGATTCAGAAGAAGTAGTGAATATAGGAGGAAAGAATATCAAAAATCTAAGATATGCAAATGACACCATAATACTAATGGAAAACAGCATAGATTTGGAACAATAATGTGCAGAGGCAGGCTTCCTGCTGAACATTAAGAAAACAAAAATAATGACTGCAGACTGTCTATATAAATTCAACCTAGAAAGCAAGGAAATCAAAATAGTTCAAGTTTTCTCATAGCTTGGGTCATATATTGACCAGAATAGAGACTGCAGTCAAGAAATAAAAAGATAAGGAATGGAAAGAGCAGCTAAGAAAGAACTAGATAAAATATGAAAGTGCAAAGATATAGAACTGACCAAAAAAGTTTGAATTGTCCAAGCAACTGTATACTATGGACAGCTGAAAAGACAAACAACTGGGGCCTAGAATAGATCAAGCCTGAACTCTCCCTGGAAGCCAAATGATTAAATTGAGGCTGTTGTATTTTGGCACAAAAGTAAAAGGTAGTAGAAAGAGAGGAAGACTGTACACCCAATGGCTAGACTCAATCAGGGAGGTCATGGGCATGAGCCTGCAGCTTCTTAGCAGAGTAGTGGAGGATATGAGGTTTTGGCGATATCTCATCCACAGGGTCACCATGAGTCAGGGTTAACTCAAAGGTAATTAATAATAAAAACAACAGCAGGTGGAAGAGGTGGAGGATGTCAAACCTATGGCTGGGGAAGGAAGAGTTAAATCATCTAACATGCTGTAGTGATATAATGAAGATCAGGACCTTGCATCTCCTCTTAAATAAATAAATACTGACATAGTTGCTAATCATTCATTAATCTGCAGTTTGATACTTACATTCAAAAGGAGTCTTTCATAAGTACCAGCAGAAAAATATCACAATGCTGATTATGCTACTTCAATAGGCAATAGGACCTAACTCCAAAAGAGTTCTGTTAGATGTCATTGAAACTGCAGCATGTTTCCTCTTAGCATGCCAATTAATTGAGGAACAGTTATACCCCTTGAGGTTTTCTCTACCATACAGCTGTTAAAAGGTATAGAACAAAGCCTTCCTCCTCAGATGTTATATCAACCAGCATCTTTCTTCATTAGCTATGCTGAGTAGGGGTAATAGGAACTGTAGTCCAACAATACATGGAAAGCAGATTCTGATCCTTGATACAGAGCATCTTCCTAGACCAAAAAAGAAAAAGATGATAAATTGGGTACAGTCAGCCGTCTGTACAGGCAGTGGTTTGGTTCTGCTCCCCCCAGCCCCAAAGGAACAAAAATGTCCCATTGTTGTCAATGGATGCCAAGGAGCACATGGCTGCATTGATGATAATGGGGCAGGCCCATCCAGAGATTGCTTACCTGCCAATATGGAGGGCCAACTGTATATTTTTGGAGAATTAGCATACCTTCTACATTCAATATTAGAATGATGTCACCTGGTTTCCTTGCCTTATGTTGTCACTTTTACCAAAATATGTGAATCCATTAAGCCATGCCAATTACTGCACCTGACTCATTTAAAAAAAAAACTTGGTTTTCTTACCTGTCTGTCCATATGTAATATATCAAAATCACACACAGACAAGCAATCACTTATTTTAATTAGTAATTTCAATAGACAGGGTAAGAACAAAGCTCTACTGTACTGTGTTTGGAATTGTGTTGGGTTATAAGTTTCTCTTCCTTTTTTTCTTTTTTTCTTTTTTTGCTTCCGTAAGTTTAATACTTAAAAAACAGTAAAATGGAAAATTGGCTTTTAAGACAATCTTTTTGAATCCCACAAACACATAAATTTAAAATCTTGGCTGTTTATACTAAATGGAAACCCAATTCATGAAAAATTGCATTTGTTCTGGATGGAATAGAGTGTGTGTGCATGTATGTAAGACACATGTGGAGAGTGTATGTGTATATGAGGAAATGAGTGAAAGTGTGTATTTTCCAGTGTATGAAACATCAACGCTCCCACATTTTTTTCCAGAGACAGTTTTCTTCTTGGCCAATAGAAGAAGAAAATTTCTGGCTTTTGTTACCCATCAAGTTTATTTTAAAGACCATAATAAAGCTTAGGTCAAACAGAACACATATCCTTGGTATTCAGAAACAAATTAACCCTTAACCGCTGTATTCTTGTTACAGTGAATAAGTTCTTCACACTAGCATGTTTGACAAGAGGAAGTGGAGTCAAAACAGTTGAACAGCCCTTACCTCAGATTGTATTTGGTAAGAGATCAACTGCTGAATAATCCAGAGATTTTGTAAAGTCTTTCCCCAGACATGGCAGGCAAACAAAGTGGCTGCAAAGATGCCAAAAACAGGTAGAGCAATAAAGCAAAAATGTCTTGCATCAAAGCATTTTAAACAGAGAATTCCTGATGAGGTGAGCAGATGTTAAAACTCCAAGAACAAAGTTCAAAGTTGAAGCTGGGAAACTCTCTTGCATTGTCTTCTGATAGAGTTTTCTTGAACAGAAGGAACACCATGGTGATATTTAGGATTTAGAATTATAAATTTAATCTCTCACAGCTTTTAATTGTTGTTGTTAACTGCCCTTGAATCAACTTTTACTCATGGCAACCTTGTGGATGAGACATCTCCAAGACCTCCTGTCCTCTTCCTCTCTGCTCAGGTCTTGCAGGGCCAAGCCTGTGTCCTCCCTGATCGCATCTAACCATCTCGCATGTGGATTTCCTCTGTTTCTACTGTCTTCCACCTTTCCTAGTATTATTTTCTTTTCTAATTGTTCATTTTCCTCATGATGTGGCCAAAGCACTACAGCCTTAATTTACGGCCTCTAAAAGCTGCGGATTGGGACCGAGGCTGCCCCACGCCTCGGCCCCGATCCACCCTTATGGTGCCTCTAAAAGGAGCACTAAAACAGTGCTTCTTTCAGAGGAGCCAAAAGGGGCACCGGAAGAGATGCTGGGTGCCTCTTCTGCGCTCCTTGCAGCTCAGCGTGTTGGGACGCTGAGCCAGAAGGATGTCATCGGAGAGCCCACCATGTGCAATGGCAGGTGCTCTGATGACGTCCTCAGGAAGAGGTTGGGGCATCCGGCTTCCCCTCCCCTTCCTGGGCTTGAAGACGACACTTTTCACCATCTGCATCCCCCCTTAGTCATCTTGGCTTCCAGAAAGAGTTCAGGCTTGATCTGTTCAAGAAACCATTTGTTTGACTTTTTGGCTACCCATGGTAACCTCAGCACTCTTTTCCAGCACCACATCTCAAATGAATTTATTTTCTTTCTTTCAGCTTTCTTCACTGTCCAGCTCTCACATCCATGCATGGTGATGGGGAATACAATGGCTTATATCAGGGGTAGGCAACCTAAGGCCCGGGGTCCGGATGCGGCCCCCCGAGGCCTTTGGACCGGCCGCAGGCCGGTCTTGCTGCCGCCACCGCCCCCCGCCATGATGATATTGATTGTTATTGATTGTCCTCCCCCCGCCATGATGATATTGATTGTTGTTATTACTTGTTCTTGGGATTTTCTTGGCAAAATCTTCACAGGGGTTTTGCCATGGCTTTTCTGGGGCTGAGAGAGTGTGCATATATATATATATATATATATATATATATATATATATATATTGGTGCTTCAGCCCCCCAAATGTCTGAGGGACAGCAACCCGGCCCCCGGCTCAAAAAGGTTGCCTACCCCTGGCTTATATCATGGGTAGGCAACCTTTCCCCTTTAAGGGCCGAGGGATTTCAGCTCCCAGAAGCCTCAGCCATGTTGTCCAATAGTCCCATGTTGGGCAATAGCTCCTGGGATTCTGGGAGCTGAAGTCCCTTGGCCCTTAAAGGGGAAAGGTTGCCTACCCCTGGCTTATATGATCCTCAGAATTATGTCTTTACACCAGGGGTAGGCAACCTTTCCCCTTTAAGGGCCGAGGGACTTCAGCTCCCAGAACCCCAAGAGCTATTGGCCAACATGGGGCTATTGGCCAACATGGCTGAGGCTTCTGGGAGCTGAAGTCCCTTGGCCCTTAAAGGGGAAAGGTTGCCTACCCCTGCTTTACACTTTATGATCTTGTCCAGTTCTTTCATAGCTGCCTTTCCCAGTCCTAGTCTTCTTCTGAGTTCTTGATTGAAGTCTCTGTTCTGATCTGCATTTGAACCAAGGTATGGGAACTCTTTGATTTTTCTGTGTTCATGTTGTCTAGGATGAATTCTTGTAGATTTTTCATAGTAATTATTTTTGTTTGTTTTTAATGTTTAGCATAAATCCAACCTTGGCACTTTCTTCCCTGACCTTCTTCAGTAATTGTTCCAGGTCTTCTTCTTCTTCTTCTTCTTCTTTTTTTTTTTTTTGCTAGTAACATTGTGTCATCTGCCCTCCCTCCAGTCCATCTGCCATGGTCCAGGCCTAAGAGTGAGAGAAGAACTGCTGGACCTGATCCCCTTCCCCACTGCCATTCCTTCTCCTTTTGAGTCATGTCTTCTAGATTGCAAGCCTGAGGGCAGGGAACCATCTAATTAACCATTTGTAAGCTGCTCTGAGAGCCTTTGTGGCTGAAGAGCAGGGTATAAATACTCCAAATAAATTAAAAATTAAAAATAATAAAACAAACCTGTGTATCTTAGGTTGGTAATGCTCCTTCCTCCTATCTTCACTCCTCCTGCCTCTGTGTCTAAGCCAGGGGTAGGCAACCTTTTCCCTTTAAGGGCCGAGGGACTTCAGCTCCCAGAAGTCTCAGCCATGTTGGCCAATAGTCCCATGTTGGCCAATAGCTCCTAGGATTCTGGGAGCTGAAGGGAAAGGTTGCCTACCCCTGGTTTAAGCCTACTTTGTCTACAATACTTTCTGCATACAGTTTGAATAGACAGGGTGATAGTATGCAGCCTTGCCTGACCCCTATGCCAATTGGGAACCATTCTGTTTCTCCACATTCTATTCTGACATGCCTGAGTACAGGTTGCACATCAGGATAATCAAATATTGTGGCTCTCCCATTCCTCTAAGCACAAGCCATAGCTTTTCAGAATCTATGAAAGTCAAAGGCTTTGCTGTAGTCAATAAAGCACATGCAAATTTTCTTCTGGAATTCCCTGTATGCTCCATTAGCCAATGTATTTTTACAATGTGATCTCTAGTGCATCTTCCTTTCCTGAATTCAGCTTGCACCTCAGGGATGTCACACTCCCTATATGGTAGCTGAAACACTGAAACTGATCTTGTAAATACATAAAAACAAACCAATCACTTTGGGACCTTTCTCAAAGGTGTGTGTCTATGGAAAATGTCCTGATGACTGGACTTTTCAAAATTTAACTCTATACTCTGACCAGATCCTAATAGTCCATTTTATGAGAGTCTAATATTCATTAGAGTAAATTACTACCAATAATAATAATAATAATTTCTTACCCACCTATCCCCATGGATTCAGACAGGGAACAACAACAATTAACAGCTGAACAACATCAGTTAAGACACACATCAGTTTAAAAGGACAAATATGATGTACACAGATTAAAACAATCCACATTTAAAATTCCTCATTTTAAAATCATCTAGATAAGCCTGCTAAAAGAGACTAGTCTTTAATGCTGTTTTAAATTCAAACAGCATATTCAGCTATAAAATCTCCTCTGGCAGCTCATTCCACAGTCTAGGGATGCCTGAAGAAAAGGTCCTCTGGCTGACAGATACAAACTCAGTCCTGGCTGAATGGACTAAATGTCCGCCAGGGGACCTGGGTGTGCTAGGTGGATTATATGGGAGGAGGGGATCCTGTAGGTAACTTGGACCCAAATCAAGCAAGGCTTTAATGGTAATAGCCAAAACTTTGTACCTTGTCCAGAAACTAATTGGCAACCAATGGAGTGATTTTAATATTGGTGTGATATGATCACTCCTACTAGCACACCATGGCTTCCTAATATTTTATTTCTGAAGGTTAACTGTTTTTCCCAATTTTTTCAGAAAGTGGTTCACCTGACACAGTATGTTCCCAGAATATTTAATGAGACTTGACCAAATGGGAAATGAATTCTTACATTCTCCTTTCCCATAAATATCTCTTAAATAAATAGGACTGAAAATGCATCTGATGAAATAGACTTAGGTCTACATGACTAAAATACTCTTCATTTCAGTCAAATAGAATACAACCCAGCCACAAGTGATTCACAGGTATTCAAGCTTTTTGTGGAAGGGGGCCTTAAATTCCACAGAAAAAAAAACTTCATGGTTTTCACTGGAGTATGCTGAAATCTGCAGAAATGCACATGCTTTCCAGGACTTCAGATAGCTTTTTCAGCAGAGATGCAAATTTGCACAGGACAGTAAAGACAATTGACCATCAATGAGAATGTGCAAAAATCCTACCATAGGTAGACTAGCCCTTAGTCTCCGAAAGCTTAAGTTACCAGGTTTTTCCTCTGTCTCAAAGGTGGTACAAGATCTTTTTGCATACTGATCCAGTCTAATAACAGCTTCTTCTTTTTTAGGTCTGCCAATTACCCTCCATAGGCACACCTAAGGTAAATTTATCCTAATATATATGTGTTTAAAACATGAGACTCTCCTGACAATTTTCTACATCTACATGGCTCACTGTAGACAATTTTCTACATCTACATGGCTCACTGCTTTCAGCAACATTATCTACCAGTCCCCTAACCCAGAGAAGTCTGAAACAAGAACTGGACCACACTTTCTAACACTAGAGCCAGAAAAACAATCTCTGTCTCTGGAAATGAGTTAACATAACAGTAATGTCATTCAGCCCCTTTGGCTGCTCTGTCTAGTTCTAAAATAAAGTCTGTTTAATCAGCTACAGCTGAAAACTCAAGTCAGACCCATAACTATGTTTAGTTCTGCCAGGTGCCTATAAAGAACTCTAATATAACCTGGGGATTTTCATATGTCACCTGATCTGTGTGGCAGGAACTCTCACCTAAAGCCCATTTGAAAACATTCGACCTGACCTGTGTAAGTTTTACATTGTATATGCCAGTTCTATGGGGGGAAATATTCTTAGAATATGATATAGAGACAGTTATTCTGGAAAATAAAAACAGAGGTGGAGTTTGTGTATATGTCAGATGGCCCTTGACATAATTCCATGTAGCCTTTGAGATGAGTTCAAAAGCTGTCTCCAATGAAGCAGTTCAGAAGACCTCTGATAGCTTTGTTGTTGTGTGCCTTCAAGTCATTTCTGTCTTACAGCAACCCTAAGGTGAACCTATCACAAGGTTTTCTTGGCAAGATTTGTTCAGAAGGGGTTTACCTTTGCCATCCTCTGAGGATGAGAAAGTGTAACTTGCCCAAGGCCACCTGGTATGTTTCCATGGCTGAATGAGGATTTGAACCCTGGTCTCCAGAGTCATAGTCCACTACCCACACCACACCACCATGCTGTTTCAGAAAATGTCCATGAGGTCCCCTGCTAGATCAAAAAGAAATGGAGAGAAGGTGTATGTATTCCTCTGTGTCTGTAAGAGAAAGGGGGGAGGGAAGGAGGGGTAAAAGAAAGAGTGAGAAAATGAAGCAGAAGGAAACAGAGAAGAATGGGAAT
This sequence comes from Phrynosoma blainvillii, assembly GCA_026167975.1. NCBI lineage: Eukaryota > Metazoa > Chordata > Lepidosauria > Squamata > Phrynosomatidae > Phrynosoma > Phrynosoma blainvillii. The sequence goes on from JANUYF010000003.1 coordinate 39,279,280, forward strand.
CCAGAAAGGGAAAAAGTGTTTTTCCTTTGCCTACAGCTGGCTTAGGCTTCTCCACTACTAGCATGTAGTCTCAACAAACTCCACCTCCCTCCCCACCCCTGGACATGCAACGTTCAATAGAAAAAAAAGTTTCTTGGACCTCTTGTGTAGTTTATCAAAGGGTAACATCTTTCACACTTCACAAAACTAGCTAGAGATCTTCCATGCTGGGTTGGTTTTACGATGTGTAAAAATAGCTGTGTACATGCAAAACACCCTCTTTAATAGATTTCCAACAAAGGCCCACAATAAAAGAAGAAAAACTCAGAAGATAGTCTGAATACATGGCACACAGCCTTAGCCTTGCTGGATTCATTTAAAACCATCCCTTCTCTCTTTTAGGAATGGTGTGATTTGATTACGTCTTCCTACTTTTTAATGAAGCACAGTCCATATGTGTAATTTGGGCACCAGGTTTCAGCACCCGGACTACCATCTCTATCATCCCCCATCAATGTGGTCATTAGCCACATTAGCTGGAGCTCATGGTACTTTGTTAAATGAGGTATGCTTGCATTTACACCAGTGGCAGCTTGTGGTTTCCATGTCAATGGGAACGTGAATCCATTCTGGAGTCTAAACTGCACGCAAATGCTAAACCTGTTTTGGGGATAGTGTTCAGAAACTGGATAGCTTCTTTTAAGCACCAGCTAAAACCATTGTCATGGAAGCCATCAGCCACTGATCAATAATTTTCCTGTGTTCCAAATTGTTGGGTTATTAAAAGGATTTAGCAGAAATCTATTTTATTGGATTTTTTTTAAATAAAAAAGCAAAGCAAAGTTTTTAAAAAAGTGTTTACAATAGTGACAATGCAATATTCTTTTTATTATTTGTAAACACAATTCACAATTTGAATAACACTAGTTGGAACAGGATTACTGCCTGGACATACAACTTTCAAAGTGAAAACAAAGCTATCAGTATATTTGAACATTAAATATAAACATTAACATTTAATAGGTCCCAAAATGCTTCACTGACATCAGCATAATAGTTATATCAACTTTGTTAGAATGTTACTTATGGCAATGTATTAACAGAATATGGCCCATGGGATATTTGTAAAGGCTGATTATACACTGACTTAAGCAACATAAATCCAAGTAAAGAAACATGGGGTCTGTCTTTTCTAATAAAGATGCTTAATTCAATGATATTTTAATATTTAGCATTGCAAAAAAGCCAGTGCGGTAAAGTGGCTTCAGCGCTTGTCTAGAGGCCTTATTGCACTAGTGTCTTCTACTGGTACAATAGTGGGTTGTTAAAAATGCTATTCAAGCAGGTTTGCTCTGTGTCCTGTCACGCCTTCAGAATCATGCCAGGACTACAGCATTACTTTGTGGTAGAAGCGTATCATGTAGACCATTAGGATTTCTCACTCGATATGTCCAACAATACATTATCCCTGCCACTTTTGCTAATTTGGCACATACACACACAACCCCACCAAAAAAAATATAAATATAAATGAAAACAGTCTTACCTTTTTTCCCCTGGGAAAAAGGGAATCAGACTTC